>CM073480.1:41229269-42479269 GCA_037074505.1 Albizia julibrissin | reverse complement strand
TCATGGTTGGATTCTGAAAAAAAAATTGGATTTTGGTTAAGTTTGATGACTTGCTTGCTGGTTCGACACAAACACACAAGTGGTTTCACTCTGCATGTGCTTTGCTTCCTTTTTGACTAGATTATGTTTCTTACTCCAACACAACCTATTAATCGAATTACTTGTAGCCTTCCTCCTTTGCTTTTCTATTCCCACACGTGTTGTAGCTAATAGACACCAACCTCTTGATTTTGGTTAAGTTTGATGACTTGCTTGCTGGTTGGACACAAACACACAAGTGGTTTCACTTGGCATGTGCTTTGCTTCCTCTTTTGTTTATTCGAACTAGAGAGACCCTTGTGTTCTTATCTCTGTAATTTTATTCCTCCTTCATTCCATGTCTTTCAATAGTCCTCCTATAATTTGAACACAAAATTTTAAACAAATTCATTTTGTGTTGAAGTTTATTTGCACATATGGATCGTAGCTGGATCTATGCTAGACGAACTAATGATGAGTACGATAATGGGGTGAAGAATTTTTTGGAATTTTCTATAAGAAATGCTGGTGGTGATAAATCTGGGAAGTTTTATTGTCCTTGTGTAAATTGCTTAAATTTGAGGCGACTATGTGTCGGAGAAATAAGAGAGCATTTGATTTGTGATGGGTTCTTGAAGAGTTATACACGATGGGTATGGCATGGTGAATTAGTAGAAGAGCTTAGTGCATCTAAAGAGGTGGAAGTTGATGTGGACATGGATGATCGACTAGAGGACATGATTCGTGATATTGGCGAAGAGGCCTTTAAGCGATCACATGAGTATGATAACTTGTCTAATCATACAGAAAAGCCTTTATACCCAGGATGTACAAAATTCAAGTTATTGTCAGCTGTGGTGAGATTGGTCCACTTGAAAGCAAGGAATGGGTGGAGTGACAAGAGTTTTACAGAATTGCTTGAGTTGCTGACAGATATGCTTCCAGAAGGTAATGAATTACCCAACCGTTACTATGAGGCAAAGAAAATGTTGTGTCCCTTGGGTCTGCAGTACAAAAAGATACATGCATGTCCTAACGATTGTATATTATATAGAGAAGAGTTCGAAGGGGAGCATAAGTGTCCAAAATGTGGTGCTTCACGGTACAAATTAAAAGGGAATTGTGATACAGACTTTGTCGAGACTACTAAAGGCCCTCCTGCGAAGGTGTTATGGTATCTTCCAGTGAAACCAAGGTTCAAGCGATTATTTGCTAATATGAATGATGCAAAGAACTTAAGGTGGCATGCAGATGAGAGAATATCGGATAGGAAGCTTCGCCATCCAGCCGATTCTCCTCAATGGAAGAAAATTGATGAGATGTTTCCTGAGTTTGGAAATGAGCCAAGAAACCTCAGGCTTGGGATATCTTCTGATGGCATGAATCCTTATGGCAGTCTTAGCAGTACTCATAGTTCATGGCCTGTTTTGTTAGTGATTTACAACTTGTCTCCTCGTCTGTGCATGAAACGTAAGTATATTATGTTGTCTATGGTGATTTCGGGTCCAAAGCAGCCAGGAAATGACATTGATGTTTACCTAGCCCCTTTGATCGAAGACTTGAAAGAGTTGTGGGAGATAGGTATGGATGTGTTTGACGCAAATCGAAAAGAGGTGTTCAATATGCGTGCCATTATCTTCTGTACCATAAACGACTTCCCTGCATATGGAAACCTATCTGGGTATAGTGTTAAGGGACACAAAGCATGTCCAATTTGTGAAGCAGGCACATGCCACCATCAACTTAAGCATGGAAAGAAGACAGTCTACCTTGGCCACCGGAGATTTCTCAGACAAAATCACCCTTATCGTAGATTAAAGAAAGCTTTTTATGGCCATCAAGAGTATAGAGATGCTCCAGTGCCATTGACTGGAGAGCAAGTTTATCAACGGGTGAAAGACATCAATGTTATCTTTGGAAAGACGCAGAAGAGTGCAGCTGATAAAAATATATGGAAAAAGAAGTCCATATTTTTTGATCTTCCATATTGGCAAAGTCTTGATGTGCGGCACTGTATTGATGTGATGCATGTCGAGAAAAATGTGTGTGATAGTATTATTGGGACACTTCTCAATATAAAGGGCAAGACAAAGGACGGTGTCAATGCAAGATTAGACTTGATTGAAATGGGAATACGAGATGAGTTACATCCACAGCCACAAGGTCAGCGGACTTATCTACCTCCAGCCTCTCATACCTTGTCGAAGCTTGAGAGAAGAAGCTTTTGTGATTGTTTACATGGTGTCAAAGTGCCTCAATGGTATTCTTCAAATGTTAAAAAGCTTGTGTCGATGAAAGATTTGAAATTAGTGGGCTTAAAATCTCATGATTGCCACATCTTGATGCAACAACTACTTCCCGTGGCTATTCGGGGCATATTTCCAGATGATTTGAGACATACTATAACTAGACTGTGCTTCTTCTTCCATGCCATCTGCAACAAAGTGATTGACCCCGATAAATTAGATGAACTAGAAAAGGATGCTGCTATTATCTTGTGCCGGCTTGAGATGCTCTTCCTTCCTTCATTTTTTGATATCATGACACATCTAATTGTTCATTTAGTGAGAGAGATCAGGTTGTGCGGCCCTGTTTATCTACGATGGATGTACCCAGTTGAGAGATACATGAAAATTCTTAAAGGGTATGTGAAGAATCCATACAGGCCTGAAGCTTCCATGGTTGAAAGATATATTGCCGAAGAAGCTATTGAGTTTTGTTCCGACTACTTGTCAAACGAAGAAGCTATTGGGCTCCCTAAATCTCGTCATGAGGACAGATTATTAGGTAAGGGTACACGTGGGGTAACAGTGAAAACTAATATCGATCATGATGCAGTGTTACAAGCACACTTATACATTTTGAATAACACCGATGAAGTTCAAGATTATATATTTATGCACAAAGAAATTATAAGGGCACAACATGGTCGCATGACTGAGCAAAGGTTATTGCTTGAGCATAACAAGACTTTCCCACAATGGTTCAAAAAACAAGTAGCCAATGATAATAGTGTTTCTCAAACTATAAAATGGTTGGCACTGGGTCCTAACTTTAATGTCATATGTTGGAGTGGATATGATGTCAATGGGTATTCCTTCTATACGAAATCCCTGGATGACAAGAGTACTGTTCAAAACAGTGGAGTTATGGTTGTGGCTGAATCCATGCATTTTTCCAGTTCAAAAGACAAAAAGCCAAAGTTAGCAGTTATGCCTTATTTTTTATTTTCAAATCTGTAGATGTTTGACATTACGGATGCATTTTCTGAAGAGGACATTGATGATGTTCGCACACGTTGGGCAACTTATTTTTTAGAGATCACAAACTTGTGAGTGTAATGTTAAACCTGTAAAGTTAATAACTACTATTTGGTATTGGACATGTTGAATTGTATTGTCACTACTTGGTATTGAGTTTGACTTTAATTGTACAATTTCATTGTAAAAATGAAGCCAAGTTTATGTATCTTCATAAGCCTACCATGAGTATTTTGGATGGAATTTGATATTTCATAGACATTAGTTTCGTTGTAAATTGTTTTTAAAAATAATTATTTTTTTTTTCAAAAATGAGTTTCTACACCTGATGTAAGAGGTCAAGTGTAGAAAGTCTAGACTTTCTACACGTGACCTCTAAAGTTAGGTGTAGAAAGTCTTCCTTTTCATACTTTCTACACCTGATATAAGAGGTCACGTGTAGAAAGTGTGACTTTCTACACGTGATATACGACACATGTAGAAAGTCTGGAATTTCTACACCTACTGTTTCTACACGTGTTTTATGTCAGGTGTAAAAAGTCGTTTCCGTCACATGTAAAAAGCATTTTCTGCACTAGTGCTTTCAATCTAGCTCTAATCAAAGATAATTCCATCTCTTGAAAATATTCATCAACACTCATGGAACCTTGTTTTAACTTCTGCAACTTTCTTTGGAATTCTCTTTTTGATATGGAATTGTGACTTGACATCTATTATTGGTCGTTTTCAGCACTAAACTTCTAGAGTCCTTGTAGCAAGGATTGAAGATGTCTTTGAATTTTTTTTTATCATGCATATTGATGGTACCTGAAAAGTAAGATTTAGAGAAAAATAGACCTCACCACTCTACGCATTTGTTTTACCCAAACAAGTTTAGTGTCACTTGTGTTTCACTTAAATTTAACTTTTTAAATTGATATATGTCACTCTTGCCTTTTTTTTCCACTCTTATATTCCTCTTGAGCCTCTTTAAAGAACTAAACAATTTAATTAATGCAATCACAATGTGTAGAAATCAAACCAACACTTGGAAATATGGAATATCAAAATGAGCATTAGAAAAGGAAATTCAGGGAACAAGAGTTCAAACGACACGAACTTTACAAAGCAAATTCTGAGTATGACAATAGATATTGTTCAAAACACTTCCAGCACAACACTTGTTATTTTCCTCTCTTTTTTAGTATTTTTTTGTTTTTTTTTCAATACTCTTTTTTTTATCTATGAAATTTTATAGGAAATAACAATCTACTATACCACAACAAGCATTCTAAATCCAGAAATTCCAAAAAAGCAACCTTTTTGAAAAGGCAATAATTCACGATGGAAATTTTGGATTGAGATCAAACCAAAATAAACAAAAAGAAGAGATTCTAAACAATGAAAATGACCTATTGAATTATGGAAAACACAAAGTAAAAGTGGTCGAATAAGGACAGAATATTTAGGGACGTTCTGGAAAAAAGATGAACAGACACAGAAAATTTTCAGAAAACACAACTAGATTAAAATGGATAGAACTCACAAATGACAAATCAGATTGAAACAATTCCAAACCAAGATGAAAGTAGAGATTTTAAACTATGAAAATGACTCACTAAATGTTGGAAAACACAAAGAAACACTTGACAACCAGAAGCTATAATTTCATACACGAACACAAATGAATCAGATGAAAAGACACAAGAATAAGCACAAAACTTAAAACGAAAATGGAAACAAAGAACATAAGGTTATGACCTAAGTTTAGATTTGAAGCTCTAATACCAAGATGGTGCAAACCCACAAGGGAAGATCCCACGAACCCACAACCAATTTTGATATATGGTCACCCCAAGAAAGTTAAACAAAGATCTATTATCTACTTGAACCCTTGAACACGAACAAACAAGGATCCGAAGTGTTGGAAAATGACACAAAGTTGACCAAACCTTGATAAGTCTGTTAGTTATAAGAAGAACTCTAGAGAGAATCCACTCTCAAGAAACAAAGTGCATAAATACAACTTCTCATTCAACAATCAAGTCTCAAGAGTCATTACAAATGAAGAAGCACCAAGTATTTATAGAGAAATATGACCTAATTACAATTTAGAAAATAAAAACTACAAATTCTAATACAATGTGTTAGGAAACTCAAAAGTCTAATACAATGTGCTGGAAAACCCAAAAGTCTAATACAATTTTCTAAGAAACATAAAAAATACAATGTGCTAGAAAACCCAAAAGTCAAATCTGCCAACTTATTTAATAATTTCGCACAAATAAAATCCACAAAATATAATTAGCATTTAAAGACAAAAAATGTGCTTATTTAAACCCAAATGAGTTCTCACATGTGTAGTACTAGGTTCAAGCTCTTCAATTTCAAGACTTCAAGCACAAAACATGATCAGTATCTCCATTTGCAACCTATATGAAATTAATGACGTTTTCAGCATCTTTGTCCAGAATTGTTGATCCAATTGCCATTTGATTTGCAACATCATCTTGAATTAGCCCAATTAATGCTTTCTTAAATATTTTAGCTTGTACTCTTGTGATTAGACCAGTTGGAATTTGAAAGTGATCATTTAAAGTTGAAAAATCATCCCTTAAATTTGAAAAGACAATTTATTGATTCTGAATTACATCAGAATTCATTCGTCTCATTGCAATCAACTAACATTTTTTGTTAGACTCAATTTTTTTTGCTGTGAGCCACGTTGATAAATGTGGATAAAATCATAAAAATAAAATATAATTGTAAATATTTCCTTTTCGATGGGAACGAGATCACACGCCCAACCCAACTCATGATGAGGAGTGAAACGCGGGGATGATAACACTAGAGTCGGTAAAACGGGCCAACCCGCGGGTTGCGGGTTGGCCCGTACCAACCCCCAGGCTACACGGTGTAGGCCAGTGCGGCCCGCACTTTTGCGGGCTGGCAAAATGTCAACCCTAACCCGCAGTGTGCGGGTTGCAGGCCAGCCCGCGAGCCCACATTTTTTTTTAAAAAAATAATTTTTTATATTTTTTTAAGATGGCCGAAAATACAATATACATATATGTGAGTTATTAAATTTATCTTCCTAGCATCAATTATTCCTCTTATAAACATTTAAAAATATAATTCATAATTCAAGAGATAAAGTTATCAAATCTATCAAAGTTTATACACAAAACACATAAAATCATCCTCAAACAACCAATATATAATAATTTTGTTTAAAGAAGAAGTAAAAATGTTAATATTTTTTCTATTTGGATTGAGATGTACCAAAATGGGAAGGAACAATTTATAGGTTTTGTGAAATTATTATATAAAAAAAAATTGGTGGCCAACCCACGGGCCATGCGGGCGGGCCTGTACGGCCAGCATTTTTGCGCATGTCCTAACCCGCAGGCTCATGGATTGGGCCCGTACTACTGACTCTAGATAAGACACTGATAGACGTAAGGGTAATTTTGTAAGTGAAAGAATGCAACCCCGTGTCCATGAATTTTCTCAAAAGAATAAAATGGCTGGCAAAAAAACAAGAATAAAATGGAAAATCCTTAATTTTTGAACTTTATCTAAATTACGCTCGATTCTTCTGTTATTCTTAATAAAAACAAATTCCAATTCAAACTATCATTTTTATTTTTGGGACCTGAGAGCTGTAATTATTTTTCTAAGAAGTTAATTTTCTACTTAATGTGAATCTTTCAAGATTACATTGTCAAAAAAAATTCAAGATTAGATTTAATTGCTTTTAGTATCATATTAAGAAAAAAAAAGTATTATTTCACAATGTGTGTATCATAATATTGAGAATTGGAAAGTTATAAAAAAATATGAAAAATTATTTTTTTAAAAAATAAATTTTAAAAAATTAAGTATTAGAGATATGAAAAGAGAAAATTCATGAAAAGTCTCTATTTTAAAATTTCATTAGATAGAAAAATCTTGTATAAGAAAGTATAAGTATTTTATATGATTTTAAACACATATAATACGGTTACAACAATATAATAAACCCCATACAAACATTTATTCCCTTCATGTCTCTTCTTATCATAATGCCAAGCTTTTGTTTATAACTTTCATTAATTGTAATTATAGTTCATGTATTCTAAATTTCCAACTTTAACTTAATTAAGCATTAAGACACAAGTAGGATGCTTAATCAAACCAAAAAATATTCTATACAAACAAAACAAAACAAAAGATCTTTTGATTTTGCGAAGTGAGCTTCAGGACACAGTAACAGTACATTTTGTTAAATTTTTTTAAAAAATAACAGTGCATATTTGTTGAAATAGAGATCAATGTCATTACGATGATAATGATTTTTTAACCTGAAAATGCAATAAGAACGACGACGACGACGATGATGATTAGTTAAAATAAAATATAACATATAGTTAGAATAACACCAAAATCTCTACATTCATATTTTTAATATACTCTATCAAGGAAAAAAAAATAATACACATATATATACACACATATGCTATTTATAGCCAATATTTTAAAAGTCATTTTGGATATCAAACCAGAAAAATTAGTGAGGGCCAATTTTCATAGTTCAACAAGTTAAACTATCATAGTAGAATCAATTAAGGTTGTCAAACTAACGAATTTAAGCAAACTTATAGTAGTGATGTAAATTCATATCATGAACTCGAATCGTAAATTCGTAAAAATTTGTTTTTATTAATAAATAGATTTTAAATATATTTTAAATTTAAATAATTAAAATTAAACCTATCAACATTCGTAATTTATCTTACTCCTTCCGATCCTAAATATAAGACAAAACTGACTTTTTCATGGAAAGATTAAAGAAACTAAATAAGTTATTTAATCATATCATATGTTGTGTATCATTAGATTATATATCAGTTTATAAGTCAAGCAAAATAGTTTGGAGAAAAAATGATAAATATAAATATTTTAAATTAATTTAATTAATTTTCTTAACATGTCCAAAAAAGTCAACTATGACTTATATTTAAGACCAGAGGGAGTACTTTAAAAAGAAATTTCTTTAAAATTCATATATAAAGTTATTGAATATGATCAAATCCAAAAAGTTAATATGAGTTTAAGAATAAATTAATACGATTTTGTAAGCTTAAAACATAAAAATGGTAAACTCGGTGAATAAACTAGTGAGTTTGATCAAGTTTATAATTAGCACGAGTTTAAAAGTCACTCGGAATAATTTTGTAAGTTAGAAAAGTAAATACGGAAAAATTGGAGAATCAACTTACAAGTTTAACAATAATAGAATCAATATTGAAATAATTAAATAAAGATTTAAAACAATTATATACATAATAATCCTATATTTGTGTGTGAAATAAATCGATAATGACGACGTCAAATTGTGAACATATTAAACTTCACAATATCAGATTTCAGTCTTTTTCTTTTTTTTTTTATGCCCAAATGCGTAAGGTTTTCTAAAAACTATTTTAGTTCCTATTTTAATTTTGGGTTTTTATTAATACCAACTTAACCCCGGTTCAATCCAACTCAACTCATGAAAAACGGTTTTTTTTTTTTTTGTCTAAATTGAACCATTAGCAACTCAAGTCAAACTATTAGATATAATCTGATTTGTTAATCATTGCCTTTAACCCGTGAATTTAGAATAGCCACGCAAATGCATTACTTGGTGATTAAATGGGAATTCAAATAATTCAAGGAGAATTGCCTATAAATACTTTTTTAAAAATTTATTTGTTAAATAGAAATTGAGGAAAGATCTTTTGTTAATAAGGAAAGATTGTTTGAACACAAGAGAATGTCATATTGGGAAGATATATTGAACATAAAGAAAGATTGTCTGAACACAAAGGAACATCTTTTATACACGGGGAAGATTGTTTGCACCCAAATGTCCCATTTGACAAATTAGTTTTCAGTATTTATGGATAATTTTTTCATAATTCAAATATATATATATAGTGAGTGTGAAATCAAAATGTGCTATTTGACTAGTTAATCTTCTTGTCTCTTTGAAATACATAGTCAAATGCACCGAACTGTTGTTACATTTTTTTTTTAAATTTTAACTAATAGTAACTTGTAAAATTTTAAATCTGTTTGCTTCCAATATTACTCCACAAATTTCACTCGTATATGATGAAAATGAAAATTCATTTATAGCTTACTATAATTCTCATTTTCTATATTTTGATTTTAATTCATATTAATTGGTCTTAGTATATTCGTATTAAAGATATGGATGATAGATAAAAACTATTTCTATAGATTGATTCCTAATAATTAATTCATTATTACTGTTGACGACATAGATTTTTCACATCTTTTGTTCTACTATTTTGGTTATTAGATTTAGTTATTTTTCAAAAACCCAACCTTCTAAAACGTACCTCAGCAAGTTGACCGAGACTTAAAGTTGAAATAGGTTCAATACCATCCTTAACATTGACTTTATTTTGGTTCCTTAAATTTTAAATTAAAGATTTTGGTCACCTAAATTTTATTTTTTTTAAATATCAGTCATTGTAATTAAATAAAAAATTAAATTTTTTTATTTCTTGAAAGACTAAAACACATTATTTAAAATTTGAATGAACAAAACTAAAATAGGAACAACGATCATCAAAGATTTCAACAAAAACAAACTACTAAATCAACGTAACTTTTGAAACGCAACAAAAGTTTTAAAAAACAGAGGAGTATATACTCCAATTAAACATAATCTATAAGTATACTTTTTAATGTCAAAGTGAATGTCTGCTTCGGAGTTGCTTTCATGCCTTGGAGACACACAACTCTAGACTGGTCGACGGGAGGCCTAAGCTTTTGGTTCCATCTGACTATTATTTCCTAGGAACCTAGCTGCATTATCACATGTTGAATTTTTCCCTTTAACAAGTCACGAGTCCAGCTGCATCTTCACATGTCTGTGTCTCTCAGTGTAACTATATATAGTTATATAGAGAGAGAGAGGGAGGGAGAGGAAGAGATAGAGCACAATACATACAAAAACTACATTTCATAGAACCAGCACTAGCAGCAGAAAGCAACTCAAACATCACAGAACCAGAAGTAAGAAACCTCCTGACAAGAGAGGGAACTCAGGGATGGTCTTGTAGATCAAAATCAGCCGAAGATTCGAGGCTCTCAAATCAACGAAGCAGAATTATGACGTACGTTCTCAGCATTTCACATGAAGTTAATTAAGATCAAGCAAGGTAGAAACAGATTAGACACAAAATGGTAATGGATAAAGAAAATAAGAAGAGTCGGTGTCTTTTTGAGGCAGCGCTTAAGAAACAAATTCATACAAGCCGAGACAAAGATCTGTCTTACGTTAAAAAAACGTAACTTCTCGCATGCAATTTGGAGGAGCCGCTAATAAATGAAATTATGAAAATAAATTAAGCCCCGTCCATTTTGGCTGTTAGGCGAGTACATATCTTCATATATAAATAATAATTGTGACCGATTATCAAGACCCCATCCATCCAGATCTAGTATCCTCCTGCTTCATAAAAATTAAAATGGAAAAATTCGCCCAATTTGTCCACATCTCGTGATTCCAGAAACTCCAAATTGCTGTCTCAGATTCACAAATAGTACATCTCCTCCAAGAAACATTTCTCAAAATGTACCAATTCTGATCATTCCCATCCCTCAGTGCATCAATATCCAATCAGCTTCTACCAAACTGAAATCAACAATCAACATCTACGAACACCTGAAATTAAAAGGCATTCACGAATTAAGCCAATCACTCTGCCTGTGAAAATTGGGCTTGGTTCAGCAAGAGGCATCAAGGAAATTCACATACTCATCCAACAAATCAAAGCGCCCACATCACATCGGCGTAATCCAGGGAAGCAAATATCTTCCTCTTCCTTGCGATCTGGCGGAAAACTTGTGCTATTCTTCAAGACTCGTGTGCCCTCATAATTCGTGTCCTTAGCCTTCTTCGGCATGGATTGCTTCAAAGGCTTCACCGGAGGTACCCGCATCGGCGATGGTGGGATTGAAGAACTTTGCAGGCACTGGATCTGGTGATTTGGCATGAGGAGCCGGATCGTCGTTATCGGTTATTCCTCGCCGACTCTGGCTCGCCTTGATTCTAGAAGCCGGCTCGCAAATCTTCGTCATAGCCATGATCTTCACGAAGCAAATCTTCGAATTTCTCAATGCACATGACGATTGAAAAGTTCCTCAAACCTCTCTAGAAGTTGCTCCGCCTTGACCTACACATCAATTACCACTGGTATTATACTTTAATGCATTGTCGAAAACGTCAATCGAATTCGGAGGAGGTTTGGAATTTTGATTCGCCTAACTTCCGAGAGAGAAACCAAAAACGGGAGATCTGCTAGGCCGGTTCTTAAAAGCAATGAGATCTGCCCGTTGCCCGTGGGTACTTCGGGCAGCTCATCATCATGCTTCATGCCGGGGATTTATTTTGATTACAGATCCAACGGCTACTAATGTTTTCTCTGCTATCGCAGGAACTGACCGTAGATTTATCTCGAGAATGATGGCAGATAGTGACGTTATTCCACGTGTCCGATGGTGATGGGGGAGGTGGGCTCTTTATTATGTGGGCTGGAGTTTGATGTGAATTTGTCGTGTATTTAGGGTCTATGAAGTGTCCGGGGGCCCACCGTTGATGACGTGGGTTGAGGCCAACGTCGATGACACGCGCTGAGCGTGAAGACTAGCAAAACGCGTAATCGACACCATTGTCGGGTGTCGATGGATCGAAGGCTAGTTTGGTAAATGAACAGAAACACGTAACTCAGCGGAGACGGGCCCTCCAACTCGAGTTGGTGTTTGTCCTCTTTTTTTTAAAAAAAAATATATATATATATATATGTGCTCAATTTTTTTTGTCGGCTCTCTCTTTTTTTTTTTTCTGGGTTTACATGATCGGGATGCTCAATGTATGGAACAAGTTTGGATTAGAAATGATTTTTTTAATCTAATTTTTGTAATTTAAGATAAAATAAAAATTAAATTATAAATATAATTTTTATTTAGATTGGTAATGATATAAGTGATTTTTTTTAAAAGCAGTTAGAGGCGGCTTATGGCAAAAGCAGTTTTTTTTAGAAAAGCCCAGCTACAAAAAAACTCTGCCAAACAGAAAATTTTACCTCTAATTGAGATTTTGTTCTCCAACTGAGTTTTTTTGTTTTTTACTTTTTTCCCATCCTAACACTTTCCCAAATAGACCCTAAGTGGATCAAATATTTCCTTGGTCAATTTGAACGGTATTCATCTTATAGGTACCACTTTGATCATATTTATAATTATAAATTAATTAACTCTCACATACTAAAAAGAGTTTGTTAATTCATTAATTATATACTAAATTTTCCTTTTTTCCCTTATTTATAATTAGTTATAAGAGTCAACATGAATAGATTTTTTTTTATTGTAATTAATAGGGTAAAATTGTAAGAAAAATGCATTTATTACCCTGAAACTGAACTTATAATAAGGACAAATTTTTTTTTTTGTTAAAATGGATTTATAAATAAGACCAGAGTGGTAGTGCATAACCTAATTAGAGAGTTGTGCTAATGCTAAAAGTAAGACACGTTTTACATATTTATCAATTTAATTTGTTTTCAAATTAATCTTATTGATATCTCTTCAATATTAACCAAGTAAGAGAAGATAATTATGGTGCTTTATTAAAAAAAACATGTTTTATTAAATAAGTATTCTCAAATTAGTTAATTATTTCTTCCACTAAAGACTAAAGGAGTACTACATAGTTACCTTAAAGTTTAATTACTTACATAGTAGATGGGGTAAGTCTATTACAACATAATGAATCAAGATTCGAATTTTTATTTGAAGAGATGTCACATTTAATGTTTAATAGTGCGTTCAATGAGATTGCCTCCAATAAAATGATGCAGTTGGGTAGAAAAATTAAGTAGGGAGAATATCATTTATGTCTCAAATAAAAGAAATAATATATTGACAAGTCTTATAACTTATCAATAGTAGTTATTTCATTTGTCAATGATAGCTATTCACTTATCAATTGAGACTTTTCTGATATTATTTTTTATGGTTGGAACCTTAATGATATTTTTCCAATTAATTAAGTGTAGATTTATAAGAATTACCAACTTTTAAATTTTGAGTTCATAATTTAGGTTTAAGTGTACCTTTAGTTCTTTAATTTCATACAAAATTTTACTTTAGTCTTTTAATTTTATAAAATATTTCCCATGTTTTAACTTTAACTCCATTAATAAAATGTTGACGTTGAAATTTTAATATTAACAAAAGATTCTTAAATACTAACCTATTGAATTTAAATTTTAAAATAATAATGATTGTTAAAAAAATTATAATTTGAGGCTAACTGTGTCAGAGTTAGAGAACTAGAAAATTTTTTTTTTTTAATTAATGGAATAAAATCAACTTTGTATAAAGTTATACATGTCAACTATCAACCATATCATTTAAAAAATTACTTTTTAAAAAAAATAATGTTATTTGGGGGAATGAGTTATTCATAGATAACAAATGGTGAAGCAGAAGCAATATGGTCCACACCAAAAGGCGAAAACAATGTTGTCTTGTTAAGGAATCAAATTTTGGTACTTTTGAGTGACATTTGATTTACGCATATACCTAGGATCTCAAAGTTAAGATCTGGATAATCTAGCTAATTACTTGAATTAAGAAATGTATTGAGCCTAATCTTCTTCTTTAAAGCTTGATAACTTGAAATTTAATTTGCATTGCCATATAAAAGTTGGCCTAGTTGGTAAGGAATTGACTCATAACTTATAATATTGTGAGTTTAAATTATATTGTTAATATGATAATCTTTTTTACAAATAATCTATAAGTACTTCTATAATCACTTTTTAAATTGGCATGGGTGACATACATTGGCCTCAGTGAGTCCCAGTAACCGAACTTTTTTACACGTTTTATATATTTAAAAAGGAGTTTAATTTACACCAAGGTTGTATGTAGTCTTGAGATATGCCATTTTGGACATTGATTGCATTTGTTAACATTAGATCTGAGTGAAGTATTTGTGTGTTTGAGAGCGGTTGAGAGGAAATTAGGATTTTGAGTATATTTACATAAAAAGCACATTTGTGTGTTTCAGCTTTTAAAAAAAAAAAACTAAAAAAGTTAGTAGTATTATATACTATGCGGTCTTTAATATAAGAGATATATAGTTAATTTATAGAGATTAGAAATTTAGTTAAATCAATTATTTATATAAAAATGTGATTAATTTTCTTAAAATATTATTTTTAATCATCATTTACTTAAAAAATACCTCTCAATGGAAACTCATTTACTCGTTGCACTCAATAGGGGATAGTGTTGGGGTAAAATAGATTAAGATATTATATTTAAGACAAAAATAAATCCTCTCACTATTTCTTATATTTAGTACGGGGGCTAGTATTCAATTCTTGACAAATATACTTATTAGCAAGTATAATTGACCCCTCTTAAAAAGGATGCTTGATGAAAGTCAAGCTGTGTGTGTGTGATTTTTTTAAAATTATTTTACATATCCTTCCGATGTTTAGGATAAAATCTCATTCTCATTTATTTTAGGGTTATGTTATTTTTAAGGTTTCTTTACTTTATTATCTATTTAGGCTTTTTTTTTACAAATCTTTTATTTTGGGCTTGTATCTTTTGTTGGGTTATTTTTAATGAAATATTATTTTTTGACCAAAAAAGAGAGAGGTATTTTAGTCCAGTCTATATAAAAAATATGCAATATATAAAGTCTTAAATGTATAAATTTAGATGAGGTCAAGGAAAATATATAATATAGCCGTTTTACTCAACTGAAATCAAACACTTCTTTAAATTTAGACTTAAGTCTTGAGTTCAGCTTTTCATGAATATAATGGGTGCATGACCTCTTTTCACAAGATTAATAATGATGATTAAAAAAAATGTACGATTTTTTTGATAAAAGAGAATTTATTAAAACGAAATAAAATGAGTTACATAAAAAAAAACTTATTGGAGACTTAGAGAGCTAACTCAATTCACTATATAGGGTATGTTTGGAATAACGATTAGAAGTTCCATAAGTACTTTTCAATCGTGATTTACAGAATACGAAGTAAGTTATGTGGTGAAGATTGTTTCGATTTATGTGTTTAAACCCATAAAAACTTTTGATAAGCTTCTCCAAACACTGTCATAATAGGTGCACGAGCTCTTTTTGCGGGAATGATGATAACGAAAAAAAAAAGTGTGAATTTATTTTATAAAGGACAATTTAATAAAACGATAAAATGAGTTATATAAAAAAGCTTAGATCTATTGGAGATTTAGGAACTAACTCAAAAATTTCTAAATAGATCATAAACCCAATTCATCATATATAAAAAAAAGAATTATTATAATCTTTGGTCCTTTAAATTTACTTTTATTTTAATTTTAGTTCATTAAGTTTCAAATTATCCTTCAAATTTTATTTTCTTTAAAATATTGGTTTCTATAATAACTCAATAAAAATCTAAATTATTCTGTCTATAGAGGGATCAAAACTAATATTTTAAAATTTAAAGAATCAAAATTAAAATATATATAAACTTAAAAAAATTAAAAATGATATTAACTCTAACCCACAATAAAACCAACAATGAAACAAAAGTCAGCAAGTTAGAGCCATACACAAGTACTGTATTCAGGCTCCATGTCAAGTTCAGCAAAATGTATTGATTTATATATTTAGAATATTAAAATCTTAAAAAAATATTTTTTAATCGTGATTTATGATATACGAGATAATTTTTAGGGTCTGTAAGGTAAATATATAGAGGAATTTTATCTCGATTTATGTGAATTGCGTTTATAAATAAATATAAGCTAAATCAAATAAACTCATTACTTATTTAAAATAGTAATTAAAATTTTTAAAAATAGTTTTGTAATTATAATTTATAATATATAAAAAATAAGTATATAAAAAAATTATCTTGATTAAAAATGATTGAGAGAGAGTATGACCACGTTTTATTGAGAACGGTTGTCGTCTTGGAAGCAATCATTCATCCTTGTAGGGGAAGGTAAGTGCAATGTTCGAGAAGATTTCGACCCCCTCAAGCACATCGCTATCAGGAACTAATCCCAATAACACATTACTCTTCTTCTAATAATAATAATAAGAAACAACTAGTACCATTCACGCACTCGAATTCAATCCGCATACTACACACGGGAAAAAAATAACTCAGTCCTTCAAATATCATTTTAAAAAGAACTAGACAAATCTGCTGAGCGTGATACAGGGAGATAAATCTGTTATGATCGATTTCTATTAGAACATTAATCAAATCTTCCGTTAAATTTTTATATCACTTTTGTTAAGTTCTCTTATCACATATAACTATGTATCATATGATTAAAGAATCTGACCAAATGGATAAAAAGCTGGATCTAAGTATTTTCCTTTTAATAATAAGTACCCTAAGGATCAAATATTTAGGGTTTGTTTGATTCTATTTTTTATTTTTTGTTATCATAAAAAGTTTTATAAAGCAATTTTTTGAAATAAGTTTTAAAAATAAAAAAATTTGTTTGGATATATTATGATGTTTGGAATAGCGGTTGAAACTTCCAATTGTGCTTTTCAATCGTGATTTACAGTATACGATGTAGCTTTTATGGTTTACGAGATAAATATGTGGAGGAGTTTTATCTCGATTTATGTGAATCGGACTTATGCATAAGTATAAACCCAACCAAACATCCTCATTAAAAAATCCATTTTTGAAGTAACGTGGTGTTGTCGCTGGAGGTGATATGACGATAGTCGTTATTGGTAGTGTAGTGTCAATAGTAATAGGGGAGAGCAAATAGCCCATTACCCATGAACCCGCCCATTACCCAATGTAATTGGGCTACTGTTAGCCCGCCCAAAATAAACCCGTGATGGGTTGGGTTTTAGCCCGCCCAATTAAAACTTAAATGGGCGGGCTATGGGCAGACCTTTGGGCTACCCGTACCCGCCCATTTAGTATATATATTTTTTTAAAAAATTAATATATGTATTAGGCTAACTGTACCACAAATTATGTTATGATGGTACTTGCCTAAATTTAGATTCTTATGTGTGAATTGTGCTTATTAAACTTTGAAGGTTCATATTTCAAAATTTAGGATGAAGAATTTGGATGGATGCTTAATGCTTATTGCTTATGTATGTTTTTTACAAAGAAAATAAACAAGGTCAAACATAGATGGGTTACCCAAAACCCGGTCAGCCCGCCCATTTATATACTAACCCGTTTATATGGGTTTAAATGGGTTGAGGTACGGGTATGGGCTAGCCCATACCCATTAAAAATTAAATGGGCGGGCTATGGGTTTGGGCATGGGCTACCCAACCCGCCCATTGCTCTGCCCTAAATAGTAAATAGATGACAGCCTCAAAAAATTTAAAAAATAGTAAAACAAAGAAAAAAAAAATAACTAAAAACTGTTTTTATTTTTTAGTTTTTAAAAACAATATTTTGTTTTCTTGTTTTTAAAAACAGTTTACTAAACATGTTTTATTGTTTTTAAAAAACAGTTTTTAAAAATAAAATCATACAACCGGTTTTATTGTTTTCTGTTTTTCATTCTTTCCTACATGTTTGCACTAATTTTGTCTATAACTTTGTAATTATGAGTACGGACTTAAAATTAAAATAACACCCTCTTGAATTAGAAATGAACAGAAAAATCACTTTGATGACTTGAAAGTACTTACCAATTACCATCCCTCGAGGAAACCTCGACGTCTTATTGGCGGTGGAGCGGTGTAATACTGCAGTGGTGCTGCCACCGGAGGTGGTAGGGGTGTTTAAATCTGGGATAAGGATTCTCTAATCCCGATCCCGGTTTTTAGTTGAGATGTACATATGCATCCCGGTCCTAGTCCCGGTCTTGGGATTACTAGGACCAGGAATTTCCGATTTTTTTTTAAAACTAAATTTAAAATATATTATTATATTAGTTAATTTTTTTTATAATATAGTATTTAAAATAACCATTTAATGGCTAACAAGGCCATAATAATCACACAAATTAATTTAGAATTGAAGAATAATATTTTATTATTATTATTATGATCACATTCATCATCTTATTTATTAAATTTATACATTATATAGTTAGGATTAATATTATGATATATACGGTTTAGCTCAAATTAAAAATGTAATACATATCTTATCAAATGATAACTTAATTTATGGAGTAAAAAATACAAAAATAAAAAGATAAATTAATTTATAAGGTAAAAAAATAATAAAAAAATAAAAAAACCGGGACCTAGATCACCAAGGGTGATCCTGGGACCGGTATATCCTGGTCCCGGTCTTGGCCAGGATGGAAAATTCCCGAGATTAAAATCTTTGGGACTAGGTCAGGACAATTGAGATCATGATACTTTAAACACTCTTAAAAGGTGGCCCCAGCTGCTAACGACTTAAAAAACATAGTTACATACATAGCAATAATTAATTTTAATTATATATCGGGAATTTTTTTACCAAAGGGAATATTCAAATTCAAATAAGGCAAAGACACAAAATTACTCTCAAATATACAAATATCAATTCAGGACCCCAAAATGGCTTGATCACTGTGAAATTTCGGAGGGTTAGTTTGGGATTGAATTTTGTAATCAAATTACCTAAACACCAATAATTTGAATGATAACATCAGTTTAATAACTTTAACTTATTGAATGATAAAAAAAACAGTGATAACTAATTTCACAAAAAATTCTTACTGTATATCAATGACAACAATATTTTAATTAGTACTCCATCCGATTCTTAATATAAAATATATTTATCTAATTTAATTAAATCAAGAAAGTTATTTAATATGACATACATTTTCTATAACACCCTAATTATTTTCTTTAATTTTTCCATTCCCCATATTCCTTGATTATTATTAAGGGAGCATCAATACTCAATAGAGGTAAATTAGGAAAAAGACTGATAAATATAAAAATTATGTCTTATATTTAAAATTAATATCAATTCTTCAAATATGTTTTATACTAAAAATATGAGGGGGTAATAACTTTAACCTATCAAATAATAATAATAATTAAAGCAGGGATAACTAATTTTTCTTAAGGTAATTGGATTATTTTACACAAAAACAAAATTCAAAATAGTCCCTGAATCTTAAAATTAAGCCATTTTAAGGGACTATCTTGATATATTCTATATTTCGGTGGTTCTTAATGATGTGACTTTGTCTCTTCAAAAATGATCTGAATCAAGGGAAAAACTCATGACATTCAAGTTTTTTAACAATTTTTCAGGGTACGGTGTTAATTTAACTATAAATTTTTGTTTAAAAGTAGTTTAAAAGTAATTTTATCTTGAAAGCTTAAAAACGTAATAATGTTGTCTTATTCTATTAAAATAATAACGTTAACTGTTAACATTTTTAATGATAAAAGACAACATTACTCTATTTTAAAATTTTCAAGGCAATCTTTAATCTTTAAAAATTTTTGAGGCAACAATATTCTTAAGTGAAAACTTATATAATAAATTTGTACCTTTTCTCATCTTTTTAGCAATAAAACACAGTTGAATTTTATAATAAAACATATATGCAACCATAAAAGATTAGAAAAGAGATTTAGGATATAATTAGTTAGTCAGCTTAAAACAAATACTAGTGAATTCAAATTCCAATTAAATTATCGATATAATTTTAATTAATTTATTAATATGATTGGTGAGGATTAATAAATACCTTGATTAGTAGGAGGATAGCGATAGCCACTCCTGTCTCCAGTCTCCACCCTCCACAAACGCCACATACGGCAAAAAACACAGATTATAGTCTCTTGCACGTTAAAGTTGTCTTCAATGCCTAAGTCTATATATATAAATCAAATCCAAGATATTTATTTGGAGGAATCATAAATAAATTTTAATTATTCTAAGTGTTTGTTAGGGATCAAAAACTAATTTTTGGAGGCTATAAATTTAGTTGGGCAATTTTACTTTCAGAAGTTTTCATCGAGAATGAATTTGACAATTTTTTTTGAAAGTGTAAAAAATGAAGTAATTCAACCCTGACCGCTATTTCAGTTAATTTTAACCAAATATGCTGATCTCGCACACATGTCATTTATATCATTTTTGTTAAGGTGCATATTTGTCCAGAAAGTTTTAAATATAACTTTTAAAAAAAATGAAGTGCATGGCACATGAACTTCTAGAGCTAATTTTGCATCTTGACAAAAATAATATGTAGATTATTAGGTCAACATATTTGGTTAACTAACAGTCAAAATTAACTGAGATAATGAACAAGACAAAATTATTCAATTTTTTATACTTTTAGGATACAATTACCCCTAAAATACTTTCAAGGTAAAATTGCCTAAACCCAGCTTAATTGGAGAGTTGGAGTAAAAAATTATGTTTAGTTTAGTATTGGAAAATGAGCCCCTTTTTTTTCTGAAAAAGTCAGTTTGGTTGGAAACTTGATTTTGCCGCTCCTAGTTTGTGGCATTTCTTTACATTAAAAATTTTTGAAACTGAAATTTTAATATTTCATGTAAACAAGTTTATATATTAAACTAACTTCTTTTTTTTTAATAAAAATGTATTCAAACATAAATCATATTATACTAATTAGTTTTTTATTGGTTAACTACAAATATCCTTTTATTAAAAATAATCATATTCTCTTAGAGAAAATTCGAACATTGATTCAGTGAGCTATAAGAGATTAATCTCTTTTGCTAAACTATATAACCCCATAAACTATAGGTACATTAATTGACTTTAATCCCAATTTTAATTTAGATAAAAAGTTGCAAACGTTAATATAAAGAAGACCAGGAGTGTGTGTATGAAATAAAAGGTATTCATACTAAAGAATCTAATAATTGATTTTAAAATTATTCTAAAGTTATAATTACATTTACTTTTGTTTTTCCTTTTAATTTGACGCATTGAAACTATTTATTTACACACCCCACTTGGAAAAAGAGATTATTTTTGCCTTACATAATTACATTGAGATATATAACTTTATTATATTTTCCTTATATTTAATTAAATCATAATTGCCTTTCTTTTATAATGGAAAAAGGAGACCATTTTCATCAAGATCTACAAGTCACGTTTTTTGTGTTTTATAATTTTTTAAATTTATTTTAATGCAAAATTGTCAGCAAACTTTATATTATAGACATTTCATATTTTCTGTAATGAAAATTTTCGTTTTTTCAAAACACACAAAAGATGCTGAAAGTAGTGGAGAGAATTTACCAGTGATATCCAAGAAAAGTGGAATATGATTATATTCAATGAACAATGTTAAGTGAAAGGAGCCAAGTATAAACGAATAATATAAGAAACTTGACAACCATTATAACGTTTTGATGCTATAAAAGTCCTATTTTAAATCTAAAAAATATTTAAAATTTTCAAAATTAACCTTAATTAAATTAAATGACTATTTAAATTAATAGTAAAAATGAGTCATAAATATTTCCTTAAAGACACAGTAAAATGAAGGAAAATTTCTCATAAAAAACAAAGGAAAATTAAAAATATTATTTAAAAATACTATTTTTTGATGTAAAATTTAAAAATAATAATCATAATAATTTATCATTCTGAATTTCGAAAATTCATATATATATAGTCAAATTTGTCAATCTTAAAAAAAGTTTCTTTTTTTTTTTGGTATCTTAAATATATAGATGAGTTAACGATTTTAAGTTAGTGGATCAACTTCGAAGAAAACAATTAAAAAGATGGGATCACAGGTTGTTTGATCAATATATTAGCATATTTGGATAGTTTTTATAAGTGTTTTTTAATTGTGATTAACAGAATACGAGGTTATTTTTATGGTCTACGAGTTAGATTTTAAGATTTACGATGTAACTTTACGATTTATAAAGTAAATATGTGAATAAAATTTATCTTAATTTATATAAATCAGACTTATATATAAACACGATTCAAACCAAATATGATAAATAACGGTAATAATTATTTATAATGAAAACTTTGTGAAGAATTATTAGAACGCGTGGCTGGATGTGAGAAAGTAAAACTTAATGGCTTTGGAAGCTTCTTCCCCTAATAGATAGAATGGTGGCTCCCACATGTGAACCCCACACAAAAGATTCGCTCCAAAAGGCATTCACATGTGCCACTCCATGATTTACATATATAATATATTTGGATGGGATTTAGTGTTTCTATATCACGGCATGCAAAGTGGGACCCACTGTGAGTTAGATGGGTGACCCGGTCATTTGGTTAGTCCGGGTTATCCACCCAGAATGCCTAATCAACCTAGCAGGTTATCAAATTGGATTGCATATAATTTTGGAAAAATTAATCTACATATCTTTATATTTTTAATTAGGTTATTATAATTATTTTATCATATCCTTATACTTTCACTTGTTTTTAATCAGGTTCTTGTAGTTATTTTTCTTTTTATCAAGTCCTTATTGTTTCACCAGATTTTTAATTGGGTCTTTGTAGTTTTTGTTAAAATTTTAATTTATTAATTTAAATAAAATTTATATAAATGAATAATATTAAAATATAAATTATGACTAATAAATTTAAATTAATAATTATATAATTAAAAAATAATTAATATAATTAATTAGTAATTAGTAATTAATTAATTATAATCTTATTCTTTTTTACAGAAATTTATTATTATAATTCAAATTTTAATATTCTAATATTTTTTAATTTAAAATATATTTATATATTTTTTATTTCAATTTTTACTTATTTTGTATAATTATAAAATTTTCATAACAACAACAACAACAACAACAATAATTTTTTCTGAAATAGAATAGAAATATAATTAGTTAATTAAGGATTAATAATTAATAATTAATATATTAATTATTTTTAAATTACATAATTATTAATTTAAATTTATTATTCTTAAATTATATTTTAATATTATTCATTGATTTAACTTGAAACTAAATTAAGAAATCCAAATCCAAAAAAAACCAACAAGGACCCAAATAAAAATCCAGTGAAACAATAAGAATTTGATAAAAAGGGGAAAAAAAACTACAAGACCCTTATTTAAAATAGGTGAAAATCTAAAGACCTACTAAAAAGAAAAAAAATATAGAAACCTAGTTAAAAATTGGTTGAAATTATAAGAACCTGCAGATTAATTATCTCTATAATTTTTTACTCAGTCTAAAATGACATCATTTTCAATTAAAAAAATAGCAGTTTATCATAATTATACTTTAATAACTTTGTTTTGTTGAATTATGTATGGCTTATACACATTCAACCCTGGTTAGATTGCTAACCCTTGGATAACTATTTTGATTGGTTCAATAACTAGCCTAGTTTTAAATACCTCAATCAATAGAGAGATAGCTTTAGTCTTGTATGTTGTATATAAGTTGAGAAAAAGATATCGGTTTTTGTAATTCACATTAGAAAATCCAAATCAAGTTGTATAAGTTAGTATTTATAAATGATTTGATAGTAGTAATTTACTTTTATCCAAGATTTGAATTTGAGATATTATGAAGTACATTGAATCAATTAAATTAATTGATGGTAAATTAATTTATATTTTTTATTTTTAAATAGATAATATATCTATCTATTGATCTATTTTATATAAAAGAAGGGACATTGAGAGTATCTCCTTTTGTCATCTGGCACGCCCTCGTTTGTCACCTTAAATGTAGGAATATTGTAACAACTAAAATAATAAAAATAAAATATTGTAAAAAATAAAGAGAAAACAGGCGGATAGTTACAATTACAAATTATAAAATAATTTGAAATATTTTTATATAAAATAAAATACTTTTAAAATAAATATATTAAAATTAAAGAAATAATAAAAATAAAATATTTTGAAATCTTATCACTAAATAATTTATTTTTATATCTCATAACAACTTGACTCATGGTAAATTATTTTTAGAAATTAGAAGTTATTTTTATATAATCAATAATATTTATTTTTTTACTGTTCCGATTGTGACAGACCACATCGTTGGAAATAAAATATTCCAAATTCAAATGAACTTATTATTTGCATGTATATTTGAGTTTTTAAATATAAAATATCTATTATATCTTATATACCATAACGTATCAACTATCATGTTGCATCCCTCTTGATTACACTACTGTATCTAATAAATCATTTTAGAAATTAGAAACAAATTTTATAATACTTTTGAAAATTAAAAATTATTTTTATATTTCATAACAACTTAACCCATAAATCATTTTTAGAAATTAGAAGCTATTTTTATTTAATTAATAAATTGTGCTTCTCCTGCAGATGCCATTGACCTTTACGATGTGCTGATGTGATTACTCCCCAAATTAGGCTTAGTCCCCGTTGAATCCTCTTACCTCACTTCCCAGTTCCCACCTCCCGTGTTTTTGGCCTTCAATGGTGATGTGTTGAGAGTGTGCTCAGCCTCATGTATGTGCTATAAATGATCAATGTGATGAGCTTTCTTTTGCTACATTCATTTAGCTTTCTTAACTCTGTGTTTACTACTCTCTTTGCTTTTGTTGCATTCATTTTGTTATCTTAACCCTATATTTACAAATGTCTCTCTCTTGTTATGGCTTATATAATGTTTAATGTTGTGAGTGTTTTCAACCCCGCGAAGTTGCACTGGCACATTCACGTTCAAGTGGTCCGTATTTGTCATTATTTTATTACTATACCTTCTCTATATTTGATAATTTCCCGAGATATGCAGCTACTCCTGCTATTATGTCATCATAACTTCCTTCTTTATTTTTAAAATTTAAAACTAAAAATCTCAACCAAACAAATTGAGATAATCTATTATAAAAATTCTCAACCTGACAAATTGAGATAATTTATTATAAAAATTTAAATACTAAACCTTCTTACACACATGATAACTTGATAAATTTTCAAGTAAACATAATTCTCATGCATGCCAAATTTTCCGGCTAGACATGTTAGGTGGAATACCCCATATTTGAATCTCATACTAATTATTGTCAGTTATCTTATATAATTATTGATTATAATGTTGTATTATTTAATAATTAAATTACATTTTTAGGTTGTAACTAATTACTTATTTTATATTCAATTTTTCAAGACATCGCATATTCACACATGCATAATGCGCGGCTTTCTAAACTCGTTTCTATAAATATTACAATCCTGGTTCAAGACAATAAAAAGATCTAGGCTGAAGGAATTTCCCTGTATGATGTTGTTATGTATGCTTTTGATGATCAACTTGAAGACGTCCAGTTTGAATATGATAATCAAGTGTTCATATATTAAGTATCTTACAGATGATTCTCCTCTAAATGAACAGAGATGTGTTAATATCTTTGAAAATATTCAATAATCAAGGAATCTAATCAGGAACCATTCCTATAATTGGATTTTTAGAAAAGCAAATTTAGTTGCCGATTAGATAGTTAAAGCTGCTGAGGAGGTTATTGGAAAGAGACTCGAGCTCAGCTCAGAGAGACTCAGACTGATGGATGTTTTCGGATACTGATGTTTTTGGGTGTATATGTTTTTGATATGGCTGCAAGTGTATGGAATACTGTAATATTTATCTGATCAATGAAGTTCTCTTTCGATGGCCAAAAAAAGAAAAAGAAAAAGAGCATTACATAATTTTTGTGAAGATAAGATTCAAATGGTGAAATCTATTTTCCATGATTTAACTTTAATGTTTTTAATTATATTTTAATTAGTAACTTTATGATAAAGTTTATTTTTGAGGGTGATGATGCACAATTGTTTACTACTGGAATGGCGCCTGCATTAACGTTTTGGATTAGGAGCTTTAAGCAAGAATATGGATATATTCCATTCACACTCTATTAACTAACGAAAAATTATATATAATTAAAATAAATTAAATATATGCTTTCCCTTTTTTTTATAAAGAAATATATGATTTCCAATTTAATCACATATTCATATTATATTATAAATATTTCAAAAATATGTATTTATTGCATTTTAATTTCAAAACATAATAATTTTCACTTTAAATCTAGGAAAATGATAAGAAAATATTATTTAAAATTTAAAATCTTAAATCAATCTTGTTACCTAAAAAAATACATATTAATTACATTTACATAGTATGAAGTAATATTTTTATCAGAATATAGTACGGAGTAATTGATAACTTATTTTAATAAGAAATCACTGCTTTCAAATTTTAGAGTTCATGTGGTTTTTTTTTTTAAAATTTTTCTCTTAAATCTATTTGCTTAGTACGTATGAGGAAGGGGATCAGCTTGATTTTGAGGTAAGGAATAACGGATTAAGTTGTCGAAGAATATTTTTTTTAAAAAAAATGTTATAAAAGGTTATACCAAAAAAATGCTATAAAAAGAATATATTATAAAAAATTAAAATTTTAGAAATTAAAATGATCTCTTAAGAGAGTCACTCAATATTTTTTTTGATATTTCTAACAACCGATCCAAATTTGAGCTTCATCGAGTCTTAAATTAGAGAAAACTCTCTTAACATAGTTATTTTTAATCTGCATAAATATCAGATGAAGAATTAAAATTACAGCAATTACACACAGAGACATATTATAAACAAAAATTTAGGTGGATTAAGTCCTTACCAAATCCTTTTGTGGCTGATTCATATATACGAAAATTATTAGAAATAAAAACAAAAACCTAAACTGCAATTTATTGATTAATATATAAACATAAATCCAATCAAAATCATGCCTTATATTGGGCTCTATTCTGCTTCAGAAATGAGCCCAACAAATTTACAGGCTGTAAAGAAATGAGCACAATCCAGGGAATAAAGGTTTAATAAAACAGGCCGAGTGTACGATTTCCAAACAAAATAGTACTAGTATTTAATTTTTTTAAGGAATATGAATGAAAGTCATTATCCGTTAAATTGTTATTGTAGATTTATTTTTTTTATATTATTTCATATTTTAAATTGGATGCATTTAGGTAATTTTGATAAAAATCAATCCCAAATTGGCCCCTAGCAACTTCACAATAATAATGTGATTTCAGGACGTTAAAGTAAGATTTTTCACATTTAGAATACTTTTGTGTTCTGTTAAAAAAAAGAATACTTTTGTGTTTTCCCCCTTAATTAATATGATAATTAATTTTTTTTCTATGTTTTGTGTTATCGATCAAAAATATTAATTAAAACCATGAATATAGACGTCTATGAGATGAGATAAGGAAAATCTTAAAAAAAAAAGACATCTAAAATTTCAAAATAGGTTTGTTTCTTATTATTGATAAAAGATTGACTACATTTGATAATAAATTCATAATTTAATTTAGTGAAAAATTACTAACTCAATATTTTTAGAGGTTTTTAAAAGAAAAATTGGTAAAAAATCGCTTATTGACAAATTAATTGGCCAATGATACCTGAAACTTAAGGTCCTTAAGAGTAAATAAGGTTCGAGGGTAAAAAAAAAAGGGAAAAAGATACTTAAATATTACTTAGGGTGTGTTTGGTTTGAGGGGAGGGGGATGAGCCTTACCTTGTTTGGTTTGTCAAAACGGAGGGGAGGGGATGTATCATTAGTGTAAAATAAAGGGATAGGAGGGAAACATGGTACAAAATTTCCCTCCCCTACCCTCAAACCATGCAAACCCTTAAACTTCAAAATGTTAAATTTGTGATTTAACAAAAACTTGAGTTATTAATTGTTATACTCTTTTTATTAAAAAATTAATTTAAAATTTAAATAATATTTAAGTTTTTTTAAAAAAATAAAAAAATTCCCCTTAAAGATTAATAAATGAAAAAACAAAAACAACTAAATCCTTTTATCCCTCTCCCTTCGACTCAACCTTTCAAACCCTCCTCTGACCTCTCCTCTTCGGCAACCTCCATCAGCCCACAGCCTACGTCACCCTCAGCCTTCATTTTCTGTGACCTCTCCCTCCTTGATTCGTTGCGCACATCCTCCTTCCAGCGTTGCCATCACACAAATCTAGCTAAAAATTGAACCCAGATCTTCTTTTGCTTCTTTATCTCTGTTTTCACTTCTTCTCCATCTAATTTTTTCTACAAATTTGAGTTTGTCTGAAAGGGATTGTGTAGAAAATAGATTGTGTAATCAGAATCCAGTTGGGCCTTGTATATGTGTTGGGCCCAATCAATCTAGTATTATATGTTGTCTCTATAAAATATTGGCAGACTTTGTATATTGAGTGTGATATCAATAAAAGAGGTATTATTCAATTCACATGGCATCAAAGGCCAGGTTGCAGACCTGAAAGAATACTGCAATACTTCACTGTAGCGGCCCAATAGTAAAGAAGACACCCAAAAAGAGGGGTGAATTTTCAAGATTCGAAGCCTAGAAAGTGCGAATTCTCAAGAAAGCGTTGGGCCAAGTCTACTAATTGATCCAAGAAGATAATCTTACTCACCAAAAACGGGTCCCACGTTGAGATTGCCACACCACAGAAACAAAGAACCAAAATCGTGTGTGCTCACTGATAAATCCCTAGAATCTTCTTCCCCTTTCCAGAATTTCATTGCCGTTTGCATCTCGCAAGAGTCGCCGCGATGGTGATTTCAAGCTAGAACCTGTTACCGACGTCTTTCCTTTGTGCTTCACACCAAGCACGATCTAATTTTTCATCTGCGCGACCAAGGCTCAAGATCGATAGGAATCCGAGAACTCATTCCATCAATCTTCGAGAATTCGTTCCATAGATCTTCATTTTGCAATCTTCGATTCTCTGGTTTCTCGTTTGGATTCCTATTGCTGGCGGTGACGTTCCTTTTAGATTTTTGATTGCTGTCGCAGAATTCACCCCATTCCCGTCAATCCTTTTTAACAACACTGACTGGAGTTCCTTCCGTATTTCTTCCTTCAATTACTGTGAGTCCTTACATTCATAGATTTCTTGTTCATTTGATTTGTCATGGCTGAGAGGAAAGATGATCTTACTGGTGACTCCATCCCTTTCACTCACCCTCTTTATCTTCATCCTTCTGACACTCAAGCAACCTTTCTTATTCCCCAAGTTCTCATCGGTTGTGAAAATTATACTGTATGGAGCCGGTCTATACGCATTGCCTTTAAGATAAATTGGGATTTCATTGATGGGTTGTGTCTCAAAGAAAATCATGAAAGTAAACTCCATGATCAGTGGGAGAGGTGCAACGCTGTCGTCCTTTCTTGGCTATTGCATTCGATATCTACAGAGCTTGCCAACAATGTGATTTTCCATCAAGATGCTTACCTCATTTGGGCTGATTTACAAGAACGGTTTGATAAAGTGACAAGGTCACGCATTTTCAACCTTCATTGGGAATTAAATTCTATGCGTCAAGGAGTCTTACTGTCTCACAATATTACTCTAAGATGAAGGAATTTTGGGAAGAAGAATCGGTCCTCCTGCCAATCCCGTCTTGCAAATGTGCTACTTCACAAGTCTACTCACAACAATAGAAGTTGTTGCAATTCCTATTGGGACTTAATGACTCTTATAACACTGCCAAAAGTCAAATTCTATTGATGAGCCCTTTGCCCACTATGAATCAAGCCTTTAACATGATCATGGAAGATGAAGCACAACGTAATCTCAGAAACACGGTGAAATCAAACCCCCTTGAGGGGATGGCCATGGTTGCTAGAGGAAGTAGACGTGGCAGAGGCAAAGGAAGAAATGGTCCTCTACCAGAGTGTTCTTATTGCAATAAAAGGGGAAACATTAAGGAAAATTTCTGGCACTTAGTAGGATTTCCAACTGACTTTAAAGGGAACAAGTCATGGATGCCTCAACAGATTGCAAACTTGAGCCCGCTAGACAAAGATGGACCTACCTTGAGTGATAAGGTTGTAGCACCAACATTCACCTGTGAACAATATGATAAACTCATAGAGTTCCTAAAAAAGGATACAAAATCAACCTCAAATGTGCATGCATTAACTAGTACATGTTTGATAAATTCCTCTTGTCATCATTTTCACATACTAATTGGGTAATAGATTCAGGCGCAACCACTCATTTAGTTGGAGACTTGTCCTTGCTAAACTCTTATGACAAATATGTAAGGCCCATTAAGACAATTAAAATCCCTAATGATGATAGGGTACATGTTACACACATAGGACATGTTAAACTCCCTAATAACCTAGAATTAAATAATGTTCTGTATGCACCTAAATTATAGTTTAATCTAATTTCTGTTTCAAAGCTTACAAATGAGGCACATTGCATGATCACTTTTCTTCCTAATCAGTGCATTTTGCAGGGCCTTCAAGCTGGGAAAATGAAGGCGACTAGTAGATTAGTTGAGGGAAGATATTCTGCTGAATGAATCTAATAGTGATGTACATACCATAAGCTTGATTGATAAAGAAAATGTAAATCATAATGACCCTATAGACATTTCAAATTCTGCATAATAGCCTGGGTCATGCGCCCCCTTCAATTTTGAAGCATTTGAATTTTGTAAGAGATAAAAATTTTGGTATGAATAAATGTTGTGAAATTTGCATTCAGTCTAAACAGATCAAACTTCCCTTTCCCTCTAGTTGCATTAAATTGCTTTGTTGCTTTGAATTGCTTCATATGGATGTATGGGGTCCATATAGGACACCTACCCATTAAGGTCATCAATTTTTTATCACAATTGTTGATGACTACTCTAGAGCAACTTGGGTATTCTTGATAAGACATAAATCAGAAACTGCTGATTACATAAAGAATTTTGTTGCATATATCCTTAATCAGTTTGCTTTTCATGTTAAACGTATATGGAGCGATAATGGTACTGAATTTGTCAATAATAGTTTGCAATCCTATTTCCTTAAGAAAGGTATCATACATGAAACTTCTTGCTCATATACTTCAGAACAGAATGGTATATTGGAAAGGAAGCATAAGACACTTGTGCAAGTTTCTAGAAGTCTTATACTTCAGTCCAACATACCCATTCAGTTTTGGGGGAAATGCGTTAAAATGGCCTCATATATCATTAATCGAGTACCCTATAGGATTCTAAACTTTCAAATTCCTTATGAAAGAGTATATAAGAGGCAGGCTGATTACAATTGTTTGAAAACCTTTAGTTGTTTGGCATATGCCATTGATTTGACTAATTCTGATAAGTTTCAATCAAGAGCTATTCCTTGTGTTTTTATGGGTTACCCAAGCCATCAAAATGGCTATATTCTTCTTAATTTGCGTACTCAGGATTTTATGGTCAGTAGACATATTGTGTTTGTTGAGGATGCCTTTTCTTTTCATAATATGATATCTGCTGATCAGGTAAGTCAGTGTGTAGAAATTAAAAAAATGTTCTTATTTGATGATGATTTAGTTTTAGATAAAGGGTATATGCAGCCGGTGGTGTCTGATACAGCTAAAAACAATGCTGAACAAGGGTCTGGACAAGAAAGTGATGGTTCTGACCCTCATCTAGTTTATGATTCTTCTGGTTCACAACTGTTGCCTATTGAGGGTAATAGGACAACAAGGGAAAGACGACCTTCTATATGGGCTACTGATTATGTTTGTGGACTCATTACCTTAGAAAAAGGTGCACATATAGAGTAGAATAACTATTTGTATCCTATTCATAACTATTTGACTTATAAACATGTTTCTGACTCACATATTTGTTTTTTGTGTAGCATAGATTCAGTAGTTGAGCTTATTTCATATTATGAAGCTATACAAGATGATAAATGGGTCCAGGCCATGAATTTAGAAATAGCAGCCCTGGAACGGAATAAAACATAGGATATTGTTCCTTTGCCACAAGGTAAAAAGCTCATTAGTTGTAAATAGGTGTATAAGGTTAAGTATAAATCTGATGGAGCCATAAATAAATATAAAGCTCGTTTAGTAGTTAAGTGTTATACACAGAGAAGGAATTGATTATCATGAGTCATTCTCGCTCGTGATTAAGATGGTTACATTCGAATTATTCTTAAACTAGCTATTATGAATAATTAGAGTTTATCTTAAATGGATGTTAACAATGCTTTTCTGTAGGGTGATCTTAATGAAGAGGCGTACATGACCATACCCCAAGGCTTTAGAAGCCAACGGGGGATGGTGTGTAAACTCAATAAGTCTCTTTATGACCTTAAACAGGCTTCTAGGCAGTGGAATGAAAAATTATGTGCTGCATTAATATGGGGTGGTTTTAAGCACAATAAGCATAATTATTCCTTATTCTTTAGAAGAATTGGTAGTGATATTGTACTAGTTTTGATTTATATTGATGATATACTAATAACAGGTAGTTCTGAATTGAGAGTTCAAGAAGTAAAGGATTTATTGCATAGCAATTTCAAAATCAAGGATTTAGGTATGCTGAAGTATTTCCTTGGAATTGAAATTGCTAGGTCAATAAAAGGTATAGTGCTTTCCCAAAGAAAATATGTTCTAGATTTGATTGCAGAAACATGAATGAGTGGGTGTAAGCCACTTACCATACTAATGACCACCAACTTGAAGTTGGTAGCTTATGAAGAAGGGAAACACGAGAGAGGATATGTTTGGAGATCCAGAAAGATATAGGAAATCAGTAGGTAAATTAATTTATTTAAAAAATACTAGACCTAATCTCTATTTTTGTGTGTAGGTCTTGAGTCAATTTATGTATCAGCCCATGAAGTGCCATATGACAGCAGCTCTGAACTTGTTGCGTTACTTGAAGCAAACCCCTAGTGTAGGAGTGCTAATTAGTAGAGAAGACACTACTACAATGGATTGTTTCTGTGATGCTGATTGAGAAGCTTGTGAGATGATAAGAAGATCGGTCATAAGATATCTCTTAAAGCTTGGTGGTTCTCTTGTGGTATGGAAGACTAAGAAGCAGCTTACTATTTCAAAATCATCTGCTGAAGCGGAGTATCGTGCACTTGGTTCTACAGTATTTAAAGTAGTGTGGGCTGTTGATATACTTAAAGAAATTGGTTATGAACATTTGACCCCTGTGAACGTGTTTTTTGATAGCAAGGCAGTCTTGCATATTGCTACCAACCCAGTTTTTCATGAAAGAACTAAACATATTGATATAGATCTTCATTTTGTTAGAGAGAAGGTCTTGGACAAGGTAATTGTACTGCATCATGTTCGTTCTCACAGCCAAGAAGCGGATATCTTGACTAAGGCTGTTGGTAAAGAAGTACTAGATAGAATGCTTAGCAATTTAGGCGCTGTAGATTTATTTAGCCCCTAAATTGAAGGGGGTGTAGAAAATAGATTGTGTAATCAGAGTCCAGTTGGGCCTTGTATATGTGTTGGTGTAATACCTTATTCTCAATAGCCCAAGATGAGTATGAATGAGTAGTGAAATCATTCGTGGGACTAGGATTCGAACCAGGATTACCCAACTCTTGAAAATGTTCACAAATCCCCAATCTCAACTCAGGACTTGAACCTAGGGTTGAGAGGGTTTTTCAGAAGGTAAAAAAAAACATTTCAATTATTTTCACAAGTTTCACAACGTCATAATGTCTCATTGGCTCTTAATCTCATTACATCAGAGTATGCAAGTGATTCTTTTGCCTTTTTAATGAAATTCGAGCTATTATCTGCTTATACTGCATTCATACACTCATACATACATGAAATTCAAAGCCATACAAGGCTATCAATTGTAAATCAATTACATTAAATACAACTGCACTTCAACTTCATATCTCCTCCGTACATCCTCCTGCATCTTCACCTGTCTAAATGGTTGGTTGGGAGAAGTGAGATTCGAGAGAATCTTAGTAGCAAACATTACCACTACGCATGACAGATATATATATGAATGCATGACATGCTTGCCTACATTATTTCATGCCAACATAATGACATGTTGCATGCTCAATGTTATGACATACATATGGCCATTGCACAAATATAACAGAGCTTCAACAAATCATACATGTTCTACACAAATAGGAAAAAAAGTCACATAATCAATGCAAGACATATATATCACATACATGCAGAAAATGTAAGTTCACTACCTCTCGGACTTTATATCTTTCTCTTCTTATCCCTTGATCCGCCAACCATTTCTTCTTCTTTGTCATTTCATGGCCTTAGGTAAGTGATAACATCATTAGAGCCATGAAAAGTAAATGCCCAATGACCCACATTAGCCCTATGAGCTTACTTTCAACCTTGGAGTTCATTCTAATTATATTTGTGTCATTAAATCTTAAATTTTGCATAAGACATAAACCTGACAGATTTTTCACCAAATTTTGAAAAATCACAATTAATTCTATAGAACTCCAATTGAGGTGGTTCAAAATTCCATACAAATATACTTCAGTCTAGTTTTACATAAAAATATTCAATTTTGAACATCACAAACACAGAATTCCCAGAATTTTTCCAAACACCAACTGTATCAGATGTTCTTCCAGCAGCAAGACATAACTTTGAAAAATTACATCTTTTAGCACACTTGTCCAAAAATTACAAAATACCTATAAAATTAAATATCTATGTCTCTAATTTAACTCTAAAAAGTTTTAGAACTTTTGGATAAGGTTTTCCCTATGAAAAACTTCGCATAACATCACTGTTTCATATTCTTTCCAGAAAATAGGGCATATCTTCAAAAATTTATATCTCCTACTATACTTATCCTAAAATTACAAACTATATATAAAATTAAAGCTCCACATGTATACTTTAATCTTGAAAAATTTCATAATTTTTGGACAAGTTTTAGACCTTTAAACATCATGCCTAACACTTACTGCCATACAAGGCAGATTAAGCAATATGCACACATATACTTCATAATTTTCCAAATTCATATACAAGCATCTAAAAATCATGAAAACTTGCAAACCTACACAATTTTGCCTCCTAAAGATAATAAAAGCATCAAAATCATCAAATTCCAAATCCTCTTCCATAAAATTACAGCACAGAAAAATCAAAGTTCTCGGGAAAAGTTTGTCGGTTTCTTATTTTTTTTGGTTTAATCACTTCCTTTCTACTTCTAATAAAATGATTAGCTATTCAAACACTCATTAGATATGATTTAGCTATTAAAAACACCATTTAAACCATCCATGAACAGTACCCAACCTTCTCATAACTCATCCAATCAACAAATCAATCGGTTAAAAAGGAAGCTTACGCTTACCTCTACCCGTTTTAGCAAAAGGTTCGGAATTTCGGCAATACTTTGGCCAGTGAGATGGCGTCAACCACCTCCAAACGAAAATTTGAAACCGTAGAAATGAAGCTCGCGATGAGTAGAAGAAGTTTCTTGAAGGGCACTTTGAAAGAAAACGCCGTTACGGTAGAGTTTCGACGAATAGGATTTCTCTCTCTTCTCTCTCCATTTTCTCATCCGATCACTCTCTCTCTTTTTCTGGTTCTTTCTGCGTGAAAAATAAGGAGGAAGATGATGAATTAATGGATAAATGAATTAATCATCTCATTTGCCACGTGTCAGCTTCTGATTGGCCCAAAAATCAAATTTTCACATATAATATCCCATATGGCAGAATTTTTATTAAACTGTGAAAATTCATATCTAATTGTAAAAATGTCCAATTGGGGTGGTTCCAAAGGACATGAGACCCTCATTGAGTCTAATTTTTTAAAAAAATATAAAATTTGACCAATTGGAAGCTCACTCTTCTTAGAATTTTAATCTTTGGATGCTGCCCTAGAAAATAGTTAATTTCGCTGGGCTAACTTCAAAAATTCATTTCTCTTTGTGTACAGCTCCAAATGACTCATATGACCTATCAAATTAAAGCTTGATAAGTCTACTTTCATTATGAAAAGTTTCATAATTTTTCACCATCATTTACCCATTGAAAAATGTCACAAAATCACCACTGTCACACTGGAAATTTCACCGGTGGCAAAATTACTTTGTGTTCCACTTTACTATATTATGTGTGACTTCTAATCACTTTATTTTGTTATTCCCCGAGCTTTTTAATACCCCCAAGGATATAAAGAAATTTTCAGGGAATTTAAACATACCTCATAGGGACATTTGCTAAACCGGGGCTTAGCAGTCCACTTGATCCAGGCTTAATCTCAAGCTTTTTGTCCTAAAATTTGAGATATTACAATTGGGCCCAGTCAGTCCAGTATTATATGCTGTCTCTAGAAACTGTCTCTATAAAATATTGGCAGACTTTGTATATTGAGTGTGATATCAATAAAAGATGTATTATTCAGTTTATAGATTGATTTTAATTTTTCTTTGAAATAACTTCTTTCCAATCTAATAGTTGTTGTGTTGATGCTGGGTTGGATTTTTGCTAGCAGTGAAAATTTTCCGATGGTCACAAACTTTATGAGGGAGGTGGATTTGACTGTTGATACTCGGTTTTATTTATTTATTTTGGTTATTTGGATTTAGTTTGGATGATTATTAATATTTTTGTTGCTTATTCATCTTCCTTTTCATTTGTTGCTTTTTTCCCCCTCTCATATTAGTTCTTTTTAAAAAAAAAATTGGTTTACTGTGTGTCCAAGAGCATGGGTGAGTATGTGAGAGTTCAAATTAGAGGTAAATTTTTAGGTTTTGGATTGGGAAATATGCAAGAAACTCTTCAACTTCACTTAGACAGTGGATTTGCAAGGTCATTTACGATTTGTAATTGTGCTTTCACCGTTAAAGGTAATTTGGTCTTTTGGTCTTCAACGACAGACACCCAAACACTATGGATGGAGAATTACACCTTAAAAATTATAAGTATTTAAGTATCCCATCAAGTAGCTTATATTACTTGATATGAGACTTTGACAGCCCATATTACCTTGACTTCTATCTATACGCCATACCCGGAAAACTAATGTCTCGGCGACTTCACTTGGCAGCCTCCTTGCCCTATCAGTTGATACCAAAAAATAGACACCCAAACACTTCAAAAAATTACACTCAAAAATTAGTTATTAGGATAGGAGAGCAAGGCACTTAAATCATCCATCAAATATAATCTTAAAAAACCTAAATGTTTTATATCTCATTCTCTAATTAATTTATCAAATAGAGACTTATCGGCGACGAATACCAGATCTTTTCCCTCGTTCCCAACAGAACTTTTCGCAAATTGGATTGCCGGGAAGGAAAAAAAAAAAATTCACAAATTGGTCCGCACATTCCTCTATCTCCCTCTTTAGTCCTTCGACTTTGAAAGGGTTTGAATCTTTTGATCGATCTCTTCAACAATCTCACTCCCTCAACCTCAAATGGCTATTCCCACAGTCCAACTCTTGTCTCCCAAATTTTCTTCTCATCTCTCAAACTTCTCCTCAACGAATCTCCTCTTCGACAACCACAAACTCAGAACCACTCGAGCCTCCTACGCCTGCAGCTTCAGCCGCTACAGCGACGCCGCGCTCGCGGCGGATCTTGCAGCCAAAATTGCCAAGGTCAACTCCGACTTGCTTCAGACGGAGGAAGCCATGAAGAAAAGCCGGGCGATTCTCTTCGGCGAGCTGTGCGAGTATCTCGGCTTGAAGGAAGACGAGGTGAAGCAGAAGTGGAGGAAAATCGATGGAGAAGAGAAATTGGCTCTGATGAAAGGGTTTATGGAAGAGTGGGGTTCAAATTTTCATCCCTTATCTGCGAGATCTGCGAAGGAGATGATGGATGAGTATTTGCGAGAAGAGGATGATTCTTCGTCTGTGAAATTATCTTCTGCTTCTTCTGGGTTCTGGTTTACCGGATTGAAGTGGTTAATGGGGTTTTCACAATAGCAAGTAAGTGGAAAAAAAAAAAATTTACGGTGTTCTTGTTGTTCATTGATCAAAATTTGATAGATGAGAATGAAATGCTCATTTTTTATAAATTAGATTCTTGATGTTCCAAGAAGCGTAAATTGTTATATCAACTTTAATGCGAAATTTCCCGTAGAAAAGAACTTTAATACAAAGAGAATCTACATTTCACGCCCTAGTTGAGTTTCATGTATTGTTATTCAATTCCCATCTCCTATTTCTTATAGCGACTCTTCTAAAATTAAAAGTTCAGTTTTATTTTTGTATGTCATTTATTTATTTTCTTCCCCATGTATTGGTGTTCATTGACTTCATATCATGTTCAAAAATAAGTTGCCAACACTGGCTTTTCTTCTTGTAGAAACCAACCTAAAAAGTTCAGGATACTAAATTCACAATGGATTTGAAGCCTTATCTCTTAATTAAAGTGGTACAAATTCTGAAAACCTTGGTGTCCATTACCAATTCCATTATTCTTCAAGTTCATGAAACAGCAAAGATATAGGTCATTTGATGCAAAACTAGCATGTATTATCTGTCAAGGTACTATATGTTTTGTCTTCTTCTATTCTGGTTTAAGTAGCTAGAACGATTAACTCTTCTCAATAAGGACCTAGATGGCACGTAATAACTGGTGTGAACTCTGTGTGATACATTAAGTTGACAGATATATTAATTTTTTTATACTAAATGTAGATAAAATGCAAAGACAGTTTTGATCATGCCAACTGCCTAGGATTTAGCTGGCCCCTACTACTGCATTCTTGATGAACCCACATCATAAATGTCTCTCACACATTTTGGGTATTTAATTAGATACATCCAAGAGTCTAACCTACCTTTGAGCTTGATTGAGGTAAGTTTATTGGGATGTGCATAAATTGACTAAACATCTGTTTACTGTACCAAAAACACAACACAGGAAAGGTGGTTTGAGAGGAGAGAGGAAAAAGCGGAGAGAATCTGTTTTGCATGATTCTTGTGACTTGTGAGTGGGATTTAAATTTCTGCTTTACTCAGTTGGTATTATACCATACAGATAACCTGCTTTGGCAGACTCAGAGCACCCCAGAAAAATTCCTGGTGTACGATTCCAGATGTGGAGCAAGTGCCTGATTCATAAGGTACCTATTACTTTAAAGTTTAATCATCAACCAGTGAAACCAGCTAAAAAGCTTATAGACTTGAAAACTAATACTTCCTAAATAAATATAAAATTTAGTTGACTTTTTTTGAGAGATTAAAGAAGTTAAATAAATTATTTTAAAATATTTATCTTTTTTTCTCCAAACTAATTAGTTTGACTCATAAACTGACATATAATCTAATGACTTACTATCTCAGGTTTTAAATATAAGATTCAGTGAACTTTTTTAAATATAAGATCCGGTTAACTTTTTTAGAGAGATTAAGGAAGCTAAATAAATTATTTTAAAGTACTTATATTTATCATTTTTTCTCGAAACTAATTAATTTAACTTATAAACTGATATATGATATAATGATACACAACATATACTATGATTACAACATCTACTATGATTAAGTGATACATTTAGTTTCCTTAACTTAAAAAAAAAAAAGTTAACTGAATTTTATATTTAAGATTAGAGGGAGTACAACATATAGTATGATTAAACAATTTACTTGGCTTTCTCAACCTCTCCAAAAAGAGTCAATTGGGTCTTATATTTAGGAGGGGGGAGTACTTGAAGTTAGAAACATATCAATCCAATGGGAAAACAATGTGATACACATTACCATGATATTAGCAAGTTGTTTCAGTTATTCACTCAATTGGTCTTGCGAAATGTGGAATAAAATTGATGAAAAACTAGACGAGTCTTGTACATTACAGAGTGTTAGAAAACTGCTCAAAGTTTGTAAATAGTACAAACTTGTCGTAAATTCAAATCTTAACTTGATGATATTGATGTTGATTTTATATAAGGCATCAAGCTTTCAATGCAAAGCACCCATGAAACACGAGTTTGACACAATTTTCACAAAAATATCATAAATGCTGCTCCTGATACTTCTTACTACTGCTTCTGGACAGTATGAGCTCTTGAATAATTTATCCCTACTCACTGATCAAACAAGCACTGAATCAAGCTGAAATTCCTTCCCCAACTAAATTCTCATTCCTTCCCTCACTTCTTACTAAATAAATTTAAGAAAAGCTTTTCACATGAATGATATGTTGATTTGAATGAAATTTTGTATGAGAATTTGAAAATCCCAATTCAAATACATTAATTAATATTCTTAATAATGGAATAGAGGTACAAAACTAAATGCGAGCTGTATTGATTTGGTGCCTTGTGAATAGTAAATTATAGAGAGAAACTGTGCCATTCATGCTTATAAATAATTTGGTTGATGTGAAATTTTGTAGATACATGGATATGGATCAGTGAGCAAATTTTCTTGGTAAGCTCTTTAGCTTCTTTTGTCTGATGAATTGGGGACATCATCTCAGAATAAGGGGAGCTCCCAAGCATTCCTTCAACTAAAAGGCAATCCATTCCTTCATCCTTTGTTCTTTTGTAAAGATGAGCTCATTTACATTTAATTGTAATTTATTAGCTTTGTTCCATTTTAGAACTCTACGAACTTCAGTGTATTAGGATTCCTGTGGGGGGATTGTACATAACCTCACATGTGAGAAAGATTTATGAAATTAATGGTTTAAGTTTTCGGTTAAGAAACTGTAACAAGACAACTTTGAGCTTGATTGGATTTTACAAACAAGATCGAATTTGTAACCTCCTACTTATAAAAGAAGTTTTGTGCCAGATTATAAGGCTAATGGCTGGATTGCAGATACTATAGCCAAGACATGAAAAGCCCGCCGGCAAGGGTTTTTTTTTTTTAAAAAAAAAATAATAAATGACTTTTGTGCTAAGAGGGGCTTTAAAGTTGAAGCAGTTTTTTTGTTTTTGTTTTGTTTCTGATTTTGAGCTTTTATTCATATTTGAACATTTTGGAACTATTCAATCTTTCATTTAAATCAGTTTATATCAAACCAGTATTTTTTAATAAAAACTTTTTTAAATTGTATTATACTAGTTGATTTTTAATGTAACCTGTAAACAAAATCTAGTTGGGGTAAAAGTTATCTTGATCGATGTTAATGCAAGCAAGTTCTTATACACTTACTCTCAGATTCCTATGAATTAAAAAGTTTTAAAGGATTTTTCTCGGGGTTTAAAGCTCCTACCTTCAAGTTCAAAATATGATGTTAAAAGATAATTCAACTGCTATATTGACAAAGTTGTTGCCGTTTGTTCAATCCTAAACTTAAACTTTAAAAGTAGTTCATATGAAAATTGGTGTGACGATTTTTATTTCAATCTTCAATTTTCATTTTCTTGTGGTTTTTAGACTTAAAAACACAAAAAGGCAGCTTTAGAGAGCAATTAGCTCAAGTGATAAGAGTGGTTTTAAACTCTCCCAATGTTGCCAAAAAAATTAGAAGAGAAACTTAATTTTGTCATTTATATATATATATTTTTATTTTTATATGGCTTTTACCTTCATTAAATTTTCCAAATTTATAAAAAATAATAATAAAAAAATACTAAACAATATGATGATGTTCAAATTATTATATGATTACAGGGATAAAATGGAATTGATGAAGTCGGTGTACAAACACAAATGATAAAGACTTCAAGCTAGAAATTCATAAATTGAAAAGGTTCACAAACAACGTAGAAATGATAAATATGGGATAAAATAGATTGATGTCTTATAAAATCCAACATCAACTGCTCTCATATTACCAACCAATCAAAATTAGCAACATTCTAAAGAATTATCATCAACTGGCATTGGATATCGACATAAGGGACACAAATGACTAGTATTTAGCCATGTGACAATACAATTATAGTGAAAAATATGTTGACACGGCATGGTCGAGAACTCTCTGTTGTCACGGAAATCTTCTAGACAAATACAACACTCATTCTTCTCACTTAAATCAATATCATCATCTTCTTTGAGTCTCATATTGTTGAGTGATTGAATGGCTTCTTCAGACGCAGGAATCTTTCTCCTCTCATTAACATTGAGCAATTCAACAAAAACATCAATACACAAAGGAAACACCACTAAACGGTCTTCAAAAACAGAAGGATAAGAAGAAGAATCTTTATCCATAATTTTGTTGAAAAACTGTCGAGCTTTATTCATGAGTTTGGGTATCAATAAATCAAGAACTTGAGGTTGGATTAAATTGTGGGAAAGATGACGACGAAGAAAGGTCGAAGCAGTTTTGAAGAACTTACTGCAAGAGATGCAGTGAGAAGAAAGTGGTGGGGAGGGAATATTATTAATGAGACAAGGAAAACCACAACCACAAGGACAGCGTTGTATGAAATAAACACAGATCTTGACGTTGAAATTTGGTATGATGGTGTTGTGGTATTGAGTAGATACGTTTTCAAAGGCTTCAGGAAAAGCAGGTTCATCAGAGACGCAATAGTAGCACCCTATAATGCAGTTTGACATTGTGATCGAGTCTGTGTGAATGTAAAAAATGTCTTTAGAAGATCGATGTTTCGAATATTTGACTTTGGAGGAGCGTCGAGTAGCTATATTGGAAAAAAAACAAAAAACTATGATAATGGAAAGATGATGTGAGCTGATTGATAGAACACCAATAGTATATTGCATGTATTTATAGGTTCTAAGCTTAATCTCATTCGAAAGATATTTTTTAAAAGTAATTATAGATAATTATTTATCATGAAAATTTAAAATTAAGATTTTTTGTAGATTTTTTTTTTGGTTTTTGTCCATTTATTGTGTTTTAATTTGTATCTTGCAGTATTATTATGACTTGAATGGTGATATTTTTTTCTTAAAAAAAATATCTGTTTTGATAATTTTTTTTTCAAATTTAATATGCTCATAATCTTAATTTGTAGAAGCAGTTCTGATAAAAAAATGAGATAATATTTTTCACATTTTAATATATATATTTTTATATTTTTTAAATATAATTTCAATGATAATTCCTCGTAAAAGAAAGTTGACTTGGTAATAAGATTTATCAATTTTCAATAATGGATGATAATTTTTGTAATCTCACATCTATATTTTTCTTAGGTCAGTGAACTAACCTAGAAAATTAATGCTAATATCTAAATTAACAGCAATATTATATTATATTATATGTAATCATAGATAGGCCCTGAATTTAATCTTATTTGAAAGACTTTTTCCCCCTCCCCGTTATATTCAAACGATTACAAGATACAGTGTTCATGAAGAGGAAGATATATTTATGGGAAAATTACAGTTAAGTTCTAAGTAAAACATAAAATAAAAAAATGGTTCCGTTAATAATTCTAGGAGTGGGTCATTGACAAATCTAGGGGCTCTATTGACAAGTTTTAAGAACAATTTTTTTATTTTGAGATTTTAATGGACCCTTTTTTTTTATTTTGTCTCTTGTTTGGGACTTGACTGTAATTTTTTCTATATTTATTAATTTTTTGAAAATTAAAATATCATTTAAATGAAGTAAAAATGCAAAAATTACTTTAGAAAAAATATAGACTATTATTTTCTGTAGATAATCATCGATATGTTAATTTTGTATATTATCGATTTTTTAAAGAAGGTAATTATTTTCTAAAGTAATTAGAGATAATTACTTATCATGAAAATTTAATATTTATTATTATTTTTTGGGTCCATTTATTGTATTTAAATATCTTTTTATACCATCATGAATTCAACGAGGGGATTTTTTTCAAAACAAACATTTTTTTGATAAAAATTTTTTTCAAGTTGTATTCCTAATATTAATTTTTAGAAGAAGTTCTTATGAAAAAAATGGGGTGAATATTTTTAACATTTCAATATTGTTTTTTAAATTCAAGTTGAATGGTAATCCTTCGTAAAATATATTGATTTGGTAAAAAGATTTGTCAATTTTCAAATGTCAATTTTAATTTTAATTTTTGATTGCATCATCAAATGCTATATGGTTCGAAGTTCGTAGCCTTCTCTCCCAACAAAAATGTCGTTTTTAGGATTCGAACTCGAGACCTAAAGAGATCTACTGCTAGACCAACTCTATGTTGGTGTTGGTTTTAATTTTTGTAATCTCTCAATTTCTTGTTTTATGAACTAAAAAAATTAATGCTAATAATTCAATTATATTTTAAAAAAAACAAATTGAAGCCTTTTTTAATTCTGCTTTTAGCTTTTATGTTGTTAGAGTAGTTTTATAAAATTATTTTTTAAACAAAAAATTATGGAAAATCACACTCAGGTCCCAAGGACTAGATAACATCACAAAAAAGTTCCATAGTAGATTCTTTTATCAAAAAGCTTTCTAGGAACTTCATTGATATTAATTCAGAATGTAAAATTACCTTTTTACCTTTAGTATTTGATATTTAGATATGATATAATGTTAAGTTATATGATTAAATACAGGTTCTTGTCAATCATCATTATATGCCTTGTTAAAATAGACATGTATACTTGTTAATAGGAACTGTTTTACTTAATATAAATGGGTTTGTAAATCGTCCCTCTATAACTTGTCAAAATATGTAGATATACTTGTTAAACTAGGCATATACACTTGCCAATTTATAAGCTGTCATGTAGGTATATAAACTTGCCAAAATAAACATATGCACTTCTCAAAGTAGGCACATATTGCCAATTTATAACTTGTCAAAGAAAGCACATAAACTTACTAAAGTAGGCACATAAACGGCTCAAAGTAGGCACACAATAGGCACTACACTTACCATCTTATAAGTTGTCAAAGTAGGCACATAAATTTGTCAAAATAGGTACATAAACTTATTCAATAGGCACATACACTTGTCATGTTACCAAGGGCAATAAGGTAATTTCACTTTCAAAATTAAAAATCAATGAAGTCCCTAGGGAGCCTTTTGATAAGAGAATCTACTATGAGACTTTTTTGTGATTTTTTTCTACTCCTTAGAACCTGAGTGTGATTGTCCCAAAAAATGATTAAGATGATTGTCATAAAAAATCATATTTTATAAAAATATAGAAATTTAAAATAATTGGAAAACATTTAATTAAAGAATGCAACTTGTTAAATGATAGAGTTGTCACTATAAAAAAACATTAAATTTCTGATGAAATTTGTTACAGAATTCAACTTTTTGATGAAATTTTTGATAGATTTATGATAAAATTTCCGACAGAAACCATTCTGTCGCAAATAGATATATCACAAATGTTTCGTTGGAAATTTGTGATGGAATTGATTTTGTCGCAAATTTCTTTTAATTTTCTAATTTTCACATTCCACGTGTCAACTCCACAGTATGCCATGAGTCCCTCCTCCCTCTTTGCTCCTCGTATACTCGAATAGTGGTATAAGTGAAATTAGTACGTGAAACAATGGTATCAGTATTGATAAAGCCCCATTAGCTGATAAGCAACATTTCTGGATGCATTATACATTGACTCATCATATCACATTATAGTATCAACTACCACATGTTCGCATCTCTTAATTCCTAAAAATGCCTCTCCTCCCGTTTGAACCCGCGACATCATACTCTTGATACCTTCACACGTGAGCCATTGCTTGTTGCACCGAAATGAATTTATGTTATATTATTACACAATGTTACACACACACATTATTATAAATAATAATAATAAATTAACTAAAAATTTAAAAAATATCTATATATTTATGATTAATTAATTTCCCATTCAACAAATTTTAAATCTTTAATAAATCTTCTTATAACTATATTTTAACAATTTTTTTAAAGATGAATTATATTTTTAATTAAAATTACTTAATAACTAATAATTTAATATTTTAAATATTATTTTTAATATAAAATGATAAATATAATATTTATAATTTATAATTTATTTTAAATAAAATTGAATAATAACTAATATAATAATATCTAGAATTTTAGTAGAAAATTTTACATATAATATTAATAAATAATAATATAATTGTAATAATTAATATTAAATAGAATTAATTAAAAAAGAATATTTTAATGTTATAATATTATTTTTTACAAATTTATGAATATAATATTAATAAATAATAATATAATATTCATTAATAATAATTTTTTATTTTTAATTAAAATTATTTAATGATTAATATTATAAATATTATTTTTAACATAAATTTTAATAAATTTTTAGTTTTTTCCAGAGAATTAACTACAAAAAAATTCCATGGCTAATTGCCACGGAACTTTACCGTCGCAAATTTTATGGTAAAAGAGTTTGTCACAGAATTTTGTGGATAATTTTGCTATAGAGCCGTTCTAAATTCTGTCGGAAAAATTTTTAATGGAATTTGTCACGAAAAAAATTCTGCAGTAAATTCTATCAAAAATTGAGTATTTTTTGTTGTGTGTCTTTGGCTTTTTTTATGTCCGATTTTAAAAAGCAAAAAACTGCTTTATAGAATAAAAAGTAAGAAAATATATATTGTTTTTTCAATCTAATTTCAATGATAATCCCTCGTAGAAGAAAATTTATTTGGATAATAAGTTTTCTCAATTTTCAATTATCGATTATAATTTTTCTAATCTCACGTCAACCTTTTTTTTTTTTTTTAACTACTCTCCTATCGAGTTGTGTTAATAAAAAACCAGTTATAATTGGTTAAAAATAATAAATATGTATTATCTTTTTAACTTTGTCTTTATGTGTAAAGAGGATAAGTGTGAGATAATACAATAAAAATAATCAACAAGGGATACAGTTGAAAAAACACAATAAATGTTTATACAAACCTATAATGAAACTTATGCTCCCGTCGGTCATATTTATAAACAACTTTCTCCTTGATTGTGTAAAACGAATTGGTAGTTAAAAGCAATAAGTGTGTCAAAAATGTCATTTTTTTGAGAGAGAATGTATAAAAAATATGAGAGATAGTAAAACACGTTTTCACAATGCTTTGTTGACTTTATTCGCCTAGTGAGCTCTCCCCCTGAATATAATTCTTGATGTGTGTGATAATTAATTATAAATAATATGTATTTAATAAGGCTAAAATAGGAAAAAAGAGCTTATATTTTCAAACATAAAGTAAAAGTTTCTTATGAAAAGGACTAGCCTCATGAGAAATAAAGTTGTTTATAAATAGGATCGAAGAGAGTATTTTGGGACACACCCATTCATAAATTTAAAACTTATAATAAGGGCTGTAAGGAGTACAATAAAAAAAGAAGAAGAGAAAATCCATTTAAAAGACAACTGAATTACCTAAATTATAAATTAAGTTATAAAATTTTAAAAAATTCTTAATTAATTAATATAACCTAAAATGAAATTTCAGAACTTGATGATTTTATATTATTGCCTTCTTTTGATTCTCCCCCTAGTGGTTACCTCTCCCTCCTCTCACCAACCATTTCCACTACCTCAAAAGGATGGATTTGACTTCGGTCCCTGCCTATCATTTTCTTTAAAACTACACCGTTTTGATATAGTTTTAAGGAAATGAGGGTTGATTTTTTTTTTGTTTTAAAAAATGGTATATAGTATTTTTAAATATTTTTCTAGACTTATCAATATCTTAAAATATTTTTTAAGTAGCATACAATATCCTAAAATAATTTTTAGTGCTTTTAACTCTTTAAAATATGTTTTTAGTTGTATCCAGTGTCTTAGGATACTGACTACAATTTTACTGTTAATGTATTTTTATTAGTAGTAATGAGGACCCAAAATTTAGGATATTGGTTTATTGATTTCCATCCACTTTAAAAAATTTTCCAATAGCACAAAATATTTTAAAGTAATTTTTGGAGATGAAAAAATACATTAATGGTAAAATTATAGTCAGTCTCCTAAGACACTGGGTACAACTGAAAAAATATTTTAAAACACTAAAAATTATTTTAGAATAATGTATGCTACTTAAAAAATATTTTAAGATATTGATAAGTCCAGAAAAATATTTAAAAATATTAGATATTATTATTATTTTTTTAAAAATCAGTCTTCCTTTCTTTAAAACTACACCAAAATGATGTAGTTTTAAAAAAAAGGATAGGCACCCAAGCCAAATCCCAAAAGGATAGGGGTACATCCATCATATAAATATTACTCTTGCACCTCCTAAAACCCTGAAAATGAATAAGATGAAACCTTTCCAGTTTTTTCTCAAGAAAATAACGTGTTTTTCAGCAGGAAACCCTTGATTTTTTATTTTTTTATTTTTTATGCATTCATGGTGAAAGAGCATAAGCTACAAAATATCTTAATACTATACACGCATCATGTAGAAGATAAGACAGATTCCAAAGGACATCCTTAGTCTAGTAATAATTTTGACATAGGATTGCTTAACAAGTTTACAGTGTATAGAAAATCTGCTTGGATAGTCTACTAACACTTGGTGCCGTCAGAGGATGAAAGTCATGGCATCTCAAAGTGTCAATAGCTGTAGTTGTAGGATTCCAAGTCTAATTTGAGGAGTAAATCTCCACTCATGAAATTCAATGTGGTCAAAAAATACTTTGATATATATATATATATATATATATATATATATATATGCTATGATGTCCCCTCCTTAATTTGTTAAAATTGAAGATAACATCTGATGATTTTTTATTTTTAATAGATTTAAGATATATTTAGAAAGTTATTAGTACTAAATTAAAGAGATTTTCTTAAAATTTTAAGACATATCGATTTGGATATATCATTTGTAGGATTTCAACTTAGAATATAATAAATTTTGAAGTTTATGGAAGAAAAATAATAATTGAAAGTTTTTTTTAAAAAAAAAACAGTTTTATTACTATTACTATTATTATAATATAATATTCATTTGCTTTTCTTTTGAGAACCACGGCATCACTTTACGAAGAATTGGAAAAGAACTTCATGAGAGGGAGGGATCCACGGGATTGTAAAAGAAATATAGGAGGACGGTGCCTTTTGAAGATTTGGGGGAAAGAGGAAAGTTCAATCAATCTCTTGGTAATCACTATAGCTTCACGCGAAGAGGATGAGTCAGCGTTTTGGGGAGCTATTCCTTCAACTGTTGAGCGACAGTAATGAGAAGGAACCAAGGAGCCACGTTTCAGCTTCGAGCATCATGAACCAGAAAAGGAGAGCCGAGTTTCATTGCTTCTTCTTCGGCGATTACTAAACCAAAGGGCGTTGGGAGGAGTTGCAACTGAGGAACTTGGACAGAGAACAAGGGAAGCAGGCTGGGATGATTTGTGTTCTGTTCATCTTCTCTTCCTTATAGGTTTTATTTCTAAACTCACTGTTGTTGCTGGGATGATTTTATTCCGACTCGTGTGGCTGAACTTTCTTCAACCTAAGGTAGTTAAAAACTGATTATTGGATTAGAACATGTTTGAACTATTTAGTTGTCCTTAACGTTATTCTTGCTTACTTAACCTTGTTATGTATTGTTTATTTAGTGTTTGATCACTGCTAAATATGATTTAGGAGAATTTTGATTACTCTTGGGAAAATGATCTTAGGATTAAGTAATGTGGAATTAGAATTTATTCTAATTTACCAATATGATAGGAATATACCTATAAATTAATAAACAGAGAAGGAAATTATAAATCTGAATTCCTTGTAAAAATAATGTACAAGAGTATGCCTATTTATATACATATGACCGTATCTTCTCTAATAAATATTAGGATACGTTTCCTAATGTTTTGATATATTTTCTTATTTACATTGATACAATCCCTAATTATATGATTCTAACACTCCCCCTCAAGTTGGAGTATATATATTGATCATGCTCAACTTGTTACAAATATACTCAACCCATGTCCCATTTAAGACTTTCGTCAGAAGATCTTCCAGCTGGTCATTTGATTGCACGTACCATGTAGATACAACATTCTCTTTGATCTTATCATAAATAAAGTGATAGTATATTTCAATATACTTTGTATGCTCATGGAATATAGAGTTTGATGCTACATGTAATGCTGCTTTATTGTCACACCTAGTGATGCCAATTTCCTTCAAGATTTGAAATACCTGCACAATTTTTTGTACTGATTGTGACATGGCTTTGTATTTTACTTCTGCACTTGATTTTAACGCAATACCTTACTTCTTAATCCTCCAAGATATCAGGTTTACACTAACAAACACATAATAACCCGTAGTGGACCGTCTCGTGGCCTTAGACCCTGCATGATGCACATCATAGAAGCACTCGATTTTAGTGTGACCATAATTTGTATCAAGAATTCCATGACTTGGGGAACCTTTTAAATAATGCAAGATACTCTCTAAGGCTTCCCATTGAGCCACTGTTAGAGATCCCATGAATTGGCTAAGTACACTGACTGAGAATGTTATATCAGGACGAGTTACTGTCAAATAATTCAACTTCCTAATGAGTCTTCTATATCTCTCAGGAGATGCAAACGACTTCAGTTTCTTTGGATCAATCTTCTTCTTCAAGTTATTAGGAAGCTCATCAAACATGTTATCATTAAGATCCGGGAACGGATTCGGAATCATGAGAATGCTACTTAGTGCAGCTCCAAGCTTTCCAGTCTTCTTCAAGAGATTGATAACATACTTCATCTGAGTCAAAAGGATGCCCTTCTTGCTTCTCAAAACCTTAATACCAAGGAAGTACTTTAATGTTCCCAAGTCTTTTGTTTGGAAGTGAGAGTTAAGGAAGATTTTAAGTTCTGAGATTCCAGAGGTGTTACTTTCAGTAATCATAATATCATTAACATACACTACAAGAAGAATCATGCCTGTATTAGACTGCTGGTAGAAAACAGAGTGATTACACTTGCTTTGACTCAACCCAAACTTTTTGACCACACTACAAAATCTATTGAACTAGGCACGAGGACTTTGCTTCAGACCGTACAACTACTTTTGGAAGTAGCACAGTTTCCTATGCTCCCCTGAGCAACGAACCCAGATGGTTGCTCCATATAAAATTCCTCAAGGAGGTCACAATTCAAAAAGGGTTTTTTAACATCTAGCTGATGCAAATCCCAATGATAGGAGGTAGCCAGAGAGACAAGAAGATGAATTGAAGTGAGCTTAGCTACAGGGAAGAAACTCTTCGAATAATCAATTCCATAAGTTTAGGTATACCCTTTGGCAACAAGTCAAGCTTTCAACCGTTCCAAGGAACCATCAGCCTTAGTCTTAACAATAAGCACCTATTTGCATCCAATGACTTTCTTCTCAAAAGGGAGATCAACAAGAGTCCAGGTACCAGCCTTTTTAAGGGACATTATTTCTTCTTCCATCTTTGCACGCCAACCAGGGAGAGTTAAGGCTTGGTGAAGGGTGGTAGGGGTGGAGATGGACTCAAGGGTAGCCATAAGGGAAGAGGAAACAGGGGACAAATGCTGTTAGGACACAAAAAAGAAGAAATGATAGGTACAATCAGCATATCTTTTGGGAGGATAATAAAGATTGGTACCTTTTCGGAGGGTAATGGGCGTGTCATTAGATGAGTCAACAGCAGAATAAGGTACAATTGGATCAGGGATAGGAATGACAGGGTCTGGGGAATCAGGATCAGGAGCCAGGGAGTCATGAATGGAATCCGTCGATGAAGAAGTCACTAGAGATGGTGGATCATTGGCAATATCAACACCGTTGATGATATCAGGTTCCGAAACAGTAGCCTGTATTGGTGAGATAGGGACATGATAAACCAAGACATCATCAGGCTCATCAACTATGGAGGGAGACTCAGGTAATATTGAAGACTTGAATATATAAGAGGACTTATGAAAGGTCACATCAGTGGACACAAGATAACGACGGAGATCAGGAGAGTAATACTAATAACCTTTCTGAAGTCAAGAATAACTAAGAAATACACACTTTAAGGATTTTGGATCGAGTTTACTCTCACTTGGACGGACATTCCGAACAAAGCAAACACAACCAAAAATTTTGGGATCAACAGGAAACAACTTAATGGTGGGAAATAGAATGGAATATGGAATGTCACCACTAAGGACAGCTGAAGTCATGCGATTGATGAGAAAATAGGTAGTAGACATAGCATCAACTCAAAAGGATTTAGGGACACAGGAGTGAGGCATGAGAGCTCAGGCAGTTTCTAAGAGATAATGGTTCTATTTTTTAGCAACATCATTTTGAGCAAGGGTATCAATACAGGAGGATTGGTGAAGGATGCTATAACTATGCATATAATCAGTGAATGGGGTGGAAAAATATTTTTTCGCATTATCACTTCGAAGGATTTTCACAAGAGTATTAAATTGAGTTTGAATTTCAGCACAGAAATTATGAAAATGAGTAAACAATTCAGAACATTTTTTCATGAAATAAAGCCAAGTGGTTCTGGAAAATTCATCAACAAAAGCAACAAAATATTAATAACTATTCTGAGACAAAAATGAAAAAGGACCCCAAACATTAGAATGAACTAACTCAAAGGGAGAAGTAGCCCATTTATTGACTCGAGGTGCCAAATCAACACGATGATGTTTAACAAATTGACATGACTCACAATCTAAAGCAGACACAGAAGAAAACTGAGGATACAACCTCTTGAGGTATGAAAGTGACACATGACCTAGACGACAATGGACTTTAAAGGGAGACGACCCACCAAAACAAGCGACGGAACGAGAAACATGATCATCAATGATGTAATGCCCACCAGATTTATAGCCTCTACCAATAATCTGCTTCGTCGAAAGATCCTGAATTAAAAAATGGTTAGGGAATAGTGAGATAAAATAGTTTAAATGATGAGTTAGTTTACAGTGAGATAAAAGATTAAACGTGAGATCTAGAATATTAAGAACAGAAGATACCGAAATGGATGTAGTTGGTTTAATAGTGCCTAATCCAAGTACACTGACTGGGGAACCATTGGCAACGAATATGGAGGATGGGTTGACATATGGGGCATATGATGAAAATAAATGATGGTTACCTGTCATGTGGTTAGTAGCATTATAATCAATGACCCACTTCATGGAAGTAGTAACAAGACTAGAGGACAAAGTACCTGTAGCTAGGGTTCCTGTAGATGATGGACCAGAATCAGACTGATCAGGTGTATGGGAAATATGAGCAAAACAACATTGCTGATCACACTGCTGTTTATTTTGCAATTTACGATAATTTTTCTTAATGTGACTAGGTTCCTTGTAATAATCGCAAATAATACTGCCAGAGGCCATATTTGGTGTACTAGTTCCCTGTTTAGACCTATAATTCTTGTTTTCAAAGGGGAAACGCCCAACCAAAGCACTTGCATTCTGATCAACAGATGGACGAACCAAACTATCAGCATGAGAACCGTGAGAACACATCTTCAAGAGATGAAAGCTCTTGACTAGACAGAATCTAAGACTGGATGGTGTTATAAAATGGTTAAGAGCTTCAAGGAAACTAATGATAGCCTGAAATTCCAGATTCTTGATACTGGTCTGAAGATCCGCCTATGGAGATATAAGTACCTTCATCTTAGCAGACATGGGCAACATATCATATGTCTTAGATTCAGTAATGGAAGAGTAACTAAAGAGTCACAATAACAATACAACAAGTACGTTTAAGAGAGGAACCAACAATAGACAAAAACACCAAACAGTGAGTATAATCGCCAACCAAAGTCCAAAACTTGCACACGTTAAAGGCAAATGATAGTTTCAGAGTCAGGAAACTCACACTTGGAAGCGTGAAACTGGAGCTTGATAGCCTCTAGAAGTAGGCTGGGTAAAACCAAAAAAAAAAAAGGAACAATGAACAGTGGCAGTCATATGAGCAATACCGAACAATCGATGAACAATGCGATGAAATAGTACGCGAACAGTCGATGAATAGTATGACGTCAAAAAACCAATTTCAGAGAGCCCTAGGATACTATGATATCATGTAAAGTAATAAACAGAGAATGAAATTGTAAATATGAATTCCTTGTAAAAGTAATGTATAAGAGTATGCCTATGTAGATACATACAACTGGTAAAACGAGTCCAACTCGCATGCTCAACCAGCAGCCCATGGGTTTTGACAGGGCTAGGGTTGGGGTTTTTCAGGCCCAAAAAAATGCCGGCCGCACAAGCTCGCACCAGACAACCCGCGTGCTGGCCCGTAAATTTTTTTTATAGCATGTTTGCCTACTTACCTTTTGGACTTTGGATTTTGGTTTGTTGGACTTGGATACTTGGTCTTGGACATGACAGAATGTGAGTGGGCTTGGAACTTTTTTTCCCCCTTTTAACATATTGGATCCATTTTCTCATATAGTTTGGCCATGAGAAAATGATTGTTTTGATGTAATGCAACTTGCAAAGTGATGTGCTAAAGTTGAGTATTTATATATATGATGGAAAACAGTTGGTAGATGCAAAGAGATGGTTTCTTTCTCTTTCTCTTTATTCAATTTATTTTCTCTTCATATATACTGAACATGTCAAATACATATTATAGGTTTGAAAATGTTGATGTTGTGGCCTATTAGGTTTTGAGGAAACATTATCATATTCTGAGATCATAGTGCTTAGCAACTGTGCCTAAAAGGGTACTACCAAAACTGTGGCTCTACTTCTCTTGATTGAGCTTTATCATCCTATAATAATTTACCTATTTCACTTCAACATGGACTAGTTTGGGACTTGCTTAACTTGGGGAAAAACTACAATTAATTGCCTAAATTTTTTTATGAGTAGGCTTGGCTCATTCTAATTCCCAAATTTGTTAAAAAAAATAAAATAAAAAATTGTGCAGGCTGGCCCGTGAACTCGCACATGCGAGTTAGGGTTGGTGATTTCCTAGCTTGTAAAAGTGCAGGCCGCATATGCCCCACCACACAGCCTGTGGGCTGGTGCGGGACAATCCACGGGCGGCTCTATATATACATGTGATCGTATCTTCTCTAATAAATACTATGATATATTTCCTAATGTTTTGATATGTTTTCTTACTTACATTGATATAATCACTGATTATACGAGATATGATTCTAACAATACCTATTGGACCCATATAGTCATATTAGAGTGAATTTGAGTATTTATTGTCACTTGAATAGTTTTGTTAGAAATAATAATTTTAATTTGAGAAGAGGATGTAATTGATTGGGAGATACTTATATCTATTAATACTTTATATTAACAAGTTAATATTTAGTGCATTTATTTGGGTAATGACATTGATTTGAAATCCAAATTTATCTGACACAAGAAAACAATGATCAAATGCGTGCAGGGTTCTTCAATAGACCCATTTATTCCATCAATTGAAGAGTTTAATAAGTTTTTTTTTTACAATTTCAATAGATGGTTTGTTGAATCTAGTTGTGGTGGCTGGTGCCCTGATTTAGTCCTTGTCATTTCTATTAATTTATTGATTCCTTTTTTAATTTATGACTTGGGGTTAATATTTTCAGCAATCCATTCCAGCGCCATAAAGAAGAAAGAAGCATATATGAATGGAGAAAAAGAGAAAAGAAGTGAAAAATAATTAAAGAGGAGAGAGAGAGAAGAAGACAGAAAAGTCATTTTAAATCAAACAAATCCTAAATTTGGTCATAGATCATAAAATAGGATTTAAAAATTTGATAATTTTATTTTAGGGAGAATACTAAAAAAATACCATTTAAATTTCAAAATCCCGTTAACAAGTTCGATAATGGGATTAACAAGAATGATAATGCAATTAACAAATCATTTTATTGTTAAATCACCTATTTGAGATTTAGAAGTTTAAATGGTATTTTTTTGAAATTCTCCCTTTATTTTATTACCCATCATTTGATTCTTTACCTTCTATCATTAATCCATTTTTTTTACCCACCTAATCTCCACCCTCACTACATCATATTAATCCCACCCCTTTCTTCTTCATCTGAAGTTAAAAACACTTGGAAGATCGTTCATCAAACTCCACCATTCAGCAGCACTCAATATTCTTAAACACATCTGATCAAATCTCAAATTCTGCTTCTCAAGAGCTTATCAAGATATGTGCTTGTTTGAGATTATGTTTGGGACCTCTAAAATTGCTTATTTATGTAAATTAAGATAAAACTTTTCTCATATACTTACCTCGTATACTATAAATCACGATTGAAAAACTATTTTTAAAGACTCCAATCACTATTGTAAACAAGCACGAATCTACTCCACAAAAATTGAGTTCAAGAGGGTGTGGATGGGTGGGGATGGTGATCGCCCAATCTATTCTTCAAAGACTTTATAATTCATTTGACGTTCTTGATTGTGACGGAGGATTGTTGCATGTTTATTCAATAAAATACTAATGTTCAAAATCAACTGATAATTACTGACAAAAAAAAAATCAACCCATAATTATACCTGTGACATGATTATTGAAGTGGGAAATATATAATTGGGAAATATTTATTATCCATTCTGTGTGTATACAAGTTTCTAGAATAATTGGTGCTTCCCTCAAATGATTTATAATGAACAATCAAGATAAAATATTTTCTTCTCCCTTTATTAATATATAGAACTCATTTCATCCGTATCAAACTTGACTGGAGTGAACTTCAAGTGAGTCTGAAGCGCATGAATACAAGTTATTAATTAAAAGGAAAGAAAATTCCGATTCAGTTTTGTCTACAAACGAAGCTGGTAATTTTGGACGCACGCTCTTATGAATCTCATGTTTATGCATAATGCAAATTTTAAAATGAGGGTAATAAAGTAAAATTATCAAATTCTGAAATCCTATTTTATGACATGACAAAATTTAAGATTTATTTAATTTAACTTAATTTAGAATTTAAATAATTCAGAACTTTTTCAATATCTAAACTAACCCCATTAGTATACATGCAGGTATGCTCTGAATTTATTTTTATACGACAGTTTTTTTTTTTTTGCAAACATATTCAAAATTTTTATTTCCAAAAGCATTTTTTACATTTTAAGTCATCAAAACTATGAACTCCATATCTCATCCTCTCAACATGTTTTAAAATTTTATGAGGTATTGGGCTTTAAAGCGGATAATTTTAAAAATGAGGCAAATAAGACTTTATAGGTGGTAGACTTGGGTGAGGCCATAAGATGTCCTAGTCAGTATCAAAGCTTAACTTAGGCTGACGTGCTAATATGTTATAGGTAGCATCAAATTCAGATTTAAGTTGGTGTGTTAGCCAGGACATTGAGCCCTTAAGGGTTGATTGAGATGACTTATAAGAATAATGTGACCCAAAATAAATGATTTTGAGAGCGACACTGTGAGATGTAATGATAACCTCAAATATGATGTCACAAAAAACACACATTGTGCTTGCGTCATTAGACCAAAGGTTTTTTTTCAGAGAGTAAGAGAATGTAAATTCCCAAATTAATTTGAAAGTTCATCATGCTTTTTCTTTTCTAGTTTTCTTCACTTCCAATATTCTTTTCCAAATTTATGAAAAAATAATATGAATACAGAAACACATAAATGATAAAGACAAATTTTATAAATTGAAAATGGTCACACACAACATAGAAACAATCCCAAAGAATTGTCATTGAATATCGACATAAAGAACACATATGATTACAATGAACAACGTAACATGTTAAACTGGAAACTTGTATATTTTAACAAAAATCTTCAAGACAAATACAACACTCATAATATATTCTTCTCATTTGAATCAATATAATTATCTTAACTTCTATGAGGTCTGAGCCCGGAGAGCTTGCTGAAGCAGCAAAACCTGTTGTTGCTGCTCCGGTGGCAGAGAACTCAATAGCTCAGGCGTCAGACTCCGCACTTGTTGCAGTAAAAGCGATTGCACGTCAGACGGAAGATGAGAGAAATGTTGCTCACTTGTGACTCCCCCTGTAGAGAAAGAGCAATATTTGTTTGCATCGTCCAATTTGATCTTCTTAGAAGGACGGCTAAATGGTTCTGAATCTGATGAAGAAGGCTCATTTCTTTTTTTCTCTCCTGATGATCCAATGTTTGACATTTGTAACATTTGTGGAGTCACCATTCCTAGCATCATCTCTGCCTGAAAAAGAGCCTTAGCCAACTGTGGTCTAGAAAGTAACAAGTGACGAGCTGCTTGCGGGTTTTGTGTAGCCATTGCCTTAAGCTCAGAGACAATCTCCGTCAGCTGATTCCGGGATAGTTTTGCCAGATTCAGAGTTAAAGGGTCATGTGTTAAGCCATTTTGATGCCCTCCTAGGGCTGATTCCATTACCGTTGCAGCTCTTATAGCAATATAAAGACCAATAGGTTGATGGTTGGCAGCTTCTTCTTGTTTCTGAGGAGTCTGTTCTCTATTTCTGTCGGCGAAATTGACACGCAACTTCCGTCCATTAATCTCGTAACCCTGAAGATTTAAATGGCCTCTTAGAGCTGTCTCTTCATCGTTATACTCGCAGAAGCCATAACCTTTTGGTTTTCCAGTATCTCTATCCTTCACTAATCTGAATGATACTACAGGCCCAACCTCCTCGCAGATTTCTATAAGCTGTTTCTCTGTAGTATCATACGGTATATTCCCAACAAAAACGCAGCGATTCTGGGACGTCGCCATGAAATCAAGAAGGAGAAGGTGAAGTGCTATTGATGAGGTTGCCTCTAATGCTGAGAGTGGTACGACCAAGACTTGGGTTTGTTCTTCGGATTAGTCCAGGTTGCGTCTCAAAAGGGAGTATTACTATTTATAATGAAAATTTAAAATTTTAGGAAAATTTTTTGATAAACAATTCTTTCAAATTTTATTTTTTTTCCTAGTCTTAATTTTTAGATGATAATCCCTCATAACCGAAAATTGATTTGGTGATTTTAAGATTCTGCAGTTTACAAAGAGAATGATATATTTATTAATTTTTATGAAAACACATTACGGTTCAGATTTTAAAATTTTAAGATAAAGTAAATGATATATTTGAATAATTTCTTAGTGTTTAAATATAATAAGTATTCTGTTATCCGTTTTTGCAAACGATGAGGAAACTCTAGTAATAGGAAATAATATGATAAATCTAAATCCAATTGTAATTATTTATTTAAAAGATAATCTATAGCGTAGATTATTCCAATATCCATTATTAATCATATCAAAATGATATTTTTATACAATCTAAAACCACTTCATTTTTTTAAATTTAAACATGATAATATAAGAAAAGAATTAAACAAACGGTGATAGATTTTTTTTAACTTTTATTGGCCTAAAAACCGGGGACTTAATACGATGGTTTGGACGTACGGAAATTTAAATTGAAGCTCTAATCAGTAAATTTAAAAAAATCTATCTTTATAAATTCATTCTATCAAGGAAAAAAATAATGATTTTATAATCAATACAAATAACAAAACGGATAGATTATCTATATATCCCACGAATCATTTTCCATATTCATATTTAATCAGTTTTAACTATTTTTTACGGTCTATAAATAAAGACAGGCTTTACATTCTAAAATAAACATCAAAGTCTTTTCTTTTCTTATCCACCACATTTTCCCTCTTTATTCCAGAAGTAACTACTCCAACTTCACATACCCCACAAGAATAATGTGTGACCCGACCGATTCTCTTCTTGCAGCCAATGAAGATCATGAAAGAAGGGTTGTGTTGCAGCCATCGCGGAGGATGATGGCGGCGGAGGAGGCTACGACGACTGAGATGACAAGTCCAGTCAAGAAGTATTGCGTGTGCTCGACCACGCGCCACCCTGGTTCATTCCGGTGCCAACAACATCGTGCCGATTATGTTTGGTGTGGCAGATCAGTCAAGTAGTAATAGTTGATTCAACTTAATAGGAGCTCTCATTAATACCACAATGCAAAACTAGTTATATTGACATCAATGCAATTACGATATATTTCCTAGGAAGTTCAAATTCCATCCCCCCTTTTTTTTTTCTAGTTTTAATCTTAGAATTTTATTCTTTAGTTGAAAAAAGGAGTTTATATTTATTATCAATATGTTTTTGTTGTCAGATTTTGCAGGAAAATTTTTTAATATATTTTATCAGAGCTTCTTGCCTAGAAAAAAAATGAAATTCATAAATGAAGTTAGAAAAAAAGGAAATCTTCATATAAAGAACACTATAACAAAGCTTCTAAATAAAGAAGCTGCTTTTCAAAATGTTGGACGCGGCACAAGTATCCATCTCTCATCAATTGCATGAGAAATTTATAATAAAGAAACCCAAAGGATGCGGATTATAGTTTATTAGCTTTAAAAGGAAAAGTTTCATATAATGACTACGGTGGTAAATTAATTCCCATTAGCCTTCAAAGAAATCTGAAATTTTACTGCAGTCCGGTAAGACTTAAGTGAAATTAATTTATAAAGTAAAAAGATAAAAATAACACATTCATAAAGAATTGAGAAACAACCTGATTCACAACTGTCTTACACATCCTGAAAGAATATAAAAAATAAATTAGAAAAAAATAATTAATAAATTATATTTATTAATTAATATATTAAAACTGAATCTCTTGTATTTATCATGTTCTTTGGCAAAAAGAATAATCTTGAATTATGATAACTCCTTAATTTATAAAGATAAAAACAAAATTCAGTTTGGGATGCGGCTAATGGAATTAAATGATGTTACTTAAAAACAAAATAAAATTTAATAGCGTTTCTGTAAGTATTAAAGAATATATTGATTGATGATGATTTTTTAAGTATTATGTGCTGTGGACATTACTTATCGATATAAGGGGCATATATCACTAGTTTTTAGCCATTGAACAATACAATTGTACTGAAAAACATGTTGGCATGACATGGAACTCGTACGTTGTCATAAAAATCTTCAAGACAAATGCAACATCCATCCTTCTCATTTGAACTAATATTATCTTCTTTAAGTTTCAATTTTGCCGAGTGATTGATATGACTTCTTCACTAGTGGGGATCATTTTTATCTCATCTATATCCCCACAACATCTTCAAAATTGACATTCTCATCCAATTCAACAACAACAACATCAACACAAAAAGGAACCTCAATTAAACATTATCGTCATCATCATTGACTTATTATTGTCGTCACCACCTCTTCTGTCATTGTTATAAAAAAAAAAAAAAAACCTTTTTCACATTTTTTAAAATTTTAATGAAATCTCACTTCCATGTCTGACTAGGTTCGAGTTCTCTTATTTTCTTTTTAGAACCTCGTGTCTGTTGTGGAAAGTACTTTCAATGTAGAAATTTCAATAAGAATCTGTATAACTAAGATAGCATAATCTTTAAACACATAACAATTATGTATACTATACAAAAAACTCACAAGACTGCCGAAAATGATAATGAACTTTGATAAAATCCGAGCCCAACGTACGTTGTCTCCTTAAGACAATTTGTTCCCTCTATATGGATACCCAAAGTTCTCGAACAATTGTCTCCCAGGATAGAACGGATTGCGTCTTCAGAATGATATCATTATCAATCAGAAGCCCGAACGAACACAATGAGACTGCTTTCAGAATCGCATAGAATATGAGATGATTGCAGAATGCACTATGCAATATATGAAAAAGGAGTGTTTTGAGATTGATATATATTTTTTCTGTCACTAGCACGTCCTATTTATAGATGACGAAAATTGATCAGATGAACTCGACTCTTGCGGGCGAACTGGTGCGTCGTGCGAATAGACATACCAGAACGAAACGAACATAAGCGAACGGTGACTCTTGCTGGTGAACTAGTGGTACGTCGTACGAACAGACACACCATAACGGAGCAAACAGATGCACTGGTTCGGTCACAGTGTTTTGCTACAGCTGCAGTTGGGAGAATCACGAAGGGGTAAAAAAGAAATTAAACAAAAGTTCAGGGATTATTCGGAAAAACTAAAAAAATAATAATTATTTTAATCTCACACGCGCGCGGACTAGACCAACGGCGACGACCGCAGACCGAGCCGGCCAGCCTGACTGCGGCGCTGGCACATGCGTGTGGTAGACCAAGGCCCACCTACGTCATCACTCCTCCACAAAAGTGGATTGGCCCAAGGGCCCATTTTAGAGGTGTGAAGTTGAGTCTTATATACACTCTTACTTCTCTTGATTTGTCCAATGTTGGACTTATATCCACACACCATTTTCTCCTTCATTTTCCCTCTTTTCTTCCAACCTACTTCTTATTCATAACACATTGAATTTAGACCCAAAATTCCAACAATCCTCCATATAGATAAGAAGTTAGTCCATAATGATCAAATGCAAATGAACATATATGAAAAATGTGATTCCTCTATGAGAAGCAACTGCATCGAGATAGGTAGGGGTCACCTTTGAATCTTCTATAGTGAAAACCTATCGGATATACTCGGTCAATCGGTGGACACGTTGTCTTGAACCGTTGACCTTTAGTGTATACCTAGACAATAGGAGTTAGAATTTCTCCTCTAGCATCGTTGGTCCTCATGTTGTGCCCATTTTGGCCCTGGACACCTGCCTGGTTCTGCAAGTGTTCTAGAGAATTGACAGTTTTAAATTCTCATAGAAGCGGCCCTCACTTCACACTCACGTAGGTGATTCCTTGTGATGTAAGTCAATATACATCATCTAAACACATCAGATTAAGAAACCATTAAAAACCTAAATGCTTATCCTTATATATATGCACTGTCTTGTCATATGAATGGGTATGAGTTTAAAAATTCACAGTGTTTACAGTCGATCATCACTTAGTTGTCTCTTTGAACCTAGTTTGTGGGATCTCCACTTATCTAAGTAGAGTTACCGCAATAATCAACAATTGATCGGCCTTAAACCCATTCCGTTCAACAAATTTCTAATCAACTCTCTAGGAATCCCTTTAGTCAATGGATCCGCTATATTCTCTTTTGATTTCACATAATCAATCGATATAATTCCATTAGAGAATAATTGTCTAACGGTATCATGTTTTCGACGTATATGTCTAGACTTACCGTTATACATGACATTTTTGGCTTTACGAATAACTGCTTGACTATCACAGTGTATACACACTGCCGGTACCGGCTTTGGCCAATTAGGAATGTCCTCAAGAAAATTACGAATCCACTTGGCTTCCTCACCTGCTTTATCTAAAGCAATAAATTCTGCTTCCATAGTTGATCTTGTAATGCAAGTCTGCTTGGATGACTTCCAAGACACAGCACCCCCACCAAGGGTGAACACATATCCACTTTTGGATCTTGTGTCGTTAGAGATGGTGATCCAATTTGCATCATAATACCCTTCTAGCACTGCAGGATACTTCTCGTAATGCAAAGCAAAGTTTTGAGTGTGCTTCAAGTAACCCAAAACTCTTACTATAGCTTTCCAATGATACTCGTTTGGATTACTAGTAAAGCGACTCAACATGCTTATAGCGTAGGCAATATAAGGTCTAGTATAACTCATAACATACATAAGACTGTCTAGCACTTGAGCATACTCCTTTTTTTTCAGCTTTGCTAGTATTTTTCAACAGACGAAAACTAGAGTCTATAGGGTTCTTCACAGGAACTATGTTTAAACTCTAGAATTTCTCTAGAATTTTAGTAATATAATGTGCTTGTGACAAAGCCAACCCATCAAATGTTCTATGGATTTTAATTCCCAAAATAACACCTGCTAGATCCATATCTTTCATGTCGAACTTACTGGTAAGCAATTGCTTTATAGCTTTAATCATTTGATTATAACTACCCATTATCAACACGCTATCTACATAAAGACAGACTATGGAAAACCTATTTTTAGTATTCCGAATATAGACATACTTGTTACATTCATTAATGCTAAAGTCATTTGATAACATAACTTTATCGAATTTCCATGCCATTGTTTCGGGGCTCGCTTATGTCCATAAAGGGACTTTATCAATCGACATACTTTTCATTCTTGTCCTGAGACAACAAATCCCCCAGGTTGTTCTAGATAGATTTCTTCCTCTAAGTCACTATTCAAGAAAGTTGTCTTAACATCCATTTGATGTATTTCCAACCCATTCAATGCTGCTAATGCGATTAACAACCTAATGGATGTAATCCTTGTAACAGGTGAATAGATATCAAAGTAGTCTAGGCCTTCACATTGTCTGTAATCTTTTACTACCAGCTTAGCTTTATACTTATCGATAGTGACATCTTCTTTTTGAAGACCCACTTAGTTCCTAGAAGCTTATTGCCAGGAGAAAGGTCAACCAATTCCAAGGTATGGTTTGACAGAATGGATTCAACTTCACTATTGATAGCCTCTTCCCAGAATGATGCTTCAGGAGAGCCCATAGCCTTTCCATATGTTCGAGGCTCATTTTCTATAAAAAAAAGTCAAAAAATCAGGCCCAAAGAATATGGTGATCCTTTGCCTTGTACTACTTCTAGGTTCCTTCTTAACAGAACCATCATTAGTTTTAGTATCCCATAGTATCACAATATTATTATTATTACTACCACTTGCTTCGTTTCCCTTGTTATACGGAAATAAATTCTCAAAGAATATACCATCCCTTGACTTAATAACTGTATTAACATAGACATCTGATACATTAGACTTATAAACCAAAAACCGATATGCACTACTATTAAGTGCATAGCCAATAAACACACAGTTCATTGTCTTAGGTCCAATTCTCAACCTTGTTGGTTTAGGAATTGTGACCTTAGCCAAGCACCCCCACACTTTCAAATATTTCAAGGAATGCTTTTTTCCTTTCCATATTTCATAAGATATGCTTTGTATCCTTTTGTGGGGTACTCTGTTAACAAGAAAATTAGACGTTAAAATGGCTTCCCCCCCCCCACAAATTCGGTGGTAAACCGGACGTAATCAACATTGCATTCATCATTTCTTTCAATGTCTGATTTTTCCTTTCTGTAATCCCATTTGATTGCGGAGCATAAGGAGCAGTCATCTGGTGTATAATACCAGATTCTATACAGAATTCCTCAAAATGACCATCATATTCTCCCCCACGATCGCTCCTTACTACTTTAATTTTCTTATTAAGTTGATTTTCAACTTCATTTTTATATTGTCTAAAAGCAATAATAGCCTCGTCTTTACTATTAAGAAAATACACATAACAATATCTTTTACAATCATCAATAAATGTAATAAAATATTTCTTATTACCCCTAGATGGTACAGATTTCATATCACATATATCAGTATGTATTAAATCTAATAACTCAGTTGATCTTTCAACAAGAGGAAATAGTAACTTAGAAAATTTTGATTCAGTACATACTTGACATTTATCATTATTTGAACAATCAACTTTAGGCAATAAATCTAAATGAATTAAACTTTTTATTGATCTAAAATTAATATGTCCTAATCTTTGATGCCATAAATCCAAAGATCAAGCACATAAATAGAAGCAATATTATTATTGATAACACCATCATTGGTTATAGTCATTACATTAAGTTTGAAAAGGCCCTCACTAAGGTAACATTTTCCTACATACATATCATTCTTAGAAAGTACAAATTTATCAGAAACAAATACAAGCTTAAAACCATTCTTGCTCAAAAGGGATCCAGACACTAAATTCTTGTGAATGTCAGGCAGTGATGAAGCACATCATTAAGTGTCACGACTTTTTCAGAAGTCATCTTTAAGGCCACATTCCCAACATCTTCCACCTTTGAAGTAGACAAATTACCCATGTAAAGTTGTCCATCTTTCTTCGCAGGGGTGTAAGAAGAGAACATCCATTTGTTGGCACACACATGCCTAGTGGCACCAGTGTCCACCCACCACTCCTTGATATTTCCAACCAAGTTACATTCCATCACAACTGCCGAAAGATTCATATTTTCAATCATTTCAGTAGCAGTTTCAATTATATTGGCTTAAGTGTTCTTCTTCTTTTTGAGATTATTTGCCTTCTTACAATCCTTAGCACGATGGCCAGGCTCCCCGCAATTATAACAATTGCCTTTGAATTTATGGTTTTTGCTTCGGGCTTACTTAGATGATCCCTCCATTAAAGTGTTTCCGTTTCTTGAACTTTAGACTATTTTCAACAATATTAGCTTTTGAAGCTACAAGATTTCTGCCAAATTTCTTTTCAGAAATTTTGTTATCTTCTTCTATTCTCAATCTTATAATTAGATCTTCAAGTGACATCTTCTTGCACTTATGCTTGAGATAATTCTTGAAATCCTTCCAAGATGGTGGCAATTTTTCTATAAATGCAGCAACTTGGAAAGATTCACTAAGAGACATCCCTTCGGCGTGAATTTCATGCACAATCAATTGAAGTTCTTCAACTTGACTTACCGCATATTTAGAGTTAAGCATTTTGAAATCTAAAAATCTGCCAACTATAAATTTCTTTAAGCCAGCATCCTCAGTTTTGTACTTCTTGTCTAGACTTTCCCATAATGCCTTGGTTGTCTCCAAAGTACTATACACAGTGTATAACGTATTGTCCAGACCATTGAAAATATAATTTCTAAATAGGAAATCGGAATGCTTCCAAGCATTAATTGCAGCAACCTTTTCCTTGTCTAATGGTTGTCCTTCTTCCAATTTCGGAGCATCTTCAGTAAGAAACCGTGCCAAGTTCAAGGCAGTTAAGTAGAAAAACATTTTCTGTTACCATCTCTTGAAATCATTCCCATTGAACTTTTCTAATTTCTCACCATGCATTGGAGCAGAACCAATTGGGTTCATCAAGTTTGTACTCGAACTTTCAATTTCTGTTACTCAAACAGAAAGTCTGATTAGTCACACAGATTAATCTAAGAATAGTATAATACTCCTAATTAAAGATACTAAACACAGATTCAACACAATACAGTGAAAGCTATAATTACGTTTCTACCAATACATGAAACCAGCTTTGTTCATTATATCAATTTGTCAGGTAAGTGTAAATGAAGTAGAAGTCTCTCCGTGATATTGCAACGGTGACCAATTAAATAACCACTAAATGAAGTCACTTTCCTAGACACCAATGGTATGAATTAACTTTAGCTGATTCCAATGCCAATAGAGCAAACCAATATCAAATTGTCTTAAGATTGTTGTGGAAAGTACTTTCAATGTAGAAATTTCAATAAGAATCTGTATAACTAAGATAACATAATCTGTAAACACATAACAGTTATGTATACTATACAAAAAACTCACAAGACTGCCGAAAATGATAATGAACTTTGATAAAATCTGAGCCCAACGTATGGATGCCCAAGGTTCTTGAACAATTGTCTCCCAAGATAGAACGGATTACGTCTTAAGAATGATGGTATTATCAATCAGAAGCCTGAACAAACACAACAAGACTGCTTTCAGAATTGCATAGAATATAAGATGATTGCAGAATGCACTATACAATATATGAGAAATGAGTATTTTGAGATTCATACATATTTTTTCTGTCACTAGCAAGTCATATTTATAGATGACGGAAATTGATCAGATGGACTCGACTCTTACGGGCAAACTGCTGCGTCATGCGAATAGACATACCAGAATGGAGCGAACAGAAGCTACCGGTGACTCTTGCTGGTGAACTAGTGGTGCGTCGTACGAACATACACACTAGAACAGAGCAAACGGATGTACTAGTTCGGTCATAATGTTTTGCTACAGCTGCTATTGGGAGAATCACGAAGGGGTAAAAAAAAGAATTAAAGTCACCTAAAAAAATAATAATTTTTTTAATCTCACATACGCGCGGACCAGACCAGCAACGATTGACCCGATCAAGTTAGCTGGCGGCTCGCGCGTGTAGACCAAGGCCTACCTACGTCCTCACTCTTCCATAAAAGTGGATTGTCCCAAGGGCCCATTTTAGAGATATGAAGTTGAGTCTTATATACACTCTTACTCTTTTTGATTTGTCCAATGTGAGACTTCTATCCACACACCATTTTCTCCTTCCTTTTCCCTCTTCTCTTCCAACCTACTTCTTATTCATAACCCATTGAATTTAGACCCAAAATTCCAATAGTGTCCACCATCAAATTTAAAAAAAATAGATAGTTTATATTTAATATTTTATAAAATTATAATTTTGAACATACATAAATGAATTTAAACTCTTAAAACATAATCACCACAATTTATAATTGCACAATGCACTACTGAAAAAAAAAATAATTTATAAATACTATAATAATATTTTTATAAAAATATTAAATTTAAACCATCTATTTTTTAATCTTAAGATAAAGATGAGATTCTGATTTTTTTTAAAAAATACCAAGAGTATCCTCATCCCCATTGGCCCATTCTCACAAAGTTTGGTCCCTGGAATTAGAATGGTCAAATGGACTTTTCCATGCAACTCATTTTGTAAAGACAACCGTAAATTTCATATTTCATATTCCATTCAATTTAAAACGAATTCAGGAGAAATTGAACTGAAAGACGTAAAGGAGAGGATTTTAGTTCAATGATAAACAACAACATTAGTAGAAGGAGAACATTAAAGTCACCTCATAATCAACGGGGTTGGATCTAATAAAAAGGATTAATCTTTTATAAAATGATGAATTAAAATTTAAATCCTTTTTAAAAAAATATCTCGAACATTATTGTTTTTAATAGGAAGATATTTGTGCTTAATAAAAAAAAATAAAGCTACCTCCTAAGAAATGTGGATGAACTGAAACCTAATTGATGAACGTATAGAAGTGTATTTCTCATGTTATAACATATACGGCACTTTAATTAATTCACGGAAAATAAGAAGTAACAATTCACTCATTAAAATATATCATAAATTAATAATTTTCTCACTTTGACTCTTATTAGAAGATTTGTTTGAAAATTTAATGAGTGAATAAAATTGGAAATAAACATTAATTACAATGATATAATTAAAAAATAAGTAAGTTTTAATACACACACCATCCGGTCCACAATATAGAACACTGTAACTAATTCACCAGAAGATAAGAAATGACAGTAATTTATTAAATATGTTATAAATTGATTTTCCCCCCTCATTTTTATTCTTATTGAAAAATATATTTAAAAATTTAATGAATAGATAAAATTAAAAATAAACGTTAATTACATGAGAAAACTGTAATTCGAGTTCTTATTATCGTACATGTGACTTATATCTAAAACCAAAACCAAGCTATTCTTCTTTTATTTTTAATTCATGAATTTAACCTCATTAACGGAAAATGAGTAAGTAAATTTAAACTCTTGACTGGGCAGAAAACGAAAAATTAAATTCTCGACTCAATTAAATGATGGCTCACTAATTTATAATTTGACGAGGAAAAGCGACCCGTGGTTTGGCGATTACGAATGCGTTTCTAGGTCCAGATCTGAAGATGGCGGAGATTAGATTTATCAGGAGTCCGGAGATCCATTTCCGCGGCGAGAAGCTCCAGCGCCAACGGTGTTTTGCTTCTAGAATCTGGAAGAAGAAGCGTATACAATGAAGCAGCGCAGGAATGGGTTTGCGGCGAGAAGAGATTCATTCATGGACGTTGATGATTCTATGGAGTAATCAGACGCTGGTTTTCACTCAGAGAGAGTGATTTCAAAGGCATAGACGAGTCAACATTCATAGATTTGAAGATTGAGTTTTCTTCAGAATCAAAACCACAGTATCCATCTACTGCAAAAATGGGCGATGCCTTATCTGCATTTAGGAGCACAAGCTTTGGGAGTTTCACGGGAAACAATGGAGATGGAGATTTAAGAAGTGAAGGATCATGTAGGATCACTGTAAATGACAGAGGAATCAAGAGGGGAAGAAATCACATGAAGAGTTGAACTCAATTTACTCTGTTCTACCTTCAATTTTTTGTCGTCTTCGTCTTCGTCTTCGCTGGAATCAAACGATGTGAGCTCCTGAGCTCTCATGGCCTGACCTTCCCAATTTATAAGCTAAGGTCAAGCAACCCATTGGTTGCAAATGGGTTTATAAAATCAAGTATAAAGCCGATGGTACTATTGAGATGACAAAACATAGTTAGATTGATCATTATATGGTTTGCAAAAAGCTGCGAGCTAAACCCCATTCATCTCTTAACTATTTGATCCTCTGCTCAGCTAGTTGATGCATGTCTATGTTACATTTCTGTCCTTAATTTACACTGAAGTCGTTCACCACTAAACCACTCATCGTGTTCCCTTTCTGTCCTTAATGCGTGAGCTGGGTTTGCGTGATTGATGTCCTAGCGTCCCCTTCCCCTAGGGGGTGAGGGTAACTGTTTTTTAGATAGTTAAGTTAGTTAATTGAGACTTCAAAGTAGTTGTCATTCCTCTGGATATATGTTCATGTACAGTGTAATCATAACGAAATCTATGTTCTCTAGCACCAATGCTTCTTTATATCAGTTTTATTCTTTAAGTAAAGTGCGTGTGAATTCAATCTTGTGGTTTTTAGTCCTAATCCGAAGTAACAAGCAAATGAGTTCTGATTAAGTGAGATTGGGCCATTCAGTGCTGAGCCATTATGGAGTCAGAGATTCCATGGAAGTTGTTCTGGGAACACCAGCAATGACAGTGTCAGCAGGTTAAAGATGGTTACTCGGAGAGAGGTAAACCCATCATTCTTCTTTAATCCATTTCATATTCGTGAGGTTTCTGAAATGTCTTGGTTCGTTTTGTAGATTCTTGCCAAGATGAAAGCCATTCAAGAACTCATTAAAGCAGCACATATTGTGAAGGACCATAGTGACAGAAACGGTAGGAATATGGGAATATAACTTAATTGCCCATATCATAAAATAGTAATTCTTCATTGTAGCAATGTCATTAAGCCTACAATTTGGTGGTGTGATTAGATGGATCTTTTTCATCATATTAATCTATGGGGAAACTTATATAAAAATGGATCATTCATTATATAAAAAATGGACACTTGTGATGTATGAAATTCTGGTTCAATAAGACTTTCAACTAGGGAACAAAACTGTTGCCCAAATTTCTGAAAAATGCCCCTCATTCTGTATTTGGTTAATTGTTCATTCCTAAATTATAAAGCAACTCCTTTAGATTGTAAATTTGCAAGGGAAATTATGTATGATTAAAATTCTTTCGTGAAGTTTGATTAATTAATTTACAATCTTCTTAGGTTCAGTGTTTGCTAAATAAATTTCAGGCCAGAAAAAAATGTTTGTTACGTAAATGGCTGTATCATGGGAGTTTAGTTTCCACCTGGGAGTTTGTTATCTTATCCAGATTTTATTCTGTTATGTATGATTCATTGATGTTAAACAGCTTGTAGCATTCTGTTTCTTGCATTACATTCCATATTGGTTGATGTCTTTGTACTAAAACCATAAGAATTTGGAGTCAAAGGAATTTAGATGAAGTGAGAAGAAAGTCAAATTCAAAATAATCACTGGCTTAAGGGGTGAATTGGAAGTTACAGGAGAAAATAATGGCCCCTTGGTCGGATTTGTACATTATAGATTTACTGTGCAAGAAGACATACCAGTGCTCTATGTGTATGAATTACAGCTTGAGCCTCGGGTCCAGGGGAAAGGACTGGGAAAGTTTTTAATGCAAACTAATTGAGCTTATAGCCCACAAGGTGGTGATTCTCTTTTCTCATCTAACTGTTTTTGATCAAAACCTTGAACTTTTGCTGTGCTACATAGTATTAGAACACAAGAAAAGTCCACATTGATTACATAAACATTGGAGTGAAGGTGTATACCCCAGTAGTATGTCCTATTAAATCGACTTGAGTCATTTTAATAGAAAGAGAAACTTAATACATACCTAAATCACTAATTTGATACATATAGGACAAACTAGTAAGCATGGAAAGGAAATTCTCTGGCTAACGTACTTTGACTGAAATAATTTGCATCCTTTTTTAGAGAAAAGGTCATGAGTGAAAACCTAATGTGCTTTGACTATGGGAGGCTTGTGCTTTTGCAGATGTATGTGGAGCATTGCACTGTGACCAAATAATGGAATTCGACAAACAAAACCTCCAACATTGTGTACAAGCAAGTCTTCTATAAGATGGCACTCCTACTTTAATGATAACTAGTTTTATTGTCGTGTGATTATTGTAAATATGGCTGATACACCTTGAATATTGTGCATATCATATAATCTTATGTGCAATCTACGCTGGTTTTGACGTGAACGCAAAGCTGTATTAATAAAGCTTTTTTTTGAACAATCCACATTATGTCGTAGGCAGTTTCAGGTTATGCTCTAATTGTAATAATCCAAGTTCTAAAATCCGGACCGGTTATTGAATCGGTCAGAGTACTGGATTAAAGGTCAGTGGGTCATATTGGAGTTAAATCGGAGCTAAATCAAGGTTAAACCGATAAGAAATTGAAGATTTTAGACTTATTAATATGAAATTTTAAAGAAAAATAAAAAAAAAATTGATTTTTTTTAAAGGGGGGACCGGGCTGGTTTTCCGGCAGATTAGCCAGTTTCCGGTCTAGATCGGTCGGTCTGATTCGAATTTAACGATCCGAATTTTAAAACCCTGCAATAACCATCCAAGATAGATGTTTGCTCAAATGTGTACAAATAAGTCTACTATATAATTTAGGAGTATGAGGTTACATTCATTGATGTTGAGTATTTTATGTATAACATTACCTCTCCACCCTTGTATAACAATTACATATACATCTATCTCTGTATGCGTCCTAGTGTATTTTATATTATAACTGGTCAATACATAGCATTGTTTAATAGCAAATTGCGAATTCTTTTACGTGGCAAAACATTGATAACAGATAATTATACTATCTGATGAGATAAAAGTCTACATTCTAAGCAAATAACACCTTTAACATCGCGTTATATATATTAAATTATACAAAACATTTCTGAATTTTAAGTCAGTTGCATATAATTTTCCTGATATTTTAAAGTTTAAATTTAACCCCCCGATCTTTAATTTTTATTATTAACCCCTTGTCATTAACTAACAGTTATCTGTTTAACATAAATTTTTACATCATATTAACATATGACACATGGCATCCTATGTGGTGTCCTATGTAAATTACTATTTTTATAAAAACCCTTGAATTTTGATCAATTACAAATAACCCCTGAACTTTTAGCAGTTACAAATAACACTCTGACATTTCAAATTTAAATTTAAGTCCCTTAAAATTTTGATTTATAATGTTAAACTTGTCGTCACTTTTGTCATTTTAATAAATTTATTAAAATATTTATTGTCATTTATCAATTAAAATAGAATTTTTAAAAAAAAAATATTATTTTTCTATTTTTTGCCATACAAAAAAGCTATTTTAGTTGATAAATGATAGTAAAGATCTTAATAAGTTTATTAAAATGATAAAAGTAATGACATGAGATTTAATATTATAAATCAAAATTTTAAAGGAGTTAAATTTAAATTTTAAAATGTTAGGGGTTATTTTGTAACTGATGAAAGTTCAAGGAGGTTATCTGTAATTGGTTAAAGTTCAGGGGTTTTTATGAAATTAGTAATTTACATAGGACGCCACATAGGATGCCATGTGTCATATGTTAATTTGACGTGACAATTTCTGTTAAAACGACAATAGTCAATTAATAGCCGGGGATAATAATTAAAAAATAAATAAAAGGTCCCTGGGGGTTTAAATTTAAATCTTAAAATATGAAGGGAGTTATATGTAACTGAACAAAAATAGGGAATTAAATAGTCAGACTTTTATGATGCATCATACTTGTATTAATAAGATTAATATAAAATTTATAACAAATATACTATTGATAAATAATGAATAAGGCCCCACGACCCCAGGTCTATATATAGTTTAGTTTTGACGTTCTATTTTTGTTGAAAAATAAGAGAACGTCGAAAAAATTTTGGTTGTTTAAATATCTATTAGGATCTAGAAAGAATTTTGTGTGTTTTGAAGCTCTATATATTTCTATTTATGTTTTACCAATAAAAACTCTTGAATAAATATAGTATTTTAATTCATGTATTAAAGAAATTGTTTTCTTAGGAGATGTACAGGCAATTTTGTATGTTCCCCTCCTTGACATATGGGTCAACATCAATGTTTTAAATGGTGGACAGGACGTTTAACAAAAAAAAATCAACGGTTTAAGTTCCATTGGTCAAAACAGTCAGGCCGGTAATGACATAACAAATAATAAAAAATAATTACATGTTTATATAATAATAATATAACATAATTTTATATTACAAAAGAATAAAATTAAATATATATAAGAAATCAATTTAAATACGGTGATGAGGCTACAAAGTTGCCTGATGGGATGGAAACAAGTCAGGTGGTTTGTCAGGTGCCTGCGGCCTGACATGTTTTTGGCCTGTCAGGCTAAAAAGCTAGGCCCAGGCCTGCTTCGAGGCCTGTTTTTTTAAAAAAGGTCAGGTTCAGGCTTACTGACAGGCCTGTCAGGCCAGCCTGAGCCTGTAAAGTATTTTTTTAAAAAAAATTCTCACACACATCATATCCTAACCCTAAATCCCATAATTTTCATTCACAAATCTCATCTTAAGTGGATCATTAATTTATGTATTTGGGCATGTTTTTGGCTTGTTTGAAATATGTCTGTTTTTGGCCTGTTAGAAGTAGGTCTGTTGTGAAGCCAGTGGCCTGTTAGCCTATTTAATTTTTTTACTGGCCACAGGCCTGTATACAAGCTAGGCTTAGGTCGAAAAAAAGACTTGTTACAGGCCACATGCCAGACTCAGGCATCTAGTAGTCTGTTAAGACACAAGCCTGACCTGTTTCCACCCCGCCATCCAAAAACCATCAAGGAAGTTCTATGGCTTCCAGTTTCTACATAAATTAAATGTTCTATTTTCTTCTGTTAATTTTCTTGTGTTTTTTCTATGTTCATATGTTAAGATGCTATTGTCCCATTTATAAGTGACACATGCATGCTCCACCTACGGCTTGGCTTTAAAAACGTGGGTCAATATAGAATATTAGAATGAGAAGACTAAGCCAAATACCTGTATAGAAAATGATGGTGTTCAAATTGTTATATGAATAAATAATAAAATGGAATTGATGAATAACTAGATATGGAAACACATAAATAATAAATATTCCAAGCTATAAATTTTATAAATTGAAAATGTTCACATACAGTATAATAGAAACAATCTGCAAGAATTTTTTGTATAATTTTTAAGTATTATTATTGTCTACGGGCATTGCATATCGACATAAGGGACACATATGACTAGTTTTTAGCCATTGAACAATGCAATTATAATGAAAAACATGTTGACACGGCATGGAGGAAACCTCTACGTTGTCACAAAAATCTTCAAGACAAATACAACACTCATTCTTTTCATTTGAACAAAAACCATCTCCTTCTTCTTGTTCAAGCTTTTCTTTGTTGAGTGTTTGAATGACTTCTTCACTGGTAGGAATCATTCTTATCTGATTATCATCAGCAGCATCTTCAAGGTCGACATTTTCATCCAATTCAACAATAACATCAATACACAAAGGAACCACAACTAAACCATCTTCAGAAGCAGAAGAAGGATAAGAAGAAGAATCATTGTCGATGTAATGTCGAGCCTTAACAATGAGGTTAGGTATCAATAAATCAAGCGTTTCAGATGGAAGTAAATGATGGGAAAGATAACGACGTAGAAAGCTCGAACCGTTCTGGAAAAACTCGCTGCATGAGATGGAATGAGAAGAAAGAGGTGGGGAGGGAATATTACTGACAGTAAAAGTTAAACCACAACCACAACCACAACGTTGTGCGAAACGAACACAGATCTTGACGTTCAAATTTGGGTTGACGGTGCTGTGGTATTGAGTTGATAAGTTTTCAAAGGCTTCAGGACAATCTGGTTCTTTAGCTACACAATAGTAGCAATGTGTAATGAGGCCAGACATTATTATTATTATAATGGAAAGATGATGTGAGTTGATTGATAGAACTAATAACATCAATGCTCAACAGTATATTGCATGTATTTATAGGCTCTAAATTTAATCTTATTCGAAAGATATTTTATTATTAAAAAAATTAAAGTCGTTACAGATAGTTAGTTATCATTAACATTTAAAATTAAGGAAAAGTTATTACAGATTGTTTTTATCCATTTATTATGTTTTAATTTGTATCTTTTTATGCTATTATGAATTGAATGGGGATATTTTTTTAAAAAATATATCTTTTTTGATAAAAAAATTTCAAATGTTATTTATTCCTAATCTCAATTTTTAGAAGTATTTCTGATAAGAAAATATGATATAAGATTTTTCGCATTTTAATATTCTAGTTTTATACTGGTTTTTCAATCTAGTTTCAATGATAATCCCTCGTGAAAGAAAATTGATTTGGTAAAAAGATTTCTCAATTTTCAATTATTGATTATAATTTTTGTAATCTCATCATATCAATCCGTCTTTTTGTTTTGTGAACTAATATGGAAAATTAATGCTAATATCTTTTTCTGACGTGGAATTAATGCTAATAACTAAACTAACACCAATCGTGTATTATAAATAATTATAGATATATTATGAAGGGACTCGGTAAACTTGATAATATCATTTTGACCTTCATTAAAAAAAAAAAAGATTGGTTCTGATGAATTTAATCTTATACAAAAGACTTTTTTGGCCAATATATTCAAAAGATTTTAAGATTCATTAGTTTACAGAGAGAAAGATATATTTATTAATTTTATGAAAACAAATTACTGTTCATATTTTAAAATATTAAGATAAAGTAAATGATACATTTGAATAGTTTCTTACCGTTTAAATATAATAAGTATTCTGTTATTCCTTTTTGCAAAAGATGAGGAAACTCTAGTAATAGGAAATAATATGATAAATCTAAATCCAATTAAAATTATTTATTTAAAAGAAAATCTAGCATAGATTCCAATATCCATTATTAATCATATCAAAATGATTTTTTATACAATCTTAAATCACTTCATTTTAAAATTGAAAAAATTAGAATGAAGGACCTAGAAGAAAATATATTTACGGAGAAAAACTATAAAAGTTGTAATTATTTAGAAATACCAAATACAAAAATATAAATTTAAAAATACTAAAATGCTTTTAATAAAATCTTCTGCATTCTCTCTTACCTTCTCCCACATTCTATTTTTAAAACTAATACAAAATTCTAAGTTTCACTAAATCAAACAATAGTTTTCTTAATTTTTATTTTTTCCAACTTGCATACATATTTATGGTTAAAAAATTATACATTCTTCAATTACGTAAAAATATTAATTTTCTTACATAATTTATATCCTGAAAAACATGAAATTAATTTAATGTTTATTTTTTTGAAAAATATTAAGTTTTTTGACATGAGAAAAAGAACTTAATTGATATCAACATTGATAATATAAATCAGATAACTTAATGATATTAATTAGCAAAATATAAAAATTAAAAAAAATGAGTTCAACTATTATTAATTAAATAATATATTGAAAATTTAAAAAAAAAGATACGATCATATATTTTTTTTGATCGAAAAGATACGATCATATATAGATTTTGTTTAACTTTTATTGGCATGAAAAACCGGCGGACTAATTACGATAGTTTTGACTGAAATTTAAATTGAAGCTAATTAAGCAGTAAATTTAAAAGGGTTAAGATCTAATTTTAGTAACAAAGTTTTATTTAAGGGCGTCTGGCACAAATAAATTTTGGAAGGAGAAAAAATAACAATGAATAATTAAAAAGAATGCAAATTTAACAAAACTGTTAAATTTGACCTAACGACGTTAAATTATAAAAGAAGAAAATCACTAACGGCGTTAGGTGAATTTAATGGTTTTGTTAAATTTATATAATTTTTAATTGTTCATTATTATTTTTGCTCATTCTAAAAATTATTTATATGAGATGCCCCGCTAAGATTGTACCTTATCCCAATTTAAAAATATAACTTTCTACTCGGAAAAAGAAAAATCTAACTTTATAAACTCTATCCAGGAAAAAAAGATATGATTTTATAATCAATACAAATAATAAAGCTGATAGATTATCTCGGGCGCAAATCATTTCCATATTTATATTTATTCAGTTCTAACTATTTTTCATTATCTATAAATAAAGGTAGGCTTTTGCTTCTAAAGTAAACACCAAGGTCTTTTCTTTTCTCACCCACCAACTTTCCCTCCATCATCATCATTTTGATCTTTCTTCTTCAACAAGTAACCACCGCCATAAGAATAATGTGTAACCTGACAGATTCTCTTCTTGCAAGCAATGATGATCAAGCAAGAAGGGTTATGTTGCAGCCACTGCGAAGGCTGATGGCGGCGGAGGAGGCTACGACGACTGAGAGGACTAGTCCAGTCAAGAAGTATTGCGTGTGCTCGACCACGCGCCACCCTGGGTCATTCCGGTGCCGACAACATCGTGCTAATTATGTTTGGTGTGGCAAATCAGTCAAGTAGCAATAGCTGAGTCAGTTTAATAGGGGCATGCATTGATGTTTCAATACAAAACTAGTTATCCTGACGTTAATTATGATATATTTCCTAGGAACTTTAAATTCCATCCTTCTCTAATTTTTGAGTTTGAGTCTTAAAATTGAAAAAAAAAGGATTTTATATTTATTATGAAAATATTTTTGTTGTCAGATTTTCCAGTAAATTGTTTTAATATATTTTATCATGAGCTCTTTCCTTGCAAAAGTGAAATTCATAAAGCTAACTAGCTTATTTAAAAAAAAAAGTGAAATTCATAAATCAAGTTAGAAAAAAAAACAGAAAATTTCAGATAAGGACCCTATAGCAAAGTTCCTAAATAAAGAAGATGCTTTTCAAAAAGTTTGATGCACACAAGTGTCCATCTCTGACCAATTGAATGAGAAATTTATGATAAAGAAATTCAAAGTATGCAAATTATAATTTATTAGTTTTTCTTAGGAGCTTTGTTTTTAATTTACCTCCACCGTGAAATAACCTGTGAAAATGAGCAAACATTGCAGAAAAGTCAATCAGATTTATTACTTATTTGGTATAGTTTTTGGGATCTCTAAAAGTATTTATTTATAAGGTAAAATTTTTCTAATATACTTATCTTATATATTCTGTAAATCACAATTGAAAATTTATTTTTAAAACTTTCAATCGTTATTTTAAATAAACAATTATATTAGGTAATCAGGTATAGAATAATTTCTAAGGCACCAAAGTGCACAGGCGTTCTAAAATAGTTTTAGTCAGATAAAAATAAATAAATAAATAAATAGCAAGCCTTGAGATTTTGATGACACAAAAGCGCCTTCTTTTAACAAACAATTACCTCAATTAATGGCCACAAACTAACTCAATATCTTACTTGGAAATAAAGCAACCTGCCTTTCTAGCCAACCCTTGTTCCATTCAGTGATAAATAAACTATGTATTTATACGTACGGTTAATAACTACTTCCTCCATCCTTTTATAAATAATTTTTTTTTAGGGTTGGTTCTTTCTATAAACAACTTTATTCTCTTATCACAAAAGTCAAATTATTTTTTTCCTTTTCTACCCCTATTAAATATACATCTTTATATTTATTATCCCCTACTCACCACTAATTTTCTTTCATTTACTCATTTATTACACATTCTCTTTCATATTTTAAACTCATATTCTATCATATTTGTTGCTCATTGTCTCTCCTATTCTATTTTCATAAATAGTGGCATATTTGGAAGAAATATAACATTTTAACACATTTATTGTTTTTTAACTAATATTAACCATTAGTTCGTTTTACGCAATAAAAATAAAATTTATTTATAAAAAATATCGGAGGGAGTATATTGCAACTCATAAGTACTCCCTCTGATTTTTTTTATAAGAAATTTTTATCTTTATTACATAAAATGAATTCTTAAGATTAATTAAAAACAATAAATATATTTAAAATATCATTTTTCTCCTCATGTTGTCAATATCACGATATTGCAATCAAAGCGGCCATCATCCTTTTTGGCAAGTTTTTGCATATAATGCAAAGAAATCAGAATCACAGGAGAGAAATTTGTTGAACAATTAAAAAAAAAACTGATTGAAAGAAGTTAGAAGACCACGTGTCACCGTAAGGCTCTTTATTATTCCTCAAGTACCGTAATAGTGTTGGGTACCTCATCAAACCATAATTTTAAAAATTATTTTTTATAAATCGAGATAAAAAAATTTTTATATAACTATTTTATAAATTATAAAAATTACTCTTCAAAAACTAATCTAAAGACAAACTCGAAGATTATACCTTGATTACAGACATTAATTAAATCGGTCTTGAACTGGAGAAATTCGTTCGGGTCAAGATTTTGGGCCATGCTATAAATGCATGCTCACACACCAAAGTTAAAGCATAAGGTGTTATTGGTATATCCCGATATAAATTAAAAAGTGAAAATTTTATATAAGGATCACTGTAGCAATTAATTCTCATTAGCCCTTAAAAAAATATGAAATTTCATTGCCCTCCAATGGAGTTAAAGTGAAAATAATTTGTAAAGTAAAAAGATAAAAAATAACCTTTCTGAAAGGCAAAACAACCTGATTTGCAAGAGTCTTACATTAGAAATATAAAAAAATAAATTAGAAAAAAATCATTAACAGTTTATATTATGTTTTTTTTTGTAAAAAATATATAATTTTAAATTATGATAACTCCTTGATTTATGGAGATAAAACAAAATTCAGATTTGGGATGTGGCTAATGGGATTAAATGGTGTTAGATAAAAACAAAATGAAATTCTTCTCATTTAAACCAACACTACTACAAAAAGAAGAAACTATGTCGCTTATGAAAATAATATTAGTGGCACTTCACAAGCGTCACATATTGGAACGCCACTAAAACTAGCTGTGGCGTTCCATTAAAAGCGTCACAGTAAGTATATTTTTTTTAATTCAATAAACCAAAGGTGACACTTTTTCAAAAAAGCGTCACAGCTGATACGACACTTTCTGTGGTGCTTTCATCCATAAGCGTCACCCTATATTTAAGATCAATTAAAAAAATTATTTTTTTAATTTTAATATTTTTTAAATTTTTTTGTAACCTTGGGTGCCGCTTATTCAAAAAAACGTCACCCAAGGTTCCCCTTTTGCAAATTATTTTTTTAAAAAAATTTTAACACGTCTTTTTTAAAAATAAAAATATATTAAAAATAATATATATATATATATATATATATATATGGTGGCGCTTGTGTAAGTAAGCGCCACCATATATTTATTTTTTAAAAATTAAATATATAGGGTGACGCTTTTTGAAAGAAGCGCCACCCTATATTTTTTTTATTTTTTATAGGAACATTTTTTAACTTAGGGTGTCACTTTTTTGAATAAGTGCCACCATAATTATATATTTTTTAATATAGGGTGGCACATGCTGAAGAAAGCACCACTCTAAGTTTTTTTTTATATAATTTTTTTTATATTTTTGTCAAACCATGCCTGTAACACAAAAATTTTTATACCCATGCAAACCACAATGGAATAACTAAATTGACACATATAGATAGATAATTAATAAAACCACCTCTAAACATATATTTAGTCAAATGTGAATACGCGCGCGCGCGCACACAAATTAATTCAGCTATTTAAAACCACAGTAAATGCATTAGGCAAATAAACAACCTAACACTTGCTAACCAGGACAGTGCCTCAACAAATACTCACATCATTCTTCAATGAGTTCATTGATTTGGTTGTCAGTCAAACTTGTCCATCATTACAAATCAAGTGGATTTGTTTGTCTATCATTGCTAGCCAGCACAGTGCCTCAATAAATACTCACATCATTACAAGGGTCGTTTGTCTCACAATGCCTTGTCCATCGTGTATATGTTTGATCAATCCCATGACACACTAAATGATCTAATAAATCAAGTGGACTAATCCGCTTTCCATAACAATAAGATAAGCAGGGACACAAGATTTTGTTAGGATCTTTTGTTTGCTCAATTGCAAATTTAATAAACTCCTTCACCCCATCAATATATTCTCTTGAACACCGAGCATATGACATCCATTTTCGATCCATCTATGGTTTCAAAAACCTAGAATTAAATAGTGGTTAGTTGTTATATATGAGAAAGTCATCTATGCCTTCAACCTATATACACACTAAATGAGAAAATTATCCGTTACAAAGGGTATGTGAGTCAATTTATACTAATTGGTCACCATAGGTTTAAATGAAAAAAATAGACTTCATTCCAGATATAATAAAAATTAAAAAAAAAAGTTAAAAATGGAACTTATTTGACATTATTTATGTCACTATAGAATCCAAATAAATAATTAGCTGTTATATTTAACTAACAATCATGATAAATTAATACAATTACTTAAAATTTAAAAAAATAACAAAAAAGGGCTGGTCTCAGTGGATAAAGTATATAGAAAAGCAATAAAAATATATTAAAAAAATAATAAGACAAAGTTACAAATCCAAATAAATAAGTAATAAAATCCTAGTTTATTTTTTTGGTAACAAAATAAATCCTAATTCACTATGCCAATTATGCATAAATAAAAAAAAAGACTTTATCCAAGATACAACAAAAAAGTACAGCTGAATTCTTGGAGAAAATAGTAAATTTTTATAGTGTGTGAATTCTTGATTGTTGACCAATGTTTTCTAATTTTTATCTTTTAATTTTTGAATTAAATTAATTAGTTGTTATATTTAACTAAAAATCATGATAAGTTAATAAAATTACTTAAAATTAAAAAATAACAAAAATATGGGCAAGTCTCAGCGGATAAAGTATACAGAAAAATAATATAGATATATTAAAAAAATAATAATAAAAAAACTTACAGATTCATAGTGGGGACCAAAACCAAAAAGGTTGCTTTTGGCAGTATTATAGGGACACAGCTGATCAGACACGGGGAATTTGAAGCTGTTCAGCAATAAATAAATTAAAGTCATAAAAAAACACTTAAATATAAAAAAAGAGGTGACAACTAATATAAAAAAACCCACCTTGAAAGATAATGAGACACCTTAACCGGAGGACTTGAGGGCAAGAGGTGTTATTCAGACAGTTAGAGAAGGTATGTTAAAAAAAAGGAAAGAAGACAACTAGCTAGGGAAGGGAGAGAGCTGGGGGGAGCTGAGGGACCGATGGGGTGCCGGGGGAGCTGGGGACCGGAGGGGGGAGCTACAGATCGGGGGGGAACTGGGGGACCGATGGGGTGCCGGGGAGCTGGGAACCGCTGGGGGTGAGCTGCGGACCAAGGAAGGGGAGCTGGGAGCGGCGGTGGAGGCGGGGAGCTGTGGGAAGCAGTGAGGGGCAGGGAGCTGGGGAACGGTGGACACAGGGGGGAGCTGGGGACACGGTGGGCAGCTGGGGGACTAGGTGGGGGCTGGTGAGCTGGGGGTTTAGGACGAAGATGATGGAGCCCGGGAAAATAAATTGAAGGAGGTGGGAAAAGAAATTTTTGGCGGGTTTACATTGGGTAGCGCTTATTGGTAAAAGCGCCACCAAATCCTCTATTTAATACACTAATTAATTCAACTAAAATTAATATATATATATATATATATATCATCATATTATTAATAAATTAAATAATAATTAATATATTAATAATAGGATCTTAGGTGGCGCTTATCCCAATAAGCGCCACCCAATGTAATTTTTTTAATTTTTCATATACTAATTAATATATTAATAAATATATTATTATATAATCATATAATAAATAAATAAAACAATAATAAAAGGACTTTGTGTGGCACTTTTACCAATAAGCGCCATCTAATGTAATTTTTTTAATTTTTCATATACTAATTAATATATTAATAAATATATTATTATATAATCATATAATAAATAAAATAATAAAAGGACTTTGGGTGGCACTTTTACCAATAAGCGTTACCCAATGTAATTTTTTTAATTTTCCATATACTAATTAATATATTAATAAATACATTATTATATAATCATATAATAAATAAATAAATAAATAATAAAAGGACTTTGGATGGCACTTTTACCAATAAGCGCCACCCAATGTAATTTTTTTAATTTTTCATATACTAATTAATATATTAATAAATATATTATTATATAATCATATAATAAATAAATAAAACAATAATAAAAGGACATTGGGTGGCGCTTATCCCAATAAGAGTCACCCAATGTAATTTTTTATTTTCCATATATTAATAATTATATTTTTAAATAATTATATTATTAATAACACAATGTCATTTTTATAATTTTCAGTATACACATAGTTTTTTGTTTTATTAATTCATATATATATATATATATATATATATATATAATCATATTATTAATTTATTATAAATATAATATAGTTTCGGACCACTTTGGGTGGCGCTTATATCAATAAGCGCCACCAAATATATGTTTATTCATATTAGTTGTATATGTTATTAAATTATTAATTTAAAAATTAGTAGTATTCATATATGTTTATTAATTAATATAATATATCTAATATATGTTATTCATATTAGTTGTATATGGTATTAAAATTTATCATTTGTTATTTTATTATAGATTTTAATTTTTATAATCAACATCCGCGTGTATAATTTTTATTTCAATAAGCGGAAATTTTAAAAAAATTGGAAAATAGAAAAACTATTGGGTGACGCTTATTTAAATAAGTGCCACAACTTCTTTTAATTTTAATTTTTAAAATTTTTTTAAGCAAAATACATTAGATGGCGCTTAATTAGGAAAGTGTCACCTAATATCACCAACTAGCTGTGGCGCTTATGTAAATAAGCGTCACCTAGTGTTCATCCACAAAAAAAAAATTCAGATCAAAAAAATTAGTTAAAGTTGTGACATTTTTTCAAATAAGCGCCACAAAAGGTGCGCCACTAAATTCATTTTTTGTAGTAGTGCAATTTCATCATCTTCAAGTTTTATTTTGTTGAGTAATTGAATGACTTCTTTTTTGCATGGTATCAAAACTGTAAAGTTGCGAGTAGAAAATCTGGGTACATCACCCTCTTGACACATTTTAAAATAAAATTTGGATGACTTGGGTCGATGTACTAGCATGTTATATGTGGTATTAGGGTTAGACTTAAGTTAATCTTTTTTTTCCAAATTTATAAACAAAATAATCACCAAGAAAGTACTAAACAAGTTTATATTTTCACTTTTTTAAAATACTTGAACAGAATGTGATGATATTCAAGTTATTATATGAATAAGGAAACACAAATGATAAAGACTTCAAGCTATAAATTTCATAAAATGAAATTGTTCACGAACAACATAGAAATAATCTCGAAGAACTTTTTTAGCCATTGAACAATATAATTATGGTTAGAAACATGTTGACTCGAAGCCTCTATGTTGTCGCAAAAGTCTTTAAGGCAAATACAACTCTCATTCTTTTCATTTGAATCAATATCATCATAATCTCCGTCAGCTGATTCTGGGATAGTTTTGCCAGATGCAGAATCAAAGGGTCACGTGCCAATCCATTTTGATGCCCTCCTAACCCTGAAGATTACGATAGGTGTAACATCTTTATTTTTATTTTTAGGATATAATTATAATTCAGAGAAAATTATCATTTTTAGTAGGTAATTTTTTAGGATAAAAAAATTAAAAAATTAAAAAATAATATAATATAAATATATTATATTATTAAAATAATATATATATTAAAAACGTGGGGCACCACATTTGAAAAAAAAGGGTGCCACGCATTTAAAAATAATAATAATAATAAAACAATAAAAAAATATTAAAGTGAGGCAAGATGAGGTATTATAAATACCTCCCTTCACGCAGTTTCTGCGTGAAGTATTGTGTAGTAAGGTGACAGGTAAGGCTCTGATAGGAGTATTTTCATTTCTTTTAATTATAAAACTTCTTTTATGAAATATTTTCTAAATAATTTTCTCTTTCTTATGATATTAATTTTGTACTGATTAGAGAATATTTTAGAATTAGAATTTTGGACAAATTTGAATTTTTTCATTATATGACTATAAGAATATAATTGATAAATAATAGTTAATTTTAATCGGTTTATTTTTGTTATTTAGTTGATATAAAGTTTTATAATGAATTTTCTATATAATCAATTTATAGATAATGTTACTTTGAACTTTTAAATCGATTAAATTTAGATTAAATAATTTATTTAGATTAATGAAGATATTATTGAAATTTTAGTTGGTATAGTTTTAAAATGTGAGGAAGGGGGAAGTAGGTCAAAGACGGCGGTGCTACGTGTATCGTATGATTCAACATTATGATTTGACAGTTAAAATTAACATTTTTTAACCGTAAGAGCCACGTTACTCTGTTTTTTAAAACTTTTGGAACCAGATGGATAATAGGTGCTTTTACTCGAGTACTTGCAGGATAAAACTCACCTTTGACTCAAATATTTGAAATTACGGGACGCATTTTAAATTACAAAAAGGTTTTGTATAAAAAGTCAAGAAAAAGTCCTTATAATAAGGATTAAGGAATATATTAAATCCCATCTTTAATGTAAAAGTGATTTTTATTTAATGATAGTCATCAAAAAATATGGTTATTTAGGATAATCAATTTACATTTATTATAAATTACTAATATAACTAATTTCTTTAATTTATTAAAATTAGTCAACTAACTCTTATATTAATAATCAGAGTAATATATTATAATATAGGAGTGCATAGTATTAAAAAAAGGGAAAATCCCATCCCAAATTTTAATTTAGGTCATTGAATTTATAAAATTATTTATCAGGTTATAAGGAATAATTAAGGATTTAAAATTTAGGTTAAATTATTTTCATATCCCTTAATTATTAAAATAGTAAAATTAAAAACATAACCTTATTATTTACTCTGTTAATTAATTTTTTGGGAAGTATTATACACAAAGCCCTTTTTATTCTCCTATTTCTTTTCAAACATTAATTATGTACGCGATGATAAATGAAATATATATCACCAAACTATGAAAACTATGTTACACGTTTGTTAATGTTATCTCAATAAAAAAATTATGCACAATATTTTTTTATACAATATTTAGTTTTATAAAATAATGTATTAGAATAAATTGAAATCTTTTGTAGCGGTAGATCTATGTATCCACGTGGAGATTTATTGCCTTCTTTGGATATTTATATTTATATTTCTAAAAAATTAATTGATAGGGCAAATAATATAGTTATATTTTCAATTTTGTTGTTTTAAACTTTTAATAACTAAAGAATATTGAGGTAATTTGACCCAAATTTTAAATTTCTAATTATGACGTATAACTTGATATATAATTTGTTGAGTTTAATGACTTAAATTAGAATTTAGGTAATTCAACTGTATTTATATAAAATTTTCTCTAAAAAAATATATTGTATATATACCTTTTAAGAAAATAAATATCGAGTAAGAATAAAATATAATCTATTTATATATTAAATATCATATTATTATACATTTTAAATAAATAATACATATAATTTTAAATTTTTATATAATACTTCCTATTGTCTTTAATATAAGATATATTTAGAGAGTTCATTTCTTTCTTAAATATAAGACCTATTTTTTATATTTGTTAATTTTTTCATAATTTACCCTTATAGATACTTCCTCAACAATAATCATAGAGGGGAGGGAATGATGGAATTAAAGAAGATAATTAGAATATTTAAGAAAATACATGTCATATTAGCTAACTTAACTAACTCCCTTAATATAATAAAATTAGATAAATATCTCTTATATCAAGAATAAGAGAGAATAATTCGTAAATACTTTGAATTTTGTTTTGAAGCAAGAAAATTGAAGGCACTCGCATCTTTCCAATACAAAGAGAGAATAGGAATTAAGTAAAAAAAATGAATTAAAATTATTTTAATCTTTGAAGGTAAGGTGGTTATAAAGTCAGGAAAACGGGCCGAGCCTGTCGAGCCGATCTTTTTAGGCCCTAAATTTATAAGGGCTGGGCTTAAGATTTTAGTCTCAAAACTGAAAGCGGGCCTAAAAGGGCCGGCCCTTATATATATATTTTTATTTTTAAAAATTATTTATATGATAATAACATTATTGATTTTTTATGTTTTATTGATGATGTTGTAAATATTTAGTTGTTATTATCTTTTTTAGAATTAAATTTCATAAGAATATCTTCTATTAAGAATCCTAAAAATTAAGAATTTATAAAAGATATTTCTTATTTTATAAGAAAAATACATTAGATATTTCTTATTTACTCCAAAGTTTCACATATGATGGTAATTTACTAATTTATTTGTATTTTATATTTGTTATAGAGTTATTTATCATTTTGGTTTATTATTTGTTATAGATAAAGATTATGGATGTATTCATGATGTTGGAAAAAATATTCTTGATATTTTCACCCCTCAAACAGACCCTACTATTTAAAGTGAAACACAATTGAATTTTCTTGAAATTGATGATAGTGGCGAAGAAGATGAAAATGATAGTCATTATACTCATATTACTTAGAATGTTTAGCTTATTGTCATCTTATACTTTGTACGAGATTGTGAATTATTTGTGGACATTATTTTTTACCATTGATTATGAATTAGTAACTGTATTATTTTATTACATGAGGCTTGTAGACGTGTAGTTAAATCTTATGAAAATAGTTTCTGGTCATGCGGGCCAGCCCACCTAACCCTCATGCTCTCGGACCGAGCTTTAAAAAAAAGCAATTGTTGTTACCTCGAGCCTTATAGAGCCGACCCTTTTAAACCCTGGCCCTTTAAGGACCTAACCAACCCTGATTCCCAACTCTTGATAGCCATTACATTCCTATTATATTTATCCCCACTCGAACCAAGTGAGGACTGAAAAGTTATAAAAGAGGAAGAGACGCATCATACCAGAACTTCTATGCCAAGATACAAGACGTCCACAAACCATGCCGATACTGGGAATCAATTTGGGTGCTCGTCAAAATCTAGGACGAGCAACTTAACCCAAATAATAGTTTTTTTAAAAAAAAAAGTGCTTATGCCTTTTACTCAAGTGTTTGGATAATTTTTTTTCAAACATTTTGATTCCAAAAATACTTTTTTATTATCCAATCACACACTAAATCAAGAAGTCTGTGTCTATTTGGAAAACAATAAAACCATGGGTTCATAAATTATTTTTTGTAATTTGAGACAAAACTCTTCTTATTACTTACCTTATAAATCATAAAAACATTTTTAAAAAGTTAAAACAAACAGCCATTAGAACATTCAGATCTAATGAGGTTTTGGTGCTTAACCTTTTTATGAGCACCCAAACCAGATGCCCCAGTAGCGCTAGAGGGAACAGAAGTGTCTCTTCCTCTCTTGTACTTCCAACTTTATACTCTCAAGTAGTTTAATTCATTCTCACATCTTTCTGCCATAAACTTCCTTTTTTGAATTGATCAAATACTAAAGCTTGGCTTTACAATGCATATCACCCACAAAACATACACAGACACCAAGGTGTCACACTTTCATAATTTTTAAAGCGTTGTATGAGAGAAGTGGAAGATTCTTGGCCAACTAAATTGGATCCACAAACACTTATTTACAAGGGTTTGATTCATATTTCATATACATACAGCACAATAAGCAATCAATACGTATCACGGTCAATTTACACCACTGCTTGAAGGATGCAATAAATTTGGCAATGAACAAATATCTCCAGCTCCGATGACTGTGCTCCAGTGTATTATTATCAGGCCAAAGTGTGAATACCTTATTTTCAACCCAATGACTGAAGCAGATGAAAAGCAGGTGAATTAGCTTGTTTCCTTCAAGTCATCAGCATGACATGCATCAAAAGAGAAAGACCGGGGACACAAAAACAGAGTACAAAGCAAATGCTTCTCTAGTTCAAGCACTGTCGGAAATTGATTCCATGGGAATCTAATGGGTAACCGATCTTCATGGCAATGCAGCCTAGTTGAAGTAGTACCTGAGTGGTTTCTCATTCATTTTTTTTATTAGGTTGGTAAAAAAATAGGTTATGGGTAATATTCATTCCACAAAGCTATCTATGGCAAGGCATCCTCTCTGAACATGTCTAATTAGATATCTATATATTGTTAGATTTTCCTAATTGTTCATGGTCTGTGAATAATGGAATTCATTAAAAATTTTATATCTTTATACTGATTTCTATTGATTCCATATCTCCTCCTTCATGAGTTATAATGCAGCTAATGAGCTTGCAGTTTCAAATTTCGAACAAATTAAAAGGCCTCTTACAGATCTATGCAGTTACATGCAATCCACAAAAATGGGATGAATTAGTTAAAATATTAGGACATGAAAAACAGTGTTTAATAGAAAATGTATGACAATGTGACAGAATGGAATAGACTTGGTAAGGTTAAGGGGCTAAGAGCTGCAAGAGTTAAATAGAGTATGTTGTATGAAATCCAAAAACAAAGTATTCAAGAAATTATTTGCCCATGAATGAATTGGAAACAAACATGCAATTGCCAGTAGAAGTTAGAAGTGAATAATTTAATCCTATTGGAAAATAGAAGGCATCCTTGCTGCCTGTTGAAAAATATATAAAACGATGCAAAGTACGATACATATGAGGGAATAAATAAAACACCAACCTCAGGGTAGCAATCTTGCCGCATAACAGTCTGGTTGTCAGTATTCACATAAACTAGGCATGATACTGTAGCCTGTATTGAACATACAGTGTTTTAGATAGATAGGTGAATGACAGGCAAGTGATAATTAATCATGTCCAATTAAAATCATGAAAACAACCAGACAAGCTGTGCACTAACAGATAAAATTCAGAAATATCCTTCAGCAAGAGATCACTATGAGTATGCACACTCTTAGCCTACATGTGCTACACAGAAAGACGAAAAAGCATTTTACTCAACAAAGTTCAGCTCCAAACTAACCACTTAGGATCAGCATGTCTAGAATATAAGTAGACAAGTAAGACTCAAAGTAATTTGCAGGAAAACAATCTGATAAAAGTTGTGGTTAGTGGTTACTAACTGAAATTGCCATAGTTTATCTTACAAATTGGAAGCTGATGAGAATATTGAATTACCTTAGGTAACACTTGGCATCTAACTTATTCTGATGGATTAGAAGAAAGTTGATTATTATGACATAAGAACTCACATCACTCGGTAGAAACTGTACTTGTTACTTTATGAGGCATCTTATTGTTCTCAAACAGATTTTTCCCATCACAATATCCCACCACAGCTAATCAATTTTAAACTTTATGATTTCTATAATACCATAAGCCGAACACTTTCGTTAAATCAGGTAGTACGGTGAAGATTATTGGCAAGAAAAATCCCATTCGGTGTAACAGAGTAACTTCAAAACAGTACGGGAAAGTATGTAAGTATGTGAGAGTAATTTTATCTTAATTTATGGGAAAAACAAAAATAAGCTATCCCAAACAAGCTTTAAGAAACCTAAACTAAACTGCTCTGCCTTTTAACAAGAAAAGACCCCTATGTTGCTTGACGAACAAGCCAATAATCAAAATTTTCATACCCAAAAAGAAGTGACCAATCTACAAACAAAATTGGGGAAAAAGAATGGGGCAACAAATGAATGAACGGATAATTTTCTTAAGAGTACCTTCAACGGAATGTTGAAGAAGAGGAGCCCCAAATTCCCTTTGACTCGCGTTTCAGCATCGAAGGGGATGAATCCCTTAGCCAAATCTTCAAGCAAATAAAAGACGTCATGGATGATCTGAAATCCATTAAGATCAAGAGTGGCGTTCATGTACGATGAATCCCTAGCTCTGAGGCGGCCACCGTATGAACTCACACTCCCGAGCTCTCTCCCTCGATAACCCACAGACACGTTAATGTAATCATAAGTTAGGGAGAAGAAATTTCTATTCTTAACGTTAACGGTGAGGAAGAACGAAACATCAAGGACAAGTTTTGGGTGTGTCTTGATCCCAATGTGGTTGAGATGGACTCGGGTGACCCGGATATCGGGATCCGACGGGTAAAGGAAGAGAGTGGCAGCGGCGAGGAGAAGGATAAGGAAGAAAGCGGCGGAGCAGCGGAGATAGCGACGGCGGCGAAGCCTGGGGGAAGGACGGTAAGCGGGGAGGATTACGACGACGTTTTGATGTGGCGAGTCACGGCTAGGGTTCGAGGGAAGGGGCGAATAGCGAACGAACTCGTCCTTTCCCATCATGTTTTGGTCCTTCCACTGAGAGACCCAGTCCCATTCGGTAGCCTTTTCTCCTCTGTTTTGGACTTAACTTTACGTTTGGCCGTATATACTCATTTTCTACCATGAGCTGGCATTCTACGTTATTGAGAAAAAAATTCATAAATATGTGATGAATTGGCATTTTACTACAGTACATTTTTACTCCCTGATTGAAAAAAGTAATAATATATATAATTTAATGGGAGAATGCAAAAAAAAAAAAAAAATACCATTTAAACTTCAAACTCTCGTTAACAAGTTCGGTAATGGGATTAACAAGAATGATAATGTAATTAACAAATCATTTTATTGTTAAATCACATATTTAAGATTTTGAAGTTTAAATGGTATTTTTTTGAAATTCTCCCTAATTTAATTCAAAAATATGTTGTATTCGTATTTTCGAAACTCAACAAACTGTGATAAATAATTTTATTTTTATATTTTTATCCCAGTGAGGGTGGCCCCTGTGACCTGTCATGTGACTAACTTAGAAATAACCTCCCCTACAATATGAAAATAATTATATTATAAAAATTAAAATTTAATCATACATGCTTTAGCCTTTCAATTTTTATGTAGAATACTGATTTAAATTGTTGAATGTTAAAATTATTTTTTAAAATTTTTTAGGGAGAATCCTAATTAAACCTTCTCAAAATAACAAAATCTAAATTTAGACTTGTACTTTCAACAAATTTTTAATTAGACTTTCATAATATTATTAAAAGATCATAATGCTCGATTTAATAAAAAAAAACGCAGATTTTGAACTTTAAATTCCCATATACCTTTAACCATGCTATCACTCCAATGGTCTCCAGTTCTCCATACTTTCTAAGTTTACAGAATTGTTTTTTTTTTCCGAGTGATTATTGAAGAAATTAATAATTTGGAGAGGGGTTACCACAAAGCTTCAATAACAACTTGAAATTTATCAGACGGAAGCAAACTCAACATACTAGATATAGTGTCTGATTGAATTAGCGGTGTAAACTGCTTTTTCGATGTGATTTACGATATATGAGGTAAGAATATGAGAGAAGTTTTATCTCAATTTATGTGAACATGATTTTTAAACACCAACTCCTATAACAGAAGTTTGAAAGGAAAAATTCCTTTCTTAAACCTTTTCTTTTGTATTGATAATTAGAAAAATTACAATAATATCCCAAACAAAAGATAAAATAAAAAAATAGTTTTTTAAAATCTCAAAATAAAAAAAATGATCTCAAGAACTTGTCAATAAAATTCTTGAACTTATTAATAACCTTCTTCTGAAATTATGAATGAGAGCATTTTTTATTTTAAGATTTTAAAAAAAAAATTTTATTTATTTTATTTTTTACTTAGGACTTGATTATAATTTACTCTCGATAATTTGAAATATGAAGCCCCAAATCAAAATAAAACGGCAATATGAGTTGGAGGCAGAGGAAGTCGCATATCCACTTCAAAGAGATAACCTTCGAGCAATAAAATAGATGCGCCTCTGATCATAGTTTAGGTCTTAGTGTGGTGATTGAGTCTTGGTATTTCCTAATGAAGATAAAGAACGTGAACCCGAACTTAAAAAACTGCTAGCATGGAGGAAGCCTAATTTTAATGTGAAGAGGAAGGGTTCGGTTAAAAAAAAAAAAAAAAAAGGAATTGAGTCGGAATTGAGGCGGGGAGTCAAGAGGAGAGGTGATAGTCGAAAGATTGAGACGGAGATTTTATTTAAAAATAAAATAGAGAATGAGACGCACATAGAATAATAAAAGGACATATTAGTAAAACAATAAATTCAGAAATTTTTAATTAGGCCTATAAACTTTATTAGGAATTCGTTAGAAGTGCAGTCCTCATTCTGAATTTAAGTATTTTAAATGGGATTTTTTTCAAAATTTTATATTATTATAACTTTTTTAATTAAAAATGTAAATTTTAAAAATTATTTTTCTAAAATTATGTTTTAATTACTTAACTTATAAATTTATATGTAATTTAATGCTATTTTGTTATGATTATCTGATAATCTTATTAGGTCAAAAAAATAAAAAATAAATACAATCAGGTCTCAAGGATAAGAGTCTCATAGAATATTCCCTTATCAAAAAGCTCATAGGGACATCATTGATATTAATTTCGAACGTAAAATTAACTTCTTACCTTTAATATTTGATATTTGAATATGATATGATATTAAGTTATATGATTAGACACATGTACTTATCAATCACCACTCTATGTCTTGTTAAAATAAGTACATGCACTTGTTAACATGAGCTGTTTACTCAACATAAATAGGTTTGTCAATCATCACTTTATGACTTGTCAAAATAAGAACATATACTTACTATTTTATAAGTTGTCATGATAGATATATAAACTTATCAAAATAAGGGCACACACTTGCCAATTTATAGTTTGTTAAAGTAGGTAGATAAACGTGTTAAAATAGGCATATAACCTTGTCAAAACAAGTATATAAACTTGTTAAAGTAGGCACATAAACTTACCACAATAGTTACATAAATTTGTCAAAGTAAGAACTACACTTACCATTTTATAAGTTGTCAAAGTAGATACATATTTGCTCGTTTGGCTGATCTTATTTGCATCGGGTTTATTATATAAGCCTGATTTACGTAAATCGAAATAAATCTCCTCCACATATTTACCTCGTAGACCGTAAAAGCTATCTTATAAACCGTAAAAGCTACTTCATATTTTATAAATCATGATTTATAAATACTTATAGAACTTTCATAAACTAATCAAACGAACTTATATAAGCACTTACACTTGTTTTTTTAAGTTGTCAAATTAGGAACATAATGTGTCACAACAAGCACCTACACTTAAAATTTTATTAAAAATAAGAAGGTAATTTCCATTGTTTTGGAACCCGGACCGGACCGGCCGGTCCGGCCTGGGAACCAGCGACCCGGCGTCTAAACTGGTTCGGTCTGGTGACCGAACCGGTTCGGTATTTTTTTTATTTTTAAAAAATCAATTTTTTAAATTTTTTTTTTTTAGAATTTCATATTTATAAATCTAAAATATTCAATTTCTCACCGGTTTGGCCCCGGTTTAGCTCCGGTTTGACTCCGATCTGATCCACTGACCCTTGACCCAGTACCCCGACCGGTTCAGTGACCAGTCCGATTTTCAGAACCTTGGTAATTTCATATTTAAAATTAATATCACTGAAGTGCTGGAGTGTGGGACTTTTTTATGTTTTTTTTCCCGTAAAAAAAAAAAAAAACTGATAATCACTCACAACATTGTTGAGCTCATTTGCAAGAGACCTGGGACGTCTTCGTCGCGTGAGGGAGAGTCGCCTGAGTGATGAATCATAAGGGATTCGAACGCGCGAAAATCTTCTCTTTGATTTCGGCCTAAACCCAGTAAGCAACGAGATTATTTAGTTGGGTAAGTGTTAACTATAGAGTTTTCGGTCTTCTCACGATCTTCTTTTATGAATCTAGAGATATTTGACGCTGAACTTCTTGCATTGAAACTGCGAAAACATCAACACATATTAAATCTTTCTCGAGCGTTACTTCTTCAATCTCACCCGCTAAAAACATTTTTGTTCCGTTCTATTCTAATGTAGCCTATCTTATCAACTGATTTCCTTCTCCATTATTACAAAATCCTGCCCCTTTTGAGCTATTGAATCAGAAATCACTGACGTTTGACCATCTTAAAGTCTGCTTCTACTTCATTTCAAAATCGATCCGAGTTTGGTTCTCGGGCTTGAAATTGAGTCATTTTGGGTCATAGAACTGGCACAAAAGGTTCCACACTTGATATTCATAGCAAAAACATATTCATTTCCTGACAAGTCATATTCTATAAAATGAAAAATCAAAGCACTTCAGCTGAATTAGACCTGGTCTCTTGTGTACCCTCCACTTGGCAAGCAACCCATTGGTTTCAAATGGGTTTATAAAATCTAGTGTAAAGCCGATGGTACTATTGAGATGACAACATATTTAGATTGATCGTTACATGGTTTGCAAAAAGCTGCCAGCTAAAGTCATTCGTCTCTTACCTATTTGATCCTCTACTCAGCGAGTTGATGTATGTCTCTGTTGCATTTCTGTCCTTAATTTCCACTGAAGTCATTCATCATTAAACCACTCATCGTGTTTTCTTTCTGTCCTTAATTTCTGAGCTGGGTTTGAGTGATTGGTATCCTTTCGTCAGCTTCCCGTAGAGGGTGAGGGTAACTGTTTTTTAGTTCGTTAAGTTAGTTAATTGAGACTTCTAGTTGTTATTCCTCTGTCTCTATGTACAGTGTAATCATAATGAAAACTATCTTCTTTATCACCAATGCTCCTTTATCAGTTTTATTCTTTAAGTGCGTGTGAATTCAATCGTGATTTAGTCCTTATCCGAAGGAACAAGCAAAAGAGTGCGGATTAAGCGAGATTTGGTCATTCAGCGCTGAGCCATCATGGAGTCAAAGAGATTCCATCAGAATTGTTCAGGGAACACCGGCAATGACAGTGTCAGCAGGTTAAAGATGGTTACTCGGAAAGAGGTAAACCCTTCATTCATCTGGTAATCAATTTCATATTCGTGAGGTTTCTGAAATGTCATGGTTCATTTTGTAGATTCTTGCCAAGAAGAAAGCCATTCAAGAACTCATTAAAGCAGCACATATTGTGATGGACCATATTGCTTTTTTCCCCTCGTTTCGCCACTATGACAGAAACGGTAAGAATATGGGAATATAACTTACTTGCCCATATCATGAAATAGTAATTCTTCGTTGCAGTAATATCATTGAACCTAGGTAGTGATTAGATGGATCTTTTTCATCATATTAATCTATGGTGAAACTTATGTAAAAGTAGATCACTCATTATATAAAAATGGACAATTGTGATATATGAAATTCTGGTTCAATAAGACTTTCAACTATGGAACAATACTATTGCCCAAATTTCAGAAAAATGCCACTCTTTCTGTATTTGGTTAACAATTCATATTATAAGGCCACTCCTTTAGATTGTAGATTTGCAAGGGAAATTATATATGATCAAAATTCTTTCTTGATGAAGTTTGATTAATATATTTACAATCTTTTGAAGTTTCATTGTTTGCTAAATAAATTTCAGGCCAAAAAAAAAAAAATGTTTGTTAAGTAAATGGTTGTATCATTGGAGTTAAGTTTCCACCTGGGAGTTTGTTGTCTTGTACAGATTTTCTCCTCTTAGGTATGGTTTATTGCTGATAAACAGTCTTGTAGCATTCTGTTTCTTTCATTATATACCGTCTTGGTTGATATCTTGGTACGTTTTACATTAGAATTTGGAGTCAAAGGAATTTAGATGAAGTGAGAAGAAAGTGAAATTCAAAATAATCACTGTCTTAAGGGTGAATCGGAAATTACAGGAGAAATGGCAACTAGAGGGTATAGAGGAAGAGTAAGTGCCATGGAACTTGAATTTCACTATTATTTATGTGGCAATTCCAGAATCCAGACCTTGGCCCATGAGATGGGTGTGCACTGTTTCATTGATCTGAGAGTATCCTCTATTTCGTACTCCTCCGGTCCTTAATATAAATGAGAGAATTAAGGAAAATAACTAGGGTATTTTAGAAAATACATGTCATATTAATTAACTTAACTAATTTTCTTAATCTAATTAAATTAGGTAAACATGTCTTATGTTAAGGACCGAAGGGAGTACCAGAAATGGAAAGCGGAATAGAAGAATCAAAACGGATGCTATGCATCCTCTATTCTGCCTTCTGCCAGCTCACCCTCTTTTCCTCTTTGGGCCTGTTTCTTCCTTCTAGCATATTTGAGGCCCCATTTTGCCTCCTCTGGCCTGCTTTTCTTATCTAGTATAAAATCTCCCCAAAGTCCACGATCTTCGTCAAAGTGACTGGATACATATGGAAAAATTCTGGGGAGAGTGCTAACCTCTCAAATGCTAGCCTGGGATCTATTGTATCTGCTTTTGTCTTTCTTTCGGTGGTGCTGCTGCTTATATTTCTATGTTATTATTTTGCTGTTTGAGTTCGATTGTGTTTTTGTGAATTATAAATTGTTGTGATTTGGTGGAGGAACATTATTCCGTGTCAATTTCCATCTATTTGTCTATTATTCTTTGCTAAAGTTTCTATGAAATACCTGTGGATTCTATCACATTTTCTCTTCCTCGTCGCCTGGCAAGTTTCACATTTTGATTGATCAGTTCTGTGCTTCTTGGCGCTGGCCACATCAAATATTATTTTTAGGTCTCTCGTTGTACTTGGAATCTGGGCGTGGAGATAAATTGTCCATTACTGTTAAGAACTACATTCAAAATCTCCTCAAGGTAGAAGCAGTTGTCTATAATCCCCTACCTGTTTTCCAATTTGTTGAAACTTCTACTATAATTTTGAAAATATGGCATTTTCTATCCTGTTCATGGTACTGTGTGTGTTTTTGTTTTAAGCATTTACTCCAACTTTGCTTATTCATTATAAAAGGAAAATATATCTGATTTGTCTTTCCCCTAACTACAGCAAAACATGGAAGGACATTATGGTTCTGAGTGGCTAGTGGAAGAAAAGGTGAAGCGCAGAGAAATGGTTGCTCCAGAAGCACGTTACATATTTGTGCATGAGGTTGCGAACACAAATTTTAACAAGAAGACAGCAATGCTAATTGAAGAAAAAAATTCAACTAATTGTTTAAAAAATAATGGCCCCTTGGTGGGATTTGTACATTACAGATTTACTGTGGAAGAAGACGTACCAGTGCTCTATGTGTATGAATTACAGCTTGAGCCTCGTGTTCAGGGGAAAGGACTGGGAAAGTTTTTAATGGAACTAATTGAGCTTATAGCCCACAAGGTGCTAATTCTCTTTTCTCATCTAACTGCTTTTGATCAAAACCTTGAAGTTTTTCTGTGCTGCGAAGGACAATAGTAGTAAGCATGGAAGTGATGGACTTTTAAATTTTAAAATATTAAAAGCCCTTGCTCTCTCTCTCTCTCTCTCTCTCTCTCTCTGCAGACATGTACAGAGAGTAGTAATAATCATTGGATTACAAGTAAACGGCCAAATTTCAATATTGATGCAAAAATCAAAGAAGATATGATGTATATTTTAATGGTGGGAATTGGGTCATACATGTGTGTGTGTGTGTGTGTGTATTCAATGTTTGCATTTCATTTCTTGGGATTTTACATCTCCATGTCAATCAATATGCAGGCATTTTTCTTATCTTGTGAGATTTCGATGAACATGATTATATAGGACTGCAGTCCCTGATCTGCTCTCCTCATTTATTGCAGAACTGCATGGGTGCTGTCATGCTAACCGTTCAGAAAGAAAACTTGTTTGCCATGAATTTCTATATAAACAAGATGAGGTATGGCTTATGAATGCCATCAAATTATATTCCTTTTCTGAAATCACTACTTTCAAATTTGAAGGATTCTGTTTGTCGGTCATATCTTGCCACCAGTTGTGTTCTTGTTGGCTCCATGTATATTTTTAGAGGGAAACATTCCATTTAAACATAGTTTGTCATACTGGTTGCTTTTTTTCTTAACCAAAATATTGAGTTTGGTATATCAGCTTATTGCTTATTTTCATTGCGGCGTGCCATTTCTTTGGGTTAAATTAGAGGTTTGAATCTTGATGAAAAGCATGACTAATGATGTATGGACTAGTTTTGATGAAAAAAATTGCTGATAGACTGAAAGGTTGATATGCTGTGTAGACCTGATAGCTATATGACAATATGATCATTACAATTCTTTCTGCATCTTGTAATATAAGATGTCTTTGTAGTACTTGATTTTTGCTGGTAGGTGACATTTACTTTCAATTATATCATTTAAAACTATCCCATCCCTGAAACTATGCTAGTCCTAATCATTTTTAACTGGAATTTGCTGTTATAATACCCAGGTGAATCCTAACCGTTTCTAACTATATTTTTCACCTTTAATTCCCAGTTCTTCTCTATGTTACATTTTTCTTTGGTTTAATTGATCAAATCGTTGTTTATGTGATGCAGATATAGCATATCAACTACGTCGCCATCAAAAGTTAATCCAATGGTATATTGCTAATTTTCTGTTAACGGCATAATACAACCAATATCACCTATTTTCTACTCTAATCAGTTGCAGTATGTATACCTTGTGCAGATAGGGATTCAGAGCAGTTATGAAATTCTTTGCAAGACATTTAATGAGGAAGCTAAAACTACATTGGAGGTAAAACACTGATTGTTTCATCAACTTGGTCTGAATCTGAAATTTCTGCAAGATGTTTTCCTTTTTACAGTTGTCTTCTAGGTAATTATGTCTATATGTTTTCACAATTATACTAGTGATGTAAAACAGATTTGTGTGTTTGGGAAACCACAAAACTGTGGTTTCGAAAATTCTTTTTTGCAAGCCAAGACAAAACACCTCTCACATACTTATTTCATAAATTATAAAAATTATTCTTCAAGAGCTAATCCAAACATGCATGTAAACACTCACACACTCTTGTTCTTAAGGAGGCGGTGATGATTTATAGGAAAAGAGAGAAGAAAACAGTGAAGGATTATGGTGGAGAGAAGCAGAAACAGAGAAGAATTGGAGGGGAATGAGATTCTGATGAGGGAGGGAATAAGAGCTTGAGGGAGTTTGAGAATAGCCAAGCATAGCAATGTTTTTTTCATTCATCAAAGTCTCATGTTTACATGACTGATGTGAGCTATTTATAGAAGGAGATTTCCTCCTGTTTATGAAAGCTACAAACTGCAAAAGCTTTCCTTCACATGAAGGAATGGAAAAGTAACAAGAAAATAATACTCCCTCCAATTTTTAATATCTAATTTGATTAGATTAAGGAAGTTGGTTAAGTTAGTTAATATGACATGTATTTTCGAAAACACCATAGTTATTTTCCTTGATTCTCTTATTCCCTCTCATCCTTAATTATTGTTGAAGGAGTATCAAGAAGGGTAAATTCGGAAAATATTGATAAATATGAAAAATATATCTTATATTTAAGGCTTAGATTAACTTCCTAAATATGTCTTATATTAAAGATTGGAGGGAGTAATAAAATAACATTCAGCCACTAGCCAAAAAGATAAACTAAAATATATTAAATCTTCCTGCTATGCTAAGTTTTCCCCCTAAATATTAGAATTCATATATTCCATCAACCAGACTTCTATTCTTCTCTAGGATTCCAAATTTCAAACACGTCTCAGAAGAATGTTTCTGCTTTAATGTATCATTCTTTCATTTCTTGCGCTAGTTGTGCCCAGAAATGGTGGTGGTAATCTACAAAATGTTTTTAGGCTTTTAAAGTGTTTGATGATTTGATTGTACAGCCTACTTTTGATATACAGGATCCTGGAGGAACGGAAGAAAGTTGTGATGCTCTGCGTTATAATTTTTCAACTGTATGAAGTTATTGAAGGTACTTGTTCCCACAGCCATGCAAATCTGTTGACTTAGGGGCCTATTGGAGTTGGTGTTTAAAAAGTATGTTCATACAAATCGAGACAAAACTCTTTTCACATAGTTACCTTGTATATTGTAAATCACGTTATAAAAGCAATTTCTACCGTTAAGCCAAATGGACACTTATTATATATTGCTTTCGTCTTCTTATTCTTATCTTAAAAAGAGTTAATGAGTTCTAATTCTAAAATATGTAGCAATTTCAAAATATTTAATGCTTTGCTATGGTAGAAAAGATTCTAACTGATAACTTAAAAGCTAGCTAGGGTAGGAACTAGGAAAAGAGCTTTGGTAAACAAATACTACCATGGTTGTTTTATAAAGGACTTTTATCCGTAGAAAAAGGAAAAATGCATACCATCAAATTTAATTATTATGCAGTTTTAATTTTTATACATATACTCAATGTTATTCAATGTTATTGACTCAAATCAAGTTCTAAAAAAATCATATTTGAGTGTGTAACTTGTTCAAACATAAGGTTGTTTTGCGACTTTTTTTTTAATTTTTCAGAACATATTTTTACTTGTTTGTTTTGAATTTTCTGATAAAAAAATAAGTTTTTTTTTTTAAAAAGTAAAAGTTTGTTTTGAAAATAAGAAATCAACCAAGACCTTACTTTTCATATATTTGATTCCATAGATAATTTTTCTTTTTAATTTTATTTTGTCTTAGACTCCAATTTGCAAGCTAATTAATGTGCCAAACATTATAAATTTTTTTCTTTTTTTAATTACCTAGATAGAATATGATTTTGAAATTATTGCATAGATACATGTGAAAAATAAAATTAAATATATATAAAACACATAAATAAAATAATAATAATAATAATGCACAACACGAAATAATCCTCTCAAGGGTACTTTCTATGATTTTTAAATTTCTAAATATTATTGTCTACTGTCATTGACAATCGACACTAAGACATAGATGACTAGTTTCTAGCCATAAAAAATATATTTATAAAATAAAACATGACAAAATGGCGATTAAGATTGTTGTTAGCGCTCAAATTAATTACTAATTTAACCTCTACTTAATATAGTGGTCATCAACATACATCAATTCTCTCCGCAGAGTGCAAGAAACATGAAGAAAACAATGATTTTTATGGTCAATTGTGTTCAACCATACATATGAAGTTGTATATTATTAAGCTTTAGTTATAAACATAGACTACCTGCTAACTCTAATTGACCAACCATCATCGTTATAATAGACATGGAGTTGTATATAACTAAGCATTGACTATAATTCTTAACAACTCGCTCAGTCTCATTATTTAAATCCTAATTATAATTATACCCTAACCATAATTATTTCTTAAATAATTGTGGAAGCTTGGATTCATCACGTGACAAGGCTGAAACCTCCAAGTTGTCACAAAAATCTTAAAGACAAATACAACACTGCTTCTCATTTTAACCAATATCATCATCTTCTTCAAGTTTCATTTTGTTGAGTGATCAAATGACTTCTCAGAATCATACACTTATCCTTAATACAAAAAGTATAGAAATAATCCTCAAGAGTATTTTATACAATTTTTAATTAAATATCATTGTCTACAGGCATTGAATATCTACACAAAGGACATAAATGACTAGTTTTTAGCCAATGAACTATACAATCATGGTGAAAAACATGATGACAAGGCATTGTTGAAACCCCTACGTTGTTAGAGAAATCTTCAAGACAAATACAACATGCATCCTTCTTATTTGAATCAACATCTTCATCTTCTTGAAGCTCCATTTTCTCGAGCGATCGAATGACTTCCTCACTAGTAGGAATCATCCTTATCTGCTGCTCCGTATCATCCCCAGCATCTTCGAGGCTGACATTCTCATTCAATACGACAGTGATTTCAATAACCAAAGGAATTGCCACAAAACCATCTTTGCAGCGAGAAGGCCGACGGCAAGGATGATTCTTGTGCCATTTGCGAGCGTCACGGATGAGATAGGGTATCAACAAATCAAGATCCTCATTTGGGAGCAAATGATGAGAGAGGTTTCTTCTTAAGAAACTCGAACCGTTCTTGAAGAACTCCTTCACTGAGATGTAATGAGAAGAAACTTGCCAAGGAACGTCGATGAAACGAACATCATGATCAGGACAACGTTGTACGAAACCCATACAAAGCTTGAGGTCGAAATTTTGCTTTGTGATTTTGTGGTAATTAGGCTCAGTAGATGTGCTTTCAAAGGCTTCTGGAGCAGAGAGTCTACCACAGACACGAAAACGGCACTGTGCAATGAGGTTGGACATTGTGATAGATAGGATTGATTTTCTGAAAAATGTGTGTTTGATGGAGAGAATACACAATGCAAGGGTACATGTATATTTATAGGCTATTATTATCTCTTAATCTAATCTATTCAAAATATTTTTTTATTAATTTTTTGAAAACATATCTTTTAAATGTTAAAATATTTAGAGAACGTTAATATAGGTGACATATTTAATTTGTTTCATTTCTTAGTTTTTTTTCCGATAATAATCTTTTCTTAGTGTTTAAATATAATAAGTATTCTATTATTCCATTTTTTTTAAATGATCATAAAAAGATATGTTTTTTAAAATTTTTAAGTAATTATAGATAATTATTTCTCATGAAACTTTAAAATTAAGGAACATTTTTTATTGATTTTTTGTTGTTGTTGTGGTCCATTTATTGCGTTTTAATGTCTTTTTAATTTATACTATTATAACTTCAATGAGGATGATAAACAAATTTTTCAAAGTTTAAGCCTAATCTTAATTTTTAGGAGCAATTCTTACGAAAAAATGGGGCAAAATTTTTTTACATTTTAATATTTTTGGTAAATTTTGTTTTTAAAATTTAATTTCAATGATAATCCTTCGTCAAGGAAAATTGATTTGGTAATAACATTTCTATACTTGATGTTAGCCAAAAATTGATGATTTTAATTTTTGCAAACTTTTATCTTTTTTTATAAGCCAAACTTTCATTATCTGTTTTGTAGCGTAGCGGTACTTCGTATATAACTTTATTTTATTTTCTAGTTTTTCACTTTTATTATATTTTTCAAAATTTGAAAAATTAAAATAATGATAAAAATTAAAGTACCGAACAACTTTATATTTTCACTTATTTTCCTTCTTATAAATACCCTTATAGAATATGATTTTAAAATTGTTGCATGGATACATGTGAAAAATAAAATTAAATAGATATTAAAAACAGAAATAACAAAAACTTCAAGAAATTCACGAATTAAAGGCTTATGTAATAATCCGTTATTAGAATCTGACTGGACCGGCCGGTTTGGGTTGAAAACCAGCCAATTGGTGATCCAACCGGTTCAATCCGGCAGGTTAGGCCGATTTGACCGGTTCATATGAATAACCTTTAAATCTTTAATTCCTCACCGGTTTAATTCGGTTTGACTTCGATCTGACCCTTTACCTAGTATTTTGATCAATACAATCATCAGTTTGAGTTTAATAACCTTAGTAATAATCTTGACGAGCACTTCATATAGTTTCTAAATATTGTTGTCTATAAATATTGAGTATGGACATAAAAGACATAGATGATTAGTGTTTAGCCATAGAACAATATAATTATGGTGAAAAACATGTTAACATGACAACCTCCACGTAGCCACAAAAATCTTCAAGACAAATATAACACTCATTCTCTTCTCATTTTGTTGTCAAAGAAATCTTCAAGACAGATACAATAGTCATCATTCTTATTTGAATTAGCATATTCATCTTCTATGTTTATAAATTTTTATTGGTATGTAATAACTATCAAATACTTAACTCAATATTCCATTATTTCTTTTTTTTTTAAAATAATGAAAATATTTTTAAAAATTTTTAAAATATAATTATGCATAATTATTTATCGTGAATTTTTTTTTAAAAAAATTATGGATGGACTTTAAGGAGGATATTTCTAAATAAGTTCTTATTAAAGATGAGGGGAAGATTTTTTTTATTTTTATTTTTTAGTTTAATTTGGTATCTTGAATTTCAATGATAATCCAGTTGGTGGGAGAAAATTGATTTGGTACTAAATTTCAATATCTCATTATCTTTTTTTCTTTTTCGGTTTTGTGAATAAAACGTAAGAAACCTAATACTAAATTCCAAGTATTCTGACATATAGGAGATTGTAAAACTATACTCACACCAAAAAGAAAATTCTCAAAGTTATTTTTCACTCTCTTATGGGCTCTATAAAAAGACCTATTAGTAAAGTAGTGTGAAGGATATTTATCCTACGAAGTGAGAGGATAACTTGGCCCTCTCTCAAATGTCCAAGTGGAGTACATTTTGTTTCCAATATTACATTTTACATTTTGTGAAGAACATTTTTTCATTTTCACTGATTTTTCTACTATGTAAGTCCTAAAATGCCCTTATACGTTGTTTAAAAATACCAATGTTTGTTTGATTGCTATGGGTTCTATAATTGATGGATTTTAGGTTTGTTGTATAAATATGGAATGCTTTAAGTGATACTCTTTTTAATCCTTAATGTAAAAATTATTTATTTAATTTGATAAGATTAAGGACATTAGTTAATGTAGTTAATATGACATGTTTTTTTAAATTACTTTAATCATCTTCCTTAATTTATTCAATTTTTCTTTTACTTGATTATAGTTGAGGGAGTATCAATAAGGGTAAAATAAAAAAAGATCAATATATATAGAAAATAGATCTTGTATTTAAAATTAAAATCAACTCTATAATTAAGCTTTATATTAAAAACTAGAGGAAGTAAGCATTATTTGGAGCCGATGGATTGGTTGATTTTGTTTTTGCCGCACCATGCCTATTGTAACTTGGTATTCTTTTGTAGCTAAAGGCTATTGTAACTTGTACCAAAATCCCAATGCCTTTGTTAACAAACCCCACTTTTGTTATAGAAGACCCAATTACATGATGTGATGAGTCGTTCAGACCGCTACAACGATCTTGGTTACTAAATTATGATTTTTTTAATCGAGGGTAAAAGAGTAAAAATACCTATTATGATTTGTAAAAAGAGCATCCAGCATTATAAAAAAAATTTTGGTTCACAAATGTCTATGTACATTATAAAAGGGTTCAAAAATGCCTATGTACACTGCAAAAGGGTTCAAAAATACCACCACTGTTAAATCCTCTAACGCCATTAATTATTTTTCATAGGCAATGGAGCAAAAATACCCATGATCATTTGCAAAAGGACAACAGGCACCATGAATTTTTTTTTTGTTTAAAAATACCTATATACATTACTGTCCATCCGGCTTAGGATAATGATATATCCTAAAATTCCAAATTGATGATTCCATTGAGTTATTACTCATTCAAAATTTGTTCTAAACTCATCTTGTTAGTTATCTCAACTTAAAATTGCTAATTGACCAAAATGCCCTTGAGGACCCTGTATAAGCCCCTTTGTACCCGGTTTATCTATACTTTACCAAAAATTGTGACCTGAGCTCATACTACACAATTTCACATGTAGAATTCAATTTTAACCTCAGATTTATCAAAATCATTCTCAAGTTACAAAAATACCCCTGACAGTCACTATGTTAGGGTTTTAGGAATAAAATTGGACTTGGTTTTGGTGTTTTTGATGATTCCATTGAGTTGAGAATGGAAAATTGTGTAGAGAAGATGTGAATTATGAAGTGTGAAGGCTTTGAGTAATGAAATAACAATTTTACTACTAAAACCTTAACATAATGGCTACTAGTGGTATTTTTATAATTTGAGCATGATTTTGACAAATCTGAGGTCAAAATTGGATTCTACATGTGAAATTGTGTATGATTAGCTCATGTTACAATTTTTGGTAAATCACAGTTAGACAGGGTACAAAGGGGCTTAGACTGGGTCCTCAGGTGCATTTTGGTCAATTAGCAATTTTAAGTTGAAATAACTAATAAAATGAGTTTAGAACAAATTTTGAATGAGTAATAACTTAATGGAATCATCAATTTGGAATTTTAGGATATATCAGTATCTCGAGCCGGATGAACAGTAATATACATAGGTATTTTTAAACAACAAAAAAATTCATGGTGCCTGTTACTCCTTTTGCATATGATCATGGGCATTTTTGCTCCATTGCCTATGAAAATTAATTAACGGCGTTAGAGGATTTAACGGTGGTGGTATTTTTGAACTCTTTTGTAATGTATATAAGCATTTTTTAACCCTTTTGTAATGTACATAGGTATTTTTGAACCAAAATTTTTTTCATGATACTGGATGCTCCTTTTACAAATCATCATAGGTATTTTTACTCATTTGACCTTTTATCAATATCAAAAGTAGAGTTGGGAATCAGGGCCGGCCCGGCCCTACAGGGCTGCCCTTGACGGGCCAGGGCCTAAAAGGGCCTGCCCTACAGGGCCCGAGGTAAGAAAAATTGTCATTTTTCAAAGCCCGGCCCGAGAGCATGAGGGCCAGGGCCGGCCCGCAGGGCATGAAGCTATTTACACAAGATTTAACTACACGTCTACACGCCTCATGCAATAAAACAAATATTGTTACTAATTCATATTCAAAGGTAAAAAATAATATCCACAAATAATTCACAATCCGCACAAAAGTATAAGAAGGCAAGAAGTTAAATACTCTAAACAACATGAGTATGACGACTATCATTTTCATCTTCTTCACCACTATCATCAATTTCAAGAAAATTTGATTGTGCTTCAGTTTGAGTAGTAGGCTCTACTTGAGGGTAAAAATATCAAGAATTTCTTCTCCCAAATCATGAATATATTGATAATCTTTATCTACAACAAAGAATAATCTAAAATGACAAATAACTCTATAAAAAAACATAAAAATACAAATAAATTAGTAAATTACCATCATATGTGAAACTTTAGAGTAAATAAGAAATATCTAACGTATTTTTCTTATAAAATAAGAAATATATTTTATAAATTTTTTATTTTTATGATTCTTAATACAAAATATTCTTATGAAACTTAATTTTAAAAAAGATAATAACAACTAAATATTTTCAACATCATTAACAAAATATAAAAGATCAATAATATTATTATCATATAAATAATTTTAAAAATAAAAAATATATCAGGGCCTAAAGGGCCGGCCCTTTTAGGCCCTCGGCCCTACAGGGCTGGCCCTTTTAGGTCCGCGTTCACTTTTTAAGTAAAATTCTCAAACTCGGCCCTTGTAAATTCAGGACCTAAACAGGCCGGCCCGACGGGCTCAGCCCGTTTTCCCTGCTCTAATCAAAAGCAGAACCATTTGTAATATTAAAAAATGAAATTTTTATACCGTCGTCAGTACTTAGGTTTTTCAACCTGTGTTAGAAGGCCTTTTTAACCAGTTTTAAAAGGTCTTTTGGCACTAGTGGAGCATATTTTTTTTTTTTCACAAGTAAGAAATAATGAATCTCATGGTTTTAAAGCTCGTAAGAAATTTTTCTACGCATAAGATAAAAATAACTGTTTCTACAATATTACTTTTATTAAAAAATAAAACAAAGAAAAAGTGCTTCAACCAAATTATGTTATAGGCGTGAACAAAGGCATTTTTTTTTTTTTTTCGGGAGTCAAGGCCACAGGCTTGCCATTTTGCCATTAACAATAAATATTACTGTCAATTAAGTTTAGTATAAATAATAGGAACTCTCATTTGTTTAACAATACAACAACGAGAAGCAGCCTTATGCCACTAGATAAGGAGATACACAATAACAGTGTAATTAGCAATTATTTTAATTACAAGAACTGTAATCTGTAGTTCCTCTGGAGGATCATGAATCGTGAATGATACTCCAATACCAAATGAACTCAGAAAAATATTGGCACAGGTCCAATTACCCAGTGCCTGAAACCTAGGACTATACAAGCTTATTCAATAAGCCTCAAGGAATGGTATAACACATAATTAAAAGAATAAGCCTCCAAAAAACAAACCTGTGTGTCTCATCAAGTCCCGGTAAATTTGAATCAAGTGTGGTGTGTAAAAGAACCAAATCAAAAACAGTTTTATTTCTTTGCCCGTTCCATCTTTACTTTAATCTTCTCTTCCAACATGGACACTTCGGTCTCAAGATCAAACATTCTGTTAAGAGCGCGCATATTTTCAAGTACTTCGCTCAGTGAACGATCATCATTTCCATCACACCTCAGGTGCTGCATAGGACCATGAAGCAGCTTCTTCACTATGCTCATACTGAGGTCATAAATGGCTTCTTTCTGCTTCTTTGAAATGTCACCCCCCATCTTGGACAAACACTTCTCCATCTCAGAGGCCCTGATCCTTTCAACATAGGCTCTAAATTTCTTGATGGTAGGAACAGTTTCAAGAGAGTCTTTCCAGGATTCGAACTTGTTCAATTCTTCGAAGATAATTCCATGGGCTTCAGCGGCTTTCTGAAGCCTGTCCTCCTTGTTAGCTGCAACTACTTCCTCAAGGTCATCCACATTGTAGAGTTGAGCAGAGTCCAGATCTGAGACACCAGGTTCAACATTCCTAGGAACAGATATGTCAATGAAAAGCCTTCGTCCGATGCCTTGTTCAACTGAAGGAAGCATTTGCACATTCTCTTTTGAGAATAATGGGGATTCAGATGCAGTGCAAGTGAATATCACATCACCTTCAGCAGCACATGCCAGGGTTTCTGAAAGGGGTCTATACACTATGTCAACACCTTGCAGTTCTTGTCTAATGGCATTGACTCTCTCTTCAGTTCTGTTTACAACAACCATTCTGTTGCACCCTTTTGCCACCAAGTGTTTGATCACGAGTTTTCCCATCTTCCCTGCTCCAAAGACGACTACTGTGGAATTAGCAAAGGAAGACTCTGGAAGCTTCATGAGTGCCAGCTCCACAGCAGCTGAACTGACAGAAACTGACCCCGAGGAAATGTTTGTCTCGGTTCTTACTCGCTTTCCAACAGAGATTGCTTGCTTGAACAACCCACTGATTTTCCTATCAAAACCAGCTACTCCTTGTCCAGTCTTCACAACTTGTTTTACTTGAGCAAGAATTTGTCCTTCCCCAAGAACAAGAGAATCAAGCCCCGCTGCTACTTCAAACAGATGTTGAGTCGCATCCTTGTTGTATAGCAAAAACTGGTGCTCACGAAGCTCTGCTAATGGAACCCCACTTTGCTGCCAAATTAGAATGACATAACAGTAAGTTCTATTTATTTGTCAAATTGAATTTTAACAATTATAGTGTTTCTTGGCATAGCATTATACATAAAGCAGGAAAGTACCTTTGACATCCACTCAGTCACTTCTTTAACACCACGGTGTTGAGAGAGTGCTACCACATAAATCTCCATTCGGTTACATGTACTAAGAACAGCAGCTTCTTCTATATGGTTTAAAGCACAGAGTTCTCCGATGACTTGAGGCCATTGTGCTTCAGGAATTGCAAGTTTCTCACGAATCTCAACCGGAGCAGTGTGAATGTTAAGCCCCATGACAATGATGCTGCTCCTTTCCTTTGTATACCCTACAAGAGGGAAAGAAAGTGCACAGGTTAACCCCTCAAATAGCAATAATGAAATAGATGTCCGCAAGATCTTTAGAGAAAAATTAGAAGACAAGAAGCTGTACATACTTTCGAGAATTCAACTAAGTAACAGCCCTAGCCCTACCACCGACTCAAACCAAATACCTAAGAACCGTTTTGCAAATTATGATATGAACACTTGACAATTAAACTGATACACCAATCAAATGTCGCCATTCTTCTTAGACAAAACATAGTCAATTCAGTCTTCAATGAGAGAGGGGGTCGTAAAACGGATCTACATTGATTCCTAAATCAGAATTTCATCTTAATTTGAAGCATTTCCATTTTGACGGATCCGTGTATCATACAAAATTGTAGCATAAAGCATTAACCATTTTGCAATTACCCACAGAAATATATTCAAACACTTAACATGTCCCGTGAGCAAGCAGAGAAAGAACATGTAGCAGAAAGAAAGAATGGATTAAAACATGAGGCATAAAAGAAGACTCACTGTCAGCTGCAGAAGACTTGAGCAACTCGAGAGCAGAAGGGCCAGAAGGTAAGGAATTAGCCTCATTTTTCCGAACAAAATTATCGGAAACAACCTCACACCTGGGGTTAAACGGAGTAGCCCTTACAGAAACCAGAGACCTGGAATTCAACGATCTAGAACAAAGAGAAGCTGACGCTGGAGAACGACGAGATACGACGGAAGGAGAGGCTTCAATGGTAAGAGATCGAGGGAGGGACGAAGCCGAACCAAGCGCAGCCGCCATCGACGGAGGACGACGGAGGTGAAATGGGGGAGGGAGAGAGAGAGAGACCCAAGGCTTGAGGAATTGAAGAAGATGAAATGGAAAAGGAAATGAAGATTCACATTTGGAGGCTCAGCCATACTTTTATTTTTATATAACCGAAGGAAAGTGGGTGGGACACACGACGACCTGATCGCCGTAACGCACAAAGGCACAATGAATTCAATTAATATTTTATTTGAACGTGTGGATTTAATTAGCAAGCACATACCTCATATCCATAATAGGCGTATAATAGAAAATTGTTAAAAATTCTAAATAAGAGTTAGTGCATTAACAATAAGTTAACCCTTATCTCATAAAAACATCGTTTAGATCTTGTTATCAATAGAACATTGTCGGTAGATAATGTAAGCATTCATGTAATAACTAAACACTCGAATTAAATTAGTTAGTCTAATTTATTAAACGGTTGGCTGGTGAGTCTTTCATATCATTTTTAATAAAATGAAATTGTTTGGGACATCGAACTAAGTTATGCCACCTTAAATTGATTTTTGAATTGAAACTTGAAGCTCATGACTAAAGCGATTTTACAAGAATTAAATGGGTCTAAATATATATCACGTCAAATGAATTTAAAATCGGTTTGAGTTAATATTTAAGAAATCACATTTATATAAGTCAAAATAAAATTTTTTTATTATACTTACCTCATACACTATAAATAATATTAAAAATAATAATTTTTACCACTAATTTAAACTGACCCTTAAAGGTTCAAAAATCATTTTATAAGGTAGTTTAAATTATGCACTAACCATAATAATGCACTCTCATTTGAGAGGCCACGTACACAACGATTCCACTCTATATAGATACTCTCCTTAAACATTGGCTTCTCAATATAAGTATAAATGTCACATACATAAGTATAAAAGGAGAATAAACAATTGGTAAAATATAAGTGAGGGAGCCTCCTAAACTTATAAATTATATTACTATATTTGTTGAGTTTAACAATCGGTAAAATATAAGTTTCATCTGATGGAAAAAATTACAAGTTTCATCCTTATTAATTAACCAAAAGACCTATATCATTAAACTCCTTATTTTTAGCTCAGGAAAAAAAAAATATTTCAGTTCAAAAGTGGGCTAATTATAAATTAAGGAGAGGAGGAGATTGGTGCCAAACATTTGACCCAAGGAAAAGGAATGGAGGGGCAAGTGAGTGGAGGCGCGTTGTGTCCACACGCTCTCGCCGACCCATTCTAATGTTGAAAGGTCAAATATGAAGTGTGTTTTTAATGTTTAGTGATTGAAATTGAAAGCAATTTGGCGTCTTGTGACTTCTGGCTCACTTTTTATTGAGTTTGTCAACCAATGGCAAAGAAAATGCTTTTAAACGCCATTAATTTTTTTTTAAAAATACAAACTTATAAACTACTCAGAAGATGACTTTATTATTTATAATTATCATTTGTTGAACGAGTTATATCATGATTGCATAACATATTAAGATATTAATAGAATAAGATGACCTTTGTTTATTAGAAGATGACTTTATTATTTATAATTATCATTTGTTGAACGAGTTATATCATGATTGCATAACATAGATATTAATAGAATAAGATGACCTTTTGCATGCTTGTTGTAATGGTAGACTGTGTTACGTAGGGAAAAAAAATAGATTGTGTTATACCACTCCAATTAATTAATTTAGAGAGATTAATGAAGTTAAATATATTATTTTAGAATATTTATATTTAATATTATTTTTAAATTAAATTATCTGACTTATATATTAGTATATAATCAAATGATACACATAAGTATTTTAGATAGATAATATAACGTATATTATAATTAAATAATTTATTTAGTTTCTTTAATTTTCTTAAATTAGTCATCCAAGTCTAATATTAATAGCCGATGGTATTTAATTTAAATATGAAATATGGCAATAACACAAAAATTTACTAGAAAGGTTGTACAATAAATTGTACTCAAAATAGGTAACCCTGAATAGACAAGACTGTTATAGTAAACAAGTTACAAATTTTATTTTGTTAAATTTTTGAATGAAGGATCCATAGATAAACATATATAATAAAAATTCATAAATTAAGATGAAATTTATTTCCTCCAATAAAAACAATGGAATATAATTTTTCAACATTTCAAAAATGTGTAAATTCATATATAATTAGCACAGCCAGCAGGTATTAGCTTTTATGGCTTAAACTTAATAAAGATATAATAAAGCTAAAACTTCATAAAGCGCCGAGCAAGCTCATGTAATGGCATATATTGGTGAGGGTCTATATTCATATTCGTTTTTGTCAAGAAATAAAAAACCGAACCGGGTAATGAACCGGTTACAGTATTAGTTTAAGGGTTAATGGTTCAATCAGAGTCAGACTGGTGGTTAAACCGGTGGTCAAATCGGTCATATTAAAATATTACAATTTATTAGTGTCAATATATATATTAATATATTTTTAAATTTTCATAGATAAAAATAAAAATCTTTAAACCAAAAATGCTTAAAATCTATTAGTATTAGTTATAATGCCTATATTTATGTAATGACATCTCCTTTCCTATAATTAATTAATTATTATATCCTCTCAAAATCTTTTTTTTTAGATTTGTTCTTTCTTTACCTACTTTTCTCTTAATCTTAGTCTTCAAACTTCTATTTTTCCCTAAAAAATAATGCAAAATAGTAGTTAGAGGAATAAGAAAAAATATTTTTTTTTAAAAAAGGGCAAACCTGGTGAACCGGTCGAATCACCGGTTCTGACCGGTTCACCGGCCCGTCACCGGTCGGATCGGTTGAACTGGCCGGTCCGGTCCGATTTTTTTTCATTGGTTTTTATTCTATGTGTATATTTAGGAAACAACAAAGGGTGATTTTAGAAGTTCTTTTCCGTTACTCGAAATAAAATTTCTCTCACATCTTTATTTCTATTTTGTAAATTATAAAATTACTTTCAAAAAGTTAAAATAAATTGGCACTATGTGGTTTTACGTGGGTCTAGCTTCTCTCCATTTCTTTTTTTATCTGTTATTATTATTTACTTTTTTTATGATTATTGGATCAAGCCACCCTTTGATGGCAGTAATCTGGGGTTTCGAATCGTGCTTGCAAGCAATATACAGGCCAATTTTTTAAAAAAGAATTAATCAACTGAGATTGTTGTGTTGCGTTTCCCCCCCTCTTATAACAAGGCCTAAGCGTTAAGCCTTATGATGTGTTTTGTAAGGGGGCTTAATTGCAAAACATTTGGAAAGGCGAAATGTACCAGGCCCAATACATTTTATTGCATCTAGTAAATAGGGGTGGAAATTAGTTAGGCCAAACCAACTTTATATTTAATAGGCCAGACCTATTTTATAAGAAGTAGGCCTAAACTTAGCATGTAGTCTGTTATAGGCTTTTTTTCAAGTTTGAACCTGACTTGAAGCTTGTTAACAAACCTATATTATTTATTTATTTTTTTAATATTTACTTTTTTATTATATTTTATTATTATTATTTCATTTTTCAATCTTTTTCCTATATCTTTACTTTTTATTTTTCAACTCATTTTCTTTTATTTTTTTAATCTTTTGCCTTTTTATTATAATCCTTTTATTTTATATTATTTTTATTTTTAATATCTTTTTAATAATTTCTTTTACTTTTTTTTAACTTGGAATAATTTCTTTTACTTTAATAAATCATATTTTAGGTAAATTCTTGTTACCCACCTAATTATATAATAAAATATCTTTATTAAAAAATAATTATTACATAATGATAATTAAATCATATAAAAATAAAAAATTAGGATGCTACATTTAATACTTATTTTTTACATAATATATAATATTGTATATTTATAACAGGTCAATACCGGCTTGACAAGTTTAACAGGCTTGTCAACAGATCTAAGCCAAGCCTCTTAAGGGAAACATGCCTTCTAACAGGCTTGAGTCTACTACTATTGTCAAACTGGCCTGTTTCCACCTCTACTGGTAAATTCCACTAAGGGCTTGTTTGATACACTGGAATTGATTTTGATGGATATGGATATGGAAATGGAAATAAATATGGATATGAAAATGGAAATGAGGTTTAAAAGTGTGTTTGGTATGTACATGGAATTCAAATATTATTTTTATTTAATATTTATATTTAAAATATAAAATCACCAATATACCAATCTAAGAAGATGAGATGAGATAAAACCATTGTTATTAAACCCGGATCGGACCGGACTGGCCGGAAAACTGGTCCTGTTCGATTCCTTTTTTTAATAAAAAATGATTTTTATTTTTTTAAAAAATTTCATATTAATAAACCTAAAATATTCAATTTTTCACCGGTTTAGCCCTGGTTTAGCTTCGGTTTGACTTTGGTCTAACCCATTAACCCTTAACCTAATACCTTGACCAGTCTAATCCCCTTTTTTTTTATTTATAAAAAATGATTTTTATTTTTTAAAAAAAATTCATATTAATAAGCCTAAAATATTCAATTTTTCACCGGTTTGGCTTTGGTCTAGCTCCGATTTGACCCATTAACCCTTAACTCAGTACTCTAACTGGTTCAGTGACCGGTCTGGGTTTAATAACCTTGGATAAAACCATGTAAGTTGAAGGGCAAAAATGGATTTAGGTATATAGAATTGCAAATCTTTACTTTTTGGATCGAAGCCAATTTGATAGAATTGAAGAGATTTGGCTTCCACATGGAATTGCAAAAATTTCCAATTCCATCATATCAAATAAACTTAGGCATAAAATTGAGATCCAATTTCAATTCTATATCCCTTAATTCCATCATACCAAACATGCCCTAAGAGTTATCGAGGATCTTATCACACGACCCACATCCCAAAGGTTTCTTTGCTCATTAAACAACTTCAAAGGAGCCCAATGTTTCTCTGTTTAGGCTTATGAAGAGTGAAATGAGTGAGGAGTCGGAAATGAGCCTTAGCTTTGGGAAAAGCTAAACGGAATAGTATTTGATGATATATTGATGACAACCAGTTTTTGAATAATAATGATAAATAACCAATTTCACATTTTTTTAATTTTCATAAATTAACTAATTAAATCATATATTTAGGAATGGAAAAGTGTATGAGTGTATATATTTATATTCTAAATATATGACTTAGTTTTGAAGTGAATTTTGATCATAAATGAAATGCATTTTTTTATTTTATCTCTTCTATTTATCATTTTTCTTTAAATTAATTTGTTTAACTTATAAACTGATATATAATATAATGCTATATATAAGTATTTTAAAGAGATCATGTCACATGCTTTATAATTAAGTAAATTATTTAGTTTCTTTAATTTCCTCAAATTAGATAAATATGTCTTTACATTAAGAATAATAGGAGTAATAGAATATTTTTTTTTAAAAATATTACATTATTATTCAGTTAGAGTGGAACGAAGTCGCGGTTGTGAATGTCAGCTCTAGCCAATCTTCCTCGATGCAACCTGACTCTCACTGATCGAGTTCTCATTCTCCTGCTGACAACTTTGTTGATTTGTCTGGGGACATTACGGGGAATAATATAATTCTTCAGCTTTGGTGGCTGTGAACCCACAAATGAATGTGGATGAGCAAATCACCTCTCCATATTCCGTCCATAATGCTCCGACGAGCTCTCCGGCAAATTGGTACAATTCCCTTAAGTCACAAAGTCAACAGTCAACTCACCAATTCCAAGTGCGTGCTAACGAGGGTGGTAAACTGGTAATTCTCTCGATTTACATGGTGACACGCATCAGCTGGATAACGTGGCAGTGTTTGATCACACCCCATCGATTGTGATTTCCACTGAAGTTAATCCATCATGCTGATTTCCAACTAGCTACCCCTAATTTCGAATTTCCAGATTTGTTTCATTTTGAAACAAGCAAGGTCAGTGTAAGGCTTTGAGTCTATTTGCAACAAATCTCATTGATATGAACTGCCAATCGAGGCCGTGTGTGGCATATAATTGCTCAGTGGAGGATAGATAATTAGCTTGTTTGGAAACTCTATTTCCAATCGGGCTTATTTTATAAGCCCGATTTACTTAAATCTCCACCACATATTTACCTCGTAGACCGTAAAAGTAACCTCGTAAATCGTAAAAGTTACTTCGTATTCAGTGAATCATGATTTATAAGCACTTATGGAACTTCCATAAGCTAATCCAAATGAGCTAATTTCTCATCCTGCCTAGGTAGTGGGCCACTTAAGTGTCACTGGGGCCCTTGATATTGGTCTGATTATATAATTCTTGAAGGCCCATTGGTTGAAGTTTTTCCATACTTGGATTTTGATGAATTTACCTGGCTAAATGGGCTTTTTCTCGCCTTTCGTTACTTTGGGTTTAATCGCCCCAATTCTGGGTATGGCCCAACTTCTCCTTCTAATGAATTTGGAATGAGGCATGTGGGGATGTTGTGTTTGTTTGGAATAGTAATTAGAATATTTAAAAGTAGGTTTTCAGTTTGTAATTTATAGTATATGAGATAAATATGTAAAATAAATGTTGTCTCAACTTATATATATAAATACTTATAACTCTTTCATAAATATGCCAAATACACACATTATGGACCCCTTGGTCAAGGTGGTACATCCAATGGATGCAGTGGATCGGAGCCACTCAAGATTTATAACTTTCGCTCCCATACTTATATTAGTGTTCTGCCTTTCATGGAGAATGGGAACAACAATGTGCATTCTTTGCAAGCTCAACATGGCCGTGATGAGAATCTTTTATGTGCTGCCATTATACTTACAGCTATGGGTGTTAGTGCTGCCCTGAAGAAGGGTTCAGGAAGGGAAATTAATCACGATCCCGAAAATTTTCTGTACCGATAGAGATTCCAAAAAATTTTGCTAATAAATTTTTTGACCAGAACCAGAAGAACAACATGAATTCAAGTAGAACACACAATTTTCTTCGTTTTTTTTAGAGCAAGAATAAGAGGAAAAGCAAGGAACTGCATATTGAGTGGAGTTCAGAAAAATCAAAACACACAATGTTGCCAAGGATGAAGAACAAGAGCTAGCAGCAACGATTATTAACAAAGAGAAACTCAAAAGGAAGGATCCAAACACAAATAAGCCAAGATGACACGGAGTTTCCTTAAAGAACTATAAGATCGTAGTAGAAGAAGAAGATTAGGGTTTAATCAACACTTACTCTTTCCCTCGGAAAACACCGAAGATCGATGAGGAGGGAGGCCCTCGGAGATTGAAGAGGATGAGGGCGCCAAGGCAGACACTGACGATGGACAACCGGATGAGGACAAAGATTAGCGAAGGCAGAGAGAAGAGAGCGAGCATCGAAGGCCGAGACTTGAGAGAGGAGGGCGTCGAATGATTTGGGGGGATGGATACGGGATATTTTTAGATATTAGGGAATTTAAAAAATATCACATATATATAGATCTAGAATTAATAATTAAGGTACTAAAATAATCTTTAACTTTTATCAAAAGTGTAATAGTAACTATACACTATTTTTTAGATCAAAAGTAATCATAAACTTTTGAAATTGGTGCAAAATTATTAAATCTAACTAAATTTTATCTATTACAATAGGAAAAATTAATCTTTTGGCCCTTAATGTTTTGACTCACTTATAACTCAGTCTCTAAAGTTTAACTATGTAGTTAATATAACCCAGTCTCTGAACTTTTGACTCACTTGCAACTCAATCTCTGATGTTTCTGAGTCATCCTATATGACAAAAAATATCAAAGATACTATTAAAAATTGTTTAGATGGATTTTACATAAATTAAAACAAAAAAAAAATAACTAGTGTCTTGTCTCTACTGACTTGAATCCTCCTCTACCCTTATTTTCTAGAAATCTTGTTGGGTATTTGAGGCGCCCATGAATGATCCTTCAGAAGCTCCTTTCAAGTATAAGGTGAGATCGATTTTTTTATATTAAATGGCCTTCAAAATTATGAGGTGTGCTTCTACTTTTTCTAATTTCATCCTCTTCCAAGCGCTATTCATCATTTATTGTTCAAAAGTTAAGAAATCATGTTTTTTGCCACTTAGGATGACTCAAAAACATTAGAGAATGAATTGCAAGCAAGTCAAAAGTTCAGAGACTGAGTTATACCGAGTCAAACTCCATGGATTGAGTTATAAGTGAGTCAAAACTTTAAGGTTCAAAATAATAATTTTCCCCATTTTAATAAATGAAAGTTAGTTGGGTTTAACTGTTTTCCCCAATCTTAAAAGTTTATGGTTACTTTTGCTCTAAAAAATAGTTTATGGTTATTGTTGTACTTTTGATAAAAATCAAAGGTTATTTTAACACCTTAACCTATATATATAGGTGCGCGCGCGCACGCACAGAGAGAGATATATATGGAATCGGGAAGTCCTATTCTCAATCTCAATCCTTATCTTGAATTTTCCCATCTCGAAATTTTTGGGATAGGATTTTCTCATTCTAATTGCCTGGAATTAGGATAAGACGATCAGGATTGAAGAATCTTGAACACCCTTGTTTACAGCTTCCTCTTCTCAACTTTAAAAGTGAACTAGAAATGAGGTAGATTCCTCAATACTTCATTATCATATTGGTTTTGTAGCACTTACTTCCTGTTGATGTGATGTCACTCACTCCTCTTTACTAGGTTTTAAAGGAGTTTGTGCCAAGAAACATCTGCTTAGTAGCATGAATGTATTGCCGTGGAACTTTCATGGTCTTGGTAAAACCACAATTTAAGAACCTACACTACAAAAAAATGATGATTAGTAACGATTAATTTGAAGTGGTTGAAATTAACCGCTACAAATATAAGAATTTCTAGCCGTTAATGGTAAAACCGCTACCGATTTGCAATAGTATGCCTCCAACCATTATAGAATGAACTTTGTAGTCATTTTATATACACTTTGTAGCGGTTATATCTATAATAACTGCTATAAATATGGCACCAGCTTCGTGCCAAATGGCGCGAAGGTGGAACGCCTATTCTCGCAGGTATATTTGTAGTAGTGATTATAGATATAACCGCTACCCATATGGCACCAGCATTGCCCCAAATGGCACGAAGCTTCCACGCATACTGTGGCCATCATATAGTAGTGGTTACTTATTAAAGAATCGCTACAAATGTGGCATGCAATTTGTAGTTGTTAATTTGTAGCAGTTACTCTTAAATAAATTGCTATAGAATTGAAATAGACATTTCTATACTGCGGTTAAATAGGAAACCACTACTAATTTTGAAGCTTTGTCGTGGTTAAATAAAGAACCGCTACCAATTTTATGCCTATAAATAGCCACATACGGAATCAGAGACGTCAAGAAAAAAAATTTACAGCACAAAGCCAACAATTGGTTTCAAAGGAGTTGCCAACCCTTGAAAGAAGGGAATGACTTGTGATTAGCATCATGTTACATAACATGATACCAAGCACATGCCATTTTCATTTTTTCAGGTGGGTGACAACTGCTTTCAAACCAATTGTTTGTTTCATGTTGCAATTTGTTTTCTATTGCTTGACATTTAGTAGCAGTTATTTGGTAAAACCGCTACTACTGGTAAAATCTTGTAGCGGTTATGGTTCTTAACATTTACAGGATAAGAACACTTATAGCAGTTAAACAAATAAACCACTACACATGGTTAAAAGCATTAATTAAAAACGGTTGACTTAATGATATTTAGTAGCTGTTATTTCTTTGCACCGCATCAAGTGTTGTTTTGAGCAAATGAACGGTCAGCATATTTGTAGCGGTTTCTTTACGTAACCGATGCAGTATATGAATGGACTATACATTTATAGCGGATACAGTATTAAACTGCTACACATATTTGACTGCATTTATTAACCATAATTCACGAAGCGAGAGTTTAACGATGATTGTAGCGGTTTTCTCGAATAACCGCTACAAATGTTTCAATTTCTGTAACGGTTTTTTTTAAAACCACTACAAATGTTAGTTCTATAAAAAAACCTGGCTCCTTCCTTTCTCTCATTTTGCCATTTTTCTTTCTGATGATGTTTCCTTAAAATTTTACATTTCTACATATGGCTTCAGGAGATAGGGGAAGGGGGAAGGAGGTTATACCACCCCCAGATCATTTTTGTGTGGTAGCAGTAGAAGAGGAGGAGGGGGTTGTGGTAGGGTTCAACATAGAGGGAGTGGGGCTGCACGGTTATAGGAGGAGGCCCCATCACAGCCACAATAGACGGCCCCACTGGAGGGGATCGCACCACAGGTCCATCATGAGGAGAAGAGAGAGGTGAGATCAGCGTCAACGATTATGAGGACAAGAATGAGGAGATGTTCAAATTTGACCAAATTCCTCTCAGCAACTTAGAGTGGTTCCTAGGTGAGGAGGCCGTGCCAGACCAGGACCACCCACGACGGTCATCTTCCCAATCGACTGGGTTTGAGGTGCAAGTGAGAGGTAAATGTAATTTTGTTATTTAACTTTTCTTTAAATACAGTTCAATGAAATGTGAAATTAAATTTAAGTAACATATGATAATTGTGTAGATGAGCAGGGGAACATTTCCATGAGGAGACTGGACGTGACCGGTCTGAAAAGTATGGACAAGAGATTACAAGTTGTGGTTCTGTGGAATGAGCCCATGGACCAGCCCGTCGACAATGTGGGTCACCTGTTCAACTGCTACCTGAACAACCTGGGCTCCAATTAGATGCGGTTCCCCATCCACTTCAGGATGTGAAAGCAAGTTCTGAAGGGGCTGAAGGATTGAGCGTGGGAAGAGGTGGTTAAGGTAATTAATAATTGTATTTAATTATATTAAATGATTTGTAATTAAATGTTTTTAATTATTATTTTTTAATTTTATATTTTTAAAATAATCATATTTAATTTTTTTTATTTAATTGTATTTCAGGATAGATTTGCCGTACAGAAGAGCTATAAGATGTACGCGCTGATGAAGTTGGGAGATGGTTGGAAGAACAGGAGGAATCATCTCTACCAACTCAAGGACAGGGATAGGACGATTCTTCTCGAGCAGTTGATTGAGGACGTCCTGGACGGCGTCCTACCAAATGACTGTGTGGGTTTTGTCCAGTACAGGAGGAGTCAGGAGGGGCAAGTAATTTTTTTTAATAACTATTATTTGACCATTTTTTTTATTTTGATGTTTTTTAATAATTATTATTTGAGAAATATCTGTAGACTCTTTCTCAGAGAAACACGATGAGCCGCGCTCAGCAGTCGATCCACCACATGACTGGATCGAAGACATTTACTGTGACCTACAGCGAATTGGTATGTTTTTACAATTTTAGTTAATTTTATATTAATATTAATAATTTAATTTCAATTAAATATTTATAATAGTAATTTTATGTTTCCATTGTTTCAGGAGCGGAAGGCTCAGGAAGAGAATCGCCAGACTGATTACGGAGAGTTGTTCACTGTGATACACATGCACCATGATAGGATTCCGATGTCTCAGCAAGCAGAGGAGGCCATTGTAAGTATAATAATTAGAATTATTGTTAATTAATTTTTTAAAACAACTAACTTATTGTTGATAATAATAATAATTATAATAACTTGTTGCACAAAATTACAAGCGAGGATTCAGCAATCTCAGGCCGAACTGAGAGAGACACAGGCCTAAGAGTCTCAGGGGTTTGTGGACTTCATGGCGCCATGAAGGCTGGTTTGGGATAGATCGAGCACCTTGGCCGTGTGAGGGGGATGGGGTTAGACGCCAGACCCAGTATGGTGTATGGGAAGAGTGGTAGCTCTGAGGCGAGACCTTCTCAAGCACGGACGTCCGGGAGTAGACATCTGATGGAGGAGAACATTAAGGAGATTCAGTAGGAGGTTGTGAGACAGATGCAGGAGTAGGCTGATTTCATCTACACACAACAAATGCAGTGGCGGGATATCACGAACTCCGTGTTTGACAAGGCGTAGAGTCGCCTGTTCCTTGATGAGGCGTACCCAGAGGCCCCTTCGTCCTGAGGTTCGTTGTACAGCCCGCTTGTCCTTCATCTGATGATGTTGCTGTTGACTCTACCCAGCCCTGTCCTCCACCTGCCCCTGAGATAGGACCTAAAAGCCTAACTTGTGACGGTGCCCCCAGACAAGACTTGCTGATGACGCTCCAGATAGTTAGTTTTGTTTATTTAGGATTTTTTCTTTTTTTAAGAAATCATACAAAAATGTTTGAATTAATTTAATTTTGTTTTTACAAAGTTTTTTTTATGTTTTTATTTAATATTTTTTGAAAAAAATTTGGAAAAAAATATTAGTAGCGGTTATAATTCTAGCAACCGCTACAATTTTTCACATTAGTAGCGGTTAAACATTCTTATCCGCTACAAAGTAATACAAAATTTAGATTTTTGAATTTGACATTCCTACCAACTGTCACATCCATTTGTAATGGTTTAGTACCAATAACCGCTGCAAAGTTTGGCGAATTTGAATTTTGAACATGTCATTCCCGCCAACGGTCACGTCAATTTGTAGCGGTTAAAGACCAATAACCGCTACCAATATTCACATTCGTTGTACAGGTTTAGGATTTTTAACTGCTAGAAAGTATGAAAATATTTGAATTTTGAATATGAAATTCCTGCCAACGATCACATGCATTTGTAGCGGTTAGAGAACGGTAACCACTACAAGTTCTCACGCATTTAAATTTTGAATGTGTCATTCTCGTCAACGGTCACATCACTTAGTAACAGTTATGAAGTTTCAACTGCTACAAAGTTTGTATGAGTAGCGGTTTAAGTAGCGGTTGAATGAACCGCTACTAATTTTTTATCGTTGTAAAAATTCAATATAAGCATCTTGTCAGGCGTCATTTGTTTTTCACTCATCTTGTTGGCTAAATTTTCTCGTCTAGATATGGATAAATCATGAATCAAGTTTCCATGCAATTCTCCAGTTTATTTAGATGGATTAAACAACTTCTTGGATTTTGTTTACTCTCACGCCAACTGTAATAAAAATATCGTATGTCCGTGGTAGAGATGTAAGTTCAAGAAGTGGTATACACAAGAAGTTGTTAAGTAACATTTACTTGTGAAGCCTTTCCCGGGAAAGTATACATTCTGGAGAGTTTATGGTGAGAAGGTTGATATGAGATACGATGATGTTCTTCCTCAAAGTTCACAAGTAGGAGTTCAAGTAAATAAACATGATCCTGTTAATGATGTTGTGCGTGATATGTTCATTTTTTAGGACGACAACTTCAACGAAGAAGTGTAGGGGTTCAGAGCTTGTGTTTTTGAGAAATAAAGCAGCGCGAGATATTTTTACTCTCATGGATGACGCAGATCGTCCTTTGTATCAAGGTTGTCAAAAATACTCAAAATTATCTTACTTGATCAAATTATATCATATCAAGTGCTTGTGTGGAATCACAGATAAGGCAATGCCGATATTGCTAGAATTATTATAAGATGCATTCCTCGACGCAGAGATTCCAATATCGTTGTACGAGGCAAAGAAGATTATTAAAATATTGGGATTGAACTACTAGAAAATTGATGCATGTCCCAACAATTGTATGCTATATTGAGGAGATGAAGCCAACAGGGAGGATTGCAAGCGATGTCACACATCGAGGTACAAGACAATTCGGAAGGGGAAAAGACAGAAGAAGAAACCTGTAAAGATTCTAAAGTACTTTCCTTTAAAGCTTATGTTACAAAGATTGTTTGTGTCATCTAAAACAGCTGAGCACATGAGGTGACATGATGTTGATAAGAATGAAGATGGTAAATTAAGATATCCATGGGATGCAAAAGCCTGGAAAGCGTTTGACGCTGAATTTCCAACTTTCACGGCTAACCCTAGAAATATTCAGCTTACTTTGACAACCGATGGTTTTAATCCCTTTGTGCATCTTGGTACAACTTACAGTATTTGGCTTGTAGTTTTAGTTCCCTACAACTTGCCCCTTGAATTTATATGAAACAAAATTCCTTCATTTTGTCTATAATAATCCCAGGCAAAAAAACACTAGATAATGACATCGATGTCTATCTCCAACCACTTATTACGGAATTGCTGGACCTGTGGCAGGTCGGGATCGAGACATATGACACGTATGAGAAGTCACTGTTTAACTTGCATGCAACTTTGAAGTAGACCATAAGCGAATTTCTTGGGTTTGGAAGGTTATCCAGGTGGAATGTGCATACTGGGACGGCGTGTCCAGTTTGTAATTTTGACTCCAAATCAGTACGCCTTCCCCACAGTCGAAAGTGGTGCTTCACGGGTCATCGGAGGTTTCTCGATGGTACATGTTTAGATTTTAATGGAATCGTTTTAATATGAAAATGGAAAAAAGAGGATCTCCTCAGACTTTAATCGGTGTAGACATCTTACAGCAGCTTCAAGACATTGAATTCAATTTTGGAAAAAGCGACAATTCAACAACAACAGGGCGAAAGAGTAGGAGGATTACTTCAACTTCTGAACCTCATCAATAACAGAAGATTAGTATCTTCTTCACTCTTCCATATTGAAAAACTAATTTACTTTGCTACAGTCTTGATGTCATGCACATTGAAAAAATGTATGGGACAATGTGTTACACACGCTGCTTAACAAACCTGGCAAGTCAAAAGATCACCTTCAAGCGAGGAAAGATTTACGGGCTATGGGAGTTCATGAAGATGCGAGGCCTGATGAGCATGACAAATTTCAATCGGTAAAGTCCACCCTTACAAAACCGAACAAGGAAGTCTTCCTCGCTACGTTGAAGAAAATAAAAGCTCATGATAGCTATTCAAGCAACATTTCACGATATATTGACATGTAGGCACGAAAGATTACTGGCCTGAAGAGTCATGACTCAGATATTCTTATGCAATAGTTACTTCCGCTGGCTAGAATGCACTTTCTCCCAATGTGTTCATCGTTTTGGTGGAGTTGTGCTCCTTCTTTCGGAAGTTGTGTTCTAAGGTTTTGATCGTTAAGGAACTCGATCAACTGCAGTCCAAAATTATTCTTACACTTTGTCATTTAGAGGTGTTCTTTCCTCCTTCCTTTTTTACTGTATTAGTTCACCTGACAGTCCACCTTGTTCATGAAACAAAGCTCGCTGGCCCAGTTCAATATTGATGGATGTATCCTATTAAGAGGTATTGTATTTACATATGTGCGTCGTCATTACTTTCTAAATTTTCTACTCGCCCATTTCACCATTTAGTATCATATTTCCCTCTTTACTTTACAGGTTTCTTGGCAAATTGAAATCTTACGTAAGGAATAAGGCGTGGCTAGAAGGTTTTATAGCTGAAGATTATATAAGGGATGAAGTCCTGTATTTCTATAGCTGAGACGTCTTTCAATCGACCGCCTTGTGTCGATGATTGTCTTGAACCTGAGCCAACAACATCAATAGAGTTGTTAATCCCTCGTGTTGGTTAAGCAATTGGAGGAAGTGAGCACTTCAAACTAACAGCAGCTGAGAAGTTGCTGGTACATAGACATGTCTTGATTAATTGCACTCAAGTTGAACCATTTCTTCAGTAAGAATCGTATACTCATATTATTCTACAACCATCCTTATATTTTTTATTTACATTTTATGGTCATCTTCCTATGATTAATTGCAGGGAATTTAGAAGTCATGTGAAGCGTCAACTAAGGATTCGAACACAAACATCCTCCAAAGTTCACAAAAAGGTCCATAGAGAATTCCCAGGCTGGTTTGAGCGCAGAATATTAAATGACTATAACCCGCACTTACTAGTGTTTAGAGCCCTCGCAATCGGCCTGCTTGACCATGCAAAAAGGTTTACAGCTTACAATGTCAATGGTTTCAAGTTTTGCATGGTATCACCAGATCAAGGATTGCAAACTCAAAATTTGGGTGTTTTTGGCACCTTTGGGACAAGGAGTTATGCGAGCAGCAGTGATGGGAACATGCAGTTTAGAGGTATCCCTTACTATGGAAAGCTTATTGATGTCGTCGAACTAAATTACCAAGGCCGTTTCACAGTTACGCTTTTCAAGTGTGTGTGGGCAAATACAACCACTTCCTGGGGACTTACAATAGACGATTTAGGCATCACATCAGTAAATTTCTCTCGTCTAATTCACACCGGTCAATCTAAAGATGATGAGCCCTATATTCTTGCCTCAGAGGCACACCAAGTTTATTATGTCCAGGACGAGAGGTACAGGGATTGGAACATGGTAGTTCACTTAAAGCCTCGAGACATTTACGACATGGGTGATGGTGACAACATCACCTACGAGAGTGAGCCATTCCATCCCGCCAATTTTGAAAACTTTTTCCTTGAAGGCGATGATAATTTACTTATAGTTAGGTGATTTTTTATAAATTCACATCATTTAAATTTAATATTTTTTACACAACAATACCATACTGATATTTCTTTCACAAAAATTTTGTAGTGATGACGAAGAAGAATGATTAAGTGGAACTATGATTTTGTTTTCCTAAATTTTGATATGTATTATATAAAAAAAATTGAATCACATTTATAGCGGTTATATAACTGAAACAAATAGTGAACCGCTAGAACCTGACATATTAACCGCTACAAATAACAAAAAACCACTACAAATAATAAACCATTACAACACATGACATCTTAACCGCTACAAAACCTAACCACTACAAAAACTGTGATATTAACCGTGACAAAAGTCACACAGATTCCTATAAATACCTCAACACTAACTTTTTTCATACATTTCTCTATTTCTTTACTCTCTTCTTCTCTCTCATTTTTTCACATCCATAATTTTTTTTCAAGAGCTCAAAATCTAAGCAAGGTGATCATCATACATGGTAATTTTTTTAATCAATTTTTTCATCTCTTCTTTTTTTTCCCTTCTTATAATATTCATACTAATTTTTTAAAAGACATTAACGGACTATTCCTTAAAAACGTTCCTTTCAAAACAATCCACATCTAGGGGACAACAAAATAAGTATATATTACCTACAAATTCATAACATTACATACACTTTCTCATTATTATGCATATAAGTTTTATATTTATGTAACTCAATTTAATCTTTTTCTTTACCCAACGTAATTTAATTTAATTAATTTTCTTAAATAATAACTACTTTTAATTCAGTTATATAACTAATCAACATGTTAAAATGATACTATAACAATTAAATTATATTATTGGATTTTTTTTATTTTTCATGACAATTTGTAGCAGTTATTTGAACCGCTACAAAGTTAACAGTAAAATTGAAAAATTGTTTAAATTGTTTGGCGTCACTTTTAGAGTTTTATTTAGTAGCAGTTATATAACCGCTACCAAACAGATTCAAAAATTTTCACTTCCCACCATAACCAAATATTGGTAGCGGTTGTAGAACTGCTACAAAGTGTTTGGTGCCATCCTTAAATATTCGTGTTCTGAAATTGGTTGCGGTTATTTAACCGCTACAAATGGGCACTTAAATTTGTAGCGGTTATTTAACCGTTACTACATTGTCAGAAAATGTGTTACCCATCATCTGACTATTATAACGGTGCGTAGTAACCGCTACTGAGTTAGAAGTGGTTTGTCTCTCCTGAGTAACGATTATTATTAACCGCTACAAAATTACTTGTAACAATGGTTTTTGTAGCGGTTTACTTAACTGCTACCAATGGTGTTTGCAGCTGTTGAAATCTCTACAAATACACATTTTTAATTGCTACTAAATTACAGTTTTTTTGTAGTGCTATTTTGTAAATATTCTCTTGACTTTTTGTTTTTAAGTGAAACGTTATTGCTGAGTCTAAGATATCTAAGAGGTTATGTTCATTTTCTTTTGATAATGTATATGTAGTAAACCCTATATGTTGTTGTGGTGGACTTTTTTTTAGGTGTCGGTAGCTCGTTCTCATGCAATGTTTTGGATCAATCCACTACTTGGTTTCACTCCTTTTGTAATTACGATAATCATGAAATATATCTCACTTTTGTGTATGGTTTTCTTGTTGTTGCTAATAGACATGTAGGTAGTGAAGGTGCAATTTTAACCACAAAATCTTATACTAGGGGCATTTGTCATTATTAAGTTAAAATTTTAAGGTGCTAAAATACACATAAACATTACAAATAGAGGCATTTTTACCAACCCGTTAACTTCAAGAAAAAAGATGTTCCTACTCAATGATTTTTTTTAAAAAAAACTTATTGCTTCTTGCTCCTTCTCTCTCCCTCTCTGCTCTGCAAACTTTTTCAAACTCAAGCTCAACCATCTCTACAAACCCAGCACGACTCTTACTCCCTCATCCCCACCAAGGCCTATGTAAAACCCCAAATTTTAGGATAAGAGAATTGAAAATAAGCCTACAATAAGTGGACTGCTAAGCTCTAGTTTAGCAAGTGTCCCAGTAAGGCACGATTTTAATCCCTACAATTCTTAACACCTTTGGTGGCATCAAAGAGAAATAAAATGGTGCATTAAAAAGCAAATTAAGTGACAAAACAAGACAATGATTGGTTACACAACAAGACTATGTTGGGAACCCAAATGAAATTTGCCACCAGTGTGTTTTCTCTACGTGGCAGTCATGATAGTGTGACATTTTTCAATGTTCAAATGATTTCCAAAAATCATGAAACTTTCTAGAATGAAAGTAGACTTGTCAAGATTTAATTTTATAGGTCATATAAGCCATTTGGAGTTGTACACAAAGAGATATGTATTTTTTAAGTTAGCCCAGTGAAACTGACGATTTTCAGTGGCAGCATCCAAAAACAATAATTATGGGAATGTTGAGCTTACAATTGACTAAAGCTTATATTTTTCCTTAAAACTATACTTAATAAGGGTCACATATTATTTAGAACCACTCCAATTGGATGTCTATACAATTAGATATGAATTTTTAGTTTGATGAAAATTCTTCCTAGTTTTTCACTAAGTACGAAAATGAAGAAATTGTAAGGGTAAAATGGTCATTTGACCAATAAATCAATAAGCTGAGATTATCCCTTTTATTGGGGAGCAATTTGGTTCAGAAAATGGAAAGAAAAATGAAAATAATCACTTGATTCAAATTAAAAGTAAGAAAAAATCATTTTGGCCAAGTAAATTGATGTTTGGAAAGTCAAAAAGTTTACTTGTGATTAATTGGCCATAAACTAATATTATTGTAAGGAGGCGTAAGTGGATATTTATGAGAACTTTATTCATGTGCAAGCCTCATCTTTCTTCCAACAAAAACAAGAGAAAAGGAGGAAGCAAAAAGTCAAATATGTCATGCTAATTGGCAAATATATATTATATTTCAAAGAGGTGCAAGATGGTATTACATAAAATCATCATCTCTTTTTTCAAGAGCCTATTTCGTATGACATGTGTAAGGGGAAAGAGAAAAAGCTTTTCCTTAGCTCTTTCAAGACTCATTTCCGGCCAAGTAAATATGGAAACAGAAAAAGATAATGATTCAATTATATTAGCACATGCTTCTTACAATTAAATATAATATTTGAAAGAGGTGGATGGTGATATTTATTTAATCTCTTTATCCCCTTTTTATGGCCATATCTCGGCCAAGACATAAACAAGAGAGAGAGGGAGTGTCTTCAAAAACACAAGAACAAGAGAGAAGGAGCAAGTGATCAAGAAGCTAAATCAAGGTTAAGTTACAAGTAATTTCTACTTGTACTTGCCTTCTTTTTCATGGTAACTCTCTCATATCTCTTCTCCATCTTGAAATATATGTTTATCAAGAAAAAACAAGAGAAATATGGAGGAGAGAGGTGGCACCTAGAGAGAGAAAGAAGAGAAATCAAAGGTAAAGCCATAAACCTTGCTCCTCTTGTTGATTCTTGCTTGTTGATGATGATTGGTGGTTGATTTGGCTTTGGTTCATTGATTTTGTAAATTTGGGAAGATGAAACCCTAAGGGAAAATGCTGCCAAAATTTCCCCAAATCATGTTCAATTAGTGTTTAATGGGTTAAATAAGTGATTAGAGGTGAAAAGTAGGAGTTTTATGGATTTAGAATCAAGAAACAACATTTTTACTTAATTTTTCAGATCTGGTCCAGGGGCATTTTCGTCCTTTTTGGTCTGAAATTTTATCAATTTGATGGTTCCATTGAGTTTAGAAGGGAAAATTGTGTAGGGTTCATGTAGACTGCGAAGTGAGAAAAGCCCTACAATGCGAAATGACTGAACTGCCCTTAAAACCCTAAGTTAGGGGCTGCCAAGGGTAATTTCATAATTTGGGCCTGATTTTGACTAATATAAGGTCAAAAATGGATTCTCCACGCGAAATTGTGTAGGATTATCCTGGGTCATGATTTTTAGAATAATACAATTTGACCGGGTACAAAGGGGCGTGGATCGGCTCCCAGGGGTATTTTTGTAATTTTGTAATTTTGATTCAAGATAACCAACACAATGAGTTTAGAATGAGTTATGGATAAATAATAACTCATATATCCTAAATTTGTAATTTTAGAATATACTGATAGTCCGAGCTGAAGACTGAGCTAGACCGATTGACAGGCAAGGAAAGGGCGCGTTCCAGGAAATAACTTCTTCCTACGTATACTATGTGATTACTAAATGTTGTATATGTCATTCACTATAACATGAGCTAGTGTTTTAGACACACCAATCTGCCATATTGTGGTCAGGGATCCAACAGGGGCGCCAAGTAGACCAAGGTGTAAACTTGTAGTTTGGCCTTGGGCAAGTGTACACATAGTTTCGATCATTTTACATGACATGGCATATCATATCTATTTTCGCATTCTATATGTTTGAAAGTATGTTACTACTGAGATTCCCCTGAATCTCACCCTTTCCATAAACATTTAAAGTTTCCAGCAGCAGACAGCCGCTCAAAGAGCATAATCGTAATTACTGGTGACGGAAGGTTCCGGGACAATACGAGAGGAGGCGTTGGTTATCTGAAGACCTTTATATTTGTTAAGGTCTGTATTATTTTGTACACCCCTATGGGGGATTCTGTATGTAATCAAGCAATATTGTTTCAATATATCAGTGTATTTATACTATTTCTATATGCCCACTAAGCTACGCAATTGCTACTCTGAGCAATATCAATAATAAGACGGGGTCTTACAGCCTACTTCGAGTTCCTTCCTGTTAACAAAACTAATAGACTCTCCAATTCTCTTCCTTATCTCACTTCTCATGATGAACAGCAATAGTTAGTGGACCTCGTCAATATTAAGCTCAGCCAAGAATATGAGCTCGTCGTCACAACCTTCGCCTGTCAGATATGCTCTGAATCTTTTGGCAAACGAATATTGAAACTTTAGTGACAATGATACTGATAGGTGTATGTATATATGTGTTTTATATAAGTACAAAGTGGGAGACGGGCTGAGAGTGGCTGGATTCAAAACAAACGCATACATTGTAATAACCCAAATATTTAGGAATTAATTTTTTTTACAATTAAATGAGACAAATACGTTATTAATATGAAAATATGAATTTAATGTAAGGTAAATGTTTTTTAAGTTATATGAGTGGTTAAATATGAGATCTAGGGATTCAATTTTTGCTACGTTGAAAGAGTTTTTCATTTTATTTTATAATTATGAAATTTCCATAATGGCTTTCTAAAGAGAATAATAATAAATAAATAAGGAAGTAAATAGAATATAATATAATAGAATATTTGATATATCCTTTGATTTTTTTTTTCTTTTTCTCCTCCTTGTTACTTTTCTCATCTTTCATTTGGACGCATAGAGAAAAGGGACATCACATTTTTTTCCCTCTCTCCCATTTCTAGAGACTTCTTAAACTCAGTTTGATCTCCTTCCTTGATCAGTGCCATCACCATTCGTCTTCTCCATCGCCCTTCTTCGTCTTTCTACTTGTTCGCTGGCAGTGGTGTGATGTGCGTTCTCCTTCGCCATTGCTCTTATGGGTGTTGTAATTGCAAGATCATCTTCTCTTTCGTCGTTTGCTTTGTCTGTTCTACAAGGCAGGGTGAGTTGAGTTCATTTATTTCCTCTGCTTCCTCTCTATTGTGTCCGTGTATATGGGTTTAGGCTTCAATCTCACTTTTTGTAATTGCTGAACAACTTCAACTTCTTGATTCTTCATCGCCAAAGCTTGTCTCTACCCCTCTTTTCTGCTGTCATGGGTGGGCGGGTGAATGCCATCCCCTTCTTCTCTTGTTCATAGCTTGTGTGTGGTATGCTAAAATTATAATATCCTAAATTTTAGTCACCAAAATTCCTCTATACCTTAGTGGTATTAAAAGGATAAAATGGTGAGTTAAAGAGCTTATTAAGAGACACAACAAGATAATTAGAGGTCACACACAACGTACTTATTTGATACGTAAGTTGCGGAAGTTGCCAATGAATTTTCCCTGTGAGGCAGTTATATTGTGTGACATTTTTAAAATAGTAAATGATGTCTAAAAATTGTGAAAATTTTCAGAATGAAGGTAGACATAATAAGATTTAATTTTAATAGTTCATATGGAATTTTTAAAACTGTACATAAGGAGATATGAATTTTTGATTATAGCCCAGAGAAACTGCAAATGTTTTGTGGCAGCGTCCAAAAATGGAAATTCTGATAATGATGAGCTTCCAATTGGTCAAATGTTATATTTTTTCCTAGAACTAAACTTAATAAGGGTCACATAACCTTTAGAACAATCTCAATTGGATATCTATACAATTAGATTTGAATTTTCAAAGTTTGATAAAAAATTTGCCAATTTTTCTGCATATGCGAAAATGGAAGGGAAAAATGGTCATTTTGACCTCATAAATAAATTATGAAATTTTATATATGTCAAAAGGGAATGGAAAGATGGGCTAAAGAAGGTAGAGCTTCATGAAAATAATCATAGACATATCATGGAATAAAATATAAATATGTATTGTGACGCATGCAAAATTAGAATAAAATATTAATTATCAAGGGACACCTAGGCAATTTTCTAGAGAACTCATGTGTTCTCTATAAAAGGGGCATCTTGCAAGTCCAAATAGAGAAGAAGAAGAAGAGGAAGAGTTCATGGAGAAAGGGAAGAGAAAGAAGAGCAGGTAAGTAGGTCGAAATCTCTACTTATTCTTATACTCTAGCTTGTGAAATCCCTTCCAAACCACCATACCATCTTGGGTTAGCTTCCTAACCAGCAAAAACACAAGAAAAGAGGGAAGGAGGAATCGGCCAAGAAAGGAGGAAGAAGAAGAAGCAAGGTAAGTTGTTGAAACCTTGAAACTATTGCTAGAAACTAAGTTGTGACTACCGTCTGGCTGGATATTTGGCTATTTATGATATTTTCTGTAATTTGGGATGTCCAATTTCTAAGGGGAGATGCTGCCCAAATTTTCATTGATTATATAAAAATTGAGGTTTGGGAGGTTAAACAAGTAATACATATAGAAAAAAGATGATTTAAGGGTTAAAATCATGAAAATCCAATTTTCCCTAAATTATTCTAATTTTTGACCAAGTCTAAAAACTAGAGGAGATAGAATTTCATGAATTTAATGGTTCCATGATGTTTAGAAGGAAAAATTATATAGGGTTCATTAGATTGTGAAGTGTGAAAAGCCCCAGAATGTAAAATGACAATTTTGCCCCCTAAAACCCCAAGTAAGGGCTGTCAAAGGCCAAACTGTAATTTGAGTTGGAATTAGCCTAATTTGAGGTCAAAAATAGATTCTACAAACAAAATATGTAAGATTATCTTGGGTCATAATTTTTGGAATAGTACAAAAATACTTGGTAAAAAGGGAATTAGACTGGGTTCCCAGGAGCATTTTGATAAATTTATGATTTTGAGCTATGATAACCAACTTGTAAATTCTAGAATAAAGTATGAATGAGTAATAACTCATTTGCAATTACTTTGGGAAATTCTAGGTTTTGATAATTACCGAGCCGAACGGAAAGTTAAATGACTAATAATAGCTAGGCAATTGGAAAACAATTGGAAAAGAGTCTAGGTAGTAACTCTATTTCTTATATTCTATGTGAATATTAATATGCATTACTTTACCATGTTCTGTACAATGTGTTTGCATGTGTGGTGGATAGGCCTATGTGGTATTATTACCCATGGGATGTAATCACATGTTGTGTGGTTACATTATAGTTGAGTGATTTGGTGGTTGGGAGCTATACTTACCTATGTGTTGTATAGCTGGGTTGTGCTTACCTGTGTGCTACATAACCTGTGGTGTCATGTGACCACATTACATAGGTGAATTCCGTGATGAATTCCTATATACGAGTTATGATTTTTGCAGATCAGGAACGAGTGATCATTTTGATCTGGACAAAATCATCGTCAGGTTCCTGAACATTGTTTAGACATGTGTTGACATTTTGATTGCTGCATCATGATAAATGCTGCTTTGCATGTTTATATTTCACATTTTATATGATTGATATTCTGTTACTACTGAGATTCGTATGAATCTCACCCCTTTCCATAAATTCGAAATTCATTCAGTTAGAGGAAACAGCTCAGAGGGCATAATAGCGGATACCATCAACAGAAGGTCCGGTGCAGAGCAAGGATTTTTGTTGGTTATCTCTTAGTTTCTTGTTGTGACTAGGATTTATATTGTAATTTGTACAAATCCTGTGGGGATTTTTTTGTAATGTAATCAAGAATGTTACATCAGTATAATGTATTATTTTTGTTTGCCCATTAAACCGCGCATTAACACTTTGATAAATGTCAAAATATTGAAGGGTTTGACATAAATCTTTTGTTTTTGTTTTTGTTTTCCATGGCAATTGTTGTTGATTAAGAGAAAACAAATGAGCTAAACTATTAATTGACAGGGATTATTAGATTAAGGGGTTTATAGGCGAAAGAAAGAAAGGTTCAAATATTAATTCTTGTTGAGAAATTGATTTTTGAAACTGTATGAGACTACATTGATGTTTTGAGAATGTATTATTTATTGGTAGTTATGAATTAAGCTCTTTGTTTTGAGTTAATTTTGATGTGTCTGCAAGGTGTTTGATAAATTTTTTTAATGGGGAAAAGGCTTACTTGGCCATGTGTATCTATAATACTTTGAAGGTAGAGGATTTAGAATTTGGTTATGTTTAAGATTTTGCTTGAAGATAAAACTAGAAATTTTTATTATAAAATGATGTTAGAAAGAATATTGTTGGGAAACTATGGTACTCACTCCATTTGGGGATTGGATCTAGGTTTTATTTGACTATAGCTTTGGAGAAGAAAGTTTACTTTGAATAGGAAGTTTGCTGAAATTTTGGTTATCGCAAGGGTAGGACATAGGTTCTGAAAATTTCAAGTTAAATGCTAAGAAATTTAATTCAGGGAACTTTGTGATCACATGTGGCTGTTTGAAAATGTTTGGTTTGTAATATGAGATAATAGTAATTGTTTGATGACTATTTTTGGGGGGCTTGCAAGGTGTTTTGAAATATATAGAAGAATTTGGTCTGGTTAATATTGTTCAACCTCTATGTAAAAACTTAAAAAATATACGTTTGAATGTATATATATTGTGGTGGTAAAGCTTGGGCCATTAAATGGAATCTTGAAGCATGTATAAATAGGGGTGGAAGAGATTTTTTTTTAATGTTTGATCTGATTGTATATTTTTCTTAATTTACATGAAATTAGAATGGGGTATGAGTTTATTGGGCTATCAAAAATTGTTGTCAAATGATTTAAGGAAATTGGCAAATAAAAGTAATTGCTTAAATTAAAGGGGTCACGGGTAAAGAACAAGGATGGCTTAGAAAAGTTTTAAATATAAAGCATCATGTGATTGAGTGGTTTTTAGAAAGTCAGGTAGTCATTAAGATGGTTGGTTTATATTGTCTAGGTAATAAATTGGCTTTAGGGATATTTGTTTGAGAAAGGAGCAAACTATAGAAATGTTGGACAACACAACAGGTGAGTGAATAGCGCCCCATTCTAATTGTTATAAATGATGTTTTTACTACTTATCATATTTTAATGTTAATTATTTTATTTGTAAGTATGATTTTGTCAAGGATAGTTTATCGGACTTGTTTCATTTTCTTGTTAATATTGAAATGAGTAAATATTGATGATTTTATTTATTGACAGTATTTATTCTTCTATTGGTTCAAAGTATAATTCATAATTATGCATGGAGATGATAAGGAAGCTTTCGAGATATATATTTCATAAATTTTCATGTTGAGGCGGTCTTGCATTTTGAAATGTTTGTATGAAATTTTTTATTATTCGAAAAGGAATTTCTCGGCAGATTGAGTGTTAAGGAAAGCTTTGAGATATAATTTGTGAACCTTTATGATTGGGTAATCTCTTACAAAGTATTAGATATGAGTTATCATTATCTTAAAAGAAGAGCTTTTCATTACTTTTATAAATTGGCTCCAAATATGCTTGAAAATGTTTTTGAAAAGACTGAATATAGAATGTTGGTTACTAACAGTAGTACTGTTAGTTCTTGACGCGATATAGTTAATTCAAGCTCGCTTGACATTCGTGGGCATAGTACTCACGTTTGATATTCGTGGAATTCGTTCTCACGTTTGTTATTTGTGGGTTTTATACCTGCACTTGTTTTATGGCCTCGAGCTGTGCTTAATTACTTACCCTTGTGAACTGTGTTCCATGCTTGTTTTCGTAGCCTCACGCTATGCTTGGTTAGTTACCTTCGTGGATTGTGTGTCCACGCTTGTTATTTTGTTTTGTTGAAGTCCGAAAGAAAAATAAGATTTGAGATTTATTGTTTTTAAATTGATCTTGTTAAACAAGATGTATTACTGCATATTTAGTTTTACTTGTATGATGTTTTTCATATTATCTTATTTTTTATTACATTGTGTGATTCAGAAGTTGGAATCTATTGCCATGTTTTTATTGTTTAGGTTTAAATCTATTTGAATTATTTTCTTTAGTATTTAATTAGTCTCTATAAATGGGACACTATTTACCGGAAAAATATTTTGGTCTCAGATGGTGAAGTTGAACATGTACTCCTAATCATCATCATTATGCTGAATTGGAGTTGAACATGTACTCCTAATCATTTCAATGTAAAATTTAAAATTATGTATTGCGTTTTGTAAATTTTATTCTAGGCGCTTTACGTGAACTATAGTTAAGGTCTTGGCCTTCATTGTTGTAATGTGATTGTAGAAATTTTAGAAGGTCCCAAATTATAGTGGAGACTACCAAAATTTCTACAAGAAATTTATTATTTTTGTCAAGGTAAATATAATCAAGAAGTGTAAATTTGGTTTTATATATAATAATAACCATAATAATAATAATAATAAGAAATTTTATATATTAAGGGTTAAGAAATGTGAGTTTTCACTCCCCTATTCTCTTCCAATCACATTGGTATTCGAAGGGAGGCAAACTATTCATGTTTGAAAATTTTTTGTTCTCTTTCCATAAGTGTCAAGAGATCGTGATGAAAAACAAGAATGGAATTTTGAAATTCATGGTTTGTGGGCATATAAAAATAATGATAGATTAAAATGCATAAAGAGGAAATTAGTTAAATTGAATAAGTCACATGTTGGTCGTATTTCATCAAATACTGCTAATCTTGAAAAAGAACTCCAGATTTGGCATGAAAAGAAAATCCCATCTTCTTCATGTGATTTGGAAATTTTTAATCAATTAAAATTGGATTTGGAATTTTAGTATGATTGTGAGGAGATGTTATGGTCTCAAAAGGTAAGGCAGAATTGGCTTTTCTCAAGAGATAGGAACACTAAGTATTTCCATAGTTATGCTTCTCATAGGCGGGCGAGGAGGCACATTATTCGACTTTAGAATGCAGGGGGGAATTGGTTGGAAGATCCATGTAATATTCAAAATGAGGAGGTGGACCAAACGCTTAATAATATTAATCTTCCTTAGTTATCTCATGAACATGTTTTGAGTCTCAACAAGAATTTATTTGTGGAAGATATTGAGAAAGCGGTCTTTGAAATGAAAGTGGATAGTGCTCCAGTTTCGGATGACCATTGATGATGGTTTTCATACAAAGTTTTATTTAAAGTTTTGGTCTATTTTATGGAACCATATAATTTCCATGGTTTATCAAATATTTCACCAAGGATACTTGCTCAAGAAACTTAATAGGTCCTTCATTATTTTGGTGCCAAAATGTAATAATCCAAATACTTTCAAAGATTTTCGGCCGATCAGTCTCTGCAATGTCATTTATAAATAAATTTATAAGATATTATGTAATCGGCTTAATGTCATGCGTGATTTAATTACTCCAAATCAGAATGTGTACTTGAAAGGGAGATGAATTTCAAATAACATAGTATTGGCTTCTGAATGCATGGCAAAGATTAAAAGGTCACGAAAAAACAAGGTTGGACGGTGTGCGATAAAGTTGGATGTAGCGAAGGCATATGATGGTTTCTTGGTCTTTTCTTCACAAGGTCATGGAAATGATGTGAATTCCAAGGTGGTGGATTAATCTAATCATGCAGTGTATTTCCACGGTCTCTTATCAAGTCATTGTTAATACTTCTCCTGGTATGCCTTTCAAGCCCTCCCAAGGACTCAGACAAGACGATCCCCTCTCTCCATATTTATTCATAATTTGTGCTAATTTATTATCTTGTATGATTCATCAAGTTAAGATTTTTCATTGGTGAGAGGGTATCTGTATTTCTCTTAATGCTAATCCATTGACATATTTATTGTATGCTGATGATATATGCTCTTTGACCGAGCTACAGAGGAGGATTGTCGTATAGTTAAGGCTCTTCTAAAGAGATATTCCAAGATTTCTGGACAGCATATTAAGTACCAAAAATCCAGCCTTGTCTGTGGTCCTTCTGTATCACCTTGCCTAAAGAAGAAACCATACGAAATCCTTGAAATTCACTTCCATTTGCGATTGGGAAAGTACCCGGGCACATATATTGATGATCAAAAATCTAAAAAAGGAAGGTTTGAAGAAGTTCTTAAAAGGGTTGATAGAAGACTAGCAGGTTGGAAAAGCCTATCTCTCTCACAAGCTGGACGTTTGGTGTCGATAAAAAAATCACTAATGTTTTTGCTAGTTTATCTGTTTTCTTGTACGAGATTTCCACAATATATACGTCATCATATTGCTATAAAGATGGCCAATTTCTTCTGGGGATGTATATTCTGCAAATCCTCGTAATGCTCATTTTTTTAAATTAGAATGATTTGTGCCTCCCTTAAGTGAAGGTGGATTATAGATCATGCAATTGGAAGCTTTCAATAATGCTCTCTTGGCTAAATAATATGAAGAGTAGTCTCTAATCCTGAGACTCTGATTAGTTAGATCATGCTACAGAAATATTTAGATAATAATAAAGAATTTATATTCAAGCCTACTTACAATAATGCTCTGTTAAGGAAACAGATTATCAAAGCAAGTTCCCTCATCACTTATCGTCTTGCTTGGCAAGTTGGGGACGATAATTCCATTTTCTTAAATGGTAGGCTATGATGGCCATTTTAGCAGTCAGGTCTATCTTATCCTTCTTAGAGGCTGTTTGGTATGAAGGATTTGGAGGGAAGGGGAGGGGAAAGAAATTTTTTATAATTTAGATTTATAAAAATTAGAGAATTGGGGTTTAAATTTTTTAATTAATTTTTTTGCTATTTTATTTTACATCTTATCTTAATTAAAATTTTATAACCCCACTTCTCTAATCTTTTCAAAACCAACTCATAAAAATTTTCCCTCTCCTCCCTTTTTCTCGTACCAAACAGACCTAAAGGTGCCAGACCTTATACTATACCTTCAATGTTGGTGGAACTTCAATCTGTTGTTCTCTCTTTAGCCCAGGTAGGTAGTCAAGGAATTTCACAGATTTCTGGTGCCTCTCATTCCGACCAAGGACATTCTCAGATGGATGGGGAATTTGTCAGGGACATACACGATAGAGGAAGGATATCAATTGCTCTTATCAGTATCATTTCCATTGAGAGGAAGGCAAAGACATCAGGTGGTAAATAACCTATTCTCTATGGCTTGGAAGTTACCGATACCTAAGACTTAGATTGTTTGTTTGGAAGCTCATGCGAGGTATTCTTCCTTCTTCCAACTTGCTAAGGATTAAACATATTTTGCAGTAATGAGGTATGTTCCTTTTATTCTTTGAATAATGAATTATTAGATCATTTGTTTTTAAATCGCCATTTTTCAAGGGCTTGTTGGTTTGGTAGTCAAGTAGGTCTCAGAATAGATGACTATCCAAATAGGAATTTGTCACAATGGTTATCTGTTCGGACGAAAAATCATAGAGATGGATCTAATCTATTCTCTTACTTACCTTTCCAAATGCAAGGATGAGCTTTACGCCTTAGCAGGTAGTCCAAATGGCACTTATGCGAGCATTGGCTTTTACTACCAAGGTCAAGCAATCAGAAAATTCCAAAAAGTGTCCGAGAGCAACTAACATCAACTTTATTCCAAAGAGTTATGTGCAGATGTTGCACCCATGTTATTGGCTGATTTTGTTTCATATTATTAGATCTTCTCATAGGAAGAGAGGCATTTGGACTCGGATTCAGTTTAGAATCAAATGCTTGTTGTATGGTGGAATTCTCCATGTGTTAAGTTGGGACATCTTATATTGCACCAGCAATGCATATCTCGCCCGGAACACATTCCTGTACATTGTCCACTTGTTAAGCTCTCGCATACGAAAATAATCATTCTTAATTGGACAATTCCATGTTTACTATATGATATATACGCTCTATGCTAGGGAACTTTGTAAGTTATAATTTTATTACATTTTCATGGAAAATAATCTAGTTACTCCTTTTATTATTATTATTATTATTATTATTATTATTTTACCTTCAACGTCTAGTATTCTAATTTATACTTAATACTCTTTTCGATCCTTAATATTAAACATATTTACTTAATTTGTTTATATTAAGAAAGTTAGTTAAATCAGTTCATATGATATGTTTTTTTTTAAAACATACTAATCATATTCCTAAATTTCCTTCATCTCTCTCATGCTTGATTATTGTTGAGGGATTATCCATAAGGGTAAATTAGGAATACATTGACAAAAGACAAATATCAACTCTGCAATTAGGTTATATATTAAGTATAGGAGGGAGTACAATTTTTTTTCTTGCCGTCCTAATACTTTTAAGAAAATATGTTTACACAAAAAAAAAAAAAATTGCCCACACAAATTATGAAAATTAAGAGAGATAATTATAATATTTTAAAAAATATATGTCATATTAACTAATTTTCTTAAACTAATTAAATTAGGTAAATAGATTTTATATTAAGGATACAATGGATTGCATAATTCAGAAAAAATTGCATTATTATTATTATTTTACATTTGGTTAATAACTTTTGTTTAACCTTCAATGGTAATACTTAATATCTGGTAAAAAAAAGGGTAATCATTTTTTTTGACGTCATAATACTGGAATTGCCTTTCCTCCTATACCTCTTAACACTCGTTGCCCTCCTTTGCTTAAAATGACGCCGTTTTGTGTGGGAAATAAAATCTGGACCGTTTGTTTGCTAAATTGCATGGACGGTGAAGAAGGGCAACTAATTGAATCGATGTTGTTTTGAAGACTTCATTTGAACCATTGAATTTATCAGTCAATCTTAGCTATCCGTTTAATGCATATTTCTTTTCTCTTTTTCCTCCCAGAAGAAACAAAACATGTCAGTACTTTTGGCACCAATATCCCTTTCTTCTGTCTGAAGCTGTGCGGGAAAAGGTTTTAGAGGAAATTGAAGGAGGAGGTGGGAAAAGCTTTTAGAGAAGAGGAACAATAAGGGAGAGTATGAGATATCAAAAATTAATGAGTAAAAAAAATAATCTTTTACCAAATACTCATAGATTTCTTGATATTTCTTATATAGTTTTTACATTTATGTTTTTTTATAATGTAACTTAATACTCTTAAAACTTGATGATATAGGATATTTTTCTTGTGTGTGTATTCCTATTGTAGATATAAATTTTCTGTGTAGTAAGAGAGTTAGAGTGAAAAGTATGAGAAAATTATTTCCATTCTATTCAAAAGTTAATTAGAGAGCTACTGTCTAAGGAAATTAAATTAATTCTATTTATGGACACTATTATTTGGTAGACAGACAAAGAATCACAAACCTTTCTATTTAGGAATATGAATACAAATATAGTCATGGATAAACGAGAAAAGTAACTTCATTTTGCAGACTCCCTATTTTCTTCTGTATTTATATATATATTCCTATTATAGATATAAATTTTTTTATTAGTTTCGGTTAGTTTGCTGAATTTTGTGTATGTGTAATGTTAATATATTTATATGTTGTTGATATAATTCTGTTTTGATTTCTGTCAGTATGATGTGTTGTTAATATATTTCTATTTGCATTTTCCTATGTTGTTAATATATTTCTAATTTTCTGTTTTAATTTCCTGTTCATATATTTTATGTTCTTGATATATTTCTATGTTCCTATTTGTGTGTGTGTGTGTTTCTTTTAAGATTATAATTTTTATATTTTCATTGTGATGAGTTTATATTTATATTAGGTACATATTTTTCAATTTTGCAGTTGAATATTAATTTGACTCCTAGACTTGATCTTGAATTTAACAATATAGAAGAAGCATGAGAATTTTGGAGGGTATATGACAGAAGAATTGGTTTGGGGTTCGAAAACAGAACTTTAACAAGAGCAAAAAAGATAAGTCAAAATATTCCTCTTATCTATATGTTTGTCGTAAAGAAGGGGTGAAGAAACTAGCCATTCGTGATGTGAAAACTAGGAAGCCTAGAGAAGAGACAAGAACAAATTGCAAAGTAAGAATGAAAGTTAAAGAAGTAAATGGAAACTATAAAATAAATGAAGTTTTCTTGGATCATAATTATCCTCTTCAACCTCCTGAAGCTGTTTATCTGTTTGCATTGCTTCGAGGATTAACACCAGCTCAACAATATGAATTAGAAAATGCCGAAAGGGTTGGGATTAATAAAAAATCAGCATTCAATTTACAAAACCAATATGCAAGAGGTCGACCCAATTTGGGATATACAAGAGGTGATATGAAGAATTATCTTAATTCAAGAAGGCAACAAGCCATGAAATACGGGGAAGCTGCATGTATATTTGGGTATTTTGAGCGTCAATTATTAGAAAATCCATCTTTTTTCATGCTCACCAAATGGATTTAGAGGAGCAAGTGACAAATGTACTTTGGGCTGATACACGCATGTTGGCCGACTATGCTTGCTTTGGTGAAGTAATTTCACTTGATACAACTTATTGCACAAATCGTGACCATAGACCTCTTGTAATCTTCTTTGGCTTTAACCATTACAAATGAGGGGTAATATTTAGAGTGATGTTGTTATATGATGAGACTGTTGAAAGTTTCAAATAGCTCTTTGAGACTTTTATGTGCGCACACAAAAATGCAAGGTCACTAACTATGTTTACCGATCAAGATGCTGCTATGTCACGTGCAGCATTCACAAAGAAACAAAAGTATAATTACAGATAACCAGAATCAGCTTCAGATTGCACCAAGACCCTAATCCCGGGTAACCATCTCCTTGCCATTTGAGCCACTAGCCTCAGCTGTAAGGTTTTTCAGTTTGAAAAAGGGTAAGATTTGAAAAAATCTCAGTAGTAACAGTCATTTCAAATATACAAAATGCAATAATAAATATGCAATGTGACATGTCATGTAAGATACTAACTCGTGTTGTATGCATACTGTCCAAGGCCAAACTAATGTTTGCATCCTGGCTTAACTCATGTCAAGGTCAAACGACATGTTTGAATCCCCGGCTTGTTTGCGTGCACTATCATTAGATCCCATAACACAGTTAGGCTAATGTTATGTTATAGAAGATGACATACACAAACATATAGATAATTACATAATATATGAAAGAAAGTGCTACTACCTGACTCCTTTTTCAATCTCTGGGTTTGTTCTAAACTTGTTTCGGCTCGGCTATTTCCAATTCCTATAAAATTGAAGTTACAAATAACTGATTATTAATTACACTATTACTGCATTTTAATTACAATTTTCTGGTTATCTATCACAGTTATAATAGTTTCTTCATAGTACAACTCTGCACAGTGCAGTTTCACTATTTTCAGAAACTGACAGATTTTTCAGTCAACTTTAGAAATTCATAATTAATTCTTAAAAAAAATCTAATTTGAATGATTCCAAGTCCTAAATGAAGCTATTTAAATATAATTTTGTGTAAAATACTTAGGTTTGACTACTATATTCATGTCATTCCTAGAAATTCGCCAAATACCACTGTTCCATATTGCATTCCAGAAACATGGCTTAATCTTTGAAAATTCATATCTCTCAATGTACTTGTCCAAAAATTTCAAACTACCTATCAAATTAAATCTATGTGTCTTTACTTTAATCCTACCAAGTTTCAGAATTTTTAGACAAGTTTTAGCCCACAAAATGCATTGCACAATGTCACTGACTCATAGGAGGCAGATCAAATAGCATGCACATTTAACTTCATAAATTTCCAAATTTGTATACCAACATCCAAAAAGCATGAACACATGCATACCTACACAATTTTTCCTTATAAATCCAATGAAACCATCATAATTTTGAAATTCCCATTATACCCTCATGTTCTGCCTCTGGCCGAATGGTTAGGCTTTAAGGAGGGAAATTGTGTTTTCTTGATTTCTCTTGCATAATCACCTTCTTAATACTTCTAATCACATGATTAACCATTTAAACATTAAATAAACATTATTAGAGGAAATTTTAGTAGCATTTCCCCTAAGGTTTGCTTCAGCCTATATTTACAAATCAAAAGAAAACGAAGGCAAAACCACTCACAACAACAACAATATCATCAAATGAGGCAAGATGATCAAGCTTTGGAGATTACCTCTACTTGAAGTTCAACTCTTTCTCTCTCCTTGCTGAAACTTCTTCCTCTCTCTACACTCTTGATTTGTCTTGAGAAACAAGAATTTCATGGAGGAGAAAAAGTTAGAAGTGATTATAAAGTGATTAGGAAGCAAAAATCATTAAGTTTACAAGTTCTTCCCTTTGATCTTGCACTTGAAACCCTAAGACCTTCCTTCTTATATTTTTGGCTCTTTGAACTCTCTCTCTCTTCTTTCCTGGTTCAGTTTAGCCGGATAAAGGAGGAAGAAGATGAGTATTGATTTATCTAATTATCTCTCCTCTTACATTTTGCTTATGTCATAATTAGATTTAATAGAAATAACTTATGCCATAAGTACTTGGTTCATCTTTTTCCTTTCTTTTCTTGTATTTTTCTTAGCCACACAAAATATTTCTCTTCTCCTTTCCCCTTTGACCGAAATAATTAAGGGAAATGAGACCAAATTTTGCTTCTTGAATTGCCTTATAGATGTTTATTCCCAACTATTAAAATTGGTCATACAACTTTTGACTTTTGCAAATCAAATTTCCCTTGGTAACAGTATTCTAAATTGTGCTCACTAATTAAGAAGTAGCAATTTTCCTCTTTTTAATTTCATTTAGCCGAAATTATAGGGAAAATTAGGGAAAAAATAATTGCTTCTTGTTTTATGAAAATTACCATTTTGCCATTATATTTTATAATTTATTTAAAATAAATCATTTCTTACTCATTTTCTCTTGTTTTGGCCAACTTTTTTACATGCATATTAGACCATTATTTGTGTCATTTTATGCCCCAGTTTAGGTTACCATGTTAGGCTCTTAAGTAGACATTAATTGCTCATTTGTGTTCTTACTTGTCTAAGTTATGCGTAACCAGCAATTGGAATATTTCTAACAATTGATGTGCATCATAATTCACCATTTTATTCCTTTAAATGTATTAATTACATATGAAAAATAGTGATGACTGAAAATGGGATGTTACATGCCTTGTCAAGATCATTAATAAGATCAACAACATCCTCAATCCCCACTGAGATACGCACAAGATTTTTAGTTAAACCCATGCGTATACGTTCATGTTCAGGCATGATCTCATGGGATGTATACCAGGGCAAGCATATAGAGGATTCTACACCGCCTATACAACAAACAACATTAACAAAATTGACAAGAGTAAGAATTAATTTTTAGGAAATCATTTTCAAAACTCACACATATATCTGTCAACTAACAATAAATTGTGAACATTATTATCCTTGAAATCTCTGACAATTTTATATTACTCAATATGATCATTATTACAAGATCATTCTTCATGGTCCTTTAATATAATACTCCCTCAAATCCTTTTTATAATATCCAAAGTTTTGAATTTATTCGGTATTTTTTATAAGATCCAATTTGGGATTTCTCTGAACATTAAATGCATTCTTATCAATTATACCCTATTATAAATAAGAGCATATTTATATAAAAAATATATTTCTTTCATACTTATGATTTTTAATTAATCTGTACTGATTTCTTAAATCATACAATTTAGTTGTTTGGATCTTATAAAAAAAATTTGAGGCATTACTGTTTCTCTCCAATCATCCTTTGCTTTGATATTCACTTATTACTAACCACATCTCTTGACTAATAGAAAACTTTTTAATGGGTAATCTGAAAATTCTGAAGGCATTATCTAACTTAAAGCAAATTCCTTAATTTATGTAAAGTTATTAAGGGACTGTTGGGAGTATTTCATCAGTTGATAGAAGAACAATGATCAAGGACTTTAATTGAAAATCGCATGGTTGTCAGAAGGGAAACCATATAGAAAGAACTAGATGATAACTACTGAATTTGCCGTTAGCACATCTAACCATTTTGGCTATCTATGAAATATAACTCTAAAAATAAGGAATGTTATGTAAATGATAACAATTTACATGACAATATATGTAATATTCCCAAAAATACTAACCGAAACCAGCACTCATGCTAAAGTATTCAGTACTTTCAACAATATGCTTTGAGAGTGGAAGTGAGCCTGTTTCAAAGCTAATCACAGATCCGGGAACTTTTGCCTGTGAAACAGGAACTCAATGAATGTATAAAATCATGTCAGGCATATACCAACAAAAATTAATTAATTAATATTAAATTTCAGCCGGTGAATCATACCTGAGAGTGGTGCAAATCATAACCAGGATGACAAGGAAGACCGGGATAGTATATTTGGTTACTCGAGAGTGTTTGGCAAGAAACTTAGCAACCATTTGAGCATTTTTTCTGAAAAATATAAGATATTATTGCCTCTAACTTACTGTATATTATCGTGTTTTATAAAAATAAATAATGGCTCTGACAAGGAGTTATGTTAGCACTGAAACTTTAAATTAGAAGCTTAGTTATGAAGATAAGACATTGCTCAATGTTCCTTAGCTTATGCAAACCTCATATTATTTTATAATAATCCAGCAAGAATACACACACACTCTCTCTCTCTCTCTCACGCACACACAACTGAACCAAATTATCTTTTGAATAAAAATAGCAGAAATGAGCATGAAAGGACTACGAACAAACCAAAATTAATGAGCTCAATTTAAAACAAATGGATAAGTGGGGTTATAAAATTTTAATAAAAAGAATAAGTAAGATAAAAGAGTAAAAATAAAAAAATTAATGAAAATCTTTTGATCCCACTTCTCTAATTTTTTTTTTAAAAATCGAACTCATTAAAATTTTTTCTCCCCTCCATGTCCCTCATCGTGGTAAAGGTTTATTTATTTCAATGTGTAAGGATATATTACAAGTGGCTATGCATGAAAAACAAACCAATTTATCAAATGGATTATAGTCAAAGGTGAATAAATTAGAAGGAAAACAATCATATTTGTGCTTACAAACTTGAAATTATTAGAAAATCAAAATGTTTCTTGAGGCACCTGTTTTTCCTCCAAGCCATTGTTTTGATTCCCTCCAAACAGAGCCAAGATTCAAATGTAGACAAGGCGCAACCTGTTGCAGTTTTAAAGGACTCCAAGTGTTTTGCCAACCTATAAATGATGATAAAAGGCAACAAAATTTGATGTAAATATTGAGGTCCACATTATTAAATAAAAAAAGTATAAAACAGATGGAAAATAATGAAATAAAAAATAAAATAGATAGTAGTTCACTACATAATAGCAGACTTAACATATGAACAATGGGGGTTTAGCCCCTCTGATGTCCCAATTCTCTAAAGTCCCACCTTCTCACCTTTTTGTCTTTTCTTTTTTTCCTTTTAATTATTAACTTATGTATAAAAAGAAAGACATTTTGGTATTTTGCAATCATGAAACTATGTAGTTTTGAATTTTTTTTAAAGATTATTTATATAAAAAAATTGAAATTGCTTTGAAAAATCCTAAAAAGAAAATTGGAAAGGTGAATTATTACAAAAGGCATTCATTAGAGGCCATAATCCTTGAGCAGTGATTTAGATGTGAAGCTATTTGAAAAGAAAGAATAATATAAGAAATAGCAATAAGAGTATTATTTCATTATTTTTTTAGTGGTAGTACATCAAATGTTATCCATCACATACTCAGCAGCAAAATTTTCCATTCAATTTAAACTTAAGAAATCCTTTGTATATAATAATTAACGAATCAACAAAAATGGATCACAAACAAATCAATATCGTCAACATCTCAAGTGTTTGAGACACAAAGAATAAGAACTGTTATACCCTTTGTCTCTCGTAGCAATGCTACCAGCCATGCAATTGTTATTTCCAGAAATAAATTTGGCAGCTGAATGTGCATAACAACATCTGACAAAAAAAAAAAGTAATACTGTCACTTAATAGAAATTTCTTTCGGCTTTATTTTTTTGGACATGTAATACATATACTCTGCTCTAAACAATATTCCTATTGTGCCAATGGGAGTTAAAATAAAGTATTTTACGTACCTTGAAATTTTTTCAACACACACACACACACAAATTAAAAATTGAAGAAAAATTAAGAGAAATGCTAATTAAGGGACTAAATTCTCACTTCCTAACCAGCTGGTAAGTACATTTAGCAGATATTTCTCATTATCTTCATATGTTTATATACTTTTACTTTGGGCTTTTAGGACTTTGATTTCGTTAATTAGGCTTAATTGTGCATATTTGTGTCTAAGAGCAGTTTGTGAATTTTTCTGCTGAATTCTCGTATTTTTAATGAACTTAAACTCCTAATAATTTTAATTCCCTTGAATACACACACACACACACACATATATATATGATATTACTTGGTGTTATTTCAATGTGCAGGTCACTGGCTAGCTCATGTTATAACAAGCATGTTAATAAGTTATTAAATATAATTAAGTATATATACACATATATTTGTATGCGTGGCATTAATACCTGCTCCAAGGTCCAATGGCTGACTTAACACAGGAGACATTGCACAATTGTCCACCATTACGATAGCACCACGTGCATTAGTCAACAACAAAAAATGTAAGAAATTAATTTTCTAACATCCAAAATAATTCTATATATGCTGCAAGTACATATCATACATATTATACGAGGTTGGGTCCATGCAAGAAGTAGATAAGCATTTACTTCTTATGCAAGAGGAGGGGGGAAAAGAAAGAGAGAAGACAAATTCTGATGGGCCTTTAATATCTGAAGAGAAGACAGAAACAAAACACAATTGATTCAAAAAAGAAAATAGGAAAATTATTATATGTTCCTAAGAAAGAGACTTAATAACCCAAAAATCCCATAATAATTAAGAAGCATCAAATGGCAAGTTTTAATACAATAAACGACAACAATTACTAAAGTGCTAGCTAAATATAATAGAGTTCAAATTCTCACCATTTCAAAAGTAGCAGTTTGGTAAATTGGCGTTGTGGTTGCTTTATAATGATCAAAGTCATTAATGTAATTCACTAGCATTGTGGACAAACTAGGCTCGCTTGTCTGTTTTTCTGCAAATAGAAGCTAACACTATTAATTAATATATAAAACAAAAATAAAAAACACATTATCAAGAAGAAACAAATCGCAAACTATTAATAAGGAGAAACGAAATAAGCACTACCACTACTAGAAAAAACACTTTTAACGTCCTTTTATGGGGGACGCGTATGTCAGAGACGTAATAAATTTGGACTTTATACGTCCTTTGTAAAGGGACGAGTAAAGCTCTGGGTTTAGGCGTCCCTTTTGCTAAAAGGGACGCCTAAAGTTGGGACTTTAGGCGTCGCTTTTATCAAAAGGGACGCCTAAAGTCCCCGTTTAGAATTTTTTTAAAAAAAATTAGGGACTTAAGGCGTCCCTTTTTGCAAAAGGGACGCCTAAAGTACAACTTTAAGCGTCCCTTTTGTCAAAAGGGACGCCTAAAGGGGTTTTTTCCCCATACGGTGCCATTTGTATTGTTTCTGGCCATATCATTCTGAAAGCAAACAGCAACGTATACACAAAAAGGAAACATACAGCACGCAGTTTATAATTAACAAAACACAACATCCACCTCTAATGAAACATTCATGCACTACATTGTTGACAGAAATGTTGTCCACTAATATAATAAACAACTGCTAAGTAAATGTACAGGAAACGATAAACGTCTACAAATCAATGTATTGAAGAATCCTCCCAGCCAACAAGTCTCTGATCAAATTAATGTCTTCATATAAGTAAGCAGCATCATTATCAAAGATCTACAAATTAGAAAATATGATTATACGAAATCAATGAAATTAAAGGATTGTTTAGCAATTCAATTAAAATACAACCAAAATATTATCATTTGATTACCTGTTGAAAATCACTTGTAACGCCACTTTGAATGATATTATACATGTAAAGTAGAACATAATAGCCACATTCAGTACCACCTGGCTGTTGAGGGCACTATAAATCAAAAGCAATTGGTTAAAATCAATAACATACATCATTTATAAAACAACCGTAAATAAAATAACTTAAATTATATTGGAACCACATACTTTGGGATAGAACCACTTTGGCTTGCGAACAACTCTACCCTCACGTGACCCGCCAAGCATTCTATATGTTTGGGTCACGCTACCATTAAAATGTAAAAGATTTTAAGTTAGAACAATTATTTAAATCAAACATTTCTTTAATTAATAAAAAAGAAATAACTAACGTGTTGAAGAATGATTTTGTGTCCTTGTCGGGCTTTTTTGTCAAGGAATCAAACCAATAGATTTCATTGAGGCGTGGGCAAACAACACACAGGCTCCAATGGTAACTACAACAATACACAGATTAAAATGAAGTTTAGATTAGAAGAAAATTATTTCTCAAACATCCCAAAAATTTTTTTTTACTACATACCCTTAAACAATTGGTGCTAGATAACATCACAATTTGGTCGCTGCCATTGTGAAGCCCACATAATGCGTCCTTTGTGCGACATCATTTTTATCCGATGTCGTATTTTCCAGACACAAGAATCCGTATAAATTTTGTCTTTCCATATCAATTCATATGTGGTAGAAGGACCTAAAATAGAAATAAAATGACCAATGAATTATTGAACTTATGAAATCTTGAACTTAGAAAAGAAAAACTAACCAAATGGAAAGTTTGACCCATCTTGCATCTATCTCCTCCAAATGCATAAACTCCTTAAGATCTTTACTGTCGATCATGTAGGGATACGTCAATTGTGTACCCACAATCCCTGGAGGCATATTGAAGTCGACTTGGGGAATACCTTTGTAAATTTGTTGGAGTCGTGCTAGAAAGAGTCATCTCAGCGCATGTTGCTCCTCCTATAACCATAGAAAACAAAACCAATTATATTACAATGATGCCAATAAATGTCAAGTGATATGAATATAATTCCTACCATTGGTGGGGTTACCAACGTGCCAATAAGATATTGAGGGCAAAGGATGAAACCTCCAATTGCTTAACCCAGCGTGGCAATCTCAACGTCAGGGATAGGAATGGCTGCACCTTCTTCCCCCTCATGAACACGTGTCACTGTCACCCTACGTAAATACTGTGGAATTTGATTATGATGGTGGGTGGTAGCTTATGTGTAAACGAGAGCATCGGCTACAACACGAATCATGGGGGCATCCAAATAAAGGATACACGATTCACCCAACTCCGGAGTGGCAGAAGGCTGGCCCAGTGGTTCTGTTATGTGAGAAGGCTGGCCACAGGGTTTTGTACTATGGGAAGGCTGGACAAGACTATGGAAAGGAGCGGCAACAAGTTCTGGAGTGTGGGAAGGCTAGACAAGGGGTTCTGGATTGTGGAAAGCCTCAGCAACGAGTTGCGGAGTGTGGGAAGGCTGTACAAGGGATTCGTCCGGCGGGTTATGACTTCCTTTAGTGCTGGGGAAGGCCGGGGATTCCTCGTTTCTAACCCTAGAGCCTCCATGTGATGAAAATCAAACCACGATTTCATTTCACCACGTAGTTGTGTCATTAGCTCATCTCAGAGCTCTTCTCGAATTTGATCGCAAAGCTTAGCCACAAACTCTTAACTGGGTTCAGCTTGTGAAGAATATAACGAGGCTTTACCAAAATACTTCGAAATACCAACTCCCCTCGGCTCCCCTCTAACACGGCCGGGGTATTCAGGCTTCCCAATCGCCTTGGCCAATATGTCCATCCGTTCACTTGGAGTGAACGAACCTTGGCTACTCTGCTCTTCGAGTTCGTCCTGTAGCATACAATTCGTTATGAACGAAAATTAAATGCTAGAAATGTGAAAGAATTTCACAATTAATTACTTATGCTATTACTACTTACAATCCTCGAGGCAACCTCAGCAATAGTAGGATTTATATATTTTCCACCCTTAATCCTCCCTGCTTTCCATTTTTTGTGACGTGGAGGAGGAGCTGGCGCTTGCACAACAACGGAAGGATCCGATTTCGTAGCTTCCTTCATTTTTTCCAGCTCTTCTGCCATCATCATCCGCTCCAGCTTCCTATAGCCACCCCGAGACATGCAATGCTGGTACTGATTTGCTTCTTGCCTCTGTGTGTTCGCCGCACTTAATTCCTGATTAAGGGAAAAACAAGTCATTAGTGCATTAACTATATTGAAATTATAAATTTTCATACTGAAGACAGAAAATTTACCAAAAATTCAGGAGCTTGTAGTTTAGCTACAAACAACCTCTAGTCCTCTAGAGATAGATATGAATATTTCTAACAAGGATCCAGATGACTCTTGTCACCTCTAAGGTACTTCCTGGAGAGCTTATTTTTAAAATCCTTCCAGCGCAAACGAACCTCTCCCATCCAATGGTTGTACATGTCTGTGGTGTCAGGAACATCAAACGTTTGCTGCAAAAACGGAGACAATTAAACTTGAATAGGAAGAAAGGTCTAAATACATAAAATGTATCGAAAGTTATGTACCAAAATCTGTTGCCATATCATGGCTTTCGTCTTTTTGGGAACCTGCCTCCAACTATCATAGATGATTCGGACTTTGCTTCGACCCAAAAAACTAAGATAACTAATGAAGTGGTCTTCCTCAGGACCCTCTGGATTCATGTTGGCATCAAAATCTATGTGAACCCTCTCCTGTTCATTGTAGTGGCACCTCGCCAATACAGTCATCTTTGTGGCACCTCTTGTTCTTCTCGGAGCGGGTGGCTTTTCTTGCCTTCCATTATGCTGCTCGTTGTCGCTCCCTGAGTCACTAGAACTTGACATATTCCTAGACACAAAAAAATCATTGTCAGAGAGGTAAGTAGATTGCAGGTATCTGTATAAACTACATTAAGGGAAAAAAAGAACATAGGACATAATACAGTTTTATATAGTTAAAGGTCTTACTTCATACTGTTTCCCATATTCCTTCACAATGATCATTTCTTGCAAAATAATCTTCATCATCTACCAACTCGACCTCACTTCCTATAGGTGGATTTGTTGTCAAAGGTGGTGTGTCGTCAAGGTTGAAGGTTGGATCACCATACTTTTGTTTTTTGCTTTGAAGTACAATGGACATATTTTTATTTGCAGGATCTGTGACATAAAACACTTCCTTCGTCTGGCTTGCTAGAATGAAGGGCTCATCTCTATAACCAACTCTTCGAAGATCGACTGAGACAAATCCAAATTGTGGATCTATTACCACAGCAGCATTGCTAACCCACTTACATTTGAACAAAGCAACTTTGAACTTGTTGTAGGTCATCTCCCATATTTCTTCTATAACTCCATAATAAGCCATTGATGCACATATGGGGTTTTTGTCTTTCGAACTGGAAAAGTGCATAGCTTCAGCTTCAACCATCACCCCACTATTTTGCATGGTACTTCTGTCATCTTGCTCTTTTGTGTAGAATGAATACTCATTTATGTCATAACCAGTCCAAGTAACAACCTGAAATGAAGGCCCCCAAGCTAGCCAGTTGATTGTCTCGGACACACCGATCTCATGCGAAACCTTCTCCTCAAACCACTTAACAAATGTCTTGTTTTGCTCAATAGCTATTTGCATGTCACTCTTCTTTGGATTCAAGTTCTTCAAAGTCTTTTTGTGTTCATCTATGTATGGCCGAACTTCTTCCATATTATTCAAGATATACAAGTGTGCTTGCAACACCTCTTCACGATCCGCAGTCTTCACTTTTAGTCCTCGTGTTCCCTTGCTTCTCCTATTTTCATGCCGAGACTGTTCCTTTTTACCAGATAGATAATCTTTACAAAAGTCAATAGCCTCTTTAACTACATATCGCTTAACTATTGAGGCTTCAGGTCGATAAGGATTTTTAGAATACCCTTTTAAGATCTTCATGTATCGCTCAAAAGGGTACATCCACCTTAAATAAATTAGACCGCAAAGTCTTACCTCCCTTACTAAATGAACTACCAAATGCACCATTATATCAAAAAATGTTGGAGGAAAATGTATCTCTAGTTGGGACAGAATTATATAACCCTCATTTTCTAGTTCATCCAACTTCTCAGTGTCGATGACTTTGTTACAGATAGCATTAAAGAAAACACACAATCTGGTTATAGTAGTTCGCACTTCTTCTTTCATAATGCCTCTAATGGCTACTGGTAACAATTGTTGCATTAACACGTGATAGTCATGGGACTTCATTCCCACTAACTTCAAATCGTCCATTAACACACACCTGCTAACATTAGAAGAGTAGCCCTGTGGGACCTTAATTTCATGCAAACACCCACACAAACTTCTTTTCTCCGCTTTTAATAGCGTATGCGCAGCTGGCTCCATATATGCCCTCCTACCATCATCTCTTAGTTGTGGATGCAACCAATCTCTTATTCCCATATCAACAAGGTCAAGTCTCGTGCTCATTCCATCCTTGGTCTTCCCTGGGATGTGCAAAAGCGTACTTACAAGGCTGTCACACACATTTTTCTCCACATGCATCATATCAATACTATGTCTTACATCAAGACAATACCAATACGGAAGATCAAATAAAATTGACATCTTCTTTCATATGTTCTTATCACCCTTAGTCCTTTGATTTTTACCAAAGGTCACATTGACACGTTCTACCCGACTATAAACTTCCTCCCCGGTTAATGCCCTTGGTGCAACTCCATGTTCTGGTAAGCCATCAAAACGCTTTCTCAGCCTACGATATGGGTGGAATCGATGAAGAAACCTCCTGTGGCCAAGGTACATTGTTTTTTTGCAATGCTTAAGTTGTCGAAAGTGTGTTTCTCCTTCACAGATTGGGCATGCTTTATGACCCTTCACACTATACCCTGACAAATTTTCGTATGCGGGGAAGTCGTTTATCGTGGTAAAAATCATTGCACGCAACTTGAAAGACTCTTTCTTATAAGCATCGAACGCATCCACACCTTCCTCCCATAACTTCTTCAAGTCCTCAATCAAAGGAGTCAAATACACATCGATGTCATTCCCTGGCTGTTTTAGTCTAGAGATCATCATAGAAAGCATAACGTACTTGCGCTTCATACATAACCAGGGAGGTAAGTTGTATATTACAAGGAGAACTGGCCACGAACTATGTGTACTAGTAAGAGTTCCATACGGATTTATTCCATCTGTACAAAGTCCAAGCCGAAGGTTTCTCGGCTCGCTGCCAAATTGAGGGAACATTTCATCTATCTTCTTCCACTGTGGAGAGTCGGCCAGGTGCCGAAGATATTTTCCGTCACAAATTATCTCATCAGAATGCCATCTCAACTTTTTCGCTTTTGTTGCGGTCGCAAACAAACGCTTAAACCGTGGTATTATTGGAAGATACCATAACACCTTCGAAGGTTTCCTTTTACTTGTTGTCCCTTCTCTACAACCACCATCTTTCTTCACTTTATATCGTGATGTTTTACAGTTAGGACACTCACTAAGACCTGCATACTCCTTTCTATACAATACACAGTCATTAGGGCAAGCATGTATCTTTTTGTACTCTATACCCATCGTAGACAAGATTTTCTTTGCCTCATACATACGGTTTGGAAGTACATTATCTTCTGGAAACATATCACAAAATAATTCCAATAGTAATGTAAAACTACTATCGGTCCATCCACAAGTTGCCTTTAAGTTTACCAAATGCAATGTTCCTATCAGTCGTGTGTACTTACTCCCACGGTATAATGGTGTCTCTGTATCACTCTGCAGGCTGTCAAATTCATGTGCCTGGGCGAAGGATTCAACCTCGGCATCGTGAATCATTTTCTCCATTCTATCTTGCTCTATAACATCCACTCCTTCCTTCTTGTGCGACGGACAATCAGTTACTTCCTCACCATGCCATATCCACCTTGTGTATCGAAGATTTATTCCATCACAAAGTAGGTGATCCCTTATACCATCAACATCTCGTCGACTCTCATTTAAACAATTCACACAAGGACAAAAATACTTCCCATTTTTTGTTGGAGCATTCCTTCTAGCAAATTCAATAAACTCTTCCACCTCATTCTCATATTCTTCACTAGTTCTCAAAGCATTCATCCAACTATGATCCATTGTTAACCTAAGACATTCTCAATAACGCTAAAGTTTAGAATAATTGACAACAATGTGATTTCCTGTTATAACTATTTTAAACATAAAAAATACAATCCACTAATTTTTTATCGTTAAACTAAAAAATTCAACAGGACATGTTAAAAAATTTATACTTATATATTACTATTATTATGACACAACAATTATTTCTCAAAAATATTTTTATTTTCAGACATATATGGCATTTCACATTTGAAATAATTAATTATTACCTTTTAATCTCATTCATTTTTCATTATATTGCATATATACTTCATACTTCGGAGCTAAACACAAGTGACATCTCAGACACTAAATTAAAATAATCGCATAAAAAACAATATATCCAACTATACAAAAGAAACAAAAAAAAACTTTGCTTCTTGCCTCACACGGATGGGTAGACGCTGCTGGACTTGTGGTGATAAAGGGAGGGGCGCCGCTGCATGCAACTTGTTGAGGACGGCCGGACTGACGTTGCTGGCCTTGTGGTGGACAGATGCAGGGTACGACGCCAGCAGAGAGAAGATCGAGGAGGGGGATGGCGCCTTAACAATCTTGGGAGGAAGGGGATTGAACAAAAATGTTGTAAGTTTCTGCAGCTCGGTGTTTTTGAGAGAGGGAGGAAGAGTGAACGAAACTGCTGGAATGGGAGGAAGGGGATTGAACAAAAATGCTCTAAATTTCTGCAGCTCGGTGTTTTTGAGAGACGGAGGAAGAGTGAAGGGAAACTATGTTTAGGCGTCCCTTCTTGGAGGAGGGACGCCTAAACATATAAATAGGCGTCCCTTCTGTAAGGGTGCATGCCAGCCACGTGGCTGGCATGCAGCCTACATTAGGCGTCCCTTCTTGAGAAGGGACGTCTAATGTCATCCTTTAGGCGTCCCTTCTCCAAGAAGGGACGCCTAAAGATGAAAAAGTTTCTCTTTATTTACATAAATGCCACTACGTACAGTTTTTACTTCCCTTTTTAAAGAAGGGACGTCTTTATGTGACGTTAAATCTTTATTTTGTAGTAGTGTACACGCAAACAATAATAATAAGTAGAACAAAAATGCGTTTTGAAATAATAATAATAGTTGTTACGTGAATATGGGGATTAATAGTGACTAAAGTAACAGAAGAGCTAAGAAAAGTTGAGGCCATTGCCATATCTGAAGGAAGCTGTTAATAAAATGAATTTGTATAACATTCGAAGCTACTCAATGCATTGTATTTAAAAAAGAAGAGAGTAGAGAGGGAAGAGGGAATATGATAAGGATCACATGATGGGAGTAGGCCTGAGGTTTGTTTTGTGTGATGCTCTCATCATGCATTTCACGGTACTATTCATCCCCCCCTAATCATTTGGACTCTTTAGTTTTGGCTTCCTTAGTCTCATAATTTTAACTCAATATAATTCAGTCTTTATAGTTTTAATCATTTAAATGGTTAGATTTTTTTCATTTTAGAAAACAAATTATAAGGGTTAAAGTTATTTATTGAAATTTGGGGACTAATGTTTTAAACCGCTAAAATTGTAAGGACCATGCCATTACATTGCATTAAAGTTCTGAAACTGGATTTCAATTAAGGTAAAACTATAAAGATTGATTTAAGTTGCAACGAGTTCAGATTTTGGGATTGAGATCAAATCAAAATTATAAGAATCGAATAATTAAATTTTCTAATATAATTATATTTAGTATTATTAGACTGTAAATTATCATATCACACGGCTTGACAAAAAAAAAAAACTCTTATTAATGTTGACTTGGTTACAAAAATACACATTGATTTTTTTTTTTAAATAGAGCAAAAATGACATCTCTATTTTTTGTTCTAGATGACATTACTTTTTTGTAGGTCTCACAAAGTGTCCAAGTGTCCATAACATGCCACGTGGTCTATATTCTAATTATCCAGAACACAAACCCTACTTAATTTTAACCCGACATGGCATTTACACAATTTTCAAATAAAAATCTAATTTAAGTAAATTATTTTAATCAATTTCTTCACATAGAGAGCCAAGTCTTTGCTTTTGTAACGTAACGTTCGCCACAGTGAACTATAGTTTTTGTTGCAATTGTTTTCCTTTAAAAAGCAGCCCTTTGCAACATATATATTATATTGATGGAGCCAAATATGACATGTATTTTGGTAGTTAAAATTAAGTGTTTGTGGGCTTAATTGCATATTTGGGCTTAATTAGGGGCTAAAAATTAAAATGCATATTTTGATTACAAGAGTAATTTGGGGATTAAATGAGCTTAAATGTCATATTTTGATTAATATTTGTGATTTTTGAATATTTTCTATTTATTTAGATATATGATTCTCCCTTTATTAATTTAAATATGCAGATGATGATGTAGGGCACCATGTATCAATTTGGCAATAATATATGGTTCCACAATGACTAATATGCCAAACCTCTTAACACTTTGATATTTGCAGAGTGATATTTAGAGGGCACACAGAAATAGTGAAAATATACTGATAATAAGTGCTTGTTTATATTACAGACAATTCCCATAGGGTTTGAAAAATATAAACAAAGTCCAAAAGAAATAAATATTACAACTAAAGATAATCAACTGCACTCCATTAGAATCGGACCTTCAATCACCAGTAATTACTATTTTGCCCTTAGGGCTGCTACCTTCTGCTGGAATATTTTTAAATGTTGAAAAATAGTGAGATTCGAATGAATCTCAGTAGTAACATACAATCCGACATATAAAATGTGAAAATAAATATACAATGCACCATGTTATGTAAGATGAAAATGTTGTGTGTACATTATCCGAGGTCAAACGATTATTTGCAACCCCTGCTTAACTCTGCGCCTCTATTGGGTGTGAGACCACAACTAAGCTAATATGCGTGTCCCAGATACTATGCTCATATTACAGAAAATGACATACACAACATATAAATAATCACATAGTGTATAAAAGAAAGAGTTACTACCTAGGTCATTTTTCAATCCGACTTTTATCCAAAACTTTTAATCCGGCTCGGGCTATTATTAATTCCTATAAATTAAAGTTAACAAGTAATTAGTTATTACTTGTGCTATTACTACCTTTAATCATATTCTAGTGGTTATCTCAATTTCAGTGATAGTATAATTCTCCACAACACAATTTTTACTATTTTTCAGAAAACTAGCAGATTTTTCAATCAATTTTGAAAAATCATAATTAAATCTAGAAAATTCCAAATTGACTGGTTCTAAAGCCTATGTGAAGATATTTAAATTAATTTTCATATAAAAATATTTAGGTTTGACCAGTATCAACAAATATTTTCCAGAAATTATCCAAACGTCCCTACTCTAGATTTCCTTTCAGAAATAGACTCAACTTTGAAAATTCATATCACCTAATGTACAAGCTCAAAAATTATGATCCACCTATTAAATTAAAGCTCATAATGTCTACTATAAATTTAGAAAGTTTCATAATTTTTTGTAAAGGTTTGTATTTCCAAAATTTTGCCACAAGAAATCTGTCTTCCAGAAACATAATCTGGTAGCTACTAACTTTATAAAATTCATATATCTTAATATACTGATCCAAATAATACCTATTATATATTAAATTAAATTTATACATGTATAATTTATTTCTATAAGGTTTCATAATTCTTGGACCAGTTTTGACTAACTAAATGAATTTTATAACTAAACTGATTCTAGAAAAACTAATCAAACAACATCTCCTCTTAATTTCTAAAAATTCCTAATTTATACACAATCATCTAAAAATTACAACCACATGTATTCTAACACAATTTTTCATGTAGAATCTATTGGTAACATCAAATTTACCAAATTCTTAGTCCTTACACACACACACACACATATATATACATATATGTGTGTGTGTGTGTGTGTGTGTGTGTGTGTGTGTGTATATCTACACCCTATTCCAACCAGAAATGATAGTAACTTATTTTCAAAATCACACAACTTACAACATCTAGAAATTCTCATAAACAACCCAAACCAACCAAATAATAATAAAAAGAGATAGAGAAGACTCACATAAACAATATTTAAAGCTTGCCTATGGTAACTGACTTCTCCTTCTTCCTCTTCTCCGACAACTACTCTCACATTCGTCTTCCTTCACTCAACTCTCTCTCTTACTCACGTCTCTCTCTCTTTCTCTCTATTTTCTATTTCTCTTCTCTTATGTGCATCTTGGTTGAAAGGATGTGAAAATGAGAAATGTGTGTGTGTTGCTGTGAATTTATAGTGGAAGGGTATGTGTATTTATTTAATAAATGAGTGTGTGACATGAGAAATGTGTGAAGAGCATGTGAAACAAGTGTGGCATGTGAAGCATGGGTGGCATGGGAAGCATAAAAAATGTGGGTGTGTTTTTAATATATATATATATGTGTGTGTGTGTGTGTGTGTGTGTATTTTTATCCTATTAATTATACATATTAGACCTTAAATTTTCCTCTTGTCTAATTTATGATTCCTTAAATTTTATAGGTTTCATAATTTAGCTTACTATCTAACTCTTAATCATTATCTTTAAAATAATTTCTCAGAAATTCCTAAGCCAAATTATGACCATTAATTATTGTTCCTCAAATTTTTTAGGAAAATAGGCCTTTAATTCTCAAAATAAATTTTGGGATATTACAATTATTAATGAACGGAAAAATTGGAATTAAGGAGTGCAATTGTGCATAGTTTGTTTTAATTTATTCTTAGAGTAAAATACATAAATTACCCCTATACTTTATCTAAATTATAGAAATCTCCTCTTTACTTTGAAAACATATATAAACCTCCCCTTAAATTAAAATTTTTATTACACAAACCTCCTTTGTATTTTTGAAATTTCATTTCTATTGATCCATCCATTAATTAATCGCTAAGTTTGACTCTTAAATATGAATTTTGACCAAAATACCCCCATATAACATAATAATTACTTAAATATTTATATTTATAAAAAAATTATAGTACCAGAAAATTTATAATAGATATAAATACAAAATTTTTAAATATATTATGAAATTTATTAATTTTTATTATATTATAAATTTACAATTTTTTTATTTCTAATCATGTTCATTAAAATGTATTTATTTAGATTTATTTTAAGGAAAATAATTAGATAAAATTCCTCATATTCATTTTGTCAAGTTCTCCAATCATATGTCACCATTTGTCATATTTTTTAATTATTATCGTTTAACTATAAACTCATATTAAAAAAATAGGACACATGGTCATGTGTGATTGAAGAACTTAGTATAATGGATATAAGAAAATTGATGTAAGTATGATCTTTCTTTTAAATGGTTACATTTAGATTTTAAATATATTTTAATTTATCATAAAATATAAATGGAACAAGTGTAATGTAAATTATTTAAATTGATAATTTATAATTTTTCAACATTTTTTTGCTAAAAAATTTATAAAAACATTCAGTTTGTATATATTTATTAAAAGGGTTAATTAAATTTTCAGTCAATTTTTTATATCTGCATTAACTAAATTATTTAAAATTACATCCTAGTATAATTAAAAATATTAAATAAATATATCTGGAAAATATAAAAATAAAACTGTGGAAAATGAAAAAAAGGAAAGAAAAAGAAAACTCTTAGATCATTTATGACAATTTTAACCAAAAATATAGATTTAGTGTCATGAAGAGTAAATTAGTAAACAAAACTTATTTTAATAAATATGTCAATTAAATTTTTTTTAGAATATTAATAATGGTGTTTAGAGCTTAGATTTAAGTATATATTTTCAAAATAAACAGGAGGTCGATGTAACTAAGATAATATGCAAGAAGGGTTAAAGTATTTTTACTCTTTTTACTTTGTTATGACACGAGGGCATTTGAGTTCTAGGCTTTCATAATTTCACTATGGGTTAGATTGAATCTTACTCATGGACCGCAAAAGAGTCCCTCACTTGAGCACATTAAAACTTGGGCCTTATCTCATTCAATGAAACCCACATACACCTTAACTTCTTCTTCTTTATTTTATTATTATTATTATTTGCCAAAACACTTGCCCCTTGACCTAGCTTACATTTGACCTAATCCTGATAGCAAAATTTCAGCCACCGTTCTCACTAGTTTGGAGGCGAAAAACGCATCACTTCACGATCTTAAGAGGACACACGTTTTTCTAAACTCTACACACCATTTTATACCCATTATTCACCCATTCCATCATCTTCTTCATCTCCATCATTCATCCATCATACCTCATCTTTATCATCACCATTGGGGTCATGGATGCTATTTTGAATTATAACTAAAAAAAGTTAATCAGCGACAGAATTCCACCGCTAATAAACTTAGCGACAGAATTCTACCACTAATTAATTAGTGACAGACTATTTAATGATGAAATAATCTCCGTTGCTAATCCATAATTTTTTTTTAGAAGCGTGAACAAGAAGAAGCTTGTTGGAGCTAAATCATTGTCCATGTATGGCTAGATTCCTCATTAATTCAATTACTTCTTCGTTTTCTTGATTACATTTCCCGTATTTGATAATTTTATTCTTCAATATCTTCTTATTCTTTCTCTTAGCCATTCTTCATAATTCAACTTGATTTCTTCTTCCTTTTTTTGACTATTTACAATATATTTCACATTAAACACAATAGTTAGTCAAAGTATAAAATAAATACATTATGTTTTTTTTATATTTGGCATCTATATTTGACATCATCAAAACTAATTATATCTAACATATATGACTATAGGAATGTAGAGGAAGATTAATAGTTAATTTTAATCGGTTTACTTTTGTTATTTAGTTGTTATAAGATTTTATAATGAATTTTCTATATATTCAGCCAATAAATAATTTAATATTGGACTTTTTAACCTATTAAACTTGGGTTAAATGATTTATTAGGATTCTTTGGAGGTATTATTGAATTTTTGATGGTTTAGTTTTGAGATTTAAGCTTGAAATTTAAAGGTTGGAATTTTAATGAAATTTTAGATTTTTAGAACTTTAGGATTTTTGTTAAAGTGAGATATTTGGGTGTTGTCAATAATTTAATTGAGTGATTTGGATTGTTAGAGAAAATGGAAATTATGTTAAAATAATTAGTTTGGTCTATGGGAGATTTGAGAATATTTCTTTACTTGGAGAGTACAAACTTTAATTATATACGTAAATATATGGTTGAAGTGTCTTGGTTGTGTGTGTGTGTGTGTGTGTAATTAAAGATAACAATTATTAATTAGTAATATGGAAATTAGAAGTTAGTAGTAAATTATCTCAAATAATTCAATGAGTTATTAATATGTGGTTATATAATTACGTAGACTGATAGTGAATGGTCGGTATTGAGCACGTGGCATTTTGTTTGTGGTAATATCTCCTTACTTGGTAAAAGGTAACAACTTTGCACTTGTTATGTGTGTTGGTATATTATTTGTGAGTATTTTTTGAATTGATTTTGAGAATGAAAACAATATATTGATATTGATTTCATATTTCAATGAGTATTTTGAAAAATTTATTGAGATCGAAAAAGTTATCATGACGTTGATGTGTATTTTGATAGAAATTGCCTTGTGGAATATAATTGTGAAGAGTGTGTGAGTGAGAGAGAGAGAGAGAGAGAGAGAGAGAGAGAGAGAGAGAGAGAGAGAGAGAGAGAGAGAGAGAGAGAGAGAGAGAGAGAGAGAGAGAGAGAGAGAGAGAGAGAGAGAGCGAGCTAAGAATTGAGACATTATAGCATATATATAAGGATGATTTGATTACCATCTTATGAATGTTAAAATCTTGAGAAATTCTCATTGAATTATTTGTTGATAATTGTTGTGATAATTGAATTGGGATGAGATGGAGTAGTTTATTTTACCACATGGTATAGCTTTCATTGTGTACGATGGTTAGATTTCTATTGTCCCACCAATTCAATGAGGTACTGTCCCACCAGTTTAATAAGGGAATGCTCCACTGGTTCAATGAGGAGCTGCGACACCCTACTAGTTTAATGAGGGAAAAAGACCTATGATGTCGGTATGTGCTCTATGGATTTTGGCCGGTTCTTATCACATGACCAGTGAGCTTTTGAGTTGCCAGTAACATGGATATCAACCTATGGGTTTAGTCAGCAAAAATAAGGTAGTTTGGTTGGATTGATGTGAGGCAACTTGGGAATTGTGATATAGAGATTGTGATACAAAATTCTTGACGTGGAATTGGTAATATGAAATTGTGATATGAAAATTGTGATACAGAATTCCTGACATGGAATTGGTGATATGGAAATTGTGATATAGAGATTGTGATACGGGATTCCTGATATGAAATTTGTAATATAAAATTATGATATAGAATTTGCGATTTGGATGTTTGTTAATTATATTCTCATACTTTGTTATATAAATTGTTTCACTTGACACCTCATGATCATATATTAGCATGTGTAATGAGTTGGATAGTTGGTTACTAAAGCTTTTATCTCACCCTATTGATTTAACATTTTCAGGGTATAGTTCTCGTACTAAGACATCAGGGAGAGCTCCTAAGACATAAATATTTCTCCATATATCTATATATCCTCTTTTGATTTATTATGTGATGAATTAATATATATTGCCACTCATAGGGCCTATATTTTGTAAAATATGATTTAACTGCATACTTTTAATTAAATTTTCATTGGCTGGTGTACTGGTATAAGGCCTAAGGCCCTTAGGATTGCATGTGAATGGATATGGACTGACAAACTCATATTTTAGAAACTTTTGATTATCATACTATGATTTGTATACTATGCAGAATGAGATTTTTGATCTTGAACTTTTGGTGAATGTTATATTCTGAGTTTTTTGGTGAATGTTATATTCTAAGTTTTGTGAAACTTAAGGTCCAAGCATTATTCATGATTTGCTAGAATTATTTACATCGTCTATTTCCAGTCATGGATGACCTTAGTTTGAAATGAGAAACTCTTTATAATCATAGTGAAATCTTGAATTGTTTGTTAAACGTTTTAGTTCTACCATGATTAGTGTTTGAAAGATGAGTTAATGTTATGAAATTAAAAAAAGGATTTTACAATTCCTAATTTTAGGAGTCAATTTAATTGCCCTTAGTCCTAACTGTTTTAAGAATTTTCCTTAAAAACCCCCCTTCATCCTACTTTTTAGGATGTGAGATGTAACATCTCAAAATTTATTCAAAAGATAAGGATTAATTTATGGGAGTTAGATAGTAAGCCAAATTATGGAAGCTATGAAATTTAAGGAGTCTTAAATTAGACAAAGGGAAAAATAAAGACATAGTGTGTGTAATTAATAGGATAAAAATATACCTATATATATATTATATTAAAACAAAACACACACACCTTTTTCCCACACTTCACACGCCATGCACACACACACAATCATCTAATTAAATAACACACACACACACTACCCACATGGCACACACACACATTTTTAATAATTAAAAACAACACTCTCTCTCACTCTCTTAATTATACGTAACACACAACACACACTTCACATATTTCTCAATTCTTATCATCCAAGCATCCAAAAAGAAATAAAAGAGAGAGTGAGTGAAAAAAAGAGAGAGAGCAAGAGACACATAATAGAGAAAGAGAGATACGTAAGAGTGATCGGTGCTACCAGAGGAATGAAGAAGTGATTACAAATTCTACATACAACTCCATATCCTAATATAGGTGAGTTTTCTTCCCATATTCTTAACTCTTTCTAGTTGATTTGAGATTATTTTTGGGTAGTTTGGGAAGCATAAGAACCTAATATAATAAATTGTTGTTTTGTGAGGTTTTGTTTTGGCTAAAATAGTGCATAGGGAAGGAATGAGAATTTGATAAATTTGAGGTTTCCAATGAATTCTATACGAAAAATTATATAGGAATACATGAGATTATGATTTTTGGATGATTATATATAAGTCTAGAATTTTTAGAAAATAAGAGGAGTTGTTGTTCGGTTAGTTTCTCTGAAATCATATTGGTTGTAAAATAAATTTCGGTAATCAAAACTGGTCTGAAAATTATGAAAGTTTCCAGAAGGAAATTAGACATCTTAAGCTTTAATTTGATATATAATATGTATCATTTGGGTTTATAAATAGTGAAATATGAATTTTTAAAGTTAGATGATGAATCTGGAACGTTTTATGGTACAGACGAGGTTTGACGAAATTCTAGAAATTTTGTGGCTATAAATTATAAATGGTAATATTTTTCTCTGCAAATATACTTAAAGAGGATTATATAGGATTTTGAACCATCCCATTTGGAGTTCTATATATTTAGTTATGAATTTTAAAATTTAAGCTATTGAAACTGGAAAGATTTTCTGGCAGTGCGAGAAAACTTTAAAACTGGAAATTATTCATGGATAGGTGGTAGTTAAATGTATTATTATATTAAAATAGACTTCATAAGTGACACATAGAATTTAGAACCACCTTAATTGGATATTTCTAGGCCAAGATATGAATTTTCAAAGATTATTGAAAATTCTGTCAGAATTGTGTAATAGTGCAAAAATAAAAAGTAAGGGTATTTTTGAAATAATTGGGACTCTAAGGGTCAAGTTAAATACTTAGAGTTGGTATGAGTCCATTAAATACCTACTGGATTTAAGGTATTAGTTATAATGATAACCTACCAAAGTGTCTTAAATTATTTTGGAATAAGTAATAATTTGCCCGTCCGTAAATTATAAATTATAGGATTTGACATTTGCCCGGGACGCCTAAGAGACTGAGAACAGGAACCAAATTTGGAAAGACTGTCAGGTAGTACCTTATCTCTTATATCATATGTGATGCCATGTATGTGTATCATATCATCTGTATATATGTGCGGGACAGATAGTCCATAGGTGGTAAGACCCGTAAGTACAAGTTACACTGGGAGTTACCCAGAGGCGTCTTAAGCCAGGTAGGTTTGAGACAGAAAGCCTGTGACTGTACCTTGTATGGGGCAGAGGCCCTGGGCAGCCAGATTGTGAATCTCAAGCGCTATGAGTATGAGATAAGGGACCGGTTAGGCCCTTTTATGTGCTGCATTTCTGTAAGTTGTGTTGTTTGATGATTTGTTTTACATGCTTAGTATTTTCATATTATATGAGTGATATGTGTACTACTGAGATTCTTTTGAATCTCACCCCTTTTTCAACAAATGATCTACAGCAAAGGCGTCCAGCTCTAAGGGCAAGAAGGTAGTATAGACGAACGAAGAAGAGGCAAATAAATTATGGACTGTTTGGTTATCATTTTATTTTGGATGACTGTAAAATATTTATAAGTAGTAGTAGTAGCGATGGTAGTACTAGTACTCGTGACGCAGACTGTATAAGTTGTAATCCGTACGCTAGACTTTCGATAACGTATTGGTATCCAGAAACCCATAAGTTAACCATCACGACGCGAGCTATGGATAGAAAATGCTCTGTATTTTAAATAAATGATTTTGAAACTGATAAAGATAATGAATTTACAAATTAAAATTTAGACCATACATATTTATTTTAAAAAGTTTTTAAAAATCTTATACAAATATAAGATTAAACTCTGTCTTAAATTGAGAATTTAATTTGTTTTGGTCTCAGGTTTAAAACCATTATATATTTAAACTAATCTAAAGGCTTTAGAAATTAAAGTGTTACATGAGAGTTTTACATTTAGTTGTCATTATTTATAATCTAGCTTTATTGAACTAAAGGACCTATCCTTAATCCTAGCACATGGATATATGCATCTAGAAGAGTTGTCTAATTGAAGAATGGAATAATAATACGTGGACATTAAATCTTTTATTTTACAATCCACTTTTTGTTTCCTAACTTTCTCTTCTCCTTTCTACATTTCTTTTGATATGGACCATGTTAAGATGCTTGATTTTGGTTTTATTTTGAACCTATTTATCGATTGAACTTTGTGTTTATTCTCTTTTAGTATCTAATGAAGTATTATGTATGTGTTGATTTTATTTTGTGCTTAATACCTTTAAGTGCTTGATTACTACTTAGTTGTTTTGTTGAATGAGATAATGTTTGGGAAAGATTATTTTGTTTAAAATATTGGATAAAATCATATTAGACTTGAAGTTTGGATATTGGATAAATGGTTTGTTAATATAAGAGAGATCTATCTATTAACCTAGTATTATTATTGTAAGATTGGCTTTTAAAAACTATTTTCACAAGATTGTTGCAATAGATTGAATGAACTCTTTAAAAATAGATGTTAGTTTTGACTCAAGAGAGCATAATCAAATAGCTTTTTAAAACTTAGGCAAACACATTTCTTCATTTGGTCACTAATTGAGGGTGAATTAAATGAGTTCATGAAGCATAAAAGGGAATAGATAATTCTAGGTCTTTAATATTTGTGAAGTTATGTCTACTTTGCTTTTTATTATTTCCCTTGAATTCTTAAACCTAAACAAAAATTGAATCTGCTCAACATAATTAAAAATATAATTGCAATAACTAGCTCGTTTTTACCTTACTCCTAATGGAAATAATACTTTTTTATACTACTTACAAACCGTATACTTGATGTTAAGCTAAATGGCAAACAACTAGTCTATTCATCATGATCCAAACTCAAAGGCATAAAAGCAGTGCTCGGCCTCTAGCCAACTATTCTTTTGAATTCAAAAGTACTTTGAACAAAAATGATCGGTCAAAGTTAACATAATGAACTAACATGCAATCCTTAATTGGCAAAAAGAGTGCGAATAAGACAATTCTTTTGAATTCAAAAGTACTTCCAACAAAAATGATCAGTCAAAGTTAGCATGATGAACTAACATGCAATCCTAAATTGGCAAAAAGAGTGCGAATAAGACATAACACTATTATAAATAAATATAGTTGTAGCGTTTATTTTAATATTATTTGTGATATTTGACAAATGTCACATATCTTAACGCTACTAAAAGAAACTGTGACACTACCCACAAGCGTCACAACATGTATATATATATTTTTTATTTAAATACTACCTAGAGTGAAAGGAAGCGCTACAAGAAGTTCAAACTTGAGAAGCGCCACCCTAGACCTTTTTAAAAAAAAATTTAATATTTTTTTAATATTTTTTAAAAAATGGCCTAGGGTTGCGTTTCCTTGAGGAAGCGCCACCTTAAAACTTTTTTTATTTTTTTAAATTTTTTTTAAAAAAGACTATGCCTAGGGTGGAACTATGTTGATGAATTACAGGAGCTAAATCTCTTCTCCTAGAGCACATGGTTAATTCTTGAGTTTGGAGCTTCATAGGTGAGTGTTCTACTATCTAATTTCTATATTTAATCTTTGATATTAGTTAAATCATAGGTTTTGAGTTTAATTAATTTATTGGATTGGAGTTTTGTATTAGGGTTCCAAGCATTTCTTAAGATTAGATATATGATTTTAACTTTGTGGACTTGACACTTTGAACTTAATTAGTAGCAATTTCTTGTGTATTAATTTTAGTTAAGTTTGTGCTTAGAATTTCTATAAATATATTATGTTTGTTATCAAAGGTCTTTGGTTACTTGTGTTATTGCATATTGTTAATTTCATTGGTTAAAGTTTTGAATTGGGTTTTGGTTAGAAAAGTTAAGTTTTGTCACGTATGGTTCACTTAACTCAAGCTAGCTCAAAAGGTCTTTTTGACACTTTTGTCAAACTAGCACACTCCCATTATCTTTTGAAGTAATGATAGATAAGAATTTATTTTTCTAAGATATTTTATCATATTTTTCAAAACCAATTTCCATTACATTCCACTTTTATTCTAAAAATCCAAAAATATTAGTTTTTAAAGCATTTTAGTTTAATTGAAATTTAGTTGTTGGATAAAAAAGCACAAAATCCTGTTTAACTTGTTTTATACCAATCATCACATTTAATTGACAGGTAATTAATACAAAGTTTCTCAAGAGATGATCTGAAATTACACCATACACCCTATATTATAATCTTTAGTTATTTTTTGAAGTAGTTACTGAGATATTAGCCGACACGCTATATCTTCAGTAGTATTGCTTAATTGTAGTTTTACCTACTAGTCTCTATACTGGTGGTTTGATAAGCAAAACAGCATTTCCCCCATCCCCGAGCTTTAAAATAAAACAAAAATTATTAAAATACTACAAGTTCCCAAATTTATTGATTAAGGGTCTGTTTGGCAACCCGTTGAAAGTGAAAAAAAGCTCAGCTGCAGCTTAAAACCACCTAAAAGCCCATTTCCAATGATGGGAACCTGTTTGGCAATGCTTGTATTCTCACTGGGCTTTTCAAAAAAAAAAGGAGCTTTTGTAAGAAGCTCCTTTTTTTAGCTTCTGCAGGCACAGTGAAGGGAGTTGCATAAAAACAAAACAAAAAAGCAGTGAGGAGACCCCCTTCTCTGACTCAAAGTACATAAGAAACATGGGAAAAAGGGAAAAGAAAGGTTGACACAGAGAGAAACAACCTAAGCAAAATAGGAATGAATGAACGTATGTAATATTCAGAGTGAACGGGCCATGACAATAAATAATTCAAAAGTGGGCATGTAATTATAACAATAATTATTTTTTTAATAATTATTAAAAAAATTTTATTTTAAAAATTTTATTTATATTTTTTCACATCAATTATGACAATATTTACACAAACAATATACATGTAGTATTCAACAAGATTCATACCCTTTTCAGTCATTTCTCTTATAAATAGGCTTTTCAAACGCTAATCTAAACAGGTTCAACTTTAAAAAAAAGTCACTTCTCCCACCGTCAATCCAAACATAAATCACATCTACAATCTGACTTTTTTTCAATCGGGCTTCTGCAAAAATTCCATTAGAAAAAAAGCTACTTCTCCACTGAGTTCCCAAACAGGCATTAAAATTATGTATAAAAGTTCATTCAAAACATATGACACACATCTCAACCGGATTTCAAGTTAAGACTTTTTAACCTTCCTCAAGTTAAGACTTCAGATCGGTTTTAATTTTTTAGTTTATTCGAGATCGGGCCCGCCTGTAATGGTTGAAATGAACGCGTTAGACAGCCATATGAAACGAAATTGACGAATTCTCGATATAATCAGTAATGAAGTTCATTGAGATTGCATCTTTTTGACCCTGATTTATTAATATTAGAGTGGTACATACCCTAATAATTGATTAATACCTACATTTTCTATATGACTGATTAATGTACGACTCTGTTCCTTGTCTGTCTATTATTATATTACTAGAAAACTTGTTCAAACGGCTTCAATAACGGTGTTAAGTTGAAACATTTGATTAAGCCATCACTTTATTATAACAATGTTCATTTTTTTTAAAAATTTTATTACTTAAATGTTGAATTAGTTGTCTAAATCGTTTAGTTGAGGTGAAAGGACACATTGGAAGATGTATCATTAATTAAGAAAGAAAGATGAAACATCAATAATTAATGTGCATAGGAAAAAAAACGTTTATTGATTAACTACTATTGAATTCCATAAGTTTTATAGTATGGATGAAAAGAACGTAGACTACCTCTATATATAAATATCATCTATTCCTTGACATTTCATTTCTAGTACATCCATTTTTTTAAAAAAACAAATTCGAGGTCTCAAGTCTTCTTCATTACAAATAGTAAGAATGATAACGATATATTCGTTAGTTCATGAATGTGGCTGTTGTGGTGGCAACTGCGGCAATGCCAGTAGTTAGTGTGACATTAGGGGTTGGTGTAAAGCCCCGCCTTATATATCCTTTATTACTGACCTTATTTAGAGTAGCAATACGTAGTTCAGTGGGCACACAGGAATAACATGAATATACTGATAATATTAATACAATATTGTTTGATGATAATACAAAAGTTTCCCCACCAGGGGTTTACACCATATTTACAGACCTTCAAACAACCAGCAACATTTCTCTTCGTGCATACGCCTTTTCTGATCTCAGCACGTTTCCAATACTCACCTGTCTGAATGGTTGTTTGGGAGGAGTGAGATTCGAGAGAATCTCAGTAGCAAACATTATCATTATGCATGCCATATATATATGAATGCATGACATGCTTGCCTACACTATTTCATGCCAACATAATGACATGTTGCATGCTCGATGTTATGATATACATATGGTCATTGCACAAATATAACAGAGCTTCAACCAACCATACATGTTTCACACAAATAGGCAAAGCAATCACATAATCAATGCAAAAAATACATATCACATACATGCAGAAAATGTAAGTTCACTACCTCTCGGACTTTATGTCCTTCTCTTCTTGTCCCTTGATCCACCAACCATTGCTTCTTCTTTATCACTTCATGGCCCTAGGCAAGAGATAACATCATTAGAGTCATGAAAAGTAAATGCCCAATGGCCCACATTAGCCCTAAAGGCTTACTTTCACCCTTGGAGTTCATACCAATTACATTGGTGCCCTTAAGTCTTAATTTTGCATAAGGTATAAAGCTGACAGATTTTTCACTAAACTTTGAAAATTCATATCTAATTGTATAAATGTCCAATTGGAGTGATTCCAAAGTATATGCGACCTTTATTGAATATATTTTTAAGAAAAAATATAAAATTTAGCCAATTGAAAGCTCACTCTTCCCAGAATTTTAATCTTTGAATGCTGTCCCAGAAAATAATTAATTTCGCTGGGCTAATTTCAAAAATTCATTTCTCTTTGTGTACAACTCCAAATGACTTATATGACCTATCAAATTAAATCTTGATAAGTCTACTTTCATTATGAAAAGTTTCATAATTTTTCACTATCATTTACCCATCGAAACATGTCACACAATCATCACTGTCATACCAGGAATTTCACCGGTAGCAAAAATTACTTTGTGTTCCACTTTACTCTATTGTGTGTGACTTCCAATCACTTCGTTTTGTTATTCCCCAAGCTCTTTAGCTCACCAATATAATTCCTTTTAATATCCAATGATATAAAGAAATTTTAGGGAATTTAAACATGCCTCATAGAGACATTTGCTAAACCAGGGTCTAGCAGTCCACTTAATCCAGCTTAATCTTATACTTCTAGTCCCAAAATTCGGGATATTACAGTTGGAACCCCGTGACTACTTCAAATAAGATGTTGGCATATTAGTATTCTGTTAGCCTTTAATCATTTTTATGATGTGTAGGGTCATATTGTTGCCTATGTTTTTAAAGGTGAAGTTGCATATCATACTTAAAAGAGATACATCTGACATGGACAACAAGTTAATGTTGTGGATTTAGTTCTGCATAATGATTCAGTGTAGAATTAAACATTTAAAGAGAATACTACACATAAAGAACAAGTCCTATTACACTGAAGCCAAATTTAATGATTTCCTATCCCTATAACTGTATCAGGATAGTTGTTTATGTGGCATCTAAACAACAATTATGCATCCCTATTAGGAAGGAAGATTCATGAAGTTTCAACCCACAAACCCTCAAGCTCATAAATTATGATTGTGTTCTTCAAGTACATTGGTTATTTTGTTGTACGCACTATCTATAAACAAATAAGAAGAAGCATAAGCAAATCATGTGAATAAATACTATTTTATTAATATTTTATTAGCAAATCACAACCATTAAATATTAAGTACGCATAACTCTAATAAGCATTACCATTATAATTATTAATATTAAAATTTTTTATAATTATTAATTACTAACTATTAATAATTAATATTAATTATGAATTAATAATAGCACATAATATTTTTTTTGGATTAAATGACCAAATGTACATTAGAAAAGGACAAACCCTCTCTCACTTTCATTTGTAATCTTTCAAATTATTCTATAAATGTTATGCTTTGAAAACTTAGTCTACAACTTATTATCACTTAAATACTTAATTACTCATTAATTAATATATATTGTAAGGCATTTATTTATAAGTAGTATGATGATGTGATTTGCATTTGTGCTCACATGTAAGCAATTTTTCCACTCATTTATAAGCCAATCAAGGGGGACAACTATGCGAGAGGGAGCAGCTAGGGATGACTAGATGAAAAGGAGACTGCTTTGCGGATATGGGATGGTCGAGAAAGAGAGTGGGGTTAGACGACAAAGGATCAATATTAGAGACATAGAAGAAGGCAACCAAAGACAAAGGAAACTAAAAATAGAAAGGGAAGGAAGATAGTGACAGCTAGGAACACACACACACACACACACACAGATGATTCACTAATTTGACACAACCTTAGCCGCATCGGGCTTAAATCACAAATTTTACTACAAATTAAAATACAATATAGTGCAAACAACTTAGGATCATTCTCTTATCAAGGAACCTTTTATTTTGAATTTCCTAGGTTAAACTAAGTAATAAAAACAAGATTAGAAAGGGGTTTCGAAAATGGTTTTCTCTAAATTAAAATACATGTAAATAGAACCATTTCTACTCTTTTTGGTGTTTTTTGGAAAAACAATGAAAGAATGTTTGAATTGAAAGTGAAAATATGAATGATGGATGCTTTTAGTAATAAAGAAAGTGGCTATCCTTGCGCAAAAAGGTTATCAGAGTTAAAACTTCATTAAGTCTCAAGAAAAACATCAAGATAACATAATGGTTGTTTATGTGAGATAGTTATTTATTTTTATAAAAGTCATGTTTCATACATAAAACTGTTATCTATGTCACTACAAAACTAACGGTTGTAAAATGAGACCGTTATGTGTTACCATATATTATAATTGTTGTTTATATATGCCCGTTAATCACTATTACAGCAATGGGCATATCATGGGCTTACCAAGTCTTAATTTGTAATGGGTGTTGTATTATATCCGCTATAATAAATCTATAATAAATAACGGTTTAGAAATGTAATGTATCTATGATGAGCTTCTATAGTACCCACATAAATGATGGTTCAGAACTGTTATATATGGCAAATAATAATTGTTATATATTGCAATTTCTATAGTATTGTTTATTAAAATTTATGTTGATTATTCAAATATATTGTTTGAATTAAAAGACATATGTCAATCACTTAATGTTATAAGCAAGGTCCAACCTTAAATTTCCCACTTATAAATAAGCTTTTGTATTACTAGTACACTACGTGGTGCGATCTGGTGCCCTCTCAGGAGCTCATTAATGCGCTGGTGTGCTCTGGAGCGTCGATAGGTGGAATGCTTTAATTTGAATTTGAATTAATCAACGCTCCCGCTCCTCGGTGGTCTTGTAGTTTGGGCTCCTTCACTTAATAGGCCTAACAATGTTAAGGCCTGCATTCCACCAGCCCATCTCACGTGGTTGATGTGACGTGTTTCTCACTGGAGGATTCGATTTATTTTCCTTTTGGAGTGTCGTTCCTGGTGCAATCTAAAGGAGTAGCCCAATGGCATTCGTCGCCATGTTGCAATTTATAGAATTGGTGTCATGTCTCTTTTTGTTCAAAGTACTTTACCTGTTAATTTTAAATTGCATGACGATGTGTTTCGTGAAGTTTGTGTTGCACATATTTGGCGGTCTTATTATATAGGACGTATTTTATGTGTAACGTCAGATTTAAGGTGGAAATTTCTTTAGGAGTTACATGCCCAATGGTGTTCCGGCATTATGCAGTACTAAACAACTAAGAAGAGCACATTATGGACGGCGTACGCGTCCCCAGTTTCAAAAATCATTTCAACGTGTTCTGCAACACGCTCTAAAGCCCAAACCAGTGCATCACTCCCATCCCTATTTGAAGACGTTAATGGAGGAGTTCCCGTTTGATAAGGATGTCATCGGTTCTAGTCAGACCATTGTTACGTATGTGACATTCCCTACCCTTGGTGTTGGTGCTTAATGTTGGGAATGTGGGACCATCAGCCTGTGTAGCTTGAACATTAATGGTTCATTTAGATTAGGAACCGTTCCTTCGCCTCCTGCAATAAATGGTCCTACTGAGACCCTACCAGAGCATAAACCTCCCTCTATGTTTATGCAAGGTGTGCTGGGGTTTTTTCTGGTCTTGGACAAATCTCCGAGTGTAGGGTCCCTCCCTAGTTTCAATGATGTGTTTGTGTTGTCCACAAACTTCAAGGCAGATGGGATAATTCGTGAAGACCATTTCAACCACTTTAGGGTTCTGTCACGATATAAGGAGGTTGTTAATGTTAATACTCCTTTGCATATTATACCCTAAAGTCCTTATGTCAGTCTTGGTGGACGATGTAATGTTCAGGTGTCATTTTAGGATTCAGATAGTTTGTTGAGTGAGACTTATGGAAATATTGACCGAAATGCGCTGCTTATTTATGTAACATGGAATAGTTCAATAGCTTTTCTTGTTGAGTTTGGGTTTAATACAAGGCTATCATATGTGTAATTGGATTTTAATAGTAATGAAGGAATATATAATATCACATTACGAACATGTTCTTTGTACTAAACCTGTTTCTTTCACATGTTCGTTATATTAAGACGTGCGTGAACGTTATTTTGGGTTATAAAACATGCATGCAAACTTTAATTTGAATTTGGACATGCACGCGAAATTTAATTTAAATTTGGACAAGCGCGAACTTCAATTTGAATTTGGACAAGATTTGTGGGACTTATGATAGCATCAAATTCAAATCATTTTATTTTAGTCTAGCCCCGTAGGGGTATTGGGCTAATATGATATATGAGTACATCAGATGGGTTTGGTAGTGTATGTTCCTAATTGGGCTTGTTGTTAAGAAATCTAGCCCATCACATTGGCAATGAGCGTCCCAAGTTGTTTAGTTCTAATTGAGATGACGCTCTCGCCGTTGGTGGATCCCACCTCAGAAACTGATGGGCCTGATTGATGGCACAAAATTGAGAACGAGAAGGAAGAAAGGAGAACAAAAATAGGTTGGTGCTCTTTTAATGGTGAAACTGCTTACTTCGAATTGCATAAAAATCTTCCCTATGGGAAAATTACCATTGTGTGGGATAATTGCTATTATTATAATTGAAAGGACAAACACTATCATTTTTAATATAATTTCATATTACTTGATATGAAGTGCATTATTTGTAGTTTGTTTGAGTTTGAGTTTACTTTACATTAGAATTAGAAGACTGTTAACTCTTGACATATTTTAAAGTTTATATTATATCACCTTTATCTTTTTATCAAGATGTTGCTGAATATTTATTGACTATATGTGAATATTAAATTAATACTATTTCTTACTGAAATAATATCATTAAAAAGATATAATAAAAATTAAATTTTAATATTTATACTATCCCATCTAATCCATCCCAGATATAGATAGTGAAATGAAAAGGGACACTTGTTCATCAGGGATCATAAGAAAATTATCTAAAAACCTATGCTCATATAAATGATCATAAACATAACATAGATGTTCTCTAACTAAGTTACACCAACGTATCTTTTCCATCACCTCTGTAACTTTCTCCATTACACCGAATATGTTACCTGGAGGAGGAGGTGGGGGTTCCTAGGAGGACGGTTGTTGAGGCTTCTTGGCTAGCATGAATATATTTAGCGGTGTTGGAATCTCTCCCCTTCATATAATCAAAGACATGTAAGAATAACTCCAAATCGTCAGGCCTCAAAATCGACTATATTTCCAACACTGTATGAGTATTTTTATCCTATATTTAAAAATAAATAAGTTAATAACAATTAAATATCAAAAAATTATAAAAATAATCTAAAATTAAATTAAAATAAAAAAACATAATAAATTAAATCAACTTACATAATTTTTAAAAATATTTCGCATGGATCTCATTTTTTTATAAATGTCTTCGATCGAATACGCCAAACCAAACCATTCATTTAGTTTTGAAGCAATTATATAACTTTTAACTGGCTTCCAAATCATATTATGTGCTTGGAGATGTTCATTCAAAACTTCTAGAAAATGTTTTAAATGATTTTCTCCCCATGTCCTAACATTTCCACCTTGAGGAGCATTACTCGACCCATCTCTACTAGATCCAGATCTCCCTGAACTCTTCTGAAAAATACGATTTTCCCGCCAGGTAACATTCCCAATATTTCTAGGAGTATTCCTCAATATCTGAAAAAAAAACAAAGGAAAACAGATGATATATTAAGAAGTTTTTCAGAATGATCAAAACTACATCACATAGCACATTAAATAACAGAGTGAAACTCAACTACAAAAACTTGTAAACTCGATACTCAACTGTGAAAACTTGTAAACTTCAAAGTGAAAAGAGTGAAGGATTGGGTGGTATAAAAAGAAATGAATGGACTAATAAAAACAAAGTAAATTAAAAAAAAAGTGCATTAGCTCATCTGAACTCTTAGGACAACTTTGATATTCACATTAACTGTGCAGAGGACCTTGCAGTCATACTCACTCACAGCCTCTTGCTCCTTTACTTCACTCTTTCTTTCTAATTATAATTTAAAAAATCGGATCTTTTTATTTGTAAATCTTGTTACTTCACTTTATCTTGTGACTTTCTTCCACTTTACTCGGTTAAACATAAGTGGAATTTTGGATTTTAAAATTAATAGAAGAGATCTAATACTCTTATGTTTCATTAGGATTTAGCTCTTTGTTCTATTTTGAGAAATTTCGGATCATTTATGATTGACAAATGCCAGCTTCAACAGAAGGCCATAGAAATAGTACATAGTTCCAGATAATTTAATCCATAAGAGAGTCTCTATGAATTTTGATTAACGGAAGTAAAGACACAATTTTGTTTCTATCAAAGCCTACTTTCTATCTAAAATTCTTCCTTTTAGCATCACGCCTTATTTCCTCCAACTCTGTCGTTGTTTGCATATTGTTTATGATTGCATAATTATGCACATTGAGTTATTATAAATAAATATGGGTCTTAATTGCTTCTATATGTAAATGAAGTTAATCCTTGGGGAGAGTGCTTAATAGATTAACGACGCTTAACTAAATTTTTCCATCCAAGTTAGAGTAATTGAATAAGTAACATCCCTTTATTTTGATATACGATATATTAAGAATTTTTTTAGAATGATCAAAACTACATCACATAGCACATAAAATAATAAAGTGAGACTCAACTGCGAAAACTTGTAAACTCGGTACTCATCTGCGAAAACTTGTAAACTTCAAAGTTAAAAGAGTGAAGGATTGGGTGGTATAAAAAGAAATGAGTGGATTAATAAAAAAAAGTAGATTAAAAAAAGTGCATTTACTCATCTCAACCCCTTGGACGACTTTGGTTTTGAATTTAACTGTGCAGAGGACCTTGCAGTCACACTCACTCACAGTCTCCTGCTGGTTTACTTGACTCTTCCCTTATTATTATAATTTAAAAAATTGAATCTTTTTATCTTTATATCTTCTTACGTCACTTTATCCGGTGACTCTCTTCCACTTTACTCGGTTAAACGTAAGTGGAATTTCTGATTTTTAAATGAATAGAAGAGATCTAATGTTCTTATGTTTCATTAGGATTTTGCTCTTTGTTCTATTTTAAGGAATTTCAGATCATTTTTTATTAACGAATGCCAGCTTCAACAGAAGGCCACAGGAATTTTAAAAGGTTCCTGATAATTTAATCCATAAGATGGTCTCTGTGAATTTTGATTAACCAAAGTAAGGACATGATTTTGTTTCTATCAAAGCCTATTTTCTATCTAAAATTCCTCCTTTAGCATCACACCTTGTTTCCTCCAACTCTGTCGTTGTTTGCATATCATTTATGATTGCATAATTATGCACATTGAGTTATTATGAATAAATATTGGTCTTAATTGCTTCTATATGTAAATGAAGTTAATCTTTGGGGGGGAATGCTTAATTGATTAACGACGCCTGACTAAATTTTTCCATCTAAGTTAGAGTGATTGAAGACGTAACATCCCTTTATTTTGATATATGATATATTAAGAAGTTTTGCAAAATGATCAAAACTACATCACATAGCATATAAAATAACAGAGTGAAACTCAACTGCGAAAACTTGTAAACTTCAAAGTGAAAAGAGTGAAGCACTGGGTGGTATAAAAAGAAATGAGTGGATTAGTAAAAAAAAGTAGATTAAAAAAATGCATTATGTGACACCCTTAGTTTCATTCCATCTCCGACTCTTAGTTTCACAATATCCAAGTAAGCGAGCGATTACTTAAATAAACTAAAAGCCATTCTCCTTTATTTATGCTAGAGCGACTCTTTTATTACATTAGAGCGATTCTCTGCTTTAACAACAATCATTCATACATGCTCATACATACACATATATATCAAGCCACACAAGGCTATCAAATGTAAATCTATTACAACAATCCAGATAGTAGTGCCTTGCACCACGATCTTCACCTCACGTCTCCATATCTCCTCCGTGCATACTTCCATGCATCCTTCAACCTTTCTAAAATGGTTGTTTGGGAAGAGTGAGATTCGAGAGAATCTCAGTAGCGAACAATACAACTATGCATGTAGATATATATGAATGCATGACATGTTTGCCTAAACTATTTGATGCCAACATAATGACATGTTGCGTGCTCGATGTTATGACATACATATGACCATTGCATAAATATAACAGAGCCTCACTACATCAAACATGTTCAACACAAATAGGCAAAGCAGTCACATAATCAATGCAAGTCATACATATCACACATATGCAGGCAATGTAAGTTCACTACTGTCGGACTTCACATCCATCCTCAATCCTTCGTTCTTGCTCCAGTTCGAGCACGACTATTCATCGAGTCCTAAAATTCCCAAACATAGCATACATGAGTCACTACTCATCCTTATAACATTCTAAACTCGTATTAGTTGATAACTTAGCCCAATTATGCTAATTACCAAAATGCCCCGAGGCCCGGCCCAACTGTACTTTTACAAAAATTATGACATAGGTCAATCCTACACAATTTCACGTGTAGAATCTATTTATGACTTCGGATTAGTCAAATTCATGCCCGAATGACAGAAATACCCTTGACAGCCCTTATTTAGAGCTTAAAGGGTAATTCGGTCATTTCACACTCCAGACCTTTTCTCACCTCATCATCAACATGAACCTTACACAATTTGCTCTTCTTAACTCAATGGAATCATCCAATCAATGAAATTTCAAATCTATCCTCATGCCGCACACAAGGCAGTCATTATAGAGTTCTCAGAAGAGTTGTGTCGGTTCCTCACTTTTTTAGGCCTAATACCCTCCTTTCTACTTCTAATTACATGATTAGCCATTTAGACATCTATTGGACATCGTTTAGGCCTCCAAAACACTGATTGAATGAGAGATGAATAGCACCTAACTCCCATAATACTCATCCAACCGACAAACTGAAATGGTCAAAAGGAAGCTTACACTTACCTCTACAAGCTTCTGAATTCGATTTGGAATTCCAGCAGTACTCCAGCCGATGAGATAGAACCAAAAACCTCCAAATAAGAATCCAAAATCTAGAAACGAAGCTCGTGATAAGTAAAAGAATGTTTTATTTGGTACTTTGAGAGAAGACATCGTTTCGGTAGAGTTTCGGCGATCACAAACTTTCTCTCTCTTCTCTCTCTCCTCCGTGTTCTCATTCTTTCTTCGTTCTCTCTCTCTTTCTCATGTTCTATTTTGATTTCACTTTCCTTTCCCTTTCTCTTCTGTTTTAACGCACGGGAAAGAATGAGAATTGATTAGGAAGGGTGTGGATTATTAAATGAGTCACTAAAGTGGCTCATGAATAATTGGTCCAATTATCACATACTTGTACAACAAGTTTCATTTCTCTTTCCCTTCATCATTCCACTAATATTAATGAGAAATAAGAGAGTATAATTCACTCTCAAATTATCTCATTATACCACCTTACAAGTGGTTAATCGAAGCCTTAAGCTTCTTTGCTTATTGACTTTACTTGATAATAATTCACCCACTTATGCTTATTAATTACCAAGTAGTCATTTCTCTCATTTTAATTCCTATTCAACTCAAATCAATGGGAATATCAGGGAAAACCATCATTTCTTATCTTATGGAAAAATTACCATTTTGCCCTCACATTTAATGATTTATCATAATAAATCATTTCCTGCCCCTTTTTAATATTTCCCTTCACATTTGACCAGTCTGGGCATCAATAATAGGGAAAAAATCTCATTGGTCAAATGACCATTTCGCCCCTACCTTTCATATTTCCATGAGCTCTCCAGCTTACCGTAATATTCCCTTTAATATCCAAAGATATAAAAGAATTTTAGGAAATTATATCATTCCACACTAGGACACTTGCAAAACCAAGGTCTAGCAGTCCACCTATCATAAGCTTAATCTCAAGCTTCTTATCCCAAAATTTAGGATATTACACATTAACTCATCTCAACTCCTTGGACGACTTTGATATTGACGTTAACTATGCAGAGGACCTTGCAATCACACTCACTCACAGACTCCTGCTCCTTTACTTCACTCTTCCCTTATTATTATAATTTAAAAACACGGATCTTTTTATCTGCATATCTTATTACGTTACTTTATCATGTGACTGTCTTCCACTTTACTCGGTTAAACGTAAGTGGAATTTTGGATTTTTAAATGAATAGAAGAGATCTAATGCTCTTATGTTTCATTATGATTTTTCTCTTTGATCTATTTTGAGGAATTTCGGATCATATGTAATTGACGAATGCCAGCTTCAACAGAAGGCCATATGATTTTTAAATGGTTCCTGATAATTTAATCCATAAGAGGTTCTTTGTGAATTTTGATTCACCAAAGTAATGACATAATTTTATTTCTATCAAAGCCTACTTTCTATTTAAAATTCCTCCTTTTAGCATCACGCTTTTTTTCTTCCAAGTTATAGTAATTAAAGAAAAAACATCCCTTTCTTTTGATATATGATATGTTAAGAAGTTTTTTAGAATGATCAAAACTACATCACATAGCACATAAAATAATAGAGTGAAACTCAAAAGCGAAAACTTGTAAACTCGGTACTCATCTATGAAAACTTGTAAACTTCAAAGTCAAAACAGTGAAGGATTGGGTTGTATAAAAAGAAATGAGTGGATTAGTAAAAAAAAAGTAGATTAAAAAAAGTGCATTAACTCATCTAACCTCCTAGGATGACTTTTATATTGACGTTAACCGTGCAGAAGACCTTGCAGTCACACTCACTCACAGTCTCCTGCTCCTTTACTTCAATCTTCCCTTATTATTATAATTTTAAAAATCAGATCTTTTTATCTATATATCTTGTTAACTCACTTTATCTTGTGACTCTCCTCCACTTTACTTGGGAGGAATGCTTAATTGATTAACGACACCAACTAAATTTTTCCATCCAAGTTAGAGTAATTGAAGAAGTAACATCCCTTTATTTTGATATATGATATATTAAGAAGTTTTTTTAGAATGATCAAAACAACATCACATAGCACTTAAAATAACAGAGTGAAACTCAACGGAAAAAACTTGTAAACTCAGAACTTATATGCGAAAGCTTGTAAACTTCAAAGTGAAAAGAGTGAAGGATTGTGTCACATAAAAAGAAATGAGTGGATTAGTAAAAAAAAAGAGTAGATTAAAAAAATTGCATTAACTAATCTCAAATCCTTGGATGACTTTAATATTGACATTAATCGTGCGGAGGACCTTGCAGTCACACTCACTCACAATCTCCTGCTCCTTTACTTTACTCTTTCCTTACTATTATAATTTAAAAAATCGGATCTTTTTACTTGTATATGTTGTTACATCACTTTATCTTGTGACTCTCCTCCACTTTACTCGGTTAAACGTAAGTGGAATTTTGGATTTTTAAATTAATAGAAGAGATCTAATGCTCTTATGTTTCATTAGGATTTTGCTCTTTGTTATATTTTGAGGAATTCGGACCATATGTGATTGACGAATACCTACTTCAACAGAAGGCCATAGGAATTTTAAAAGGTTCCTGATAATTTAATCCATAAGAGGGTCTGTGTGAATTTTGATTAACAAAAGTAAAGATATAATTTTGTTTCTATCAAAGCCTACTTTCTATATAAAATTCTTCCTTTTAGCATCACGCCTTGTTTCCTCTAATTCTATCGTTGTTTGCATATCGTTTTTTATTGCATAATTATGCACATTCATTTATTATAAATAAATATGGGTCTTAACTGCTTCTATATGTAAATGAAGTTAATCCTTGGGGGGGATGCTTAATTGATTAAGGACGTCGACTAAATTTTTCCATCCAAGTTAGAGTAATTGAAGAAGTTACATCCATTTATTTTGATATATGATATATTAAGAACTTTTTCAGAATGATCAAAACTACATCACCTAGCATATAAAATAACAGAGTGAAACTCAACTGCGAAAACTTGTAAATTGGGAACTGATATGTGAAAACTTGTAAACTTCAAAGTGAAAAGAGTGATGGATTGGGTGGTATAAAAAGAAATGAGTAGATTAGTAAAAAAAAAAGTAGATTAAAAAAAATGCATTAACTCATCTAACCTCCTAGAACGACTTTTATATTGACGTTAACCGTGCAGAGGACCTTGCAGTCATACTTACTCACAGTCTCCTGCTCCTTTACTTTACTCTTCCCTAATTATTGTAATTTAAAAAATCGGATCTTTTTATCTGTATATCTTGTTACGTCACTTTATCTTGTGACTCTCCTCTAATTTACTCGGTTAAACGTAAGTGGAATTTTGGATTTTTAAATTAATAGAAGAGATCTAATACTCTTATGTTTCATTAGGATTTTGCTCTTTGTTATATTTTGAGGAATTCGGACCATATGTGATTGACGAATGCCTACTTCAATAGAAGGCCATAGGAATTTTAAATGGCTTCTGATAATTTAAGCCATAAGAGGGTCTGTGTGAATTTTTATTCACCAAAGTAATGACATAATTTTGTTTCTATCAAAGCCTACTTTCTATCTAAAATTCCTCCTTTTAGCATCTCGCCTTTTTTCCTCCAACTCTATCGTTGTTTGCATATCGTTTATGATTGCATAATTATGCGCATTGAGTTATTATAAACAAATATGGGTCTTAACTGCTTCTATATGTAAATCCAATTAATCATTGGGGGGAATGCTTAATTGATTAACGGCGCCTGACTAAATTTTTCCATCCAAGTTAGAGTAATTGAAGAAGTAGCATCCCTTTATTTTGATATATGATATATTAAGAAGTTTTTCAAAATGATCAAAACTACATCACATAGCATATAAAATAACATAGTGAAACTCAACTGCGAAAACTTGTAAACTCGGAACTCATCTGCGAAAACTTGTAAACTTCAAAGTGAAAAGAGTCAAGGATTGGGTGGCATTAAAAAAAATGAGTGGATTAGTAAAAAAAAGTAGATTAAAAAAAGTGCATTTGCTCATCTCAACTCCTTGGACGACTTTTGTAACATCCTAAAAATTTAATGTAAGGATTAATTTATGGAAAATAGATAGTAAGACGATTTATGAAACCTACAAAATTTAAGGAAACTTAAATTTGACAAAGGGAAAAATTAGGACTTAGTGTGTGTAATTAATAGGATAAAAATATACCTATATATATATATTTAAAAGCTTACCAACACATGAGACAAACACACATATACTCACCATGCATGAAGACACACGTACAACCTCCTCATTTACCACACTTGGAGCATCATAAGCACACACACGTACAGCATATTGTGACTCATTCTCTTCCTCTTCTCTCATTGGAACAACACACACACACACATTCTTTTCCCATTTGACCAGCATACAACACACATACATACAGCTCACAAACTCCTCCAACTCTCATTTACGTTCAGCTGCAAAGAGAGAGAGCTTTGAAAAGAAAAACAGAAACGAAACAGAAACAGAAGCACAGAAACACAGAAAAAAGAGAGAGAAACGAAGGAAGAACAAGCTACAAATCTCACACACAACATCATAAACGTGTTTAGGTAAGTTTCTTCTACTTTAACCTTGGATTTCCATTGGATTTGTGGTTGTTTTCTGGGTTGTTTTGCTGCTGGAATCAAGAGAAGTTACCAAAAACGTTTTGTTACCGTTCAGTTTCAAAACCAGCAAGTTTGTGTCCGTTTTGCATGAGATTTTTGATTCCTTTTCTTCTGTAATCACGTCCAAAAACTCAAGGAACATGTTTAGGAGTATTTAGAGTCAAAATCTTTGAGACTAGAGTCCAAAAATCATGGTTGCATGTGAGTTTTATCAACTCTGTTTTGGTCGCCGGAAAACAGAGGTTTTATCGGAAACTTTCAGAAGCTCAAACGGAGGCTACAGATGGATTTTTCATCTGGTTCTTTTTGATATGGAAATTTTAGGATGTGTAGTATGAAATAGAATCAACAAGAGCTCAATTTGGTGTCAAAACGAATAAGTTATCAATTTTTGAAGTTAGACTGTCCAAAACTGATGTTCATCAGAGTCAGTCAGTTTCGTGTGACTTTATGACCAAACAAATCATATCCATTATTTACGAAAATTTACAGGGATATATTATACATAACAAGCTTTAAAATGAGTGGTAGAATGCATCATTTGGATATCTGTAGAGGAAGTTATGATTTTTGAAAGATGGGTTTAGAAACAGGTGCAATCCTGAACGTCCAGATTCTAGTAGTTAATTTCGTGGTGTTTTTGAACTATTTAATATTTTCCAATGGCCATGAAAATTTCCAGAATTTAATTACATAGTCTTATATTTAATTTGGTATATATTTTGAGTTTATTGGATTAGTATACTAAGAGATATGAATTTTTGAAGTCAGTTGCTCTCAAACTGTGTTTCTGGAAAACAGTTTGTTTGTGTCGAACGTTTGGAAAATCAAACCTTGCCAAAAAATTATGAAACTTTCCAGATTTAAAGTAGACATCCATAGCTTTAATTTGACGGGTAGAACATAATTTTTTGACAATTATATTAGGAGATATATATTTTCAAAGTCATGCTATGTTTCTGGAGACTAATCAGGAATAGGGGTATTTCGGGACATTCTGGGAGTAATATGGTAAATCTGGGTAGATTGCGATATTTTTCCATGAAAATATATTTCAATAGATTCATGTAGGCTTTGGACCCAGTCAATTTCGATTTTTCTAGAATTAGTTATGATTTTTCAAAGTTAACTGAAAAATCTGTCAATTTGCTGAAGAATAGTAAAATTACACTATGCAAAATTATATAGTGTATAAGCCACTGAAACTGAGATAATCAGCAGAATATGATTAAAGATAGTAGTAATACAAGTAATAACCAATTACTTGTTAATTTTAATATATAGGAACTGGTAAAAGCCCGAGCCGAAGAAAAAGTTTTGGATATACAGTTGGACTGGAAAAGGACCCAGGTAGTAATTCTTTCTTTCATACACTGTGTGATTATTTATATGTTGTGTATTTCATTTTCTGTAACATGACAGTGCCTGTGGCACAACACACGAATAAGCCAGGGTCTAAACATATCGTTTGACCATGGACACGAGTTTAGCCGGGGTTGCAAACAGTCGTTTGGCCTTGGACAGTATGCATACAACATGAGTTAGCATTTTACATATCATGGTGCATTGCATATTTATTTGTCGCATTTTATATGACTGATTGTATATTACTACTAAGATTCATTCGAATCTCACCCTTTTTCAACATCTAAAAATATTCCAGCAAAGGACAGCGGCTCTAAGGGCAAAACCGTAATTACTGGCAGAGGAAGGTCCAGTCATAGTCGGGAGTTACATCTGATTATCTTTAGTTGTGGAATTTATTTCTTTTGTACTCTGTATATATTTTCAACCTATATGTGGATTTTCTATATTATCAGTAAGTACTTATTATCAGTATAGTTTCACTATTTCTGTTTGCCATCTGAACGACACATTTATTATATAGCGAATATCAGAATATTAAGGGGTTTGACAACTTTGATATTGACATTAACCGTGCAGAGGACCTTGCAGTCACACTTACTCACAGTCTCCTGCTCCTTTACTTTACTCTTCCCTAATTATTGTAATTTAAAAAATTGGACCTTTTTATCTGTATATCTTGTTACGTCACTTTATCTTGTGACTCTCCTCCAATTTACTCGGTTAAACATAAGTGGAATTTTGGATTTTTAAATTAATAGAAGAGATCTAATGCTCTTATGTTTCATTAGGATTTTGCTCTTTGTTATATTTTGAGGAATTCAGACCATATGTGATTGACGAATGCCTACTTCAACAAAAGGCCATAGGAATTTTAAAAGGTTCCTGATAATTTAATCCATAAGAGGGTCTGTGTGAATTTTGATTAACAAAAGTAAAGACATAATTTTGTTTCTATCAAAGGCTACTTTCTATCTAAAATTCTTCCTTTTAGCATCACGCCTTGTTTCCTCTAACTCTGTCGTTGTTTGCATATCATTTTTGATTGCATAATTATGCACATTGAGTTATTATAAATATATATGGGTCTTAACTGCTTCTATATGTAAATGGAGTTAATCCTTGGGAGGAATGCTTAATTGATTAACGACACCAACTAAATTTTTCCATCCAAGTTAGAGTAATTGAAGAAGTAACATCCCTTTATTTTGATATATGATATATTAAGAAGTTTTTTTAGAATGATCAAAACAACATCACATAGCACTTAAAATAACAGAGTGAAACTCAACGGCAAAAACTTGTAAACTCAGAACTTATATGCGAAAGCTTGTAAACTTCAAAGTGAAAAGAGTGAAGGATTGTGTCACATAAAAAGAAATGAGTGGATTAGTAAAAAAAAAAGTAGATTAAAAAAAAAGTGCATGAACTCATCTCAACTCCTTGGGCGACTTTGATATTGACGTTAACTGTGCAAAGGACCTTGCAATCACTCTCACTCACAGTCTCTTGCTCGTTTCCTTGACTCTTCCCTTATTATTATACTTTAAAAAATCAGATCTTTTTATCTGTATGTCTTGTTACATCACTTTATCTTGTGACTCTCTTCCACTTTAGTCGATTAAACGTAAGTGGAATTTTGGATTTTTAAATGAATAGAAGAGATCTAATGCTCTTATGTTTCATTAGGATTTTTCTCTTTGTTCTATTTTGAGGAATTTCGGATCATTTGTGATTGAAAAATGCCAGCTTCAACAGAAGACCATAAGAATATTAAATGGTTCCTTATAATTTAATCTATAAGAGGGTCTCTTTGAATTTTAATTAACCAAAGTATAGACATAATTTTATTTCTATCAAAGCCTACTTTCTATCTAAAATTCCTCCTTTTAGCATCTCGCCTTGTTTCCTCCAACTTTGTCGTTGTTTGCATAAGGTTTATGATTGCATAATTATGCACTTTGAGTTATTATAAATAAATATGGCTCTTGATTGCTTCTATATATAAATGAAGTACATATGTAAATAAAGTTAATCCTTGGAGGGAATGCTTAATTGATTAACAACGCCTGACTAAATTTTTCTATCCAAGTTAGTGTAATTGAAGAAGTAACATCCCTTTTTTTTAATATCTTATCATTTTTTTTATTTATATTTTCTAATGGCACCTAATACAGAAGTCGGATGGGAAAAATAACTCCTAGAAGCTTTCCTATATGTTTTAGAGGATTGGCTCGAAGTTTACCACAATACCTAGTGTGATCCGGACTTCAGTATGGTTTCTTAGTTCCTTAACCTAGTGTCTACTACAGTAGCATTTGGTGAGGATGAAATTAAAAGAAAGCTGAAGTTATTTAAATATATTTATAACAATAAAGTAAGTTGATTTAACGTAATATAATTTAATTTATTATACAATTTGAGTTATGCTTTTTGTATTTGAATAACTAATTAGGGATTAGTTGTTGGAAACTGTTTTCAGTTTTATAAGTTTTGATTAGGAGATATTTTAAATTTTGTCTAGCATTAGGACGTGAAAGTCATTTTGTTTTAATTTTTATTTAGATTAATTATGGAAAGTACTAGTTGACACTAACCCAATTGGATTATATAATATTGTTTATTTAGTTAGTAAAAAAATACATAAATAAATAAGAATAATTAATGAAATAATTAATATATATATATATATATATATATATATATATATATATATATAACTAAAAGGACGGGAGACCCCTTTAGTCAAATAGAGGTTGTGGGTTAATGGGTGTGGGTGTGGTACTTTAAAATACCCCCAACTCATTGTAACCATATCCCAAGAGTTTATTACATCTCAGGCATCCCAGTCCACTGACACACGTTATAACTACTGCTACAACTACTATGTTTGAGGGCGTACGTGCATAGGGAAGAAAAAAAGCAGAGTCACTCATTTGAATCCCAAAACCCACTATTCTATATATTTGCTCCTATTACCCATAAACCCCAGTTGGGTATTCTTTTCTCTTCTACGTGAATTTGCCTTATACATCTGTTTAGTACTTGTGAAAAAGTAGTTTTTTTTTAATAGAGTTTTTGTAGAAGTTCGATTAAAACAAAGTCAGATTATAGATGTGATTTGTGTTTAGATTGGTGGTGGGAGAAGTGACTTATTTTAAAAGTTGAACATGTTTGGATTAGTGTTTGAAAACCCGTTTAGATGATAAATGACTAAAAATGACATAAATCTTGTTGAATATTACATATATATTATTTGTATAAATATTGTTATAATTGATGTGGAAATATGTAAATAAAATTTTATAAAATAAAATAAGTTTAACTATTATTAAGAAAAGGAAAATACATTGGACAGGCAGCGACACCATACATATATAATACTTTTATTGGTAAGGCCATGATAAATTTTTCTCCTCCATAATTTAAAAATACAACTCCACCGTTTTTTGCTCAAACATGCCTCCCAACCCTTTCAGCATATGGTGGCAAAAGCCAATTTTTGATGGTGGCAGAAGCTAAGAAAATGAGCTCATGAAAGAAGCTTTTTTTTTTTTTTTCCAAAAGTTCAGTATGAACTAAAATGATTCTAAACGGGTTCAAATGTGCCCCATAAACTTTTATGCTGGAAATGAACTTTTTTCCCCATCCAACTTATTGCTAAACAGACCCTAACACACACAATAATTAGTACTCTAATTACTGTGTTTGATTGTACACAGTAAAAAAAATTGGGAAAAGTCTGAAGGGAACTATTTTCAGTCTTTTTTCACAGTGAAGAAAGAAGACTGAAAGAAGACTAGCCCTTTGACGGGAATCAGAAAAGATAACTTGATCTTGAAATTATCCCAAAGTTTTCATCTAATATTCGCAGGTCTAGTAAAACTAAAACTACTAACATAGGATCTTTAATGGTGTCATTATTGGGAATAGGAAAAAGTAAGGTGAGTGTTAACTGATAAAAGTATTTGAGAGTAAGCGTTCGAGCCAAGGGTAAAAAAATCTATGCATTTAATTATAACTTTTACAATTAATTAAAAAAGTAACTAACAAATAAAAAGTTTTGTAACAAAAAAGGGAGACAGTTTTCTTAAAATATTATTTAAATTTATTGGAGAAAAAAGAAATCAGTTTTCTTAACAAATAAAAATAGGAAGAATTGTTAAAAGATACATTTAGAGCAAATTAATTGTTAAATACTACCATGTATATAAACTAGTTTCCTTCGTATGCAACAGATCTTCTGTGATGTGTAATCAATCTTCCGTGTGTGCATAAATCTTCCCTATGGGTATGCAAACATCTTCCGTTGTGTGCAAAATATTATCCGGTTGTGCGCAACAAATCATCCTTCGTGAGCAACAGATCTCCCATGATAACATTTAACAATTAATTTACCCTAAAAGTATTTTTTAACAATTTTCCCATAAAAATATAAAATACTGTTGGCATGACACTGTTTCACTCCAAAATTCTGATCCCTAATCCCCTAATTTACCTAAAAAGATTTATGAAAGCTTGGTTTATCCAAAAAAATGACAAATTTAAAAAAAAACCATGAAACTCCCTTTTATGTATGTTTAGAACAACGATTGAAAGTTCTACAAGTGATTTTCAATCGTGATTCGCGGAATACGAAGTAAGTTATGTGGTGACGATTGTCTTGATTTATGTATATAAGCCCATAAAAACTTTTGATAAGCTCAAATAAGCTTCTCTAAGAAAGTCAGATAGGCTATAATGAATGTGCTTCTCAATTCCAAAGGATTTAAACTAGCCACTCATTGTCCATGAGTTTTGATATCAAACTATTGGATTGAGTTGGACATATTCAAAGTCTAGAAACTAAATCACATAAGGGAATTTTACATGTCCTATGTTTTATTCCTATCGGTTTTTAATATAAAATATGTGAGGAGTTAATCTTGATTTTATTATGAAATATAGTTTTTTTATTTATCAATATTTTTTAAAAAATTATTCATATTATTTCTCCTATAACAATAACCAAAAGAAAGAAAGGAGAGAATTTTTAAAATCCTAATTTTTATTTTGAAAATTTAAATATAATGTAGAAAGAATAATAATATTTTATTATTGTTGTTGTTAGTAAAAAAATAATACATAAATAAATAATAATAATTAATGAAATAATATATATGTATGTATAACTAAAAGGGCGCGAGACTCCTCTAGTCAAAGGATTAGTGTGGGTTAATGGGTGTGGGTGGGGTATTTTACCCATTGTAACCATATCCCAAGGATTTACATCCCGAGTATTTTACCCATTGACACACGTTATAACTACGGCTACAACTACTATGTTTGAGCGCGTACGTGCATAGGGAAGAAAAAAGCAGAGTCACTCCCTTGAATCCCAAAACCCACTATTCTATATATTTGCTCCTATTACCCATAAACCCCAGTTGGGTATTCTTTTACTTTCCTTTTGTCATTCTTAGTCCATAAAATTATGGTTTTAAATCATGATTTACGTAAATCGAGATAAAACTCCTCTCACATACTTACTTCGTAAATCGTAAAAGCTATTCTCAAAAGCTATTTTTCTTTCCACAGACTTTTTTTTTTTTTTTTGTTGGGATGGGTTTGATTAAAAACATGTGACTAAATTTTTCCAATTACCTTAGAATAGATATGAACTTATTTGAGACTTATGTTATAGATTCATAAGTAATGGACAGAGCAACATTTTTTTGTTTTAATATATCATAATTAATTTATGAGTATTCTAGACTCTCTTTTTTTATCCTTTTTTATTTGTATTTTCATACACGAAACAATTGAAGGAATAATGGAGATAGAAAAAATGTAAGAAATAATAGATATGGAGGACATGCGACCAGCCCATCTAGCAGGTAAGAAGAATCTATTAATCCAATAGATGAGTTTATCATGTCATATGTTTATACTGTAAGATTAATTAATTGGTGTAAAGAATTAAATACAGACTGATCCAAAGCTTATTTTTTAAAAAAAAACAAAAAACACACACACAGGAAGCTTTGGTACTTCCTAAGGAATGGCCAAAGGTTGTTATTTTTTTCATTCTTAATATAAAAAGCTCATCCAATAATATCCAACAATAATTTCAGCTCGATTCTGTTTAATTATTTTGGACAACCTCTAATGCTTGATATTATATCTAATTCCACAAATTATACTTTTTAATTAAGGAGAGGAGGAACCTCCTATTTTTTTATACGTTAGTTTAGGAAGCGCAAAAGCTTCTTTTAATTTTTATATAAAAAAAATTTGGGACATTTTATTTTTAAATATCAAGTAATCTTTTAATTTTTATATAAAAAAATTCAGGACATTTTATTTTTAAATGTCAAGCAACTAAAGGTAATAAAAAGAAATAACTTTCTTTTTTAATATAGGCGCCTTACTATGCGTTTTACTAGGAAGTACTATACAAGTTAATGACTCTTTTTAAAAAAATATAATTCCAGATTAGTAAACGCCATAGCTAGAGAGGTTAACGCTTGTTTAGGAAAGCTTAACTGTTTATAATTTTAAGCGTAAAAGCTTTTAAATATTTTTATTTTTAAATAAAAGAAATAACTATATTTACACTTCTTCAAAAAAGTGTCATAAGCGCATATACTCTTTTATATAAAATGACTTAAATATATATGGTAATACCAATATCATTATTTTTGGCTGAGATATTATTAATACTAATTAGTATACTTTAACTAATGGAGTGATTTTTTTATTGACATGACATGGGTAAATTTATTATGGCCCATAGATTTTAAATATAGGTTGCCAATATTTAAAAATAAATTACTATTTTATAAGGATAAGATTAGATAAAATAGTAAATCATGATATTGTGTGATATCCATATTGTATGAGATCAAATTATAGTATAATAACTTCACGTGGATAAATAATTTATATTCCATTATTTTTTTATATTATTAATTATGTTTATGATCAATAAATTTAATATCTCAGCCTGCAATTTATACGTATACCTTGACGACTAATATATCAATTCGTTAATCCTGTCAACAATGTTTTTTATATATCTTGATTAATTTAACAGTGAAAATTATATTTATAGATTAAACATACTTTTTTATTTTAAAAGCATATAATGAGTTATCAATTGGTCTTGGACACTAGAGTTTTAACAGCATATAATAATTATCCACGCATGTATAGTGAACTCAATTATTAACCATAACAATTATATTTATAAATTAAACATACTTTTTGAGTTTAACCGCATATAATGAGTTATCAATTGGTCTTGGACACTAGAGTTTTAACAGCATATAATAATTATCCACGCATGTATAGTGAACTCAATTATTAACCATAACAATTATATTTATAAATTAAACATACTTTTTTAGTTTAACAGCATATAATAAGTTATCGACTGATCTTGGACACTAGAATTTTAACAGTATATATTAATAATTATCCATGCATGTACAGTGGACACTAGAGTTTTAACAGCATATATTAACAATTATCCATGCATGTATAGTGAACTCAATTGTTAACCATAAAAAACTATTAAACCAAGATTGTATCTGATAGGCCCACTGTTAAGCATCTGGAGATTAAATTAATAAACTGTAAGATTTCCTACCATGATCCCATTTCACAGTATATATGTTCAACTTTCTAGATTTATGTTAAATTATAGAATAAGGCTATAATAAATATGTGTGTGTGTGTGTGAATATCAGTTTAAATTAATGATATGATGGTTCTATATTTAAAAAACCTAACTATTCTTTGGCGCTTTACGTTGAAATGCCAAAGAAGGCTGATTTATGTTAAATTATAGAATAAGGCTATAATAAACATATATGAATATCAGTTTAAATTAATGATATGACAGCTCTATATTTAACAAAACCTAACTCTTCCTTGACGCTTTACGTTGAAATGAAAAAGAAGGCTACCCTCCTTTAGCATTTGGCCGAAACGCACCAAAGGAGGGAGTCATATTTTTTGGTTTGGTTCCATTTTTGTGAGGCGATTCTTGTTTGGTTCCATTTTTTTCAGTGTTTTCACCAACGTTTGAGTAGTGATTAGAATTTTTCGTTATAATTCATTATGACCTAGTGGGTACAACTTTTGTAATCTATGATTGTATATTATTAATGATACACATTCATGGATTACAACTTATTTGATCATGTTAGACTCATGCTACCATCATATGTCAAATATCTAAATGATATAATTAATCAAGTTCATAATGAAGTGATTAATCTTATTTTTTCTAGCATAAAGCCAATATGTTAGTTAAATTCATATTTCAGTTGTTATGACACAATTATATGTCATGTTATAAAAGTTGTCCAAATCACTAAATACCAAAATAGTCATTAACCAGAGCTTAGTATGATTCAAAATTTTAAACACCATTGCTTGACTTATATTATACTATAGGTCATACTGTAGCATAAGCTTTATACATAATTATATTAAAGTTAATCACTATAGATGGGTATTTAGTTAAGGTATATTTGCCTTATATTGTAAAGAATATATATAGTGGCCTTGTTATATCACTCTATTATATTAATTTAGTTAACTAATACACTATTATTTAGTATTACCAAAATATGTGTATTGTTCCTAAGGGATATAGTTTTGTTTAAACTATATAATATATACTAAATTTGTACTCCAAACTATATTATCTTATTTAAATAAATTATTTCTGGGTTACATAACAATGTAGTAATTTTTATCTTAAAATGAACTAAACATGAGTGTAAAAAATTGGGATGTGTAATAGTTTATTAAGTTTCATAACAATATGAATTCCATAAAGGCCTATTTATGAGTTTCAGTAATTATATCATCCAACTATCATGATTGTATGTTTAGAATATTTTGCAATATTAACTAACCACTGTTTTATATTTAAGAAGCCATATTGATATTATTTTAGCTTAATATCTTGATTCAAAATCATTAATGGCTAAAGATGTCCTCCACATACTAAATTTTGATCAGGAAAATATAGTATCAAAATTAGAGGTTCTTAACTAATAATTTACGGATACGTAGACTTATAGTATTGACTTACATTTAGGGTTTTTAAATGGAAGTCATACTTTATTTGTCTATACTTAGCTTATATGTTGTTATATCATTAATATAAACTGATGTTATATCATGTTACCACAAATATTAGATGACAAGTTGGTTGTTGGCAAATCAAATTTATGAACGATACAACTAGAATAAAAATTTATTTTTACATAAAACCACCACTACTTATTTAATGTAGAAGGAAGGCCAATTAATGATCAGAAGTTATAAGAAACTTATCTAAAAACTCCATATCAGTCAATCTAAGAACAACATAAACTACAACTTCACAGCTAATAGACAGATTTCGAAATAGCTGAGCCAACCTAAGGCAGGGTCGCCCATATAGCTCGATAAACTCGCGTAGCGCATCACCAGTGTGAGGTGGGCTCCCCCCACCTTGAGATAGGCCTGCTCGGCTTCGAGTTGCAGCTCGACGTTGAGTTCGATAGAGAGGAGTGCCGCTACTGTTATAAGCTCTATTAATCCTTGATCTAGATTGCTTGTTCCTTGGCCTCATTTGAAAAAGGATGAAATATCAAAACAAAAGGATGTTGCTTCTTCTATTACTCATGCATCTATATACAAACAATATGATACACTATTCAGAACTTATAAAAAAACTACTTATAAAAAGTGTGGATTTTCCCTCTTAATTTAACTATCAACTTTCATGTTTAAAAAGAATTAATAATAATATTATTATTATTTTTTAAAGTTCAGACTCTTAGTTATAAATTATAGTTCTGGGATCCCTGCAGGAATCATCACCGTGGGAAGAATTCTTTATTTTCCTTAATACCACACTTGAGAAGAATTTATAATTGTTGTCAGCCTGTACACTTTAGGGTCTGTTTGGAAACATGTTGAGTGACAAAAAAAGCCTATTTGCAGCTATGGAAAACCCAAAAGCCCATTTGGCAGGTTGAGACCCCGTTTGGCAATGCATGATCTGTCACTGGGCTTTGGGAAAAAAAAGGAGCTTTTGTGAGAAGCTCTTTTTTTAGCTTCTGGCAGTGGGCAGCGACGAGCTTCTGGCAGAGGAGACCATTGGCATGCATTTGAATAAACAGAAACAGACCCGTGATGGAATTTTTCTTTTTCTTTTCCCTTATTTTTCTTTGTCTCCTTTCATGCCCTGATGTCAAGGTTGAAGAAAATTTTGAACATCCCTCGTTGTTTACTCCAAAACAACCATGAAGCAACCTATACTAACGTTTTTTTAATGATATTTTTTATGGCATGGTGTCTATTTTTTAAATCAACCAAATACCTTTAGCCTTTTATATATTCCCCGTAATTTTTTTTTGATAGAATACAGGAAGTATCCTCTGACCGATAGCTAGAGATTAAGCTTTGGTGGATCAACTTGGGACACTCATTGCCAATGTGATATTCGAAGAACTCTACGACCCCATCTTTCAAACCAACTTGCAGAGTGAACAAAGTGCGACGACGACGAATTGATCTCTTGTACGAGTGTAGCCACTTCATCTCCATCAACTGCCACAATCATGGATTCTCGTACCGGGGAATATATCACACGTGCTCAGGCCAACAATGGAATATACACATGGGAGATAACAAACCCCATGTATTTCACAGTGCTGAATATGAACAACGACTGGAGATACCCCTACAACCAGATCTTCGAAATCCAGATCCGATTCAACTACAACCTCTGCAAACAACTCCAGATCCACCAAGCATACCTGAACTTCCGAATCTGGATGACGTTGACGACATCATCAAAGAACACTTTTCTAATTTGTTTTAAATTCCATGTAATGCGCATTTTACAAGAATTAGGAATGATATCATTAAATTCCGTTGTGTACGTAACATCCAGCACATGGTCAATCCCACGTTACCAAACCCATCTGATGTACTCATGTATCATACTGGCCCAATACCCCTGCAGGGCCAGACTATAATAAAATGATTTGAATTTGATGCTATCATAGGTCCCACAAATCTTGTATAGTAATATTAATATGGCCACCCGCAACCACAGGATCATGCCACGTATGTGTTCCACCAAATGAAAAGCAGATCTAATGGTGCCCATATATAAGTTCCACCTTTCCACCAATTGCTATGACACTATTGAGAGAGGAGCAATCGGTGGAACATCCCTGTAGCTCTCAAATTCTCTCTATAAACTAAACATTGTTCCACCGATACATCTCAACCTGTTCCACCATATCTGCTTTGACAGACCTAACTCTCAGACATTTAACGTCTGGTTACGCAATCAGTAAGCATAAAGGGTACCCCCTCTCTCTAGATACAACTCAAATTCTCCTATCGTACCCATCCTTCATGGATATCTCCATATTTAAGATCAAACATCACTCACTGATCATCGACCATATCAGGGTCGAATATACTCAAAAATTCTTGTTCAACACCACCGGAATAGTTCATGTAGAGGTTCATGACAACAGGGTTATCGTTGGGGATACACTTCAGGCCTAGTAGTCATTCCCAATTAAATGCCACATTGACCTCCATTACTACAACACCTCACACTTCTCCATTAAAGGTCAATGTCCATAGTTGATGTCGTTTAGGGTAGAGAACTCCAATATCCTTTCGAGTGTCCACTTCTGCAAATTCAAAGGGTTCCTCAAACTATCAGCTTCCAGAAATCCTGGCCATATACCATATCTTCCACAATCCTAAAACTCGCACTCTTACCAACTGAGTCTCTATAGGAACGGGCAGAGACAACAGTAGCCAGGAATTCTGTGTATGGGCCATACGAATATCTCTAACAATTGGACAGGAATGCCATCAATCCAAGCCTATCAGTTTCTGAGGTGGGATCCACTAACCGCGAGAGCGTCATCTCAATGAGCACTGAACAACTTGGGATGTTCATTGCTAATGCAACGGGCCAGATTTCTCAACAACAGGCCCAATCAGAAACATACACTACTAAACCCATCTGATATACTCATGTATCATACTGGCCCAATACCTTTACAGGGCCAGACTATAATAAAATGATTTGAATTTGCTGCTATCATAGGTCCCATAAATCTTGTCCAAATTCAAATTAAAAATCTTGGGCACGTGGTGTACGGCATGTTCCACCAAAGGGTAAGCGGCTAGTAATACTAATATGGCCGCCCGTAATTTTAATTTAAATTTGGACAAGATTTGTGGGACTTATAATAGTATCAAATTCAAATCATTTTATTATAGTCTGGCCCCACAGGGGTATTGGGCCAGTATGATACATGAGTATATCAGATGGGTTTGGTAGTGCATGCTCCTAATTGGGCCTGTTGTTAAGTAATCTGGGCCATCGCATTGGCAATGAGCGTCCCAAGTTGTTCAGCACTCATTGAGATGACACTCTCGTGGTTGGTGGATCCCACCTCAAAAACTGATGGGCCTAGATTAATGGCATTCATGTCTAGTTGTTGGAGATATTCATATGGCCTACACACGGAATGCTTGGCTGCTGTTGTCTCTGCCTGTTCCTGTAAAGACTCAGCTGGTAGGAGTGCGAGTTTTAGGATGGTGGACGATATGGTATCTGGCCAGGATTTATGGAAGCCGATAGTTTGAGGAACCCTTTGAATTTGCAGAAGTAGACACCCGAAAGGATATTTGTGTTCTCTACCCTGAACGACATCAACTATGGACATTGATCTTTAATGAGGAAGTGTGAGGTGTTGTAGTAATGGAGGTCGGTGTGGAATTTAATTGGGAATGACCACTGGTCTTGAAGTATATTCCCATCGATAACCCTATTGTAGTGAACCTCCACATGAACTATTCCGATGGCGTTGAATGGGACTTGTGGAGTATATTCGACCCTGATATGGTCGATAATCAGTGAGTGATGTTTGATCTTAAATATGGAGATATCCATGAAGGATGGGTACGATAGGAGAATTGGAGTTGGATCTGGAGAGATGGGGTACTCTTTACGCTTACTGATTGCATAACTAGACGTTAAATGTCTGAGAGTTAGGTCTGTCAGAGCAGATATGGTGGAACAGGTTGAGATGTATCGGTGGAACAATGTTTAGTTTATAGAGAGAATTTGAGAGCTACAGGGATGTTCCACCGATTGCTCCTCTCTCAATAGTGTCATAGTAATTGGTACAAAGGTGGAACTTGTATATAGGCACTATTAGATCTGCTTTTCATTTGGTAGAACACATATGTGGCATGATCCTGCGGTTGCAGGTAGCCATATTAATATTACTGGCCACCCGCCCTTTGGTGGAACATGTCGTACACCATGTGGCACGATCTGGTGTCTTCTCAGGAGCTTATTAATGCGTTAGTGTGCTCTGGAGCGTTGATGGGTGGAATGCTTTAATTTGAATTTGAATTAATCAACGCTCTCGTTCCTCGGTGGTCTTACGGTTTGGGCTCCTTCACATAATGGGCCTGATAATGTTAATGCCCGCGTTCCACCAGCCCATCTCATGTGGTTGATGTGACGTGTTTCTCACTGGAGGATTCGATTTGTCTACCTTTTGGAGTGTTGTTCCAGGTGCAATCTAAAGGAGTAGCCCAATGGCATCCTTCGTCATGTTGTAGTTTATAGAATTGGTATCACATCTCTTTCTATTCAAAGTACTTTACCTGTTAATTTTAAATTGCATGATGACGTGTTTCGTGAAGTTTGTGTTGCACATATTTGGTGGTCTTATTATATAGGACGTATTTTATGTGTAATGTCATATGTAAGGTGGAAATTTCTTTAAGAGTTACATGTCCAATGGTGTTCCGGTGTTATGCAGTACTAAACAATTGGAGAAGAGCACATTATGGACGGCGTACTCGTCCCCAGTTTCAGAAATCGTTTCAGCATGTTCTACAACACACTCTAAAGCCCAAACCAGTACATCACTCCCGTCCCCATTTAAAGACATTAACGGAGGAGTTCCCATTTGATAAGGATGTCATCTGTAACATCCCAAAATTTATTAAAAGGTTAAATTCCCAAAAAGAAAATTAAATGGTGCTAGAGATTAATCTTGGGAATTGAAAGCCTATTTTCCTAAAGATTCAAGAAACAACAATTAATGGTCATAATTTGGCTTATAACTCTCTGGGAAATTATTTTAAGGCTTCATAGAGTTAATTAAAGAAGAGAATCTTTAAAAAAATTGTTGAGGATTAATTTATGGGAGTTAGATAGTAAGTCAAATTATGGAACCTATAAAATATATGGGATCTTAAATTAGACAAAGGAAAAAATTACGACATTGTGTGTGTAATTAATAGGATAAAAATATACCTATATATATAATATTAAAATTAAAAAAACGCGCGCGCACAAACATTAAAATAAAGCACACACTCTTCCATGCTTCTCATGACACTCACGCACACATATTCATTTAATTAAATAAACACACACCTACCCCATGTGTCACACACACACACATATTTAATAAAATATTCATCACCTCCTACTCTCTCAAATACACGGCAACACATCTACACACTCCTCATTTATCCAGTTTTATTCATCCATGATGCACAGAAAGAAAAGAGAGAGTGAGTGAAATAGAGAGCAAGAGATACATAATAGAGAAAGAGAGAGACGTAAGAGTGATTAGTACCAATAGAGGAAGGAAGAAGAGGCTACAAATCCCATATACAACTTCATATCCTAGTATAGGTGAGATCCCTTCACATATTCTTAACTCTTTTTGGTTGATTTGAGATTGTTTTGGATGATTGCTATAAGTCTAGAATTTTTAGAAAATAAGAGGAGTTGATATTCGGTTAGTTTCTCTAGAATCAGTTTGGTTGTAAAATAAATTTCATTAGCTAAATCTAGTCCAAAAATCATGAAAATTTTTAGAATTACAATAGACATGATAAGATTTAAATTTATATATAACATGTATCATTTGGGGTTTTTTAAATAGTGAGATATGAGTTTTTAAAGTTAGATGATGAATCTGGAACGTTTTCTGGTACAGATGGGGTTTGACGAAGTTCTGAAAATTTTGTGGCTTTAATTTCTAGATGGTAATTTTTTTCCTGACAATAGATTTAAAGAAAATCATATAGGATTCTGAACCATCCTATTTGGAGTTCTATAGATTTAGTTATGAATTTTAGAAGTTAAGCTATTAAAATTGGAATATTTTCTGGCAATGTACGAAAACTTTAAAACTGGAAATGATTCATGAGTAATTGGAAGTAGAATGTATTTTTTTCTTAAAATAGACTTAATAAGTGACACATATAATTTAGAATCACCTTAATTGGATATTCCTAGGTCAAGATATGAATTTTTAAATATTATTGAAAATTCTGTCAGATTTGAGTAATAGCGCAAAAATAATAAGTAAGGGTAATTTTGTAATAAATTGGAACTCTAAAAGTTAAGTTAAATACTTAGAGTTAGTATGAGCCCATTAAATAATCAATGGTCCTAATGTATTAACTACAATGATAACCTACCAAAGTGTCTTGAAATACTAAATATTTGGAACAAATAATAATTCGTCCTTCCGTGAATTATAAATTATAGGATTTGATATTTGCCCGGGATGCCTAAGAGACTGAGAATATGAACCAAATTTGGAAAGACTATCATGTAGTACCTTATCTCTTATATCATGTGATGCCATGTATGTGTACCATATCATCTGTATATGTGTGGGACAGATAATCTATAGCGGTAAGACCGGTAAGTACAAGTAGCACCGGAGTTACCCGAGGGCGTTTTGAGCCAGATAGGTTTGAAACAGAAAGCTAGTGACTACACCTTTATGGGTAAAATGCCCTGGGTAGCCAGATTGTGAATCTCAAGCCCTGTGAGTTTGTGATAAGGGACCGGTTAGGCTCTTTAATGTGCTGCATTTTTGTAAGTTGTATTGTTTGATGATTTGTTGTACATGCTTAGTATTTGTGTCAAACCCCTTAACACTTTGATATTTACAGAGTCATGAATGCATAGTTCAGAGGGCATACACAAGTAGTGAAAATATACTGATAATAAGTACTTGATTATATTACAGGAATTTCTCATAGGGTTTGAAAAATATAAACAGAGTCCAAAAGAAATAAATTTTTACAACTAAAGATAACCAACTGCACTCCATTAGAACCGGACCTTCAATCACCAGTAATTACTGTTTTGCCCTTAGAGCCGCTACCTTCTGCTGGAATATTTTTAAATGTTGAAAAATGGTGAGATTCGAATGAATCTCAGTAGTAACATACAATCCGACATATAAAATGTGAAAATAGATATGCAATGCACCATGTTATGTAAGATGAAAATGCTGTGTGTACACTGTCTGAGGCCAAACGACTGTTTGCAACCCCAGCTTAACTCTGCGCCTCCGTTGGGTCCCAGACCACAACTAAGCTAATATGCGTGTCCCAGACACTGTGCTCATATTACAGAAAATGAAATACACAACATATAAATAATCACATAGTGTATGAAAGAAAGAGTTACTACCTGGGTCCTTTTTCAGTCCGATTCTTATCCAAAACTTTTAATCCGGCTCGGGCTATTACCCACTCCTATAAATTAAAGTTAACAAGTAATTGATTATTACTTGCATTACTACTACCTTTAATCATATTCTGTTGGTTATCTCAGTTTCAGTGATTTATGCATAGTATAATTCTACACAATACAATTTTTACTATTTTTCATAAAATTGGCAGATTTTTCAATCAACATTGAAAAATCATAATTAATTCTATAAAATTCTAAATTGACTGGTTTTAAAGCCTATGTAAATATATTTAAATATATTTTCATAGAAAAATACTTATATCTGACCAATGATAACACATTTTTCCCAGAAATTCACAAAACATCCCCTATTCCAGATTTCCTTCCAGAAATAGACTCAACTTTGGAAATTCATATCTCCTAATGTACAAGCCCAAAAATTATAAACCACCTATCAAATTAACGCTCTTACTGTATACTATAAATCTGAAAAGTTTCATAATTTTTGGTAAAGTGTTGATTTTCTGAAATTTTACCACATCCAATCCGCCTTCCAAAAACATAATCTGGTAGTACTTAAATTCAAAAATTCATAACTAAATCCAAATATTTCCAAATAGAGTGGTTAAAAATTATTTGTGAACATATTTAAGTATAGTTTAAGGGAAAAATACGCACTATTAGAAATTACATGTCCAAAATTCCAGAATTCACAATTAACACAACTATGCCAGAATTTGTTCCAGATTCAGTGCCTAAACTTCACAAATTCATTTCTTACAATATACTAATCCAAATAGTACATATTATATATTAAATTAAATCTCCATATGTCTACATTATTTCTGTAAAGTTTCATAATTTTTGGACCAGTTTTGACTAACGAAATGAATTTTATAACCAAACTGATTCCAGAAAACTAACAGAACAACATCTTCTCTTAATTTCTAAAAATTCCTGATTTATTCATAATCATCCAAAAATTACAACCACATGTATTCTCACATAAATTTTCATGTAGAATCTATTGGTGACATCAAATTTACCAAATTCTTACTCCTTATATATCTACACCTTATTCTAACCATAAATAATAGCAACTTATTTTAAAAATCACTCAACTTTCAACAACTATAAATCCTCAAAAACAACCTAAACCAACTGAATAACAATAGAAAAAGATATAGAAGACTTACCCAAATAATATTCAAGGCTTGCCTATGGTGATTGACTTCTCCTTCTTCCACTTCTCCGGCAACTATTTTCACGTCTCTCTCTCTTTTTCTATATTTTCTACTTCTATCCTCTTCTATGTGACTTGACTGATTGGAATGAAAAATGAGAAGTGTGTGTGTGTTGCCTTGTATTTATAGTGGGAGGGTGTGTGTTTGTTTATTAAATAAATGTGTGTGTGTGCCATGTGGTGTTTATTTTAATGGTTGTGTGTGTAGTGTGGGAAGTGTGTGCCATGAGTGATGTGTGAAGAGCATGTGAAGCAAGTGTGGCATGTGGAGCATGGGTGGCATGGGAAGTATGGATGGCATGGAAAGCATGGGAAGTGTGGGTGTGTTTTTAACAATATATTTATATAGATATATTTTTATCCTATTAATAATACACACTTAGCCTTAATATTTCCCCTTATCTAATTTATGACCATTTATTGTTGTTTGATGAATTTTTAGGAAAATAGGCATTTAATTCCTAAAATAAATTTTGGGATGTTACAATTCTCCCCCCGTAAAATAAATTTCGTCCCCGAAATTTGTTACATTTATAGAGACATAAATTCAGGATAACGTTTCTTCATTTCTTCTTCAGCTTCCCAAGTTGCTTCTCTAGGAGATAACCCCTTCCATACTACTTTGATGAATGAGATACTCCTGTGTCTCAGTTGTTTTTCCTGCCTATCAATGATTCGATCAGGTATGACCTCATACGTCATATCGTCTCGTGTATCTACCTCTTCATATTAGATCACATACTCTGGATAGGGTTGGTACTTCTTCAACTGAGAGACGTGGAAGACATCATGTAATCTACTTAAATTTAGCGGCAAAGCTATTTGATATGCTACTAGTCCAATTCTTGATAAAATTTCAAATGGACCAATATACCTAGGACTTAGCTTCTTTACCTTTAGTGCCCTGCCAATACCGATGATAGGTGAAACCTTCATGAACACATGATCTCCAACCTCAAACTCTAAAGGTTTCCACCTCTTGTCTACATAACTCTTTTGCCTACTCTGAGCAGCCAACAGTCTCTGCTTAATTAACTTGATATGCTCTGTTGTCTGATCAACTATATTTGGCCTGTATAACTGCCTCTCAGTTAGCTCTGTCCAGCACAAGGGTGATTGACACTTCCTTCCATACAATGCTTCATAAGGAGCAATTTGAATGCTTGAGTGATAACTGCTGTTGTATATGAATTCTGCAAGTGGAAGGAATTGATCCCAACCTCCTTTGAAATCTAATGCACACGCCCTCAACATATCCTCTAGCGTTTGGATTTTTCTCTCAGTTTATCCGTTTATCTGAGGATGATAGGCCGTACTAAATCGGAGCTTGGTACCTAAAGCCTTGTGCATCGCCTTCCAAAACTTGGAAGTGAATCGAGGATTTCTATCTGATATGATGTTCTTTGGTGTATCATGTAAACACATTATCTCCTTGATATAGATTTCTGCGGGTTTATCGGGAGAATAGTGAATGTTGATCGGGAGAAAATAAGCTGTCTTCGTGAATCATGAGGGTTGCCACTTGCATTGTTTTACGGCTCAATGCATCTGCCACCACATTTGCCTTGCCTGGATGATACTTGATCTCCAAATTATAATCTTTAAGAAACTCCATCCACCTGCGGTGCCGCATGTTGAGCTCTTTCTGGTCATACAAATACTTTAAGCTCTTATGGTCATAGTACAGCTCTATGGCCATCCCATAAAGATAGTGCCTCCAGATTTTTAGCATAAATACAATTGCTGCTAACTCAAGATCATGTGTGGGATATTTCTGTTTGTGAGGCTTCAGCTGACGAGAAGCATACGCCACTACTCGGCCTTGCTGCATCAAGACACATCCCAATCCATGCCCACTAGCATCTGTGTAAACCACAAAGGTTAATTGCGGATATGGGATTGTCAACACTAGTGCTGTTGTTAATTTTTTGTTTTAGCTCTATGAAGCTCCTCTCACAACTGTTGTCCCACACAAAAGGTTGAGTTTTCCATGTTAACTTTGTCAAAGGCAAAGCTATGGAGAAGTTCTGTATGAATCGTCTGTAATATCCTGTGAGACCCAGAAAACTGCTTATCTCAAATACTGTTTCTGGACTCTTCCAGTTCAATACTGCTTCCACTTTGTTTGGATCGACTAAGACATTTTGCTGTGAGACTACATGACCTGGAAATTTAACTTCTGAAAGAAAAATCTCACACTTTCTTAGTTTGGAATGGAGTTGATTATCCCTCAATGTGTCCAACACTATTCACTATAGCACAGAGTACTTGTCAGGCCTTACTGCTAAGGACACTACCTTATGCAAACATACCCATCGGGTCTTATTGCCTCTGTTCTCGGTTTGGAAAAACTTTAATTGCTTAGCAATTTGCTAGCCTGAGAACATACTAGTCCAATAGATCTTATGATCTCAAAACACATAGTCCACTAATAACTCTAGGCCTCATGCCTTGTCATAATACTGCCTGGTGTATTTAGCCTTATGGCTTATGTCGTTATACTCTTACAACACTGAATATTCTAATCTTACTACCCGATACAAACATGTACACTAGGACTTATTGCTAATCTGTCTACAAGTATGTTTATCTGGAACTATTCCTTTCAATTCGGGATTCAAGGTCAACTGACTATTTGATTGTTATTGCCCTTACGGTATGCATTGTTCAGGATCAAATGATGATTTTGTTTCGGACCAAAATGATTGTTTTATCCTTACTTGTCACATCATGATCACCTTAATGTTCAAGAACAAGCATCAACCTGTCCGTAAATGTCTCATGCTCTCAAATCAAAATTAACTGTTGCTAGCTTTACCATATGAGTAGGGTAGTTGATTCTGTGAAGCTACATCTATTAAGAAGTATTCGTATTATGCCCTATTGCTTTAGGGCTCATCCCCATCTCTATTCACATGCTTTACCACAACCTATACAGATTGTGTGACTGTAGACTACATAGGTGGTGTTACTGTATACCATACTGGTCATGTTGTTGCAAACCACACAGGTTTACATGGGTAATATCACTGTACATTACACAGGATGTAACATTACTGGCCAGCCTCAGCCGCATGTTTTACGCACTGCCTCTCGACCATAGGGTTATTTGTGTTTTTCACCAGTGCAACCAGAACTCTTATCTGGCCATGTCAGGGGTGTATCCTGATCATGGGGTTGATTAACATGCTCTGATAGGGCTGCCTCATTACTGCATACTACACAAGTGCTTCATTGTGACCCCACAGGTCATACAGTATACCACATATGTTGTGTCATTGCTAACATCACATGTCAAATTATGATAGACCACACAAGTCATATTGTGATGTGGGATGATCATCACTAGTGCAACTGATAACCGCTCTTGCAACTTTCAAGAATTTGTGCATAGATTCACTATAATTCTATCGTGCCACTCTGATGTTCTATTTCCTCATAAGAGCTAACAATGTCACTATGTTATGATAGAAGTTCCATAGAGATCTCCTATGACATCTAATTGATCCCTAAATAAACACTGTCAAGTATAGACGGGGCTGCACTAACTGCTCGCACTTGTCTTACTACCTCAACATTACAAAAATCTATAATCACTTTCCTCAATTGTACCCAATAAGCTTGCTAAAACGATCAAGATTAATTGTGCTTATTCTAACCTTTATGGTATTCGGATAGTGTCCTAAAAACATTAATAAAGGTTCAACATCATCTGTAAGGTTTACAGGGTTCAAATTTCCTTCATGAAACAGGATCATAGTGCAACCTTATTCACATTGTGACCTAAGCACTATTTCAGCTTAGATCTATTTTAAATATATCATCAACCTTTAATATCATCTAATTGGATCTTCTAGGTTAGATACACGGCATAATCACCACTCATCATGCATCACGGCATATCATGCCTACATGCCCTTAATCCCATGGAATTACTAAGGATCATTACTTAATACAGAGAAACCTCAAAACAATTATTATACCTTAAGCATTCATAACCTCATTAGATGAACTTTTTTAAACAGTACTCACTGTGATGGAAATGGTTCAAATTAAATATCAATGCTTATTTCATCATCTCTATGCCTCTAAACATTCATTATGTCATCTAAAAACTACTAATTAAAATTCTAATCATTCATTTAAAAAGTTCCAAATTTCCTCATAACATAAGGGTATATCGGTCATTTCATAATATTGGGTACACAGGTACTCCTATAATAACATATAACAAAGGTTTACAGTAAACAGGGAAAACCTATAACAATGTGTAGCCTCTGAACTACTGTACAACATGTTCTTGTTCATTTGTGTTACATAACATAACATGTTCATGTAACTTCCCAAGGGATCACCCATCCCAAGATTTTCCTAGTTTGAGAATGCTTAACTTTTGTGTACTAGTATAAAAATACAAATATCAGCTCAAACTGCTTCTGACCACCAATACCCCATGCCTGCCCTTATCTCAAAAGTCATGTCTATTGTCTCTGGGCATCAAAGTTTAGAGACTACACATCAATACTGGTACATGCACTCGGAATACGTACCCTGTGGTTTGCTCCCTAAAGTTCACCAAGTTGTCTGTTTGACACCGTCTTGTCTATTTATAGTTGATCGGTGTATTAGTAAGAGACGAACTCACAAGTCATACTAATCCAGGTAGTAGCCAATACATCGGCCTTTGTTGTACCCACTTTCTCATGTTCTGCGACATCCTTAAACCACCACTAGATCAGTATCATAATATTGGTTGCCCTTCGGGTATTAACTACTTTCTCTAGACCTATCTATTCCTTACAGGGGGCTTGCTTATAAACTATCCAAAGTAATTTACTTCGTTGTTCCAATCACTGTATAATCAAGTATATCAGTGTACTATCATGTTGCCAGAACTGCATACACTGTGGCCAGAACCACTGCTCTGATACCAAAAATGTCAAACCCCTTAACACTTTGATATTTACAAAGTCATGAATGCATAGTTCAGAGGGCATACACAAGTAGTGAAAATATACTGATAATAAGTACTTGATTATATTACAGGAATTTCTCATAGGGTTTGAAAAATATAAACAGAGTCCAAAAGAAATAAATTTTTACAACTAAAGATAACCAACTGCACTCCATTAGAACCGGACCTTCAATCACCAGTAATTACTGTTTTGCCCTTAGAGCCGCTACCTTCTGCTGGAATATTTTTAAATGTTGAAAAAGGGTGAGATTCGAATGAATCTCAGTAGTAACATACAATCCGACATATAAAATGTGAAAATAGATATGCAATGCACCATGTTATGTAAGATGAAAATGCTGTGTGTACACTGTCTGAGGCCAAACGACTGTTTGCAACCCCAGCTTAACTCTGCGCCTCCGTTGGGTCCCAGACCACAACTAAGCTAATATGCGTGTCCCAGACACTGTGCTCATATTACAGAAAATGAAATACACAACATATAAATAATCACATAGTGTATGAAAGAAAGAGTTACTACCTGGGTCCTTTTTCAGTCCGATTCTTATCCAAAACTTTTAATCCGGCTCGGGCTATTACCCACTCCTATAAATTAAAGTTAACAAGTAATTGATTATTACTTGCATTACTACTACCTTTAATCATATTCTGTTGGTTATCTCAGTTTCAGTGATTTATGCATAGTATAATTCTACACAATACAATTTTTACTATTTTTCATAAAATTGGCAGATTTTTCAATCAACATTGAAAAATCATAATTAATTCTATAAAATTCTAAATTGACTGGTTTTAAAGCCTATGTAAATATATTTAAATATATTTTCATAGAAAAATACTTATATCTGACCAATGATAACACATTTTTCCCAGAAATTCACAAAACATCCCCTATTCCAGATTTCCTTCCAGAAATAGACTCAACTTTGGAAATTCATATCTCCTAATGTACAAGCCCAAAAATTATAAACCACCTATCAAATTAACGCTCTTACTGTATACTATAAATCTGAAAAGTTTCATAATTTTTGGTAAAGTGTTGATTTTCTGAAATTTTACCACATCCAATCCGCCTTCCAAAAACATAATCTGGTAGTACTTAAATTCAAAAATTCATAACTAAATCCAAATATTTCCAAATAGAGTGGTTAAAAATTATTTGTGAACATATTTAAGTATAGTTTAAGGGAAAAATACGCACTATTAGAAATTACATGTCCAAAATTCCAGAATTCACAATTAACACAACTATGCCAGAATTTGTTCCAGATTCAGTGCCTAAACTTCACAAATTCATTTCTTACAATATACTAATCCAAATAGTACATATTATATATTAAATTAAATCTCCATATGTCTACATTATTTCTGTAAAGTTTCATAATTTTTGGACCAGTTTTGACTAACGAAATGAATTTTATAACCAAACTGATTCCAGAAAACTAACAGAACAACATCTTCTCTTAATTTCTAAAAATTCCTGATTTATTCATAATCATCCAAAAATTACAACCACATGTATTCTCACATAAATTTTCATGTAGAATCTATTGGTGACATCAAATTTACCAAATTCTTACTCCTTATATATCTACACCTTATTCTAACCATAAATAATAGCAACTTATTTTAAAAATCACTCAACTTTCAACAACTATAAATCCTCAAAAACAACCTAAACCAACTGAATAACAATAGAAAAAGATATAGAAGACTTACCCAAATAATATTCAAGGCTTGCCTATGGTGATTGACTTCTCCTTCTTCCACTTCTCCGGCAACTATTTTCACGTCTCTCTCTCTTTTTCTATATTTTCTACTTCTATCCTCTTCTATGTGACTTGACTGATTGGAATGAAAAATGAGAAGTGTGTGTGTGTTGCCTTGTATTTATAGTGGGAGGGTGTGTGTTTGTTTATTAAATAAATGTGTGTGTGTGCCATGTGGTGTTTATTTTAATGGTTGTGTGTGTAGTGTGGGAAGTGTGTGCCATGAGTGATGTGTGAAGAGCATGTGAAGCAAGTGTGGCATGTGGAGCATGGGTGGCATGGGAAGTATGGATGGCATGGAAAGCATGGGAAGTGTGGGTGTGTTTTTAACAATATATTTATATAGATATATTTTTATCCTATTAATAATACACACTTAGCCTTAATATTTCCCCTTATCTAATTTATGACCATTTATTGTTGTTTGATGAATTTTTAGGAAAATAGGCATTTAATTCCTAAAATAAATTTTGGGATGTTACAATTCTCCCCCCGTAAAATAAATTTCGTCCCCGAAATTTGTTACATTTATAGAGACATAAATTCAGGATAACGTTTCTTCATTTCTTCTTCAGCTTCCCAAGTTGCTTCTCTAGGAGATAACCCCTTCCATACTACTTTGATGAATGAGATACTCCTGTGTCTCAGTTGTTTTTCCTGCCTATCAATGATTCGATCAGGTATGACCTCATACGTCATATCGTCTCGTGTATCTACCTCTTCATATTAGATCACATACTCTGGATAGGGTTGGTACTTCTTCAACTGAGAGACGTGGAAGACATCATGTAATCTACTTAAATTTAGCGGCAAAGCTATTTGATATGCTACTAGTCCAATTCTTGATAAAATTTCAAATGGACCAATATACCTAGGACTTAGCTTCTTTACCTTTAGTGCCCTGCCAATACCGATGATAGGTGAAACCTTCATGAACACATGATCTCCAACCTCAAACTCTAAAGGTTTCCACCTCTTGTCTACATAACTCTTTTGCCTACTCTGAGCAGCCAACAGTCTCTGCTTAATTAACTTGATATGCTCTGTTGTCTGATCAACTATATTTGGCCTGTATAACTGCCTCTCAGTTAGCTCTGTCCAGCACAAGGGTGATTGACACTTCCTTCCATACAATGCTTCATAAGGAGCAATTTGAATGCTTGAGTGATAACTGCTGTTGTATATGAATTCTGCAAGTGGAAGGAATTGATCCCAACCTCCTTTGAAATCTAATGCACACGCCCTCAACATATCCTCTAGCGTTTGGATTTTTCTCTCAGTTTATCCGTTTATCTGAGGATGATAGGCCGTACTAAATCGGAGCTTGGTACCTAAAGCCTTGTGCATCGCCTTCCAAAACTTGGAAGTGAATCGAGGATTTCTATCTGATATGATGTTCTTTGGTGTATCATGTAAACACATTATCTCCTTGATATAGATTTCTGCGGGTTTATCGGGAGAATAGTGAATGTTGATCGGGAGAAAATAAGCTGTCTTCGTGAATCATGAGGGTTGCCACTTGCATTGTTTTACGGCTCAATGCATCTGCCACCACATTTGCCTTGCCTGGATGATACTTGATCTCCAAATTATAATCTTTAAGAAACTCCATCCACCTGCGGTGCCGCATGTTGAGCTCTTTCTGGTCATACAAATACTTTAAGCTCTTATGGTCATAGTACAGCTCTATGGCCATCCCATAAAGATAGTGCCTCCAGATTTTTAGCATAAATACAATTGCTGCTAACTCAAGATCATGTGTGGGATATTTCTGTTTGTGAGGCTTCAGCTGACGAGAAGCATACGCCACTACTCGGCCTTGCTGCATCAAGACACATCCCAATCCATGCCCACTAGCATCTGTGTAAACCACAAAGGTTAATTGCGGATATGGGATTGTCAACACTAGTGCTGTTGTTAATTTTTTGTTTTAGCTCTATGAAGCTCCTCTCACAACTGTTGTCCCACACAAAAGGTTGAGTTTTCCATGTTAACTTTGTCAAAGGCAAAGCTATGGAGAAGTTCTGTATGAATCGTCTGTAATATCCTGTGAGACCCAGAAAACTGCTTATCTCAAATACTGTTTCTGGACTCTTCCAGTTCAATACTGCTTCCACTTTGTTTGGATCGACTAAGACATTTTGCTGTGAGACTACATGACCTGGAAATTTAACTTCTGAAAGAAAAATCTCACACTTTCTTAGTTTGGAATGGAGTTGATTATCCCTCAATGTGTCCAACACTATTCACTATAGCACAGAGTACTTGTCAGGCCTTACTGCTAAGGACACTACCTTATGCAAACATACCCATCGGGTCTTATTGCCTCTGTTCTCGGTTTGGAAAAACTTTAATTGCTTAGCAATTTGCTAGCCTGAGAACATACTAGTCCAATAGATCTTATGATCTCAAAACACATAGTCCACTAATAACTCTAGGCCTCATGCCTTGTCATAATACTGCCTGGTGTATTTAGCCTTATGGCTTATGTCGTTATACTCTTACAACACTGAATATTCTAATCTTACTACCCGATACAAACATGTACACTAGGACTTATTGCTAATCTGTCTACAAGTATGTTTATCTGGAACTATTCCTTTCAATTCGGGATTCAAGGTCAACTGACTATTTGATTGTTATTGCCCTTACGGTATGCATTGTTCAGGATCAAATGATGATTTTGTTTCGGACCAAAATGATTGTTTTATCCTTACTTGTCACATCATGATCACCTTAATGTTCAAGAACAAGCATCAACCTGTCCGTAAATGTCTCATGCTCTCAAATCAAAATTAACTGTTGCTAGCTTTACCATATGAGTAGGGTAGTTGATTCTGTGAAGCTACATCTATTAAGAAGTATTCGTATTATGCCCTATTGCTTTAGGGCTCATCCCCATCTCTATTCACATGCTTTACCACAACCTATACAGATTGTGTGACTGTAGACTACATAGGTGGTGTTACTGTATACCATACTGGTCATGTTGTTGCAAACCACACAGGTTTACATGGGTAATATCACTGTACATTACACAGGATGTAACATTACTGGCCAGCCTCAGCCGCATGTTTTACGCACTGCCTCTCGACCATAGGGTTATTTGTGTTTTTCACCAGTGCAACCAGAACTCTTATCTGGCCATGTCAGGGGTGTATCCTGATCATGGGGTTGATTAACATGCTCTGATAGGGCTGCCTCATTACTGCATACTACACAAGTGCTTCATTGTGACCCCACAGGTCATACAGTATACCACATATGTTGTGTCATTGCTAACATCACATGTCAAATTATGATAGACCACACAAGTCATATTGTGATGTGGGATGATCATCACTAGTGCAACTGATAACCGCTCTTGCAACTTTCAAGAATTTGTGCATAGATTCACTATAATTCTATCGTGCCACTCTGATGTTCTATTTCCTCATAAGAGCTAACAATGTCACTATGTTATGATAGAAGTTCCATAGAGATCTCCTATGACATCTAATTGATCCCTAAATAAACACTGTCAAGTATAGACGGGGCTGCACTAACTGCTCGCACTTGTCTTACTACCTCAACATTACAAAAATCTATAATCACTTTCCTCAATTGTACCCAATAAGCTTGCTAAAACGATCAAGATTAATTGTGCTTATTCTAACCTTTATGGTATTCGGATAGTGTCCTAAAAACATTAATAAAGGTTCAACATCATCTGTAAGGTTTACAGGGTTCAAATTTCCTTCATGAAACAGGATCATAGTGCAACCTTATTCACATTGTGACCTAAGCACTATTTCAGCTTAGATCTATTTTAAATATATCATCAACCTTTAATATCATCTAATTGGATCTTCTAGGTTAGATACACGGCATAATCACCACTCATCATGCATCACGGCATATCATGCCTACATGCCCTTAATCCCATGGAATTACTAAGGATCATTACTTAATACAGAGAAACCTCAAAACAATTATTATACCTTAAGCATTCATAACCTCATTAGATGAACTTTTTTAAACAGTACTCACTGTGATGGAAATGGTTCAAATTAAATATCAATGCTTATTTCATCATCTCTATGCCTCTAAACATTCATTATGTCATCTAAAAACTACTAATTAAAATTCTAATCATTCATTTAAAAAGTTCCAAATTTCCTCATAACATAAGGGTATATCGGTCATTTCATAATATTGGGTACACAGGTACTCCTATAATAACATATAACAAAGGTTTACAGTAAACAGGGAAAACCTATAACAATGTGTAGCCTCTGAACTACTGTACAACATGTTCTTGTTCATTTGTGTTACATAACATAACATGTTCATGTAACTTCCCAAGGGATCACCCATCCCAAGATTTTCCTAGTTTGAGAATGCTTAACTTTTGTGTACTAGTATAAAAATACAAATATCAGCTCAAACTGCTTCTGACCACCAATACCCCATGCCTGCCCTTATCTCAAAAGTCATGTCTATTGTCTCTGGGCATCAAAGTTTAGAGACTACACATCAATACTGGTACATGCACTCGGAATACGTACCCTGTGGTTTGCTCCCTAAAGTTCACCAAGTTGTCTGTTTGACACCGTCTTGTCTATTTATAGTTGATCGGTGTATTAGTAAGAGACGAACTCACAAGTCATACTAATCCAGGTAGTAGCCAATACATCGGCCTTTGTTGTACCCACTTTCTCATGTTCTGCGACATCCTTAAACCACCACTAGATCAGTATCATAATATTGGTTGCCCTTCGGGTATTAACTACTTTCTCTATACCTATCTATTCCTTACAGGGGGCTTGCTTATAAACTATCCAAAGTAATTTACTTCGTTGTTCCAATCACTGTATAATCAAGTATATCAGTGTACTATCATGTTGCCAGAACTGCATACACTGTGGCCAGAACCACTGCTCTGATACCAAAAATGTCAAACCCCTTAACACTTTGATATTTACAAAGTCATGAATGCATAGTTCAGAGGGCATACACAAGTAGTGAAAATATACTGATAATAAGTACTTGATTATATTACAGGAATTTCTCATAGGGTTTGAAAAATATAAACAGAGTCCAAAAGAAATAAATTTTTACAACTAAAGATAACCAACTGCACTCCATTAGAACCGGACCTTCAATCACCAGTAATTACTGTTTTGCCCTTAGAGCCGCTACCTTCTGCTGGAATATTTTTAAATGTTGAAAAAGGGTGAGATTCGAATGAATCTCAGTAGTAACATACAATCCGACATATAAAATGTGAAAATAGATATGCAATGCACCATGTTATGTAAGATGAAAATGCTGTGTGTACACTGTCTGAGGCCAAACGACTGTTTGCAACCCCAGCTTAACTCTGCGCCTCCGTTGGGTCCCAGACCACAACTAAGCTAATATGCGTGTCCCAGACACTGTGCTCATATTACAGAAAATGAAATACACAACATATAAATAATCACATAGTGTATGAAAGAAAGAGTTACTACCTGGGTCCTTTTTCAGTCCGATTCTTATCCAAAACTTTTAATCCGGCTCGGGCTATTACCCACTCCTATAAATTAAAGTTAACAAGTAATTGATTATTACTTGCATTACTACTACCTTTAATCATATTCTGTTGGTTATCTCAGTTTCAGTGATTTATGCATAGTATAATTCTACACAATACAATTTTTACTATTTTTCATAAAATTGGCAGATTTTTCAATCAACATTGAAAAATCATAATTAATTCTATAAAATTCTAAATTGACTGGTTTTAAAGCCTATGTAAATATATTTAAATATATTTTCATAGAAAAATACTTATATCTGACCAATGATAACACATTTTTCCCAGAAATTCACAAAACATCCCCTATTCCAGATTTCCTTCCAGAAATAGACTCAACTTTGGAAATTCATATCTCCTAATGTACAAGCCCAAAAATTATAAACCACCTATCAAATTAACGCTCTTACTGTATACTATAAATCTGAAAAGTTTCATAATTTTTGGTAAAGTGTTGATTTTCTGAAATTTTACCACATCCAATCCGCCTTCCAAAAACATAATCTGGTAGTACTTAAATTCAAAAATTCATAACTAAATCCAAATATTTCCAAATAGAGTGGTTAAAAATTATTTGTGAACATATTTAAGTATAGTTTAAGGGAAAAATACGCACTATTAGAAATTACATGTCCAAAATTCCAGAATTCACAATTAACACAACTATGCCAGAATTTGTTCCAGATTCAGTGCCTAAACTTCACAAATTCATTTCTTACAATATACTAATCCAAATAGTACATATTATATATTAAATTAAATCTCCATATGTCTACATTATTTCTGTAAAGTTTCATAATTTTTGGACCAGTTTTGACTAACGAAATGAATTTTATAACCAAACTGATTCCAGAAAACTAACAGAACAACATCTTCTCTTAATTTCTAAAAATTCCTGATTTATTCATAATCATCCAAAAATTACAACCACATGTATTCTCACATAAATTTTCATGTAGAATCTATTGGTGACATCAAATTTACCAAATTCTTACTCCTTATATATCTACACCTTATTCTAACCATAAATAATAGCAACTTATTTTAAAAATCACTCAACTTTCAACAACTATAAATCCTCAAAAACAACCTAAACCAACTGAATAACAATAGAAAAAGATATAGAAGACTTACCCAAATAATATTCAAGGCTTGCCTATGGTGATTGACTTCTCCTTCTTCCACTTCTCCGGCAACTATTTTCACGTCTCTCTCTCTTTTTCTATATTTTCTACTTCTATCCTCTTCTATGTGACTTGACTGATTGGAATGAAAAATGAGAAGTGTGTGTGTGTTGCCTTGTATTTATAGTGGGAGGGTGTGTGTTTGTTTATTAAATAAATGTGTGTGTGTGCCATGTGGTGTTTATTTTAATGGTTGTGTGTGTAGTGTGGGAAGTGTGTGCCATGAGTGATGTGTGAAGAGCATGTGAAGCAAGTGTGGCATGTGGAGCATGGGTGGCATGGGAAGTATGGATGGCATGGAAAGCATGGGAAGTGTGGGTGTGTTTTTAACAATATATTTATATAGATATATTTTTATCCTATTAATAATACACACTTAGCCTTAATATTTCCCCTTATCTAATTTATGACCATTTATTGTTGTTTGATGAATTTTTAGGAAAATAGGCATTTAATTCCTAAAATAAATTTTGGGATGTTACAATTTGCATATTATATGAGTGATCTGTGTACTACTAAGATTCTTTTGAATCTCATCCCCTTTTCAACAAATGATATACAGCAAAGGCATTCACCTCCAAGGGCAAGAAGATAATATAGACGGACGAAGGAAAGGCAGATTAATTATGGACTGTTTGATTATTATTTTATTTTGGATGACTGTAAAATATTTATGAGTAGTAGAAGTGGCGGTAGTAGTTCTAGTACATGCGGCACAGACTGTATAAGTTATAATCAGTACGTTAGACTTTCAATAACGTACTGATATCCAAAAGCCCATAAGTTAACTACCACTATGCGAGCTATGGATAGAAAATGCTCTGCATTTTAAATAAATGATTTTAAAACTGATAAGAATAATGAATTTACAAACTAGAATGAGACCACACATATTTATTTTTAAAAAAAATTTGAAAACCCTACACAAATACAAGATTGAACTCTGCCTTAAAATTGGGACTTTAAATTGTTATGGTCTCAGGTTTGAAATTATTATACATTCAAACTCATCTAAAGGTTTCAAAACTAAGGTGTTATTTATATAAATGTATAACGATTTATAATGAAACTAAGGTGTTATTTATATAAATTTTTGAATTATAAATTTTTCCCATACTGCCAGAAAATATTCCAGTTTTGATAGCTTAACTTCTAAAATTCATAACTAAATCTATAGAACTCCAAATAGGATGGTTCAGAATCCTATATGATTTTCTTTAAATCTATTATCAGGGAAAAATATTACCATCTAGAAATTACAGTCACAAAATTTTCAAAACTTCGTCAAACCCCATCTGTACTAGAAAATATTCCAGATTCATCATCTAATTTTAAAAACTCATATCTCACTATTTACAAACCCAAAATGATACATATTATATATCAATTTAAATTTTATCATGTCTATTTTAATTCTAAAAATTTTCATAATTTTTGGACTAGATTTAGCTAATGAAATTCATTTTACAACCAAACTGATTCCAGAGAAACTAACCGAACATCAACTCCCCTTATTTTCTAAAAATTCTAGACTTATAGCAATCATCCAAAACAATCTCAAATCAACCAGAAAGAGTTAAGAATATGTGAAGGGATCTCACCTATACTAGGATATGGAGTTGTATATGGGATTTGTAGCCTCTTCTTCTTTCCTCTACTGGCACCAATCACTCTTACGTCTCTCTCTTTCTCTATTATGTATCTCTTGCTCTCTATTTCACTCACTCTCTCTTTTCTTTCTATGCATCATGGATGAATAAAACTGGATAAATGAGGAGTGTGTAGATGTGTTGCCGTGTATTTGAGAGAATAGGAGGTGATGAATATTTTATTAAATATGTGTGTGTGTGTGACACATGAGGTAGGTGTGTGTTTATTTAATTGAATGAATGTGTGTGCGTGAGTGTTATGAGAAGCATGGAAGAGTGTGTGCTTTATTTTAATGTTTGTGTGAGCGCTTTTTTTTAATTTTAATATTATATATATATGTATATTTTTATCCTATTAATTACACACACAATGCCGTAATTTTTTCCTTTGTCTAATTTAAGATCCCATATATTTCATAGGTTCCATAATTGGGCTTATTATCTAACTCCCATAAATTAATCCTCAACAATTTTTTTAAAGATTCTCTTCTTTAATTAACTCTACAGGCCTTAAAATAATTTACCAGAGAGTCATAAGCTAAATTATGACCATTAATTATTGTTTCTTGAATCTTTAGGAAAATAGGCATTCAATTCTCAAGATTAATCTCTAGCACCATTTAATTTTCTTTTTAGGAATTTAACCTTTTAATAAATTTTGGGATGTTACATCATCTGTTCTGGTCAGGCTATTATGACATATGTGACATTCCCTACCCTTGGTGTTAGTGCTCAATGTCGAGAACGTAGGACCATCAGTCTATGTAGCTTAAACATTAACGGTACATTTAGATTAGGAATTGTTCCTTCGCCTCCTGCAGTAGTCGGTCCTACCGAGACCCCACCAGACTAGAAACCTCCCTCTATGTTTATGCAAGGTGTGCTGGGGTTTGTTCTGGTATTGGACAAATCTTCGAGTTGGGGTCCCTCCCTAGTTTCAGAGATGTGTTTATGTCGTCCATAAACTTCAAGGCAGATGGGATGATTCGTGAAGACCGTTTCAACCGCTTTAAGGTTCTGTCATGATATAAGGAGGTTGTTAATGTCAATGCTCCTCTGCATATCATACCCTATAGTCCTTATGTCAGTCTTGGTAGACGACGTAATGTTCGGGCGTCATTTTGGGATTCAAATGGTTTGACCAGTGGGACTTATGGAAATATTGACTGAAATGCACTGCTCATTTATGTAACGTGGGATAGTTCAATACCTTCTCTTGTTGAGTTTGGGTTTAATACAAGGCTGTCATATGTGTAATTGGATTTTAATAGTAATGAAGGAACATATAATATGACATTACGAACATGTTCTTTGTACTATACTTGTTTCTTTCACATGTTCGTTATATTAAGACGCACGCGAACGTTATTTTGGTTTATGAAACATGCGGGCAAACTTTAATTTGAATCTGGACATGCACACCTACTTTAATTTGAATTTGGACATGTGCGCAAACTTTAATTTGATTTTGGATAAGCGCGAACTTTAATTTGAATTTTGGACAAGATTTGTGGGATCTATGATAGCATCAAATTCAAATCATTTTATTATAGTTTGGCCCAGCAGGGATATTAGGCCAGTATGATAAGACCTGATTGGGCCTGTTGTTGAGAAATTCGGCCCATCGCATTGGCAATGAGCGTCCCAAGTTGTTCAGCACTCATTGAGATGATGCTCTCGCGATTGGTGGATCCCACTTCAGAAACTGATGGGCCTGGATTGATGGCATTCTTGTCCAATTATTGGAGACATTCATATGGCTCATACACTGAATGTCTTGCTGCTATTGTCTCTGCCCATTCCTGTAGAGACTTACCTGGTAGGACGACGCAATGTTCGGGCGCGATCTGGTGCCCATATATAAGTTACATGGAACGGGGTTTGAACATAACCGTGATGGAAGGCTTTTTTTCTATAGTGATGAGTAACCATAAGAGAAAGTTATTTTAGATGTACTAAGATCAATAATTTTATTCCTTTGAAAGCATTTAACACAAGTACATAGATTGATTAGGAAACTAAATAAACATATTTCACAAATACTTTTTCAAAACAGTTTGTGTTTGTTCAAGATATTAAAGTGAAATTAGTTGAATAAGATCACAATGAGATGATTAGTTACTAAAAAGCTATAGGTTGATGTGGTAATAGGTGACCATACACTACTTTTAACATCCGTTTTTAGGTTTTTTTCTACTTCCCTTTTTAGAGGGACGCCTATGTGAGCGATGTAGTAAAATATGGGAACAAAGTGCATTAAAAAAGGGACGCCATATAAAACAGACGCCGTAAGTCTATAACTTACGGCGTTCTTTTTTCCAAAAGGGACATCGTTGTAAGTTTGTTCACAAAGTTTTTAAAGCCTAAACAGTAGCATGAACAACGACGGTGAATAGCGATGCTTACAGTAATTGTGAATAGTGGTAGCTCTCTTTTCTTCTTTTTCTGTTCTGCCACTCCTATAGCTCTTCAGCTTTCCAGTAGCTTGCTTTTTCTTCTTTCTCCTTAGGTCACCAATTCCTTTTTTTCCCTCCCCTAATGTCACTTCCCTTTTTTTAGTCAAACTTCTGAATTCAAAAATCCATTCTCTTCATCTCCACATGCACCGTACTATAAATGATTATGAAAAAGGAAATGAAATTATATAATAATAATAATAATAAACAGATAGGAGAGTCAGATCCAAATGCAAAGAGAATGTAAACAGAGGCTAGCATGTTAGATCTAAGAAGTTATAAAGAGAGAGATTACCGTCGCATGTAGGGGCAGGGGCAGGAGAGACAAATTGAGCATGAACGGCGGAGGGCATGATGAGTACGACAATGAGAGCGGGGAGGATGGTGAGAACACCGAAAAAAATTGGAAGAAGCCATTTGAATCTATGGAGTGTGGGCCTCTCTCTGCAACTCCTCCCAAAGAAATTGAGAAATGTCACTGGGGGCCCTCAAGGGGAGGAGAGCAAGGAGGGCGATGTGTGTTGTAATGGATTATAGGAGGAGGAAGCTAAGAGATATAAATATAAATGAGCCAACAAAGCAAAAAAAAATTTAGTACAATGAAAAGAGAATTGCATACACGAGTTTAAAGAAGGCAACTTTTTTGCATCCCCAACATAAATAGGGACACCCAAAGTCAGCTTTTAGCGTCTCTAATTAAATTAGGGAGGCCAAAGGTGACCTTTGGTGTGTTTTTTTGAAATTGAAACGCCTAATCTATTAAAACTGAAGCACAGAATTATAAAAATGCCACCATCTTTATTTTTTACTTCCCTTTTTGAAAAAAAGACATTCTTTGGGATAGTAAAATTTATATCTTATAGTAGTATTATCATTATAAAGAGGATAATATAAGTTTGAATAATGGAAAGTGCACTTATTAGAAGAACAAAAAACCATTTGCATCACAAGCATTGAAATGAATTAGTTTCAAGTTCAAAGTGCATTGAAGATGCCTTAATCAATAAAATGAAAAACAGATCACGATTATAGTTTTTTAACTCTCAGGTCCTCGCCTCATCACTTTCCTAAGTTTAAGGTCAATGATATCACTCAAGGAGGGTTGATTTATTGTTATAATACTATCAATAGCTTGTAATAAACTCACCTATTAATATCTTCTCCTTTTTTTTGCAAACTTATCGTGAGAAGACTGTTCTTCGGCCCGTAAGACATTTGATCTAATTATCCTTTGATAGCCCAATGGTTCTTTGTTGATCTGCGATTTGAGATTTCTGTGAAAGATTTGTACCCAAAAAAATATAAAGTTCGTTGAAAGAGAAGCCCAATAGTAACAAACATAGGACCATTAAGAACTCTGTGTAAATTATATAGACAAAAGAAACAAATCATCTGCCACTAGAACATTCTTACATGGCAAATGTGCCGAAGTGACCATTCAAGACCGAGTAGTGCCATAAAGAAACTTCAATAAAGACTTCAATAGTAAAAGGAAAAAACAAAAACAAAAACAAAAAACGAAAGAACAATTTCGGCTAAGAAGTGATATGGGTGAACATGAAGCTGCAGAAGCCTCTAACGCCTATTGGCAAAAAAAAAACAAAAAAAACCCTCTAACGCCTCACTTTCTCAAATGTTTATTGAATTTGGTTCCATAGTAATTTCCAGGTTATCGTATTTGCGCAAAGTGTACATTTTGGATGTTTTAAATAAGGATGAAGGTAAACAAATGCTCATGAACTTTATTATCCAAAATACGTCTAATACCATATACTTTACCATATACTTTTCAGAAGTACAAAAATATTATAAACATTTAAAATAAAAATAAAAATGTCAACACCAGACACTGTTATTTTTGCTACATATGCCAAAAATGCCCACAATCCCAAAATCTATGAAGCAAAGCGCATGATCATCATTTACATAATTATCATCACGAAACCCAAAAGCACTAAATTAAGCAAGAAGGTAAGAGAGGAAGAAGATAAAGACACCAAACTCATTATTATTATTATTCCAAATCATCACAGCAAATTACAATGCAAATAGATAACAGAAGAAAATACAACTTGATAATAGAACCACGCCAAATCATCATCAGCATTCACCATCTTATTATTATTTAAAGCAAGTAATTAAGCCGTAAATGACATGCAAATTAATTTAGAGCGGCGAGGGGATCGTTTGCTAGTGCCTTGTCTAGATCCTCAATAAGTTGATTAGCATTCTCAATTCCCACAGAAAGACGCACAAGATCTTTAGTTATACCCATCTCTTCTTTCTCCCAATCAGGCACAACTTTATGGGATGTATACCAAGGCAAGCATATGGAGGATTCTACACCACCTGTATACACAACACCAAATTAACAAGGGTGAAATTGTACATTCACTTAAAAATTTGACTGATGTGATTTATGAGTATGATATATAACTCTCAAAAAGTAAAGAAATATATTTAAACGATAACAATTTACAGGACATGGTATATTCCCACCAAAAATACTTACCAAAACTGATAGACATGCTAAAGTATTTAGCGTCTTTACAAACTTGCGTTGACAGTGGCAGAGAGTCTGTTGTAAAGCTAATCACAGATCCTGGCCCACGTGCCTGTGTAATAGGAACTCGGTGAATGGACACAATCATTTTAGACATATATAAAAAAAATATTAATATTAATATTAAATCATACCTGCTTATGATGTAGTTCATATCCAGGATTACCAGGAAGACCAGGATAGTTTACTTTCTTTACTTTAGGATGGCTGGCAAGAAACGCAGCTACCTGTTTTGCATTTTTCTGCAAAATATAAAATAATTTGCTCTCACTATTATTGTTCTTTTATTAAAAAAAAAGTAATAAGACTGTTAATGAGTTATCATATGTTTATTAGGAACCTGTTTCTCTTGTACTCGCAAGGCCATTGTTTTGATTCCTTCCAGACATAACCAAGAGTCCATTGGAGACAAGCTGCAACCTGTCGCTTGTTTATAACTTTTTATGTGGTTGGCCAAACTTTACAGGAGGCAAACACAAAAAAGATACACATTATTAGTTGATGAATAAAAAGGAATAGAACATAAAATGGAAACTAGAGAAAAAGATACAATAGAAAAAAGCAACAAAAAAAAAAGAGAGAGAGATCATACTCTTCTCTGTTCGTAACAAGGCTACCAGCCATGCAACTGCTGTTTCCACCAATAAATTTTGTAGCTGAATGCATAACAATATCTGGAATATACCCCCCCAAAAAAAAAAAGTAATCGTTACTTCACTAAAAAAAATGACTTTTACAATGATACTAGTATAGACTTTCTACAGTAACACTTTTGTTAGCATTGAAAATGTTACAATCGACCGCAATATTATATTGTTGCCACTAAAGATACAACTTTGAACGACAACATATTTTGTCGTCGCTAAAAGTTATACATTTAGCGCTGATCCTCTTGTATCGCTGCCAAAAATTATACACTTCAATGGCGACAAAATCATTTCATTGCCACTAATAGTATCCGCAACAATCACATCCACAATAATAAAATGTCGCCAATGAAAATCTTCAATGGTGACTTTTTGACTTTCAGTGGCAAAAATATAGTTTAATAGTTAAATCTAAGTTATATATACACACACACATTCCATTATCGTGCAAGATAAGTGTGGATGACTATATATACCTGCTCCAAGGTCCAATGGCTGATTTAAGACTGGAGACATTACACTATTGTCAATAAATAGAACAGCGCCAAATGCATGGGCTATTTCCGCTATTGCCTGGACAAAAATCAAATTTTTTTATTTTTTTTAACATTTAAAATAATTCAATACGTGGTACACATAATTCATACTTATATGTATATATATAGGCATGGGCCTATACTTATATGCAAGAAGAGAAGAAAGAAATATATACTAATGGGCCATTAATAGTTGAAGAAAAAATGAAAAGAAAAAAATTCCAACTATGAAAATAGCTTACTTTGATATCAGATATTTTTAGCTGAGGATTGCTGGGAGTCTCTAGCCAAATCAACTTAGTCTTCTTAGTCATATTGTCTATCACACTTTTTAGATTACTTGTATCCACTCTCCTGTATAGTCCATGCAAGCAACATAACAACCATATATAATTTTTGTTTTCATAACCCATTACTCCACAAAAAAGAAAAAAGAAATTACTTACTTCACTGCGATTCCTTGCTTTCTTGCCATTAGATTCTGTATGAAGTTATATGAACCCCCATAGATATCCTCTACTGTCATGATTTCATCCCCTGCATATTGGAACTATATGAGTAAATAAAAGCAATGCTTTGAGCAATGAAAATGATAAGAAGAAATATTTGCACAAGTAGTACTAATTTTTCTCCTCGTCATTTTTATAAAGAATAATCTCTCCTATAGGATGGTCTTGATATAAAAAAAAAATTCTTCTAAAATTTTAGACAAATTTTTTTTTACCTTTATTTAATATATATTACTCATTATCTCTTTGTAATAAATTTTCACATTTTAAAAAAAATTAATATATATCTTACATATTTATTGATTTAAACTAACATTTTAAACTACATGATTTTGATAATTATTCTTTATAAAAGGGACACTGAAAGAGAATATAATAAAAATAAAAGTAGATGAATTTTAATGTGTATTAGGCATGATATATAATGTCGTATTAGGCTCTCACTAAATATTTTTATAAATACAAAGTTATGTTTACCGGGATTAACAAGTTCACAAACGGCAGTTAAAGCAGTCATTCCACTGCTAAAGCAATAGCCATATTTCGCATTGTCAAGCTTTGCTAATAACCTGAGAATACAAAAATGAGTCAAGTTATAATAAGAGAGTGAAAGAAACGGAAATAGACAAAAAATATCAAGACAACAAATCATAACATACACTTCCAAAGCATCTCGGGTAGGATTTGTACTTCTAGAATAGTAAAATCGATCAAATTCTGTTGGAGATGACTGCATTGGGGGGGGGGGAGTATGGAAGACAATTACAATATAATAAGAAAAACGCCTATAATTGAATAATAGAGATACTAAAATTAAATTCACAATTACTAAAGTGCTTAGCATTATACATAAATCAAATTCTCTTACCATTTTGAAAGTAGCAGTTTGGTAAATTGGAGTAGAGGTTGCTTTCAGAGTGTCCCAGTCAGCATGATAGCTCACTAACTCTGTAGACATTCTACTATAGAAGTCTTCCGTCGCATCTTTTGCTGCAAATAGAAGCAAAAACTATTAACACACAAAACACACACACACACACACAAACGAGAGACACATCACAAACCAATAGGTAGAGCCCCGTTAGATTCCTTCAAAGTCGGCGGTTTGGTAGCCACCTGCTCTACAATTTGGACTGCACAATTTACTCTGAAGCACTTTCCGGAATTTGAGACCTAAAAAACACAGTAATATAATGAGAAAACGTTTAACATTAAACTATCACGCTATAGCTATACTTGCAATAGCTATAGCATTAATGCATTTTAAATTGTCACCTTAGGGCGGGGATTGTAAGAGATCGAAGTAACCAAAGGGTTGAGAAAAGTTGAGGACAAAGCCATATCTGAATATCAAAGAATGATATAGAGATAGAGAGGTTATATGCTTATGCTCTTTTATTAGCCGTAGCAAATAAACACAACTTGATTCAAAACCAAAGCTATGCACGCATTTATATACACACGGACACACACATTCATACTGAAAAGGAATCTTTTCTCGAAGACATCACACAAACACATTTACATGCCTTCCACATGCGTCTTAATTACAAGTTAATAATTAAAGTGTTTGGGGAACAATAATTTCATTATTACACACCATCCGATTTTACTTATAAAACGAACTCGTAGTTAAAAGTAATAAGTGTGTCAAAAATATTAATTTTTTTTATATATATCTATATTTATGAAAATAAAGAAAAAATGTATAAAAAGTAAAAGAGATGGTAAAATATGTTTTCTCAATACTTTGTTGACTTTTTCACCTAATGAGTTATCTCTCTCTCTTGAATATAACTTTTAATGTATGTGATAATTAATTATAAATAATGTGCATTTAATAAAGATAAAATATGAAAAATGAGCTTACATTTTCAGACATAAAGTAAAAATTGCTTATAAAAGGGATCAACTCTATGAGAGAGAAAGTTGCATATAAATAGGACTGGAGGGAGTATCAGTCAAGTTTTTATGTGATTTGTAATTTTAAGTGTATGTTTTAATTAGCTTTTGGAAAATATTTTTTACGATTTATGAGGTAAGTATCTGAGAGAAGTTTTGTGTGTTTAGCAATCAATTAAAAAAAATGTTTTTTGAATAAAATCATGGTTTTGTGAGAAAAAAAATGTCAAATACTCCAAAGAACAAGAGAAGCATTTTTTTTTATTCAAAAACCATGGTTTTGGATGGTTTCAAAACAAAAAACTAAAATTTTTTGTTTTTTGTTTTTTCCTCTTTCCCTCTCTTTTTCATTTTTCCTCTTTCTCTCTCTCCCCGTCCCTCCCTCCCGATTTCCCCATTTCTCTTTCCTTTCTATAATTGTAATTCTGTTTGATTTTATTGCATGCCTTTTTTTTTTAACAGTTGGACAATTTTTGGATTATATATGTATATATATGTGTGTGTTTTATCTATTTTTTTATATTACATAATTGACTAATGTTGTAATTTTAATTTTATAGATAAATTTATTTTATTTTTAGTATTTATTATAAAATTTAATGTGAAAATAATACATAAAATATAATATTATCATTTATATGTAATTATCACAAAAGTTAATGTCTTTTTTAATAATTTGACCATTAAAAAAGTGATTTTCAACACAATACTCAAACACTCTCATTTTATCAAAATCACTTTTTTTTCCCATAATCTAATTTATTCTGCTCAGAATATATTAAAAAAATCATTTTTTATCATTTTTTCTCCAAAAATTATTCTCAAAAAGCTAATCAAAAACACTCTCTAATTGTATTTTTACCTATACTAATGTTGGATTAGAACAGAAAATGATAAAAACGGCCTCTCCCCATACCTAACCCAACATTTATCTACTAATAAGGGCATTTCGAAATTCCATTTTCGCTGTGATCTACAAAACTAAGCAAGATATATACTTCCAAAAATAGAATAAAACAAAAATTATAAAAATACCACAAGCTCCAAGATATTCACCACAATCATATAAAAAAGGTTTATTTGGAACATGACACAGATCTCAACCAGCCTCAAGTGGAGACTGTTAATTTTTGTGTGTTTTTTTTAAATACATATTTGATTAAGTTGTGGGCTGATTAAGTCCAAAAAAGTGATTATAAAATCCGTTTATCTTATTTGGGTGATTTGATCCTCTAAGAGCATATTGAGTATAAGTGACGAGGACATTGCTTATATGATTGATAAATCCCGATGAAACTTTCACAACAAATTTTTTTCCAATTTACCCTCTCTGATCCCTTCTCTAAAATTCTCTCTACATATCTTACCTATTATTTCTCAACTAAAATAGTTCAAATAATATTATTTTAAATATTGTTTTCCCATCACTTAACATGAATTTTAAAATTATTTTAAATACTAACAACTATAAAATGAAATAATATTTAAATATTCATGTCATTTATTAAATCATGTTTATAATAATTATTAAATATTTAATTAACATCATTATTAAATATAATCATGAAGATGTAAATAGCTTTATTGAAAAAATCAACTTGATTACATAGTCTGGTGGAATCCATGCAAAATGATTGACTATCATATTTATCAATTTATTTTTGATTTAGGTATTATTTATTATTTTAATCAAACATTTTATTTCTATACGTATATTTCTAAATTGCTAATTGATTCATTCCTTATTTAATATAAATTTCTTTTATTAAATATTTATACTTGTACTTCACATAAATTCTTAAATTCTTTATTATAATAATTATAACATGAAAAATAATATTTGAATATTTTTTTTATTTCTTAAATTATATTTTACAATATTTATCATTAAATAAAATTATGATACCAAACATGACATGGCATTGAAATTTTATCAAGTCTTATCCTAAATCAGATTTAAAAAGCTAAAAATCTTATCCTAGCTAGTTTTGCCCTTTGAAGTATGTGTTTGGATCCGCAATTTCATCCCAAAACGTGCGGTTAAGAGTTCAAATTGTATCATATTAAATATATTTTATTTTTAAAACTAGGGCTGAAAACAGATATTATCCCTAAATTTAACTGGTGAAAACTACCATTATGCCAACGCCAATTGCCCACATTTTATGTTTTATGATTGTCTACTAAAAACTATCGTTAATAAATAAATAGATTTTTCGCTTTGATCTACCTATTTTCAAAATATATTATTTTATAAATTTGATTAATTTTCCATTCAATTATTTTTTGAACAATTTCTTATTCTAAATTTAAGAATTCAAAATATTTGGTAACTACCCCTATTATCTCTCTTTATTTTATTTTCCACATTCTAAATTTAAGATTTTAAAATGTTTTATAACCAACTTTTCATCATCTCTATTTTTCCATGACATGTTTATTTTGAGAATATATTTTTGTATCTTTGTTTTATTTTCCACCTTTTAAATTTAAGATATTTTTATTTTATTCTTCACATTCTGAATTTAAGATTTTAAAATATTTTCTAACAAACTTATCACATCTCTTTTTAGGTTATATTTATTTTGAGATTGTTTTATTTTATATCTTTATTTTATTTTTCATGTTTTGAGTTTAAGATTTTGAAATATTTTATAATTGACTTCCTACTCCCCCTATATCTATTATTCCCATAATATATATGATTTAATTTTCTCTCTCCAAATTTTAAAATTATGATTCAGCAACTCAAAGAGGGAGGGAGTTTCGAGTTTTCTTATTTGTTAGAGATCATACAGTTTACAGTTCCTGTTGTTGCTTCCTTCACTGTCATCGTCATCTCTCCATCAAGATGTTTCTTCTTCAACATTCACAAACTCCCTTTCTCCCCTATATTGTCTTCTTTAGTTCGTTTTCCTGCCTCTATTTTCTTTCCTGGTGCTTGCTTCTATTCATAAACTTCCTTTGTTCCCAATACCATACTAAATGTTTCACAAAGGTGAGGATGATGAATAATTCAAAATAGATGTGGTGGTCGAAAAAGTGGAAGCTAATTAATGGGGTTTAGATACTTCCCACATTTTCCTTTCAAGTTCATCTTACTAGAAAAAGTTTTGATTCTTTTTATTTAATCTTAGTAATGATTTTCAACTATATATCCTTCATATATTAGTTATGGAAAGTAGTGATTGAGCTCAATATTTGACTTAATTTATTAATATTTTTTTATATATTGGTTGTTTTGAAACATAAGAATTATAAGAAATAGTGACTGAGCCCAATATTTGATTACAGCTTAATAGATGTTATATAATATTATAACATGGAAACTCTTTTTCACATGCCGTGCATATCCACGGCATCTGAACTAGCTAGTTTCTATTAAAATGCTTCAATGCTTCCACTATCACCATTGGGGGGAAAATGCTTTTACCGTCGTCGTGCATCACGTTGGAATGAAATTGTCGTCATTGGGGAAAAATAATGCTTTTACTGTCGTCATTGGGGAAAAAAATGCTTTTACTGTCATCGTGCATCACGATGGAGGAAATTGTCACCATGTTGAAAGATTAATGATTGATTGGGCTAAAGATTAAGTAGGCCAACTGGATTTATAGATAGCATATGGATTTTTTTTTGTTTCAAATGGTACTCCAAACAAACCCTAAGTGCATGTTTGAATTAGAGGTAGAAAAATAGTTTTTTTTAATATGGTTTTTATAGAAGTTAAATTAAAAAAAAGTCATATTATAAATATAATTTGTGTTTAGATTAATGGTGAGAAAAATGAATTTTTTTTTCTAAACCCAGTAAAAAAAAGTCAGAAGCTACTTTAATAAGCTCCCAATGAAAGTTAACGTATTCACAAATATGTCCGTAGATGTTAAATGAGTTTTTATCCTCCAAATAAACTTTTTCCCCTAATGAGTTTCAGCTCCTAAAACATCCCTTCCTATGATTAATGAGAAAAAGGATGCCATGTCGAGAAAACACTTACATATTTACTTCCCTCATTCCCAAAAAGATATCAATAACTAAATTACATAAATAAAAAAAGTTATGTAATAAATACCAATAACTAAATTATGCTGAAGTGGATGTGCCACAGGGGATAATATCCTATGTGGAGAGCAAACTCAGTAAAAATTAGTCAACTAGCCGTTGATCATTTAGATCTATTAAAAAAGACAATATTAATATTACTATAATATTGGTATTTTCGGGGTGATGTGCCCAGTGCCGCTCCGAAATTTTTTTTTCAGTAAAACTACCCCTTAGCCCTAATAGAAACCAGAAAGTTCTTAATTTTTATCCTTTTGTACGAGTCTACACTTTCATGAAAAGCTGTCAATCTTGTGACTAATACAATAATAGAAATATAAAATTCAGGTTTTTTTTAATCCACAATAAATTTTAGATAAATATTATTTAAACTTACAAAATTTTAAAAAGTCTATTAATATATAAAAATGATATATAAGGCCTTATATAATAATATGAGATTTTGAAATATTATATTTTTACTAAAATACACTCACTTTTTATTTAAAAAAAAGGTACGGTCCCCTCACCGCCCAGAGCTTTAATTTGTTGGCCATCGGCCGTTGTCGCCTCTATGTCGAAGCTCGGCTGGCAGGCCAGCTACCAGGGCTCTAGCATAGGCGGCTGGATATCTAGTGACAACTTATATATATGATTAACTACTTAAATATAGAGATTGACAATTTTAGCTTCATAAGCCCTAGCAAGTATTGTTAACAAACTGAATAATGACAATAACAATTTGTGTATAACAATTTATAACTATAATATAGAAAATGATAATTTGAGAGCTCAAATTATCAATCTCTATACTAAAATTGTGATTTCCTTTATTTAAAAGTTTATAGTTATTTGGTATAAAAATACACGTAAACTTTTATAAATGAAACAAAAATGTCACATTCGTTAACTAAGGTAAACGTATGCTAACTTTAGTTTTGTGGGTCCCATGTTAAGTATTTTTAAATAAGTTTTAAGAGGCAAATTTATTCGTGGGTTCAAGTGTAGAAATCTATGTGCTGAATCATCATAATTAACTCTATCTTCCCTATCTCTCTTCGTCAGTGGCCACTCAGTAGAGTTGGAAATTAGGGTCGGTCTTTGACGGGCCAGAAGTCATTTTTACAAAATTTAATTATACGTCTACACGCATCATGTAATAAAATAAATACAGTTATTAATTCATAATCAAAGGTAAAAAATATTATGTACAAGTAATTCATAGTCTCATACAAAGCATAAGAAGGCAAAAAGCTAAACATTCTAAGCAACATGATTATGAAAACTATTGTTTTTATCTTCTTCGCTACTTTCATCAATTTCAAGGAATTTTGATTGTACTTCACTTTAAGTAGTAGACTCTGTTTAATGGGTAAAAATATCAAGAATTAGTAAATTATCATCATATATAAATTTAGCAATTTTTAAGGTTCTTAGGGAAGAGTCAGCAATGACATAAGTATGAAGGGTAGTAAAATTAAAATAAAAAACAAAACTAAGAGGGCCGGCCCTTTTAGGCCCGACTTCCTTTTGAAGTTCCATTTTTCAAGCCCGGTCCGTGATTTAAAAGGGTTTAAAAGGGCCGGCCCAACGAGCTCTGTCCGATTTCCCGGCTCTACCACTAAGTTCCCCCTCTCTCTCTCTCTCTCTCTCTCTTCATCTTTTGCTTGCAAATATATCAAAATAGATACAACTTTCAAAACAAATAACAGATAAGAAGCTCACATGCCCAAGGAGAAATGAACGACCCCCCGGGGGGGGGGGGGTTAGAACACTACTATTACGAGTGCACAAAGAAAGGTGTAGGGTAGAGAGAGGGAGGGAGAGACTTTTTTTAAGAATCGTTAACTTAAAGCAAAACAAAAGTTTAGTAGCTAACTATGGTGACTAAGCACACAAATTTTTAAAGGTTCACACTTGGATAAACGAGGGCTCACACAAATAAAATGTGACGGACGTTTACCGTAGATCACAGAAATGGTTTTTTCACCCTCTATTTTTAAAAATTCATAATTATTTTTGTATCTTAAAATGTTTATAGTGTCATGTACACTTTCAGATAATAATTAATCACATTAAAAATGATAAGGAGGCTAGGCACATATTTTGTTCAAAAAAGGATAAATATATATAAGTAAAAAAATAAACAAATAAATATATAAATTTCTCAGTTAACATTTTAAAAGTATTTTCATATAAATCGAGATAAAATTTATCTCACATATTTATCCCGTATATCGTAATCACATTGAAAAAGTAGGCACACAATATGAATAAAAAACAAAGGGTTAAGGTGCAAAAACACATATAAAATTTTCTGAATAGTACACCCAATATCAAATATCTTTTTAAGGAGGTAAAATAATTATGAACTTTCAAAATAAGTGCAAAAATACAAATTGACCGTTAGTTGATCGTTTGTTTAAATTTTTTAAGGGTAAGGTGAAAAATTACACATGATATTTTCTAAAAAATGCGCCACATACAAATGCTTTTATGAGGAAAAAAAGAAACTATAAACTTCAAAAATAGGTGCAAAAATATATATTAACTATTTATTTAAATTTTTTTGACTAAAAATTGTGACAATGAGAATGATACAAATGATTAAGAAACAACACAAAATTATAATTTTCTAGCTAGACAAGAAAAATTAATTTACATCTAATCATTTATCTCACCTCATCACTTTATCTCTATCTCACAATTCCTCTCCTCTCCCTTTCTCTTTCTCTTTTGAAAGAAGTGAGGATGTGGAGATAAAATGTTTGGTGGAAGTTATTTTTCCTTACCTTGTTAGTAAATTATTATTTTAAGTTAGAGAGATACTTAAATAGTCTAAAAATACCACGTCATCTGAACTCTATATAATGAAAATATAACTCATATTAGTTTAATTTTAGTTGGCTGATGACTCATCTAAAAAAAAATTCAAAATTTATCTTGTTTTCAAGAAAAAACATATTAATTTAAAAAAAATAAAACAAAATGATTAACTAATATTTTTCTTAAAATGAAGATAAAATTTAAATTTTTTTATGAGTCATCAGCCAACTAAAATTAAAATGATTTGAGTTGTTATGTTTTTATTACACAGATTTCACATGATGGATACTCTTATAATATGTAAGTATTTATCTCCAAATTTTTTTAATCATCCATGTCATCTTTAATGTTACTATTTTCAGTTAATAAATTCAAATAAATAGTCTGCTAATGTTCAATGTGTATTTTTATAAAAATTTTAAAAGTTTATAGTTATTTTTACCCTTAAAAAAAATTCGTGTTATGCGCACTTTTAAAAAATTTTATTTATATTTGTGTACCTTAACCCATGAAAAATTTTAAAAAATAGGTTAATGTGTATTTTTATATCTATTTTAAAAATTTATAATTACTTTTATCTTTTTAAAAAAAATCTGGTGTTGAACAAATTTTTTAAAAAATCTCATATATATTTTTAACCCATATTCCAAACATTACCATGAACTAAATACATCAACGGGCACTTATCTTTCTTCAATTATACACTTTATCCTGCCGCAGGCCTCAGCATCCATGCGTTTTTTCTCCTTGATTCGGGCGGGACCTGCCATCTTTTTCCAGATTCTTTGGCATTTATCCCTCTCTCTCCAATTAACTCCCACACATTATTCTCCTCTGTTATTATTTATAACTTTTTTTTTTGCCAACACTGTTATTATTTATAACTAAAGCAGAGAAATAAAGGTTTTTTATTTTATTTTATTTTATTTATAAGCCAAACCAGTAAATTTTTTATTCAAATGTAAAATTTTATTTTTTATTTATTATAGTTAAGATTTTGTTCTCCATCAAATAGGAATAAAATTGATAAATTATTCAATTTCAAGATAAAACATATTGAAAATGACCTATTTAATACCTATCAAGTGTCATTCACTTGGTGGTTGCTGCTGTTGTGCGTCTCCTCCACCATGAAGCATGTGATCCTTCAATGGATTCTCGCAGGGTCCAGGCGGCTTTTCCTCCCTGTTTTGTTTTAATTTTTATTTAATATTTGTTCTTCATTTAAAAGGGATGTTCCAAGATTTACTGAAAGATTCTTTTTTATTCTATAATTGTCCTTTCTATTTCATAATTGATTATAGAGAAAGAAATAGATAGTCCTATATAAATGATAATTAAATAGGCAATGATGATATTCCTAGATTTAACTAAACATGTCCAAAAAACTGTATTTATTTAATTATAATATTTCTCTGATTGTGTTTATAAAGGATGGAGAAGTTTTTTTTTGGTTATTTATAAGTAATGTCATTAAATTTTTCACATAAATATATAATTTTACTATTTAAATATTATGTGTAGACTTTTCTAAGACAAATTGTTAAATTTTAAGACAGAATTAATAAAATTTAAAATTTTTTATAATAAAATATGTTGGAAATTATATGTAAATAGGATAATAGGAGTATATACTTTTTTTTTTACAAATAGACAATTCCATTTGAATAAAAAGATTAAAAAAATAAAAAGGTACATGAGAAATGAGTTTCATCAACCAAGAACCTACATGACACAATTTGGACAGACTAGAGTTAGGAATTAGGGCTGGTCCGGTTTTATAGGGCCGGTTTTTGATGGGATAGGGTCTAAAAGGATCAGCTCTACAGGACCCGAGATAAGAAAAATTTTTATTTTTTCAAAACCCGGTCCGACAGTATGCGGGCCAGGGCCGGCTCGCAAGACCGGGAAGCCATTTTCACAAGATTTAACTACACGTTTACATGCCTCATGCAATAAAACAAATACAATTATTAATTTATAATTAAAGGTAAAAAATAGTGTCAACAAACAACTCACAATCTCGCACAAAGTATAAGAAGACAAGAAGCTAAACTTTTTTTTAGAATTCTAAATTTGTTAGAATTCTAAATTTGAATTATTAAATTCAATTAAGAAATTATTAATAAATTAAATTCATTACTTTAAGTAACATGAGTATGACGACTATCATTTTCATCTTCTCCGCCACCGCCATCAATTTCAAAGAAATTTGATTGTGTTTCACTTTGAGTAGTATGCTTTATTTGAAGGGTAAAAATATCAAGAATTTCTTCTCCCGCATCATAAATACATCAATAATCTTTATTTGCAACAAATAATAAATCAAAATGATAAATAACTCTATAACAAATACAAAATACAAAATAAATTAGTAAATAACCATTATATGTGAAACTTTGGAGTAAATAAGAAATATCTAACATATTTTTCTTATAAAATAAGAAATATATTTTATAAATTTTTAATTTTTAGGATTCTTAATCTAAGATATTCTTATGAAACTTAACTCTAAAAAAAATAATAACAACTAAATATTTACAACATCATTAACAAAATATAAAAAATTAATAATATTATTATTATATAAATAATTTTTAAAAAATGTCAGCCCGTGACCCTATAGGGCCGGCCTTTTTAGGCCCTTATCCCTACAGGGCCGGTCTTTTTAGGCCCGCTTTCACTTTTGAGGCAAAAATCTTAAGCCCGATCCATATAAATTCAGGACCTAAATGGACCGGTTCGACAGACTCAATCCGTTTTCCGGACTCTGAGGCAGAAAAACTATGAACAAGAAGAAGAAGGAATGACATAATCATGACCTGAAAGAAAAAACCAAACTAATTGGAAGAATAAAAGGATAAAACGACTAATTATCATTTAATACTTTTTTTTTTATTTTATCCTAATTAATTATATGCATTTTTTTTCACTCTTTTCTCATCTACCCTCTCCTACCAATCCTCTCCGTCAATAGAATTTGTTAGGAAAGTAAGTTACATTCTTTACATATTTATCATGTTTAATTAACTTTTTAAATTATATAATTTAATTATTTAACTTTTATATTTTAAATTAGAGTTAGTACTTATCCACCTACATTGAAGGTACAACGAGTGAATGAGTTATGATAAAAAACATTCATGGAAATTAATATAAATAAAATGTAATCACTGTGCTAGTGTTCAATAATTGATGGCCAGTAAATAAAGAAAAGCACACAGTCTTTTTCCGGCTATCAAGGCTTGATAAGGGTGGCTAATGAAAAGCTACCAAGTGAATGCCATATAATTACAAAAGGACAAAAACAGATAACATAATAAAGTTCATCGGTTCCAGTGGAACAGATCTTGCATTGATTGTGTCGAGATGAGTCAAAAGAAATAGCGCCGCATGATTGTCATATGACTTGACAATTCAACGAACATGTTGAAAGATTAATGATTGATTGGACTAAAGACTAAACCGCGTGTCAAATTCTTCAACTCTAATAAAAAAATTGACATATATAATTAAATAGGGTTAATAGTATATAATTAGATAATTAAAATAAAAAAAATTGATTTGAATATATTTTAAATTTAAATAATTAAAATTAAATCAATTAACATTTATAATTTATCATATTTAACAAATAACATTTTTATAAAATTCATATATAAAGTTATTGAGTATAATCAAATGAAAAAAGTTAATACGAGTTTAAGGATAAGTTAACACAACTTTGTAGATTAAAAATGTAAAAACGATAAACTCATTGTATAAACTCATAAGTTTAATCGAATTCATAGTAGTTACAAATTTATTAATAACTCGACTTAATATTTTAAGTTATAAACATAAAAACGACAAACTCAGATACTCAACTTATGATTTTCACTACAATCCTCATATTATGTTGGATTAACAAGAAGAAAAGCCCATATTGATGAAACACATATATTATTATTGAACAGATAGATCATGTTCACTACTACAAAAGAGACGTTTAGTGGCGCACATTTAACGACGTTTTTTTAAAAAAGCACTGTAGGGGACTGTTTTATTTGTTTTCTAAAAAAAGAAATAATAACTTATGACGTTTTTTATTATAAGCATCGGTAAATAGAGTTAAAATACTACGGCGTTTCCTGACAAAACGTCATATAAGACCTTTTTTCCCTTTTTCTTTTTATATCAAGTAAATCAGCTATGGCGTTTTAAAGTAAAGTGTCATAAATGGTGCCACGCAAATTAAATAAATTAAACATCCCCTTGCAGCAATACTTCTTTATTTTTAATACTAATAAATATTTAAAAAATAAAATTAACAAAAGTATGTGAAAAAACATACCTAAATAAAATTTCACGTTGGATTCCTGCTAGCATACAAGTTGACCTTAACAAAAAAACAAAATTGGTCTATACACACACACACACAAACCTTTACCTATTAAACAAAGAAGAAGAAAAATGCCAAAAGCCTGTATAAAGGTAAGAAGCCTTAGCCGGCGCTTATAACAAAGCGCCGCCCAAGGCCTGCCTTAGCCGGTGCTTTCAAGGAAGTGCCGGCCAAGGCCCGCCTTCGCCGACGCTTTCAAGGAAGTGCCGGCAAAGGCCCTACAACGGCGTCCCTTGGCCAGCGCTTGTAAGAAAGCGCCGGTCAAGGAGTTTTTTTTTCTTTCCTTATGATCACTGTCCCTCCTCTTCTTTTCTCTCACTGTTGGCCATGTTTTTTGTTTTCCTCTTGTCTTTTCTATTTTTCATTTTCTGTCAATGCTTTTGTTCTATATCTTCGTTTCTCTTTTCATTTTGGTTGCCATATTCATTTTGCAGACTTGAGGAACGATTTCAATTCGCTTTGAAAGCTAGCTTGCTCTCTTCTCCACCTACATGTAAGCTTCCTTATAATTTCTCTTTTCAATACTTACTAGATTATTTTGTTTATTTGTCTTTCTTTTTCCCAAAACGTTGGAAAAATCATTTAGATCTACTTAATTATTTTATGTTTTGTCTCTACTTTGGTACAAATATACTTCCACTCATTGCAATATCACATGTCAAGCTAAGTTTAGGTTATATTAGTTTAGTTTGGGGAATTTTTTTGACAGTATTACTAATTTATTATTCAATAATGTTCTTTTTTGGATGAAGTTATCAGTGATGCCTTTTATGTTTTTTTTATAGTGATACTTTTTATATTTTTTATTTTTAAAAATGTATGGTTTTGGACGACACTTTAAGATGAAACGTCATTTTTTTAAACATCTTGGCTAGCGTTTTCTTTTAAAAAACACCTTACAAGGCTATATAAATTCATTTCCGCGCGTGGAAGTGTCATTTTATAACTTTTTATTTTTTCACTTTTTCCCTCGCATCTCCATTATTCTATTTGACTGCGTGAAAAATAGAAGCTTCTTTGGTCCCCCACCTTTTACTTTCTTTATTCTTGTCTCCTCTGATCTCTCCCTGCGGATCTGTTCAATATTGGTCGCCACTTCGGTCGTAGTTCTCCGGTCCCACGTGTTCTTTTCAACTTTTGGCGCTGTTCGTACAGCCTTTTTTTCTCCTGTAAGTGCCTTCCCCCCCCCCAAAATTTTGTGGAATTTTTTTTTCATTTTTAGTGAAATTTATCCTAAATCTGAATCGTTTGAAAAACATGTATAACTCATACATGAACAATGTAACTTAAATACTAGAGTTCTTTAATAAATAATACTTTTACTGAAAGAAAAGGTAAAATGTGATAGAAGAGAGAAATTAGGTGGACGGCGGGAGATAAGAGAGAGAGGAAATGCAAATTAAAATAGTTACAAATTAAACCGTGTATATGTTATATGTGTTGTTGTTCTCTGTGGTTATTATAACATTTGAATTGATTGGATATAATTTAAATTTGGTTAAAGTTTATTTGTAGTAGTCCTTTCAAGTTCATACCAAGTATATATACTTTTAATCTCTTAATTATAAATATAATGCTGCTAGATTAATATTTGACAAGCAACTACATTAGACAAACAACTAACCACTTATAAAAATATGTTTAAGGTATATATAGATGGATAAAAATGGATGTCTTTCGATCGGTGCTCAAGAGAATATATAGATGGTGTGAAAGAATTTATTAGATTTGCAAGAGAGCACACAAATGAGCCTAACAAAATCTTGTTTCCTTGCTTATCTTGTTGCTATGGAAAGCAGATTAGTCCACCTTGTAATACCCCATTTTCACCAATACACGTATGTGTGTATTTGATGTACATTTACTAGAATAAAATGGTGAAAAATGATGTGAATTTATGGAAAATATTCCAATTGCCGGTTACGCGTAAATTGGCTGAATAAGGATATAAGAGACCGGTAAAGGCCCAATATGATAACCAAAATTTACAAAATCTAATGATATGATTAATGGCCTCATTTAAATGTAAAAATGGGGTTTATCTGAAGAAATGAGCGGAAAATGATTTATTTTGGTAAATCATTAAATGCAGGGGCAAAACGGTAATTTTTTCGAAAAGTGAAAAATAATTATTTTTCCTCAAATTCCAAATGATTTGAGCTAAATGGGAATTAAAAAGAGCAAAATGACTAATTGATCATCAATGGACTAATTTTAGTGAATTATGGTAAAAAATGGTCAAATAGTCAAAAAGTCAATTACTTGGTCAACAAGTTACTTGTTGGCACAATGAGATAATTGGATAATCAATATTTCCCTGTCATTCTTATGTGATTTTTGGCAGGTATAAAGCATGAAAGGGAAATGAGAATTTAATTAGAGAATAATGCAAATTTGGACCAATAGGAGTGTGCCACATGTGTTGAACCAATTAACCTTTGATTATATTATCTAAGTTCTCTTCTTCAGCTCTCATTTCTCGATCAATTGAATTAGAAAAAGTGAGAGAGGGCTGGAGAACGAGAAGGACGACGGAAGAGAAGGAGAGGCTAGAGATTGTTGGAACATCAAGGTAAGGAGCACTACCTTGTGTTTAAAGCCATATATCTCCCTCTATGATCTCTTCTCTTCACCTTCCTACCATTAAAACTCATGATGATCAGCTGAATCAAGTGTAGGAAGGAGGAGTGAGAAATCGACCTAGAGAGAGAAAGTGAAGAAAGTCAAGAGGTAACTTCCAAAAATTGTTCCTCTTGCTTGATTAAGGTTAGTAGAGTTGTTTTGGGCTTGATTATTGTTCATTTGGTACAAGATAATTCAAGAAAGCCAAAGAGACCTTAATATGTAAGTGTCTTCAAATCAAGTCCAATGAATGTCTAACTAGTTAATATATTGGTTATAAGTAGAAAGGAGGTGATTGAGCCCAAGAAAACGAGAATCCGACACAACTTTTTTGGAAATTTATTTTCCCTTCCCTATGTTGGACGTGATGAATGAATGGGAATTTGACCAATTCGATGCTTCTATTGGATTCAGGAGGTCGAATTGTGTAGGGTCTATGTTGACCCCGAAGTGAGAAAAAGCCTGGAGAGCGAAATGACAGAATTGCCCTTTCTAAGCCTTATTTGAGGGCTATCAAGGTATTTTCATCATTTGAGATTGATTTTGGAAAATTTGAGGTCAGAAATGAATTCTACATGCGAAATTGTGTAGGAATGGCCTAAATCACGATTTTGAGAAAAATACTGATAATAAGGACGTAAAGGGTATTTTGGTAATTTGGCACCACTAGGCTAAATTCACCAATGCAATGAATTTGGAAGAATGTATAGATGAGTAATAACTCATTTGCGGTATTTGGCAATTTCAGAACTTGACAACCGGTTTGGCCTCAGGATTGCCCGAACTTGTATCCAATGGGAAGTTGCGTAGAGTAGCAACTATGTAGTAACCGTCTTCATATAACATAGTATGCATATGTGTGATGTGTTATCATCAAACATCTAAAATGTTTAGATTTTTCAGAGTAATCACCCGGGGCCTATCTTTGCGCGGGTTGATACTCAGGCGATATTATTCATATTGCACGAGCCCGGGGCCTATCTTTGCGTGGAAACCCCTCGAGGCCAAGTCCTTGTCTAGCGCTAGCATGGTTGTGAATTGCATGAAAATGACACTAAATGATTTGATTGATGATTGTATGATGAGCATGCTATATATATATATATGTTATCTTGTATGTTGTATGTGTTACTACTGAGATTCCCGTGAATCTCATTCTTTTCCCAAAAACAAATCTCTAGTACAGGGAAGAAGCCCGCGGGGCAAGGAAAAGGTAAAGGATGAGGAGTCGAGGCCGAGCAGTGGATGCGCTTAGGCTAGGTTGTCAAGCTTTTGTGATGTATTTTAAGAGCCTTATAAATATTTTGAGTTGTATCTTAAGTGTATGAGGCGAAGTGGAGAGGATATAAGTATTGTAAAATGAATTATATATGAATGTGTTTGGATGTGAATATGTATATCCAGCAGAAGCATTGTATAAAGTTTCGAGCATTTTGTGCCACTCTGATGTTTATATTCGATGAGTATTGGCTATTGAGTACTCTACCGTAGTGTTTGGAAATAAGGTATCACACACTTGATCTGCTAGATCATTTAGTCTGTCATGGAATTGATCAATCATATACACGATGGACAAGACATAGTGAGACGGATAATGCAAGTAGTAATAGGGTGCATAGCACGACCGGTGCTTTGAATGATGAGTTCGACCCAACAAGCATATGTGATGAGGACGATGGCCTTCAAGAAATGCTAAATGCGGTCGAAGGGGTGCTTGATAACTGTCCTAAAGAATTTGACAAACTGAAAGGTGATGCAGAGAAACAATTATATCCTAGTAGCACTAAATATACAAGATTGTTAGCAGTGTTGAAATTGTACAACTTTAATGCGCGTTATGGATTGAGCGATTCTGGTTTCACTGCACTTCTTGAACTTGTACAAGATATGCTCCCAGAAGAAAATGTACTTCCTACCAAGATGTACGAGGCAAAAGGAATTCTTTGCTCAACAACTGGCATGGATTTTGAGAAGATCCATGCATGCCCTAACGATTGCATATTGTTTTGTAATCAGTATACAACGTTAGAGAAGTGCCCTAAACGTAATGCATCTCGATATGGGAAGAAGAAAGGGAGAAGTCCTTCGAAGGTTGTATGGTATTTTACCATTATTCTGAGATTTAAGCGATTGTACAGTACTACAGAGATTGCTAAGCTGTTGACGTGGCATGCAGATGAACGGATTGAAGACATGAACCTTAGGCACCCTATAGATGCCCTTCAATGGAAAAAAGTTGATCATGACTATCTTGACTTCGTATGTGAAGAAAGGAACTTGCGCCTTGCACTTTCAACTGATGAAATCAATCCCCACGGGGTTCAAAGTAGTACACATAGTACGTGGCTGGTGATCTTGATGATTTATAACCTTCCTCCACACTTGATCATGAAACGTAAGTTTATGAAGTTGTCCATGTTAATTTCTGGATCAAGGCAACCTGGGAATGATATAGATGTATACTTGGCTCCTTTAATTGATGACTTGAAGTTACTTTAGAGGAAGGCGTTAATGTGTATGATGGGAACAGAGAAGAAAGTTTCACTTTGAAAGCCATGTTGTTTGGCACAATAAATGATTTCCTTGCTTATGGTAATTTTTTCGAATATAGCGTCAAAGGATATTGTGCATGCCCCATTTGTGAAGATGACACTCATTCAGTGCGACTAGATCACTGTAAGAAAAATGTCTACATGGGACATCGAAGATTCTTAGCATCAAAATATCGTTGGAGGAAGTGGAAAAATGTTTTCAATGGTGATTCAGAAGAAGGTAGCCCACCGAAGATATTGACCGGTACTCAAGTATTTGAGAAGTTTAAACACTTGGATAACAATTTCGGCAAGCCTTCCGCAAAACAAATCGGTACAAGCGGCTGGAAGAAGAAGCCTATTTTCTTTGAACTTCCATATTGGAAGTCCTTATATGTGAGACATTTTCTTGACGTGATGCATATAGAAAAAATATGTGATAGTCTAATCGGCATGTTACTTAATATGCAAGGAAAAACTAAGGACAATATTAATGCTAGGTTGGATTTGATCAAATTGGGCATCAGAGAAGGGTTGGTGATAAGTAAAATATTTGCATATTTATTTTCCCTTATATGATGATTTTGTGGACTATATTTAAGCTGAATATAATCAATTTGGGTGTAATTAATAAATAAATAATGATTTTCTTGCAGCCATGGATAGTACCAGATTAAAAAGAATTAAAAAAGGAATTTAAGGGAAAGTGCTATTCACACGGCACTATTCACTGTGCACTGTTCATGCGGGTACTGTTCACTTGTACAATGTAGCAGTTTCACTGTAGCAGACCATTGCGGTTTACTGTAGCGGACGGTGTGTGGAAGTGGGGCGGTTCACTGTAGCAGTGCGGTTCACTGTAGCAAATCACTGTAGCAGTCTAAAAATGAAGCCTATAAATAGAGCTTCTTGGCACCCTAAAATGGGGAGGAAGGAAGAGGAATGAAGAGAGAGAGATAGTTTCTATTTTAGAGAGAGAGTTGTTATTTTTAGATTTTATTTCTTGCATTTTTTTACATCTTGCATGCCTCCTACATGGATGGTTTTACCTCCTATATGGAAGGCCTAGGTAGTCCTCCTTTATGGATGGTATAGGTTGCCACCTACATGGATAGTTTTACCTCCTATATGGTAGGCTATATTTTCCATTTTCATGCATCTTGTAGTTGTATTTTTATGTTTTTGTAATTAATTTTTATGCAATATTTATGATGTTTGTAATATATTTTGGTTTTGTTTTTAATTTTATCATGAGCTAAATTTTCCTTTTCCTAGGGTGATGACGTAGCTTACTAATGACGGATTGAATCTTAACTTATTAAATCTAGTTTTAATTTTTCCTTCATGATTGAGTTTTAATTATTGCTCTTAATGCTTACAATTGATTGGCCACCTTTTGGATGATTTTAATATGCATGTTGAGACCGGAAGGAGATACATGTGTGTGGATCCTATAATTAAAACCATAATTTGCATATGAAATAGGAATATATTCATATGGGTTGTGTAGTCTTAATTGAGTTCCAGAAATCTTAATGCATAATTGATTGCTTAAATTCATATAGGAATATATTGGGTTAGCAATTAATTATAAAATTATTTGACCTTGGAAAATGCTAGTAATTAAAATAGGGAAACTCGACTATCAATCATGTGGAATAAATTGGACTAGAATAGATAAGTGATTCAATCCGGAATTTATTAAGTGAAATCTAATCCCTAGGGCTTTTTCTCATATTTGTCTTTATATCACTTGTATTCATATTTCATCATTTCTATCTTGCAAATTCAATCAACTAATCAACCGACTAAATAGAATTAAAATTACCAATTTTGGTACTTAGTGATCAATCCTCGTGGGAACGATACTCTACTCACTTCTATATTACTTGATTACGACAGTGTACACTTGCACTTCTAAATACACCATCCTACACTCGTAACAGTTGGCACTGATTGAGCAAGGAAACCGCACTTATCTTCCTCTAACAGCTTATACTCTATCGAGGAAAGAGAAGAAGTTATTTTGTGAGTGTCTTGAAGGAATCAAAGTTCCAGAGGGCTATTCTTCAAATATAAACAATATTGTATTAGTGAAAGAGTTGAAGCTAAAGAACCTGAAATCTCATGATTGTCATGTGCTCATGCAGAATTTTGTACCCATTGGTATACGGTCAATCTTACCCAAAAAAGTAAGGAATGTCATTACCAAACTTTGCATGTTCTTCAAGTTGATTTGTAGTAAAGTGGTTGATTCAACAAAGTTACTAGATTTGCAAAGGCTGATTGTTTGTACGCTGTGTGAACTTGAAATATATTTTCCACCTTCATTTTTTGACATTATAGTCCATCTAACTGTACACTTAGTGAAAGAGGTTCAAATGTGCAGTCAAGTGTACCTGAGATGGATGTACCCGAATGAGCGGTTTATGAAAATTTTAAAAGGGTATGTAAAAAATAGATATCGACCAGAGGGTTGTATAGCTGAGCATTACATGGTTGAAGAAGCAAGTGACTTCTGTGCTGATTTTCTATCAAATGTTGACCCTGTAGGGATCCCTAAGTCTTGTTACTCTGGGCGAATATCAAAGAAAGGAACAAGTGGGAAGGATGTAATTAGGATATCATTGACAGAATGGGAGCAAGCTCACTTGTATGTGCTACATAACACTGATGAGGTTGAACCATATGTTAAAGAACATAAGGATGCTCTTCAATCGGTGCATGGTGATAGGAATGAAAATTTTATAACAAAAGAGCACAATCGTCATTTCCCAACTTGGTTACAAAGGCGCATTAATGATGAGGTGGAGAGGAATCCTGATTCAGTTTCTAAATACTTAAGATGGTTATTGAATGGCCCAAGCTTTAATGTGTTGTCTTTCAATGGTTGTTATGCAATCAACGATTACACATTCTACACACATGAACATGATATAAGGAGCACGATGTAGAACAGTGGGGTAACACTTATTGCTGATTCTTGGCATAGAGCCAGTGCTAGAGACATACACCCCATCTATGCACTAATGTCATATTTTGGTGTTATTGAACGAATATGGGAGTTAGATTACACTGTGTTTATGGTCCCTGTGTTCAGATGTAAATGGGTAAACAACAACAGTGGATTACGTATAGATGAGTTGGGGTTCGTTCAAGTGGACCTTTCTAAAGTTTGGTATAAAGATTATCCTTTCATCTTAGCATCGCAGGCCGAACAAGTGTTTTATATTGCAGATCTTGCTAAAAAGAATTGATTCATTGTGCTTCCATCGAACAATAATCATCAAGAACAAGTTGATGCTGAAAGTGATGATCTCTTGAATATTCCTGAGTATGATCTTTCTTTTGATATGTTGTGGTCAAAGTATATTGATATAGATGAAGATGAACCCTTATACATGAGACATGACCATGACGATGGGACTTGGATTTTAAATCAAACAAGAAAGAGGAAAAGATGATAACGAGTGACTTATTTTTTGACCTTGTATGCTTTATTACATGTACTGATGAGGCTAATTTACTTTTATTGTCATGATTGTCACTTTGCACTATTGTTTCATTTGGTTTATTTAACTTGTAGGAAAATGGATCCCCTAAATGTGGATGAGGCTGCTGTTGTTGATGATCACGGTCAGGCCGCCGCACAGGCCACATTTGAGGCTGACGTAACCCGGGGAAGGACGGTAATGAAAAAACTGATCAAGCTCAGGAGTAAGGGCATGAGGTTAGACCTTGAATGGAATGAGAACGAAAATCCAATCGGGCCTAATGCTAGCATATTTATTTTGTTCATTAAGACTATGTCTGCAAATCCGCAAGTGCATGGGTCATGCCAAGTAATAAAGTGATGAGTAAGATATCGTTCCCATGAGGATTTGGTTCCAAAACCCGATTAAGTAGTGACTATCGCACTTTCGCCTAATTTGAGTTGGACAATTATCACGGTGGAGGTAAAACAGAATTATAAACTAAAAGTAAAATATAAACAAGTGATTCATGGACTAGGAAAGATGCAGTAGAAGTTAGGATTGTTTATCCCCCTTGCATTTCATAGTTACCCATTTAAATCCCCACAATAACAGCTCTTAATGATGGATTATGCTAACCAATGTCACTAATTTACCCAAAAGTGCTTTCTCAAGTCTCCAAATAGGTGTGTAGCTTAATTGGTTCATTAATCTCTTAATTGAAGGATTAAGCCCAACCTACATTGCAAGACTTATGTGGCTATGTAAGGTCAATAAGTGTATCTCTACCTCATTAACAAAACCATCCATCCCTCTTATGGATTTCAATTCCCATATAAATAAACCCAAGTTCTACACTTAATCTAGCCCTCTCAAGCATCAATCAAGTGAACCCAATAACCTCATTGGTGATCAATCAACAAGGAGTATTAAGAATAGAGTGAAATCAACATAAACCAACCATTCAACATAAATATAAAGGGGAAATGAGTACTTAATCCATACAAAGGTTCAAAACATTCCAAACAATAAACTCTAGCTATACATGTTCATAAAACCCAGAAGAAACAGGGCATAAATTAGTTACAAAATAGAACAAGAGGGAAAGACAGCAAAAGGAGAGGAAAAACCAAGAAGAGAAGCTCAAATCTCTTCAAATATTAAACATCTAGCCCAATCTCCACCTCCAATCTCCAAACCCTAGCAGAGCATTGTCTCCATGGCGCTTCCCAGGTCCAGAATGAGGCTCTGATGTGTTAATTTTGTATTTATAAACCCTAAAATCCGTGCTATCATCAAAATACATTTTTGCTGTTTTCGGGCGTTGGCCGCGGCCAAAATGTTTCTAGAAGATGTTTGGCAACGGCCAAAGAATGTTGGTCGCAGCCAAACTCCCCTTATGATCTTGGCCGTGGCCAAGCTTCTATAAGAAGCTTTTTGGCCTTCCTCACCCTTTTCTTGCTCTTCCGTGGTGCTTTGACTTCCTTAGCTCTATTCCCACTTCTTAATCATCCTTTGGTGCCTCCAATGACTCATTTGTGACTCAAATATTAACCTATCAACATAATGAAATCTATAAAAATAGTGTTGATGTAATTTTAATGCAATTATAGGGCTTAAACAGAGAAATTACGCCTGTTTACCATCAATACCCCTGGGCACATTACTTTTGCACATTTATCATCAATTATCTATGAATTTACCCAAAATGTATGCAAAACTAAAGGTAAATGTACCACTTTGACAAGAATTTCATGATGTTAACAGACTGTGGTTAGAGAAAGAGTCCTGATTATATTTTCAGACTGGAGACAGGCAAAGAAACAACACGCGGATATCGTTTTGGATACAGTTAAGGTAAACAATATTAACTTTATCTACATCTTATTTACTTTCATGAGATTACAATCTAACAAGTAATATATGCTTTTTTTTGTTACAGTCTTGCTTCAATATCGAAGAAGATAAAGAGAAATACGTGCTGCAAAAATGCGGTCGACTTCTCTGTAATTTTCGTTATGACCTTGTTAAATTCTACTTGCATGATAATAATGGTAATATCAATCATACACCGCCAGAATTGTATGATGGAATCAAAACACAAGAGTAGTGGGATGAGTTCCTGATCTCACATACTATACCTCAATTTATGGTAACAAAATATTTACTTTTACGGAGTACTTGTAATGTATTATTTGTAACTTACATTTATTCATATGATTGATTTGTATCTAAATAGGAAAGAAGTGAGCGTAACCGGGAAAGCGTGTCTAACATGCCATACCGGTACATGAAAGGAGTGATATCATATGCAGTACTGGAACAACAATTAGTAAGAAAACTAATCATTATTTATTATTAGGAATATCACTTCTATGACTAAGCTTTCACTACAAGTAACTTTCACATGCAGATAAAAGAGTCCCACTCTGATGTCACACATTTACCACAACATGATTTGTTTGTGGCTGGCTACATAAATAGCAAGGGCGACATTCCCAGTGAGCAAGCCAGGGCAGTTGCGGATTATTGTGTGAGTAGCATATTATATATATATAATAAAGATTTAGCTATACTTAAATAATTTTATAATACATTAACTAATAATGTTGTACTTCTTTTTTATGACAGTGCACAATGACGCAAGAACAACCAGACTTGGGGAACTATATTGGTCCTGGTGACTTGCTCAGTAGAGCGCTTGAAGCTCCTGAGTATAGTGGTCATCTTCGGGGTATTGGTTTTGGAGTCACCCAAACATCTTACTTCGGCTCCCAAAAGTGACCCAACATTCATCAACTAAATGAGGAGATTTCTGCCTACAAGCAGCAACTAGACCCGCAGATGAGTGGCTACAAGCAAGACGTAGAATAGAAGATTAGCCGCTACGAGTCACAAGTCGAACAATTTAATAATCATGTGCGCTTGCTGTAAGAGCAAAATGCATTTTTGAAAACTCAAAGTGATGTCTTAATGCAATCTAGGCCCGTACCAAGTCCAATGTGTGACAGCAGTAGTGCTAGAAAGAGTTACCATTCTACACCTAAAGTCCCCATTCCTTTAGTAATTAATTTCTTCTCTAGTTAAACAGATTGTTGCGTTATAAATTACTTTACCTTTATATATTAATTAACTCTATTTTTAATAGGGCGAATCAAAATGCAAGTTGCACGTCGATGATTCTTTTAAGAACGCGGTTGCTATAGGCGTAGCCTATAATGCCAACCACGATACACTTCATAACTCACCGTTACCCATGAATACACTCCGAGTAAGGGTTGACATATGCACATGTAACGATGCCCCCTTGCCAATCCCTTATCAGGATGAAGAGACAATGGTGAGAGATGTTATCGGTGGCTATGTCGCGTGGCCAGTATGTCTGATAGAGCTAGTGAACAAGGTATTTAATTTACAATTCATTAACTTTTTCTATGAACTTTCATATAAAACTACAAGATTTATTTTCATGATTTTTGTAGGTTGCTATTTCTAAAGGAAAACGAGTTGAAGGGCGTGAGAAGAACTCAGACTATGTACCAACACAACAAAAATCATACATCTCAACTAGTAATAGAAGCAGCAGACAAATAGCCTCATATCAACAACAATTGAGGTTAATGGCACCATATATCATTCGTCGAGGAGGTCATGAACTAATTTTCGATAAAGAAATCTATTATACAAGTACATTTGATCATATTGGTGGTGATATCCTGTCTGAAGTACTTGATCGTACATAGGCCGGTGCGACAACTATCAACATATGAGTTAGGTACTTTATGATCAGCATCTGTTACTGTGATTATTATTCATCATTCATGTTTTTGGTGTTAATAACACTGTTTGTTTCCATAAAGACACTTATACCACGATATGTTAGTGGGCACGCAAAGGGTGAATATATTTGTATTTATCAACCCATACATCATTGGCTTCTATGCGGGAACTCATTCGGACATACAAACCCATACTCTTAAGGACCAATTCATGCGCAGAGCATCCCCTACTAAGATGTTCATTATGCCATACAATATGGGGTAAGTTATTTGCGACATTATTATCTATATCTCTTATTATTCATTCACTTTTATCATAATAACATTATTGTCAAAGTAAAATATTCAAAATATTTTAGGCAACTTTGGGTTTTTCTTGTCATCCAGCCTGCCATAACTGTAACACCCCGCATTTATTATTTAGATCCTATAGAGACTGGTTATCCATCGAACCGCCAAGATATGGTGATTATGATTAATAGGTAAGCGTATAGGTGTATACGGTAATTATTTGCGTGTGTGATTATTGAATAAAACCAAACTTAATCAGTCATTACTTCTTTTGTTAATGCATTGGCTACATATAGGAACAATGTTGGATTGTCCTATCCTATTAAATGCACTGACAGCACTACGGCTTGGAAGAAGATTAAAACATATGAATTTACTAAAAAAAATTTATTCACAAATTTTTCTTTAAACAATGGCTAACTATTATTTTGTATTGATGCAGTGTCCATTCCAGCCAAATAATAATGATTGTAGTTACTACGTCATGAAATATATGAAAGATGTAGTTACTCATGATCTAAATCATGTTCCCCTAAAAGTAAGTTCTTCTACTTAATTATATGTATATAGTTTATACTGTTTTTTTGAATTTACTTGAGATAGACATTTTTTTAAGTATATGTTAGGTTGCTTTCTTAGTTTAACTATTTCAAATTTTGTTTAGGTTTCTCTTTTATTGTTGGTTTTTGTTTTGTTTCCTTCGTATATATTTTTATTACTGGAATGTATCTCTATTTTGGCTTCTCTTTTAATTACCTATAGATTAGTCATTTTGATTATTAGAATAGATCTCTGTTTTGGTTTCTAGTTAATTGTTTTATAGTAATTTTAATTTATTTTGTGTGTGATATTTATGTAGTATTATGAAGATGAACGGTGTGACCAGTTAACTGACTATCAAGTGGATAACATCATTGATGAATAGTGTGAATACGTAGTCAGCCAATTGCAAATACCACCTCCCTAAATACTTAGGCATATTTTGACTTAATTACAAATGTCTTGTCCACTTGTTTTAGTTTCTCTGTAGTATATTATATGTTGTAATTGGATATATATTTAGCACTGATTTTATTAATTGATCGATGCATGGTATTTTAGTATTGATTTGATTTACTTTTTTATTTTCTATTAGCATTGTATATTGATCTCTGAGTGAATTATATTTGAATTAGAATGAGTTGATCATCAAGTTATTATTAAGAAATAAACTGGGATGGAAAAGGGAAAAAAAGGGGACGAAATGGAAAAGAAAGAGGTGCTTCCTGACCTTCTCTGGCGCTTTCAAATGACATAGGAGATCAAATTTTTTTTAAGAAAATTAATAATTAAATGCAATGTTCTGGCATTTTTTAAATTCAACAAGCGCCGTAGGTTCTTCTTATGACACTGGATGTTGTGCCATTTGAAAAACCCTATAACATTTTTTAAAAAAAGCGCCGCATGTCATGTTTTCTGTAGTAGTGGTTGGACTAGCCATTTAGACCAAGATAATCTCAAGGCCTGTTTGGGTTAACAGTTGCAGAAGTGACTTTTTTTTAATAGATTTTTACAAAATTTAGATAGGATAAAAGCCATATTGTAAATATGATTTGTATTTGGATTAACAGTGGCTGTGACAACATATGTTATAAAGCGCGTGATGAGTTTTGGTTATATAATTTTTACAAACTTGAGACATTATTTAGCAACAGGTTATCAAAGTCCTAACTTCAATACAGGGTTTGATCCTGTGATTAAGTGGGTTTTTTGAAATCTTTTAAAAAAGTCTTATACTAGTTTGCAAAATCATTACTTTCATCAATTTCAAAATCATTTGCTAAAAATGCAGAGCGTTCTTTAATTTGGCAATAGCTCGTATAGTTGTGGTTAACTTATGGGCTTTTGGTGTTTGGTTGTCCGATTCTAGTTCTATTATCGCTTTTTAATACTAGTGTTTGCCCTATATAAGTTGCAGTCACAGGCTTTCTGCCTCAAGTCTACTTGGCTCAAGCGCCTCCGGGTAACCCCAGTGCAACTTGTACTTACGGGTCTTACTGCCTAGGGACTAACTGTCTTACACATGCATAGATGACAGAGAATATACATAGATCAGCACATATGATATAAGGGATAGGGTACTACCTGTCAATCCTTCCAATTTAGGTTCTTGTTCTCCATCTCTCGGGCGTCCCGGGTAAATGTTTAATCCTATAATTTATAATTCATGGATGGGCGAGTTATTACTTATTTCAATTCTTGATAACTCATAACACTTAGTTGGTTATCATTTGGGTTAGTGCTTATGTCCAATTAAGTATTTAATGTGGTTACACTAGACCGAAGTACTAATCTTCACCCTTACTACTTTTGGCCCAAAGCCCATTAAATTTGCATGAACTAAATGCTGGCAGGATCTTTTATTTAATTTTGAAAAATCAAAACTAATTCTTAAAACCTCCAATTAGGGTGATTCAAAGCCCTATGTGACCCTTATTAAGTCTACTTTAAAGAAAAAATGATTACTTCTATAGCTCCTATGCACAAAATCCTAAACTTCATAATTACTCACTTTTGTCACAAGACAACATCCATAATCATTACCAAACTTTAAAAATTTGTATATTCCAATGTACTTATCCAATTATTACAAATTACTCATCAAATTAAAGCTTGTTGGGTCTACTTTATTTCTGAAAAATTTTGTGGACATTAGAACTCATTTGACCAAAGACAAACATGTCACAATCAATCTTCCTTAGATCAACTTCCATATTTTAATGCCCAATTTTCAAAAATCATAATTAATTTTATAAAATTCAAAATTGGCTTATTCTAAATAAATTGTAAACCTACTTAAGTTTAATTTCAAGTAAAAATATCATTTTCTAGAAAAGGTAGCCACACAAATTCTAGAAATTCATCAAACCTTAACTATTTCATAATTGATTCTAGAAACAGAGTCCAACTTTAAAAAATCATAACTTTAAATCCACTAGTTTAAAAATTAAATTCTACCTATAAAAATAAAGCTCAATATGCCTACTTTCTTTCTAGAAAGTTTCATAGCATTTGGACCAGGTTTGGTTATTCAAAAATATGATAAAACATTTCTGCCTCCAGAAAACAATTTCTGCCAGCATAAAACCCTAACTTCCAAAACATGACATTTTCAACATAATTACCCAAAAATCACAACCACATGCTATTCCACATATTTTTCATGTAAAAGAAATTGGTGAATCCCAATATAACAAAATATCACTCCTTTTACCTCTTTTGGCCTATGACCGACTAGCTACCAACAAACAACAATCATGAAGATTCAAGTTTTAGTACATAGCCTCTCTATACTCATCATTTAACACCATATTTAACCATTTACAAGACCAAAATAACATCAAACCCTATTTTCTCATATGAAACAAAACTAGGGCAGAAATGAGAAACCAAAAGACTCCACAAATCATAGCAACACTTCGCTCAAAACAAAGCTCTAACTCACATCTTGCTTCTTTTAGGCTTTGTTTCTTACTTCTACCACTTTGGGTCTTGGAAAATGGCTCAAGACACCTTATTTTCAAAAACAAAAACCATATAGTTGAAGCTTAGGATGAGGGGAACAATGTTCATAAAGAACATTTGAGCTAAAAATGTGAGGAAACTAGTGAAAATCTAGAGAGCAGTTACCTTAGTTTTCTTGACTTCTCCTTCTCTCTCTTATTCTTCCACTAGCCGGCTAAATGAGTGTGATAGAGAGGAAATTGGGAATTTATTTCATTTACTCTCTCTCTCTCCTTAAGCTAGTCGAAAATCCATTAAAAAATGGAGGGAAAATATTGTGACCAAATTGCCCTTGGTTGGGGTAAGGATTATTAGAATGCCATCCGGTTGGATTCCAACTATTCTTCCCTTCTTCTTTTCAAATTGGCCAAAATAATTAGCTTAATTAAGGGAAAATAATTAGCTTATATAAATTGTGAGATATTACAATTCTCTCCTCGTACAATAAATTTCGTCCCCAAAATTTATTACATATCTGAAGGCATAAACTCCGAGTAGCGTTTCTTCATGTCTTCTTCTGCTTTCCATGTTGCCTCTCTTAAGAATAGTCCCTTTTAGACCACCTTCACAAATGGTATGCTTCGATGTCTAAGCCGCTTTTTTTGTCTAGCGATGATTTATTCTGGCTCAGCCTCATAAGTGAGATAATCTCACATATCTATATCTTCATACTTAACATGTTCAGGGTCTGGCTGGTACTTTTTCAACTATAAGACATGGAACACATCGTGGAGTCTGCTTAAGGTCGGGGGTAAGGCTATCCGGTATGCCACTGGCCCAATTTTCGTAAGAATCTTAAATAGGTCAATGTAGTGTAGGCTACGCTCCTTTCTCTTGATTGTCCTACCGATTTTGGTAACCAGAGATACCTTCAAAAATACATGATCTTCTACTTCAAAATCTAGAGGTATTCTCCTTTTATTGACATAGTTTTTTGTCTACTTTATGCCGCCAGGAGCCTCTAGTTGATGATCCTAATTTACTTTGTGGTTTGATCTACCAGACCTGGCCTATATAGTCTTTTCTTGGAAAATTCCGTCCAATAAAGAGGTGATTAAAGATTTCTTCTGTACAATGCTTCATACAGAGCCATCTAAATACTTGCATGGAAATTGTTGTTGTAGGCGAATTCAACAAGTGGAAGGAAATGTTCCCAGCTCCCCTTAAAATCCAATACACACACTCTCAACATATCTTCCAGCGTCTGTATAGTCCTCTTTAACTGTCCATCCATATGTGGATAATAGGTTGTACTAAATTTTAGTTTCGTACCTAGAGCTTCATGTAGAGCTTTTCAGAATCTTGATATGAATCTGAGATCTCAGTCAGAGATAATGCTCTTTGGCGTACCATAAAGTTTGATTATCTCCTGTATATATATTTTTTTGCTAACTTCTCTGGGGAGTAACTGGAATTAATGGGTATGAAATGTGCTGTCTTGGTGAAGCGGTCAAAAATTACCCAAATCGCGTCATATTTTCTGATTTTGGGTAAACCCACCACTAGATCCATAGTGATACTTTCCCACTTCCATTCTGAAATTTCTAGACTCTGTAGAAGTCTTGGTGGTCATTGATGTTCTATCTTCATCTTTTGACAAGTGAGACATCGGGCCACATACTTGGTCACGTCGCTTTTTAGGCCCATCCACCAATACATGGACTTCAGATTGTGATACATCTTGATTATTCATGGGTAAAGGGTGTAATGAATTTTGTGTGCCTCGTCCAGGATTTTCCGTCTCAAATTTGCCTTTGGTGGTACATATATCTGTTTTTTGTATCTGACTAATCCACTTGGAGAAAGATCATGATCCTGGGTTTCACCCTTTTTGATCATCTCCTGGATAAACTAGGCTTGTTCATTCTGCATCTGAGCTTCTTCAATTTTTACTCTCAGATTACTTTCCTCCTGGCTAACATTGAAATTAGTTAGGAGTACTTCTTTTAGTTCGTACTCTTTCAGGAATACTTGATTCGACAGGTTCAGATCCCTGAATTCTTCCAACAGTTTCTACTCTCGGACCATCATGATTGCCACTTGCACGACCTTTCTACTCAATATATTGGCAACGAAATTTGCCTTCCCTAGATGATATTTAATCTCTAGATTGTAATCTTTTAGAAACTCTATCCAGCGACGCTGTCTCATGTTCAACTCTTTTTGATTGTATAAATACTTGAGGCTCTTGTGGTAGGAGTACAACTCTACAGTAGTACTGTACAAGTAGTGTCGCCATATTTTTAATGTAAAAATGATTACCGCAAGCTTTAAATCATGAGTGAGATAGTTTTTCTTGTGAGGCTTCAGCTGTCGAGAGGTATACGCCACCACTCTGCCTTGCTGCATAAGGACACATCACAATCCCTGCTTACTAGCATCATTGTAGACCACACAGGCCTCACTGGGATTTGGGATAATCAGTACTAGTATGGATGTCAACCTCTCTTTCAACTCCATGAAGCTTTGGAATCCCACATATATGTCTGATTCTTTCTCGTGAGCTTCGTTAACGGCATGGCGATCTTGGAGAAATTTTGAATAAATCTCCGGTAATAACTAGCAAGACATAGAAAACTGCGTATCTCTGTTACAGTTTCTATCCTCTTCCAATTTAGTACTGCCTCTACCTTACTAGGATCCACATAGACTCCCTCTTGTGAAACACGTGACCCAGAAATTTAACTTCTGAAAGCCATAATTCACATTTACTCAGTTTAGCAAAGAGTTGTTTTTCTCTAAGAATACCCAGTACTATTCTCAAGTGCTCTTCATATTCTTCTATACTCTTAGAGATATCAGGATATCTTCGATGAAAACTACTATGAACTGATCTAGATATTGAAGGAAAATCCGGTTCATGTAGTCCATAAACACGGCTAGTGCGTTGATCAGTCCGAAGGGCATCACCAAGAACTCATAGTGCCCATATCTGGTTCTAAAAGCTGTCTTTAGCATATCCTCAGCTCTTACTCGCAGTTGTTGGTAGCCCAATCTCAGGTCAATCTTTGAGAATACACTAGAACCAGCTAACTGATCAAGGAGATCATCAATCTTGGGGAGTGGATATTTATTCTTGATGATCACCTTATTTAGCTCTCGATAATTAATACACAACCATATGCTCCAATTCTTTTTCTTAACAAATAATACTGGAGCTCCCTATGGTAATACATTGGGCCGTATAAAACCCTTTCTCCATTAATTCTTCAATTTGCTTCTTCAGTTTAGCCATTTCATTTTTTTCCATTTGGTATGGAGCTTTGGAAATAGAGTTGACACCTGGCATAATCTCAATGGTGAACTCAACTTCCCTTTCCAGAGGCAATCCACTAATGTCTTCTGAAAATACCTCAGGAAATTCATTCACTACAGGTATACTCTCAATCATAGTGTCTGATTTTTCCTGAATCGAGAAGAATATCATATACCCCTGACATCCCTTTCTCAAACATTTCTCAACTTCAGCTATGGATAGGAAGTTCAGGTTAACACTAGCATAATTTTCTTTATGTGGTTCAAGATATTTAATCCTCTTGTTACCGTAGTCGAGCAAAATGTTGTTCGCCGTTAGCCAGTCAATGCCTAGGATAACTTCCAATTTGTGGAATGATAGAAAAATCAAATCTATGATAGACTCCTGCCCCACTACATTTACAATACAATTCAAACAAGCATTCGTAGTAATAGCTCTAGCACCCATCGATGTAGATACAACCAGCTCATATGGTAATTTATGCACATGCAAACTTAATTGTCTAGCACATTCAAAGGAAATAAATGAATGACTAGCACCAGAATCAAACAAGTCTTACAATTGGTACCATTAAGAAGGATTGTACCTTGGATCATCTCTGGAGATTTTTGGGGCTCCTTGTGGGTTATCGCAAATACTCTCCCTTGAATCTTGGGTCTGGGCTCTGATGGCCACTGTTTACATTCATTAGCCAAGTGACCTGGTTGATGACAGATGTAACAAATTATCTATCTATCACACGTCCTGCCAGGATGCACCTTGCCACATCAAGAGCATGTTGAAGGTGGAAAGGGCCCTTAGTTACCGTGATTATCAGGCCGGTAGGGTCTCTTGTCATTTCCCCTGTATGAAGATCCTTAAACCTTTTGTTTCTAGGGAAAGCTTCCCTGGCTAGGTCCACCACAGTTGTTGATATTCTTAGCCGGGTTTCAGCCCTGTAAGTTATACTTTGTAATCTGACATTCTTTTATCACTTTATTGAACTCTTTGAACTGCCGGGCGGCTAATCAATCTTTCAGCTTATGCTTCAGCCCTCTGATTAGTAGATCTGAGCTCCACTCCTCATCATCTTTGTATCACAGGTAAGAGGAGTAACGGGCCAAGCGAATGAATTAGGAGAGATATTTGTCGAAGGTCTGCTCGTTACCTTGTCGAATGGATAAGAACTCTGTTTCTTTTTCTATTCTCACAGACCTAGGGAAGTATTTTTCATTGAACTTCTCTTGGAATAGCTAATAAGTCACGGGAATATTCCATATTTTCAACATCATGGCTATATTCCTCTACCATTGGTCTGCATCCTCCTCTAGCTTATACATTGCTAGTCATGCCTTTATCTTAGAAGAACACTCTAATTTCTCAAAATTTTTCTCTAGCCTGATCATCCAGTCTTCAGTTACTTGAGGGTCAAAATTTCCCTTTAAACACCGAGGATTGGTGCTTACCGAACTCTGTGACCCAATATTGTAGGTTTTGTTCCTCACGGATTGGTCCCCCATGGGATTCCTGATTCAATACTATTGGTTGCTGTGACTTCTCAAATTGGGTCGATTCTTCCTTATTTTCTGCTTCCTCTTAGATTGTTTCATTGTTTACTGAATGTCCCCTATCCTCATTCTGCTTAGCTTTCACTTCCTGGAGCTCCTTTCTAAGTTCTTATATCATGGCTCGCTGTTCAGTCAGCATGCCAAGTATCTGCTGCATAGGGTCAAGTGGGTTTTCATTTCCCACTACCTCAACTTCCAGTACTACTAGTCTGTTTCTTGGTCGAACCATGGTTTATTTTTACTATTAAAAAGAAATCACATTGTTAATATAAAACTCTCAAAATTAGAATTCAACTTCATGGATTAAACATGAAACCAGGATCTATACTTGCTACTTTAATATATAGAGTACAGTATAAGGTCCTAAATTCTAATGCCACAAATGTGTAAATTCTTCCAGATAATGGACAAACAACAGTTTTCTTAATTGACCAAGCCAGAAAAAATGTCTCCATTCCTAAAACCATTATGTGGAAAGATGTAAACTTGCCAGATGAATGGACTATGGAAAAGGCTGCACAACCAATTCCCAAACTAATGCCACAAATCAGTAAGATTACGCAAACAAAGTATGGGACTGTCAAAGTATCATTTGATAGGCCAAGAATGTCCTTTTCACAAACATATAGGTCTCAACCTTCAATATATGAAGATTGTAGATATGTCTATAGTGAGGCTTCAAGATGATCTTGTTCCTCATTACCACAACCTCCGTCTTTTATTTACATGCCAGCACTCTCAGAACCAACCATATCCCAAACATTACCAAACATAATATATGCAACTGCACCCCCTGAACCAAAGATAACTAATATTTCTATTTCAGGGATTGATAACTCTTCAAATATTCCCCAAGCTAGATATGAAAAGGATGAAGACTTAAATTCAATCGAGTCTCCAACCTATTCATCCATAGGAGAACCATGAGAAATAAATGTTTTAAAAAACAATTTTCAAATAAACAAACAAGCTTTGCAAAATAAATTTTATTCTGAAAAATTTACTCTTAAGAGAGAATGGTTTTTAGACAATTTCAAAGGATCTTTAAGAAAGGCGATACAGTCTAAATTTTACAAATTCCTTGAAATGGTACAAATGAATATTTCATTTTTTGATTGGTTTGATGCCTATGTTCAAGATCAAAATTTGGATTATCCATTTTTTCAAAATATTGATGTAATTAAACGAGAATGGAAAACCTCTAAAGAAACTATTTCTTCTGAATTTCCTCTTCCTAGAACTATCCAAATTCCTGGAAAAATTGATGATAAAAACCAGTCAATCTGAGCTTCTCCTTTCAAATTCAAACATACTTCTCAGGAAGCTAATTCATCTGATATCAAAGGTATAGTTAAGCAAAACAATTATACTAATTTATACCTCCAAAAATTAGGTGAATGTTTAGTCCAACAACGAATTTTACAAACCAAAACTGAAACTATTCCGAAACCTCAAATTCAAACACCTCTTTTCAAATCTTTTGAATTTACCCCTAAACAAAAATCAGACTTACAAGTAAAATTTAAGTCTAAAATAATAGATCAGCTTAAAGAAAAGATGGCCCAACTACAAACTAGTCAACTCCAACAAACAATTGTTCCTGAAACACCTCAGTCTGAGTCATCAAGAACCAGAGGTATCCAAGACATACATGCTTTAGAAAAAGATGTCCAAATCTGCCAGGCCTCAGAAACTGAATCCAATGATTCTCAACCTCAAATCAACCAATAACATTGGAAAAAACTAACTAAACTTTACTATCATAGAGCCAGCCCTCCAAATATTCTGGTTAAAGAAAGAATAAACCAAACTTTAAATCTCTTAGTGTCGATAACGTTTATGAATAGAACATAGATGGCCAAAATGAGACAAACATTCTCCAAATTCTTCAACACATGACAATGGTAAGTAATGCCTACCAAACCCAACATAATTACTCTGATGAAGAAATTACTAATCTTTTAGTTTCTGATTTAAAGATCGATCAGGAAGGCTAAGACAAGAAAGCTCCTTAACCTGGGATTTGATCTGCTTTACAATATCTGAATGTTCATCCGTCCACGGAGGAGGACTTGTTTTAAGATGCTGATGAAGTGGTTTAATGAAGTTGCTAAGATGAGGAATAAAATCGGCAATATAGTTTAAACATCCCAAAAATCTTTGAAGTTGTGTTTTATAAATGATTTGATCGGGAAATTTGTCAGCAAATTGAATTTCTCTTTCAATTGGAGTTTTGGATCCTTGGTAAATCCAATGTCCAAGAAACCTAACTTTAGTTTGAAATAAACTAATTTTAGGTCTAGAGATTACTAAACCATTTGTTTATGTAATTCTAATTAATTTGTAAATATGTTTAAAATGCTCTTCTATTGAATGAGAATAGATCAATACATCATCTATGTAAATGATAATGAACTGACTATTATTATTAAATATTATATATACATACATACATACACATATATATATATATATGTGTGTGTGTGTGTGTGTGTGTGTGTATGTGTATATGTATATATATATATATATATATGTAGATATATATATGAATATACATATACATATATTCATATATATACATATATATATACATACATACATACATACACACACACACACACACGTATATAGGTATATACACGTATATATACATATATATATATATATATATATATACATATATATATATATATATATATACGCGTGTGTGTGTGTGTGTAGATATTCCTTAAACTTAAATATCATTATATCAATACAAACAGGAATATACATATATTACTACAGACCGTTAAGCTAGCCCTACTATTACCAGTCCATATTAAACATCACATATAAATACATGTGATTAATAAAAGACAAGAACTCAAAAGGACCCTGTACTATGATCTCGTTCTTCTTCTTGACCCAAGAAATAAGGTCGGGAAGATAGGCTAGTGTGGTTCGGATCCAAACATCATTAGTCATCCCTAGCCTATGCTCAACCCTTTACTTATACAACTTCTTTACCGAGCATAATAACATTGTATACCGTGTCATGGAGGAAATAAAATCATCAGAAGACCTCAAGTATAGCCTCCTAAATTAATCCCACAATTTGTGATTTGGGTGCGGGTCAAATGCTAGTCCAACCACTGGAGCCCTAGACTCATCATCAGAGTCTGAGTGCTTCCTAACGTCTTCTAACTCTACATTATTCGTGTCACCGACGGTAGCCACGTCCCTAGGGGAAGATCTGAACATCAACGAGATTTTGACTCTCTTTCATGCAGTATGCATTATTAATTGTCCACTCCCCCTCTCCTAAAGAATGCACAGCGCTTACCCTCTGGTATGCGCTCCTCTATTGAAGGTTGGTTAATAGATGGGGGTGACCTACTTCTCTGTCTTCTCCTACCGCTCATGGCTTCTGGTCAATATGTCGATATACCTATAAAGACAGAGTACGTTAGCTTTTACCAGGATCAACTACTCTGATACCAAAAAGTGTGACCGTATGTTATAGAGCGTGTGATGAGTTTTAGTTATGTAATGTTTACAAACTTGAGACACTATTCCGTAATAGGTTATCAAAGTCCCAACATTAATATATGGTTTGATCCTGTGATTAAGTGGGTTTTTTGAAAATTTTTAAAAATAATTATGTACGGTCTCATACCAGTTTGTAAAATAATTACTCTGATCAGTTTCAAAATCATTTGTTAAAAATGTAGAGTGTTCTTCGGCAATAGCCCCCATAGTGGTTGTTAACTTATGGCCTTTTGGTGTTTGGTTATCCGATTCTAGTTCAATTATCGCTTTTTAATACTAGTATGTTACCAAAAGTTCAGCGTACGAACTACAACTATTACAGTTAGTGTCATGGTTACTAGTACTATTACCACTACTTCTACTTAATCATATACATATTTTATAGTTATTCAAAATAAAATGATAATCATCAGTCTACAATTACTCCGCCTTCTCTCCGTTCGTCCGTATTACCTTCTTGCCATTAGAGCTAGATGCCTTTGCTGTGTATCATTTATTGAAAAAGGGTGAGATTCTAAAGAATCTCAGTAGTACATCAATCACAAATATTATATATAGAATGCTAAATATATAAAACAAAGCATCACAGAGCACTTACAAATTATGCAGCAAACAAAGGGTCTACCGGTCCCTTATCACAGAATCAAAGAGCTTGATGTCACAGTCTAGCTGCCCAGGGCCTTTGCCCCATACAAGTTTCAGTCACGGGCTTTCTGCCTCAAGCCTACTTGGTTCAAGACGCCCTTGGGTAACCCCCAATACAACTTGTACTTACGGATCTTACTGCCTAGGGACTAACTGTCTCGCACATGCACAGATGACAGAGAATATACACAGAGTACCACATATGATATAAAGGAAAGGGTACTACCTGGAAATCCTTTCAATTTAGGATCTTGTTCACCATCTCTCGGGCGTCCTGGGCAAATGTTTAATCCTATAATTTATAATTCATGGACGGGTGAGTTATTACTTATTTCAATTCTTGACAACTCATAACACTTAGTTGATTATCATTTGGGCTAGTGCTTAGGTCCAATTAAGTAGTTAATGTGGTTACACTAGGCCCAAGTACTAATCTTTACCCTTAAAGTTTACCCTTACTACTTTTGGCCCAAAGCCTATTAAATTTGCATGGACTAAATGCTGGCAGGATTTTTCATTTAACTTTAAAAAATCATAAATAATTTTACAAACCTTTAATTAGGGTGGTTTAAAGCCCTATGTGACCCTTATTAAGTCTACTTTAAAGGAAAAATGATTACTTCAGTAGCACCCATGCAACAAATACCAAAATTTATAATCACTCACTTCTGTCACAAGACAACTTTCAAAATCATTACCAAATTTTAAAAATTTGTATCTCCTAATGTACTTATCCAAATATTACAAATTACCTATCAAATTAAAGCTTGTTGGGTCTACTTTATTTCTAGAAAATTTCATGGACATTAGAACTCATTTGACTAGAGACAAACATGTCACAATCAATATCCCTTAGATTAATCTGCAGATTCAATGTCCAATTTTCAAAAATCATAATTAATTTTATAAAACTCAAAATTAGCTGATTCCAAGTAAATTGTAAACATATTTAAGTGGAATTGCAAGTAAAAATATCATTTTTTGGAAAACATAGCCACACGAATTCTAGAAATTTAACAAACCTTAACTATTTCATAATTGATTCTAGAAACAGAGTCCAACTTTAAAAAATCATAACTTTAAATCCACTAGTTTAAAAATTACATTCTACCTATAAAAATAAAGCTCAATATGCCTACTTTCTTTCTAGAAAGTTTCATAGCATTTGGACCAGGTTTGGTTATTCAAAAATATGATAAAACATTTCTGCCTCCAGAAAACAATTTCTGCCAGCATAAAACCCTAACTTCCAAAACATGACATTTTCAACATAATTACCCAAAAATCACAACCACATGCTATTCCACATATTTTTCATGTAAAAGAAATTGGTGAATCCCAATATAACAAAATATCACTCCTTTTACCTCTTTTGGCCTATGACCGACTAGCTACCAACAAACAACAATCATGAAGATTCAAGTTTTAGTACATAGCCTCTCTATACTCATCATTTAACACCATATTTAACCATTTACAAGACCAAAATAACATCAAACCCTATTTTCTCATATGAACCAAAACTAGGGCAGAAATGAGAAACCAAAAGACTCCACAAATCATAGCAACACTTCGCTCAAAACAAAGCTCTAACTCACATCTTGCTTCTTTTAGGCTTTGTTTCTTACTTCTGCCACTTTGGGTCTTGGAAAATGGCTCAAGACACCTTATTTTCAAAAACAAAAACCATATAGTTGAAGCTTAGGATGAGGGGAACAATGTTCATAAAGAACATTTGAGCTAAAAATGTGAGGAAACTAGTGAAAATCTAGAGAGCAGTTACCTTAGTTTTCTTGACTTCTCCTTCTCTCTCTTATTCTTCCACTAGCCGGCCAAATGAGTGTGATAGAGAGGAAATTGGGGCCTTATTTCATTTACTCTCTCTCTCTCTTAAGCTGGTAAAAAATCTATAAAAAAATGGAGGGAAAATATTTTGACCAAATTGCCCTTGGTTAGGGTAAGAATTACTAGAATGCCATCCGGTTGGATTCTAACTATTCTTCCCTTCTTCTTTCCAAATTGGCCAAAATAATTAGCTTAATTAGGGGAAAATAATTATTAATTATTCCACTTTCCAAGAGCAAAATCCTAGCCCTTAATCTTGGGTTCCAATTTCAACCTCAAGATCAATTAGCAATTGTGTCTTTCGCTCTTGATTATGACAATGTTAATTAAATTGCTAATAGCTATTTTATTAAATTCCCTTTTGTCTTCCATACACTATTTTCTATTTTCTTTCTAGGTTCAAATTATGTTTTGTATCTCACTAGACACATTTCAGAGGAATTAAATCTTTTCCTTAATTAATTGAAATTAATTCCTTACAAAATTTCCAAATTGCGCTAATATTATTTATACTGACTTTTGGGATTCTTAGCCCATATATGAATTTTGGGATATTACAGTGGTAAAAGTGACTTTAAAAAAAAACCAAACTTTTGAGTTTCTTTTCAAAAGTTGCTTAACGCCAACCTAAACATCCCAATTTTCAAAAAGCCAGAAGGCACCGTGATTTTTTTTTTAAAAAAGCCCATTTGAATAGGCACCAAATCTTATACTATCAGACCCTATAAATATAAAGGCTTTTCTTGTTTAATCAAAATTTCTACCGAGATAAAAATTATAGTAATAAATTATAAAATCATGTTAAATTTGTCAATATATTAATGGGTTAAAGATAAAATTTACCCATAATGTTTTTTTAAATTGAACCTAGTACCATAAAGTTTTCTTGAGTGTGAAATTACATATGAACTTTTTAAAATGAAGCAAAATAACAATACGGTTAATTTGGGCAAACATTGCTACTTTATGTAGAGAAAAATCTTGTGGGTCTCACAAACATAAAGTAACATACCGTTTTGTTTAAATTAACGGTTTTGTCAATTTTACCTAATTTTAAAATTTCCAATATATGTTGCACCCAATAAAATTTTATGACGCCAAATACAATTTTGGGAAACCATTATGAATAGATTTGTACCTTAACCTAATATTAACTATCAGAACAAAATTCAATCAAATTAAAAGATGATGACGATCATCATCACTAGAAAAGCACCAAGCCACCAACAATCTCCTCATCAATGTTAACTTATTTAGTTTTTCCTGAATATTAGAGTGTCCTATTTATTTTTTTATAGGAGAAATTAATCTTTTAGTCATTCAGTTTTTAACTCATTTATAATTTAATCCATTAACTAGGACTCGATGCGGCTCTGTCGTTTATCATTTTTATTTTTTATATTATTATCCTTGTTATTTACAACTCATTTTGAATCATCATATATGAAAATATTGGGTGATTAAATTATTTACAACCTAGTTCCACGTACAAAGAAGGATGACCAGAGAAGAGAGGGAAAAAAAGCAGAGGTAACTCAGTCTGACTTGCCTTGCTCACTTATTTCTTTGTCTCAACAGTTCAGATTCTTCTTGGTATTGGTTGCCTCTTCTTTTTTCTCTTCTTCTCTGGTCATCCGTTCTTTGCTTACATAGACTTGAGTTTGGAAATAATTTTACTACCCATCATTGCCACATAGGATGAATCAAAATGAATCATAAATGATGAGGATAATAATATAAAAAATAAAATAGATAAGGGATTGAGCCATAAGTGAGTTAAAAATTTAAGGGTTAAGTCACGTCAAGTCATATTTAAGATATTGAGTTATAAATGAATTAAAAATTAAAAAGATAAAAGATTAATTTTCCTTTTTTTTAAAAACATGGATAAATATTTTCACTTAAGAGTATTTATAAATAGGAGTTTGGTAATATTGTTTAAGTATGAAAGATGGATGAATCCCCACTCAAAGAGTAGAATTATACTTCATTTATTGCTAGAGGTTGTGTTTTTTGTGTGGGTAATATCAAAAAAAGTTTATAGATGAGTTTGGTTTTAGGGACTCACTAAAGTCAGGGCCCCTAAGCTCAAAATACTCTTATAATAATACTTATAGATTACATATCAACTGATTACGAGAATAACAAAGCACAACTTGATTCAAAATTAAAGCCATGCATGCACACACATAGGTAGACACAATTACATTCACATTAAAAAATAATATTTTTTTAAAGACGTATAGAGATTCACATGTCACTTAGAGAAAAAGCTTCACGGGACCATAATAAGGTGTTGGGGCCGGGTGCAATAATTTCATGCCCAAACCCAACATTTTCTACCAAGGCATTTCAAAAATCTCTGTTCTACTTTTCTAAAAAAACAAAGACAGATCCGCCCAAAAATGAAAATAAAACAAAACTTATCAAAATATATACTACAACTTGCAAAATACAACAACGAAAAAAATGATTTTCCATCGCCCACCGTTCACCCTCTGTACCCCTGCCTCATCATATTACAATTAATTAATATGTATATTTTAAAACTATTAATAAAATTATAATTTGAGTCACTGAACTTAATAAATTATAAATTAGATTATAAGACTCAATTAAAGATTTAAAAATTGGGCCAAATTACATCCATACCCTTATTAATATATCAAGGTTACTCATCTCCCTACAATCTCAAACCCATTTGTGCCGAGGTCGCACCCAGATTCAGGTAAACCAGGCTTGTGTTTATATTAAGGTAAATAAGAGAGATCTAAACTACAAATTAAAGTTCCGCACACTTGATAATAGCAATCAACTCAACACCCAAATCGCCAACACCCACACACCACTTCAAGCAAATCAATGCTTCTACCTCAAATTTTTACACCCAATTCCCATGTCCGTAATCAATTTGCACTTACCCAACCATAACTTCTCCAAGTTCGAAAAATGTGCCACTGCCTTCGATAAATCCAACTCCACCAGATTCTTACAGTTTATAGCTAAATTAAGCAACCCATTATCGGAGAAGATTGAGATGGCTTACAAAAGGGTATCATTTTAAATTTGATGGGAGATGTTCCGCCGTAAACAAAATCAATCTTCCTCTCCACCTGCATTTCCTTAATCATAGAGTTGAGTTATTACTGTGGCTAAACAAGACACTCTGTTTCTGGAAACACAGGTTGTGAATTCGTGATTGGGACAACTCAAGAATCTTTAAAAACTATCAACTCAAAGAACGCAAGATTAAATGAAGAGTTTAAAGATAGGGAAAATTCTAAATAAATACCAAATAAACTTGCAAAACCCCAAAATGTCTATTAACATTTCAAAAAGACTTCAAGGTACCAAGTACTAAAGTGGAATTTTAAAGTTTTGACACTTTTACCATTTTGCCCTTCACTTAAAAAAATATCCCTTACCGGAGCACCACCACCGCCAGCCGCCGCCACCGCTGCCGTCGGCCAGGACCCTCTGGCGGCTGGAGCTCCGGTTGCCAGCCTGGTGGGACCCGCTGGCCGGAGGTTTTTTGGGGGATGTAAAAAGTGGATGAAGTGCAAGGGGTGGGGTTCGAACCCACCCCACCCCAATATCAAAGAGGCCTGGTGGCCACTAGGGCACCAGACGTTTTTGACATGTGGGTGCATTAATATATATATGTATAATATAAATGAAGACATGCTTTAACAAAAACAGCAATGGAAATAACAAAACTCGTAATGGGTTTAACAAAAACGAAAATGGAAATAACAACTAGCGCATGACCTCCTCACCAAATGTGTGAAAGTATTTTTCCAGATGGGGGATCTCACCAATTCACTAATAGCAATGATTAAACCCATGACGGTTTTTACAAAATGATATACATTGCTCACCTCTTCACACATTTAACAAATTCAGTAATGGAAATAACAAAATTCATAATGGTTTTCACAAAACGGATAATGGGAATAACTAAACACATAATGGTTTTGACAAAATGACATGCGTTGCTCATATCTTCACATATTTGACAAATTTACTAATGAGAATTACTAAAACTGTAATGGTTTTCACAAAATGATATGCATTGCTCACCTCTTCACACATTTGACAAATTCAATAATGGAAATGACAACTAGTATAAATTTTGTGAAAACCATTATAGTTTTAATAATTCTCATTAATAAATTTGTCAAATGTATGAAAATATGAGTAACGCATGTCATTTTGTCAAAACCATTATGTGTTTAGTTATTCCCATTATCCGTTTTGTGAAAACCATTATGAATTTTGTTATTTCCATTACTGAATTTGTCAAATGTGTGAAGAGGTGAGAAATGTATATCATTTTGTAAAAACCGTCATGGGTTTAATCATTGCTATTAGTGAATTGGTGAGATCCCCCATCTGGAAAAATACTTTCACGCATTTGGTGAGGAGGTCATGCGCTAGTTGTTATTTCCATTATCGTTTTTGTTAAACCCATTACGAGTTTTATTATTTCCATCGCTGTTTTTGTTAAAGCATGTCTTCATTTATATTATACATATATATATTAATGCACCCACATGTCAAATAAGTCTGGTGACCTAGTGGCCACCAGGCCTCTTTGGTATTGGGGTGGGGTGGGTTCGAACCCCACCCCTTACACTTCATCCACTTTTTACAAAAAAAAACCCTCCTCTCCCCCAAAAAACCTCCAGCAAGTGGGTCCCACTAGGCTGGCAGCCGGAGCTCCAACCGCCGGAGGGTCCTGGCCGACGGCAGCAATGGCGGAGGCGGTGGCACGGCGGCGGCGGCGGTTGGCGGTGGTGGTGCTCCGGTAAGGGATATTTTTTTGATATTTTTTTAAGTGAAGGGCAAAATGGTAAAAGTGTCAAAACTTTAAAATTTCACTTTGGTACTTGGTACCTTGAAGTCTTTTTGAAATGTTAATAGACATTTTAGGGTTTTGCAAGTTTATTTGGTATTTATTTGGAATTTTCCCTTAAAGATATAGGAAAGGAGAGAAAAAGGAAGTGTAAATTACGAGTTGTTTAGCGAGTTGAATAGCAGCAAGCTGGTAGCTGGATTTCTTGCCGGGGTTGCTACCACAAAAGGCGGGTGCGTTGGAACCTTGATTTGGAGGGTGATGAGTCGCCTATATTTATTTATTTATTTTTCTCTCAAGAATCTTTGTTTTTGGTAAGAATCTTTAATATTAGCAAAGAACGCAAGAATCTTTAACTCTCAACTCAAAGATAGCAAGATTAGCATGTTTGTTTTGGCTTTTGCTTATGTATAAGTCCAATTTACGTAAATCGAAATAAAATTCCTCCACATATTTATCTTGTAGACTGTAAAAGCTACACCGTAAACTGTAAAAGCTACCTTATATACCGTAAATCAATTGAAAGTTCTAATCGCTATTCTAAAAGAATTCTGTAATTTTATTTTGGCTTCTAGATCAATTTGTTGAGTTTACTGATATATCAACTATGTAATCACTAATTGTGTTATGTGACCTAATTTATAATTAATTAAATTCAGTAATTTAAATTACAATTTGATTAATTCAACTGTCTTTTTATATGATTTTTTCATACACATACACACACATATTTGTCCGAGTATTTCAGTGCACTATTTATTTTTTTATTTTTCCTAACAGGTGAATGAATATAGGGAAAATGGTTGTGAGGTCCTTATATCTAAGAAGTCCCAAGGCAAAATCCTCCAACAGAAAAGTTTCTAGGGACTTTTCTGAAATGAATTCCCAAAGGCAAAAGACCAACATGCCCCTAATTAAAAAAAGGAAGGAAAACCCATAAATGAAGTACTCCACGTTTCTGTTGGATCATTAACGACAGAGAAAAACTCCACGTTCGGAAAGTCCACGCGAAAGAGAAAGCACACGAGCAAGGCGACGTTGGTTGAGCAGCAAGGTTGAAGAGTTGAAGTGTGGTGATGACATCCAACTAAAAAGGTTTGAGCTTGTGTTATTGTCATCGAATTTTAAAGCAACTGAATAGTAAAGAGAAGAAATTCTGTTTTTTTTATTTTGTATTGGTTAATCAAAGGTTGGAGCTTTTGGTGAATATTGAACTATGTGGTAGGAGATATATTAGTAATGCTTAAATTTTGCTAAAAATATGAACTTGATCATTGAAGTTGCGGTTTTTAATATGATTGGGTAATGAGGATGTTAATGTGCTCTGTTTTTGTAGTTGGTTACAGAGGGTTTGAGTTGTTTGTAATTGAAATAGTTGAATGTGGTGGGTTGATTCATCACAAAACGTTGAAATGATAATAAAAATATTGTTGTTAATATGTGCTGTTGGAGTTGTAAATTTAGCTGTTGTTGTTGTTATTACAGCACATGTGCTGTGTTTCAGAAAGATAACTGACAGATTGTTCTGGTTTTGGGATATGTAACAGAGGAATTGATCAGTTTTAGGTTGGATTGAATGAATATGATGATGGTTTTTGTGATAAGAAAATTGTGAGTTGATATAAAATTATTGTTGTTAATATTATCTTTTGTAGTTGTTATTGTTGGTGATGAAATTGTTAATACGCAGGTTGTGTTTCATATTGTCATAAAAGATGGAAAGTTGTTCGGGGAAGAATCTATTTTGTTTCTTTCATGTGGGAGGGAAGTTTTTAAATGGTAGAGAAGATGAAATGCAATATGTTGGGGGTGTAGTAAGAACAATATGCATAAAGGAAGGAACAACGTATGAGAAGTTTCGTAAAATCGTTTCATCTTTCGTAAATGATTGCCCACGCGCTAACTGTCCGACGGTCACACAGATGCTGACACAGACATTTGTGGACCCTCCAATTACTACAAGGCAAGCAGGGAGACCCAAAAGGAAAAGAAGGGAATCTCAGTTTCAAAACAAGAAACTTTATCATTGTGGGAGATGTAATGAGGCTGGACACACAGTGAAGACTTGCAAAAGCCCAAATCCAAGATAAAGAGCAGGTTTACATACCTGGACATGAATTTGATAGTTACTTTTTAGTGATTGTGTATATAGACCAGGGATTAGTGAGTTGGTGTAACCCCTTTTGGTTTTTTGATGGGTCCATAGGTTAGTGTACTTAGTTAGAAATGATATGATATTAAGTTAAATGAGTAGGTGTGAAATAATGCCACTTAGTCATACAACTTAATATTTTTTATCCATTGATATGGTGTACTGACAATACGGTTGTAATTGGTGCACTTGTTATAATTGATGCATTCAGTTGTGAAACCAAGCTGGGTTTGTCCCAAATGTTGTTGTTAATAAGACTGAACAGTTTATGAAAATATGCACTACGACTTGTCAAAGTATGAGTCAGTATCCTCAAAATATGTACAAGTTGTTCTAAAGAACAGCTGGTGATGCCATGGGCCAAGAAGATATGCAGAAGCTGTTGTAAAGAACAAAACCATATTTTCTGATATGGTTGATGTCATGTCAGCTGACGCCATGGGCCAAGAAGACGCATGATGTTGTGAATGTGACAAAAATGTTATTACAACAAACTGAACAAGTTGTAAAAAATGACAATGGCATTTCTGACTTGCTTCATCTCATCTTAATGTACTGAATAAGCTGTACATATGACTTGGAAGTTGTAATCTTACTGATTAGTTCATCTAACGTGAACCATGGCAAACCAAAAAGGTTGTTAATAAAGCTCTTGAAGTTGTTATAACAGACTCATGAAGTTGTAAACACAGCATAAGCCAATTCTGCATTAGTTCATATGATGTTAAGCATAGAAACTGAATACGTTGTAAATAAAGGTTCCAATGTAGTTCAAACACACTGAGGCAGTTATAAACACAGAATAATCCAATTCAGGATTACTTCATCTGATGCTACAACATGGAAAGTGAGACGGTTGTAAATGAATCTTTACAAGCTGTTAAAATGGGCTCATGAAGTTGTAAACCCAGCATACGCCATTCCTCAGTTAGTCCATGTGATCTTAAACACATAAACTCATTAGGTTGTAAATAAAGCTGTAAAAGTTGTTAAAGAGCGCTCAGGAAGTTGTAAACACAGGGTACGCCAGTTCCGGATTAGTTCCGGTGATGGTAAGCATGCAAACTGAAAAGGTTGTAAACCAATCTTTACAAGTTGTTAAAATGGTTTGATGAAGCTGTAAACCCAGCAGACGCAATTCTCACTTGGTCCCTGTGATCTTAAACGTTTAAACTCATAAGGTTGTAAATAAAGCTATCAAAGCTGTTAAAACGCACTCAGGACGTTGTAAACACAGGGTACACCAATTCCGTACTAACTAAATTGATGGTAACCATGGAAATTGAAAAGGTTGTAAATGAGGCTTTACAAGTTGTTAAAAATGGCTGATGAAGTTGTAAACCCCACACACACAATTCTCACTTGGTCCCTGTGATGTTAAACGTTTAAACTCATAAGGTTGTAAATAAAGCTGTCGAAGTTGTTAAAACACACTCAGGACGTTGTTAACAACTTGAAAAGCTTCATTTACAACCTTACAAGTTTAAATTGTTAACATCACATGGACCAACTGAGAAACGGCGTGTGATGGGTTTAAAACATTATGGGTACGTGTTAACAACTTGTAAAGCTTCATTTACAACCTTTTGAGTGTCCATGCTTACTATCAGTTGAGTTAATCCGGAATTGGCTTACGCTATGTTTACAACTTCCTGAGTGCTTTTTAACAACTACGACAGCTTCATTTACAACCTTACAAGTTTAAATTGTTAACATCACATGGACCAACTGAGAAACAACGTATGATGGGTTTACAACATTATGAGTACGTGTTAACAACTTGTAAAGCTTCATTTACAACCTTTTTAGTGTCCATGCTTACCATCAGTTGAGTTAATCCAGAATTGGTTTACGCTGTGTTTACAACTTCCTGAGTGCTTTTTGACAACTGCGACAGCTTTATTTACAACCTTATAACTTCATGAGTCCGTTATAACTACTTTGAAAGCTTTATTAACAACCTTTTCATTTTCCATGGTTAACGTCAGATGAACTAAACCGAAAATTGCCTTATGCTGTGTTTACAACGTCATTTGTACGTTTTAACAACTTGTAAAGCTTCATTTACAACCTTTTCACTTTCCATGTTGTAACATCAGATGAACTAATCCGAAGTTGGCTTATTATGTGTTTACAACTACCTGAGTGCGTTTTAACAACTTTAGAAGCTTTATTTACAACATCTTCAGTTTCCATGGTTAACATCAAATGAACTAATCCGGAATTGGCTTATGCTGTGTTTACAACTCCGTGAGTCCGTTCTAACTACTTTGAAAGCTTTATTAACAACCTTTTCAGTTTTCCATGGTTAACATCAGATGAACTAATCAGTAAGATGACATGAACCAAGTCACATGTACAGCTTATTCAGTACATTAAGATGAGATGAAGCAAGTCAGAAATGCCATTGTCATGTTTTTACAACTTGTTCAGTTTTTTCTAATAACATTTTTGGTCACATTCACAACATCATGCGTCTTCTTAGCCCATGGCGTCAGTTGACATGACATCAACCATATCAGAAAATATGGTTTTCTTCTTTACAACAGCTTCTGCATATCTTCTTGGCCTATAGCAAAAGTATCCCGTAATAATAGACATGAATAAGAATCAATCTTGAAGAGAAAGAGAGCAAAGGCATCAAGTCAACATCAGGGAACCAAAATTATCTCCCAACTTTACCAACTCAATCAGAATTGCAGGGAAGCCATGAAATTTTCAGTAACAGTGGTACTATGGAATCATTTTCTCACCAAACTCAAACGGGAAATCATGATGAGGACGGCCCATGAATTCGAATGGTTAAAAGGAAAAAGAATAGAAAATATAAGGTAAAAAAGGAGCAGGAAAAAAATAGAAATGTTCACCTGATAGTCGAAGCAATGATGGCTACGATGGAGTGTCGAACGTAGTCCTTGCGTCTGTATCATGAGCTGTAGAGAGAAGGTTCAGTGGTAACGTAATTGGGCGCTGCAATTTGGGGTCTTGTCGTTAGGTTATGGCCGCGGCTGAAGGAAGAGGCCAGCCAACGGGTATGCTTGATGAAAAAAATGGATATACCCAAGAGATGACTGCTCGGAGTCGGAGGAGGACCAGACTCCTTCCCTTTCCTGTGTTTCAATAGTGTCATGCCAAACAAAAGGGCCAAAAGAGTTTATTAAATTTATCTATTATGGAGTAATTCTGGGTTTTCCTTTCTTTTTTTAGTTAGGGGCATGATCGTCTTTTAGCTTTAGGAATTCATATCAGAAAAGTCCTTAGGGACTTTTCTGCCAGAGCAATTTCTCTTGGGACTTATTTGCTATTAATTAGGTCCCTTGGGACCTCACATCCATTTTCACATGAATATAATATTTGACGTGTGAAAGTGAAGACGTCATACTAACCACTCCGTTTGATCTAGAGTCCAACCTTATCCGGTTATCCCTTGAGACCACGTTTCCGTAAATATTATTTTTTCTGATTTTTAATATAAGACATATTTACTTCATTTGATTAGATTAAAGTATTTAGTTGAGTTAGTTAATATGACATTTTAAAACACTCTAACCATCTTCCTTAATTCTCTTATTACTCTTATCTTTGATTATTGTTGGGGGAGCATTAATAGGGGTAAAATTAAGATAAAGATTGATAAATACAAAAAATATGTCTTATATTTAGAACTATAATCAACTTCTTAAATTTATACTATATTAAAGATAGGAGAAGTAATATCTTACTGAAAAACAGTGAATGTGACTGCTAAATAATGTTCCGTTTTGTTAATTTAATTTAATTAATTAGCTGCATTAGCAAAAAGGGAATACTTTATAATATAATATAATATGGGTTAAAAAGCACCCTATACCTAGTATTTTCTCAAGTCTACCTAGTGTCTTAACCTTATTTGTAATGTAATTCTTCCCAAAAGTTTTTAAAATGGAGCGATCTAATTTAAACCTAGCAAATCACTTAGTTTGACTATGAATTTGTTGAGTTAACTTGAGTTTCACCCAAAAAAAAAATCTTACTCTCTCTGGTCTTTTATAAGACAAAGTTGAAAACTTTTTTAGAGAAATTAAAGAAACTAAATAAATTATTTAATCATAATATATATTATATATCATTAGATTATGTATCAGTTTATTAGTTAGACAAATTATTAAAAAAGCCTACCTTACTATCCTATAGTATTTCATCAATTTCTTGACTTCTTTGGTTCCTGCCATTGAATTGGTATCCAACAAGTTATACGCATATCAATGTTAGGAAGAGCATAGCGGATATTAAATCTTTCTAATGAAAATGGATCATATGGAGTCAATAAAAGTAGAAAATAAAATAAGTAAAAATATTAAAAAAATAGAGACACAAGAATTTAATATGGAAAAATCTCCCTTTTAATGTGAGTGAGAACAAACGACCATGGCCCAAAGCGAAAAATGCCACTATCTTCAAAAAAAGAATACAATGTTTGATGCTCTAATACAAAATTCAACTATATGATGACAACAAATTCACCTCATAAAAAAACACCAAAGGATTATACTAATAAAATAGAAGAGAAAATAGAGCAATAAAATACGTATCTCTTGGACGAACATATAATCTGCATGTGCCGGAAATCACTAAACTCAAAAGATGCAGTCACAAAACATATAACAACATTCACACCAAATCTAGGGATGGTAGGAAGTTCCCATCAATGATCCCACAGTTTAGATCTAAGACCTATATGTCTTGAACACCTCCAATAAATGTCAGGGCAATCGGACTAGAAATCACTGTTTGATCATTGACTTGATCAAAGTCACTCAGGAAACTTTGCAGTAGACATGAACAAATGTTCACAAATAACTCTGGAGAAAATAGAAGACTCCAATAGATGAATGAAGCTCTGTGTGTCTAGAACCTCCACCAAAAATTCAGATCAATCTAGCAAAAAATCATCTTCTGATCATTACCCAGATTAAAACCGCTCAAGCTGAAAACTTCTAAAACATTCTCTCTCACAAGAGCTATATAAAGAAACTTCAATTTTTCCTCGTACAGAAAGATGACAACTTCTATAACCCTTATTAGGGTTCTCTATTTATTTATTTTTCCTTTTCTTTTTCTTTCCTTTTTTCTATCTTGTCATAAAATAGGAAATACACAAAATAGAAAATACATAAAATAGAAAATAAATAAAACTGAATAATTAAAATTTAGGCTCCATATAGGAATGATATCCTATAGCCCAACAAAACTCCTGCTCAAGACTATGTGGAGAGGTTCGTCATTCAGGTGATCAATATGCAAGTCTCAAGTTCCCCCCCCAATAATGGTTTTGTCAACATATCAACACCATTATCATCAGCATGAACTTTCTCAAGATACAACTACTTATCTTCTAACACATCTTGTATCTAGTGGTAATGTGTATCAATATGCTTTGGTCTTGAATGAAATGATGAATTCTTAGCAAGGTGAATTGAACTTTGATTATCACACAATAGAATATACTTTTTTTGGGTGAACACAAGTTGTTGAAGAAATCTTTTAAACCACATTAATTCCTTGCAAGCTCAGTAGCTTCAATAAATTCTACCTTAGTTTTTGAGAGAGCAAGACACTTTTGTACTCTAGATTGCCATGAAATAACTCCCCCTTCAAAGTTAATCAAATATCCAGTTGTAGACTTATGAGAATCAATATCTCCAGCTATGTCAGCATCTATATAACTTTCTAAAATAGGTTTATGGTTACCAAATGATAATTACAGATCATATGCACCACACAAATATCTCATAATCCATTTAATAGCTTTACAATGCACTCTACCAATATTAGAGAGATAACAACTCACCATACCAACTGACATTGCATACATCAAACTCCCTATTGCTAAAGCATAAGGGACTTTCCTCATATGCTCCTTCTCTTCATCAAGAGTAAGACATTATTCATTACACAATTTAAAGTAAGGAGCAAGAGGACTACTTACCTGCTTGGTATTGTCTATGCAAAATCTTTGAAGTACCTTTTGAACATACTTCTCCTCTGACAAGTATAGCTTCTTTGCTTGTCTATCTCGAGTAATAGAAATCAAGGTTCTGAAACTCAGACCGGGTACTGAACCGGTCATGGTACTGGGTCAAGGGTTAGTGGGTTAGATTAGAGTCAAACCAGGCTAAACTAGTAAGAAATTAAATATTTTAGGCTTATTAATATAAACTTTCAAAAGAAAAATAAAAAAATTTGATTGAGTGTGAAAGTGAAACTGTGAAATATGAATGAAGTCATCAATAATTAAGTGATTTGATTCATTGATCAGAGGCACGGAGGTTGAAGGAAACTAAAGTTTAAATGTTAAAAAAAAGTTAACCCGGGTCAACTAGGCCGGGTTGACCTCATAACCCCAGGTTAACCAACAAACCAGACCGGTTTTTCGGCAGGTTCGCCGGTCTCCGGGCCAGCCCGACCAGTCCGGTCCAAGTTTTAAAACAATATACCCAACATTTGTTTTGCAGCACCCAAGTCCTTTATGGCAAATGACTCATCCAACTATTTCTTCAAGTCATTTATTCTAAAAATATTCTTTTCAATAATGAGAATATCATCTACATAAAGTAAAATGATAATAAAATCACCATTAGAATTTTTGTGTGTAAAACTACATCTATCTCAGAAACTGTCTTTTTATAACCTTGCTCTTTTAAGACATTCCAATTTTCTATATCATTGCCATGGAGCCTGCTTCAAACCATAAAGACTTTTCTTCAACTTACAGACAACATAATCTTCTTTCCCTTTTACTTTAAACCCTTCATGTTGTTCCATATAAATTTCTTTATCTAAATCACAATGAAGAAAAGCTACCTTAACATTCATTTGTTCAATTTCCAAGTCAAGACTAGCTGTTAAGCCAAGCATTACACAAATAAAATTCATCTTAACTACTGGAAAGAAGATTTCATCAAAATCAACACTTTTCCTTTGTCCATACCCATTAACAACAAGCTTCATCTTGTACCTTGGCTTTGGGTTGTGTTCTTCATGTTTAATTTCAAATACCTACTTGTTTCTCAATGCTTTTCTACATTTAGGCAATTTAACCAGTTAAAATGTGTGATTATCACTAAGGGACTACATCGCATGTCGCATCGTCAATCCACTTATTCTTATGCTCATCTTCAATGGCTTCCTTATAACATTCTAGTTCCCCTGCAATAGTAAGTCAAACATACTCATGTACAGAGTATCTAGAAGAAGGTTGACGAGTTCTAGTAATCTTTCTTAACATGTCATTTGTAAGATCCTCTCCTTAATTCCATAATATTAAATATTATCTCTCAAATACTAATCACAATAGAGATAAAATCACACAAACTATTTAATATTATAATATACAATCCATGATACGATAATCCAAACTATGTAGTCAAAGTAGAGTTTACATGATGTAGGCCCTATGAGTGGCAATATACATCAATTCAACACATAATAAACCACAAGAGGCCATAGAGATATATCTATGCCTCAGGAGCTCCTCCCGACATTCCAGCACGGAAACTATCACCTGAAAAATGTTAAATCGACGGGGTGAGACAAAAGCCTCAGTAACCAGCTTTCCAACTCATTACACATGCTGACATGTATTCATGAGGTGCCAAGTGAAACAATTTATAAAATAAAATATTAAAAATATAATATCATTGTTTTGTACACAAATCTCATATCAGAAATTATAATATTATATCTCAAATCTCATATCACAATTCCCAAGTGCCTCCCATCAATCCAACCGAACAGCCTTATTTCCGCCGACTAGACCCATGGGATAAGTTAATATCCATGTTACTGGCCACTCAAAGAGCTCTCCGGTCACATGATGAGGATTGGTCAAAATCCACAGAACATGTTTCTAAACCATGGGTCTTTCCCCTTATTGAACTAGTGGGGTGTCGCAGTCCTTCATTGAACTAGTGGGACGGTCCCTCATTGAACTAGTGGGACAATAGAAAGCCAACCATCGTGCACCAATGGAGGCTATACCAGTGGTAAAAATAACTTTCTCCATCTCAACCCAAACCAAACAACCCAATATGTATCAATAAATAGCTCAATAGGAATTTTCTCAAGATTTCCATACTCATATGAGGATATTCAAAATATACAAATACATCTTATAATTTAAATCACAAGGTTCCACATAGCAAGTGTATAACAAAATACTCCTCAATATTACTCATTGAAATAATTTATAAATATTCATATATGATTTTCAATCTCATAATTATTTTACAAATACTCACAAACACACACCAACACACATAATAAGTGGAAAGTGGTTACCTCTCGCCAAAGCTAATTATTATCACACTGTTCCAAATCCAAGAGCTCAAACACACGCCAAAAATTAATATATCACAATCAATTTACTACCCGTTAATAATTTTCCAAAAGTCAAAATTATAAATTATTTAAAATTCTAATAATAATATACTATAAAAACTGAAAATAACAATTTAGGGTTTAAATTATAAAATGACAGTTTAGTCATTCGAATTTCATAAATGACAATTTAGTCCTCCTAATTTCATAAATGACAGCTTAGTCTTACAAATTTCATAAATAACAGTTTAGTCCTTCAGATTTTAAAACTATACCTACTAAAATTTCAATAATATCTCCATTAACCTAAATAAATTATTTAATCTAAATTTAATCGGTTTAAAAGTCCAAAATAACATTATTTATAAGTTGATTATATAGAAAATTCATTATAAAATCTTATATCAACTAAATAACAAAAATTAACCGATTAAAATTAACTATTAGTTATCATCTATATTCTTATAGTCTTATACTGAAAAAACTCAAACTTGTCCAAAATTCTAATCCTAAAATATTCTCTAATCAGTACAAAATTAATATCATAAGAAAGAGAAAATTATTTAGAAAATATTTCATAAAAGAAGTTTTATAATTAGAATAGATTTTGAGTACCTTATTGATCCTTGAAGAAATGAAAATACTCCTATCAGAGTCTTCTCCGTCACCTTTCTGCACACACTTCACGCAGATTTGTTGCGTGAAGTGTGTTGAGGCGAGGAGGTATTTATAATACCTTCTCCTACCTCAATATTTTTTTTATTTTTTTATTTTAAAGGTGTCATACTCATTTTGTCAAACATGGGGCGCCGCCCCCCACGTTTTTTATATATATAATTTTTTAATATTATATTATATTATTATATTAATATTATATTATATAATAATATTATAGTATATTATAAAATAATATTTTTTTAAAATTTTTTTTAGTTCTAAAAAGAATTACCTACTAAAAATGATAATTATCTCTAAATTATAATTATATCCCAAAAATAAAAAAAAAATGAGGATATTACACCATTATAAATCTTTGTTTGAGCATTCTCAGGTTCTATTCTCACTTTAGGAATAGGAACATCAACATCAACTTCATCTTGTTGATTGTTTTGAGCACCACCTTCTTGTTACTCCTCTTGTTTTACGTGGGGAACTATATTAGAGCCATCTGACATACTATTGTTATGGGTTGATAATTCCTCTTCTTTATTAAGGTCTTTTATAAATTGATCCTCCCTGAAAATAACATCTCTACTTCTAACAATCCTTTTACTAAGCAGTGAATCACAAAAGAAAGGAAATTTGACTTTATCAAATATCTCCATATATGCGATTTTTTTTTTCTCCTCAGCTTTCTTTTCTTCGTTCTATCTTCTCTTTCTCTCTCTTTATTTCCCCCTTCCCCATTCCATATCAATTTTATTGTGGAGCTTCTCTTTCTAAACATAGGAAAAACATCACAGTAAGAAATCATTTAGGTGTTGAGGTGGGTTTATCAAATTTGGCTATATCAATTTGCACATATTAATTTGGCTTTGCAAGAAAAGCATTGTAGTGATAATGTTTCTTTCAAATCACAATAAAAATTATTCTCTAAGAATCGTTCCCTCATCGTTGTCATTTTTGGTAAATGTATAATACAGTGTATTGTATAAATTAATAATACCGTATTTGATAAAAAAACACTTTGACAAAAATATCATTCATGCAAAATATAAATAAATTCATTGAAAACTGCCATATTATTTTCACTTTTAGGGAAAAGATCTTCTAAAGTTTGAATATAATGGTAGTGGGGGCTGGTAATAATCTGGTAACTTGACGTAGGACAAGAAAAGAAAGGGGAAGAAGAGATATTAATAGAGATTTCAAATATCTTTCATAAGAGATTTCACAAAAATATGTGTCAACCTTGTTATAAAAAATAATTACACAAAAAATTTATCATATTCAAATCATAAATCTCATATATAACATGCCAAGCAAATGATTAATATATTGACCATCCTTATAACCATTGTCTACAGTCATAAGTTAACACATAGTCCAACAAAAAATTATCCATTCAACCGGATTGTCCTAACCTCACCAGTTCTTAAGATGTACCCAGCCAAAGGTGCAGAGCTCAAGTCCGTACTATAGCTTCCCTCCTTAAAAGAATAAAACTAAGGAGGTGTCATATGTCTCATAGCTCCAATGATATCCTGACCAAAGGAATATATGGAATAAGGGACCCTGACAAGTGTCATCCACTGTACATCGAGTGATGGTATACCACATGGTATTTACTTACACAAAATCTCTCATCACAACTCCACAACCATCCATGTGCATCAAAGACAAGCAATCACAATTCTGGCATGTATATACAACATCTAAAGTACATGACTATGGTTCCAAACAAGATTTATCAAATAATACACCCCTAAAAATCATCAAACAATAATATTTCAACTCAAGGAACTATAACAAATGTGTTCATAATCTAAAACATATAACATCGTTTCCCAACCACTTATAACAAATTATATTTCCATCGTAACATACAAGCATGCTTAAACAAATTTCAAAATACATATTCATGAGTTCTAATACACACAAGCACGCTTGAATAGTTTCCAAGTACAATATTAGTTTCTATCAAATATAAAGTTTGTAACATTTTAAATTGTGGGCTTAGAATATAAATAATTAGCATAAATTAAGTAAACTACTAAGTCTAATAGGACTTGTGCTATAGCTCAATAGAAAGATGACACATTTTGCTAAAGGGGACATGCAATTGGTGTTTTGAAGGTAGTACTTTAGGCTTAAAGAGCGTCTTCTAATCTTGTGCTCCACTCTTTGCGGGATGGTTTGACAATATTCTCAAAGATGTCCTTTACCTTCTATTTGACAACTTAGCTAACCCATTAGTTTGGGGATGATATGGTGTTGCAATCTTGTGAGTGACTATATACTTAGCAAGCAAGGCCTTGATGGTTCAATTATAGAAGTGGGTCCCTTGATCACTGATAATTGCTCTTAGTACTCTATACGTACAAAAGATATGAGAATGTAAGAACTGGGCAATAGTAGAAGAATCATATTTCCTAGTAGCAATTGCCTCTATCCACTAAGAAATATAGTCTACTGCAAGCAGGATATATATAAAACCAAAGGAAGGAGGAAAGGGTCCCATCAAGTCTATGCCCTATACATCAAATATCTCATAAAAGTGAATGGGCACCATAGGCATCTCATGCCTTTTACCTCAACTCCAAAACCTTTGACAAGTACCATAAGATTTGCAATAAACATATGAATCATGAAATAAAGTAGGCCAATAAAATCCACACTCTAACACCCTCTTAGCAATCCTATTCCCACTAAAATGCCCCCTACAGAAAGAAGAGTGAGGAAGGAAAAGGATAGAGTAAATATCATCGTTTGCAACACAATAGCGAATGATTTGGTCACTACATTATCTCCAAAGGATATATGGATCCTAAACATAGTGGTTAGCCTCCCTCTTTAGCTTATTTGCTTAAAACCTAGAATAGAATGAGGAAATACATGGGAAACAAGATAATTCACAATGTTAGAGTATTATGGCTCTTGTACAACTAGAGCAAATAAAGCAGAAATAGGAAAAGAGTCAACAATGAGATTAGAAGGGTCAACTACTTCTGTATCAAGAGGTAGGCTACTCAAATGGTATGCCACATGATTCTCGGCACTAGCTTGATCTTTAGTCTCAATATCAAACTCTTGTAGCAATAAAGCCCATCTCAACAATCTAGCCTTAGACTGAGGCTTATTAAATAGATAACAAACAGTTGTATGATTAGTAAACATCACTACATGAGAACTAATCAAATATTTCCTAAATTTTTCTAAGGAAAACACAATAGCAAACAACTCCTCTCTGTAGTGGTATAGTTCACTTAAGCTGAGTCAAGTGCCTTGGATGCATAAGCTATTACTCTAGATAACTTATCCTCTCTCTGACCAAGTATAGCACTTACAACATTGTTAGAAGCATCGCAAGATAACTCGAAATGCAACTTCTAATTAGGTGCAACTAAAATAAGAGGTGTTACTAGCATTGATTTGAGAGTATCAAAGGCATGTCTACACTTGTCATAAAAGTGAAAAGTAGTGTCTTTTTTAAGCATAGTAGAAAGGGGAAGGTCAATTTTACTAAAATATTTAATAAAATGCCTATAGAATCACGCATGCCCAAGAAAAGATCTCACTTCTTTCAGATTAGTATGATAGGGAAGTGATGAAATAAATTTAATTTTAGTTCGGTTAACCTCTATTCCTTTAGAGGAAACAAGGTGACCTAAAATAATACCACTATCTACCATGAAGTGACACTTTTTATAATTCAAAATAATATTCTTTTTTAAAAATCTTTTTAAAGCAAGCTCAAGACTAGCAAGACACTCATCAAAATCATTACCATAGACGGTAAAATCTTCCATAAAAACTGTCATGTTATGCTCTAATAAATCACTAAAGATCGACATCATATACCTTTGAAAGGTGCATGGAGCATTACATAATCCAAACGGCATCCTTCAATATGCGAAGGTACCAAAAGGACATGTAAAAGTAGTATTTTCTTGATCCTCAAGTGAAAGGATTTGAAAATACCTATAGAAACAATATGAGACTTTCCATAAATCCTTTCTAACATTTGATCGATAAAAGACAAAGGAAAATGATCTTTTCGAGTGTCATTATTCAACTTTCTAAAATCAATGCACACTCTCGAAAAATTTTGAATTCTAGTGGGAATAAGCTCAATATTGTCATTTTCACAATAGTGATGCCACTTTTCTTTAGCACCAGTTGAACGGGGTACATCCACTCACTATCAGAAATAGGATAAATGATCCCTACACTTGACAACTTTCCATGGGATTTCAATTTTGTAGCTTGTGTTAGATATTTTAATGGCTATGTGTAGCCAATTCTCTTGCTTCTTGGTAATGAGGATGGGTGCTTGAGCTCAATGGACTACATAGGGGATTTTTTCTATCATTCCATTAGTTTTCTATCATTCTTTAGAGTTATACATTCTATAGAACTAAAATTGATTAAAGTTAATTTGTCTTTTTTGGTTTGATATTTGTAGTTTAGATTGTATTTTGTAGTGTGAAGACTATATGTGTTTGAATTTCTTTATAGTTGCAATGAGATTATGTTAATTAGAATATTATTGTCTAGTTAATATGGTTGATTTGTGCCTTTGAGGGGATATTTAGCACTCAAAATCAAGAAGACTTATCTTGCATCATTCCAATTTCAATTGCACATTAATTGATTTTCAACAGTATCTCAAGAGGTAGTATTTAGCTATTTTTGTAGGAGCTAAGGAACTATTAATTAGGAATATTGGACTCAAGTGTTATCTTGAGGTTTTTCTTAAGACTTCATGAATTTTAACTCCCATAACCTTTTTGGGCAAGGATATCAACTTTATTCATTACCAAGAGTATTCATCATATAGCCTCTTTTAATCAAAAGCATTCTTTCATTGTCTTCTAAAAATACCAAAAGGAGAAGAAATAGTTTTATTTACATGCATTTTAATTTAGAGAAAACCATTTTCAAAAACCCCTTTCTAACCATGTTTTAGCGCTTAGTCTAACTTAGGGAATTCAAAGTAAAGGGCTCATTGATAAGAGAATGATCATGAATTGTTTACACTATTGCATTTTTACTTGTGGAAAAATTTGTGGTTTGACCACGAGGCGGCTAAGGTTGTGTCAAATCATATATCATGATAGAATCAAATATGTTAAAATATACAGACACTTCATTAAAGAAAAGATAGAAGAAGGCATTATTAATCTGTCCTACATGCGATATGTGACCCAGATTGCAGACATTATGACAAAACCACTAGGCAGAGCTAAATTTGATAGATTTCGAGGCAAGCTAGGAATGATTGACATATACTCTCCAGCTTGAGGGGCAGTGTTGAAAATCAATTCTAATTAGAGAATCCCATAATTATCTCCCATTGATTGTAATTCCTAATTTAGTGCTTTCAGTTTAAGAAATAATCTATGATAGTAATCCCTTTATTTTCTGCATTTATTGCTCTCTTGAGCCTATATATTATACCCTTTCCTAGTTGAATGATGCATCAATGTGAGAGTATTATTTTAGCCTCTGAATCACACAATATACATTTAAGGAGATAACAAGTTATAAAGCATCAAGATAGTATGTGTAATACTAAGGCTACTATAAGGATTTGTGTCATTTACTATAAGTCTAAGGCTAAGGTTTCTTGGTTTGTTGTCAAATTTAGGGGGCAATCGATTAATTTTCTTTTATTGAGTATAATCGGATGGATGCCATCATTTTTCGCTAGAGATCCTCTCAGCTCTACATGCCATCTCATGTTTTTGTTGCATAATTTTCATTAGTAAACAAATTCTTAAACCTTAGTATAATGGAAGAGCCATAGCACTTTTGTAGGAACCCTACTCACTTTATATCGTGATGCCTCACATTTTAGATACTTATACTTGTTACAAGTGTAGGATAGTGTATTTAAAAAGTACAAGTGTAAACTATCGTAAACAAGTAATATATAAGTGAGTAGAGTATTGTTCCCATGAGGATTGATCACTAAGTATCAAATTGGTAATCTTAGTACTATTTAATCGATCAATTAGTTGTGATTGAGATTACAAAATTAAAATGATGAAATATGAATACAAGTAATATGAAGACAAATATGAGAAAAAGCCCTAGTTGATGGAGAACACACAGGATCCCGATAGTTGATCGAGCAAATCGTCATTTCTGGGAAGTGGGTACTTGTTCTTGACAGTAACCTTGTTCAACTACCTAATCGATACAGAATCGTAGGCTTCCATCTTTCTTTTTCACGAACAGCACTGGAGCTCCCCATGGCGAGACATTGGGTCTGATAAACCCTTTCTCTAGCAGCTCCTCGATCTTCTTCTTCAATTCTTCCATCTCGCTTGGCGCCATTCTGTGTGGGGCTTTCGATATTGGTCTTACTCCAGGCTTAGTTTCAATCGCAAATTCCACTTCCTTGTCTGAGGGTAATTCGTTGATATCTTTTGGGAATACATTGGGAAATTCATTTACAACAGGGATACTCTACAATGTTGTTCCTGCCTCTGATTACATGGAGAAAAACATGATGTACCCCTGACAACCTTTATGTAGGCATCTCTTGGCTTCAACTGCGGAGAGAAAATTAAGGTTGATTTTTGCATTAGCCTTTGTTGGTGGATTAGGGTAGATGACCATTTTGCTTCCATAGTCTAACAAAATGTTGTTTGCAGTCAACCAATCAATACCCAAAATGACCTCCAATTTACTCAATGGCGAGCAAATTAGATCTACTGTAGATTCGTGTCCCTCAGCGTTTATTACGCAATTCAAACAGACTTTGGTGGTAATGAATCCATTTCCCGTAGGCGTAGATACTTTCAAATCATAAGGTAAGCGATACATACTCAGGTCTAGTCGTCTTACATAGTCGTATGCAATGAATGAGTAACTGGCTCCTAAATCAAACAATGCTTGTACTAGATTACCATTGAGAAAAATCGTACCTCGAATCAACTTCGGGGATTTCTGGGATTCATCCTATGTCAAGGTGAAAACTCAGTCCTAAGCCTGCTGCCTAGGCTCTCCGAGTTCTTGCTGTTGTCGACAATTCCTAGCAATATGTCCCAGCTTGTGGCAATTGTAGCAGATAAGATGTCCTGCTGGTATTGGTACCTACCTTGCCTTACTATATGTCTGGCCATAATGATAATACTTGCCATAATGTCTGCACATTCTGTTCCCAGGAGGGGTCTTTGGTGGCCTCGGTTGTCAGTCTGATTTGGCTTTTTATTACTGCCACTTGAAGAACCACCCTGATATTGGCGCTTCTGGGAAGAATTCTCTTTGCCAGATGCGTTCTTGCTGCCAATACTTCTGTGGATATGTAGCTCTATCAGATTGTGCTCGGTAATTCGGCACTTCTCGACCGCCTTATTGAACTCTTTGAAGTAGCAGGAGACCAACTTCTCCTTCAACTCTGACTTCAACTCATATCATCATGTTCAAACTCTACTCTTCGTCATCATGAAATTTCAAGTAGGAGGAGTATCAGAACAACCGGATGTATCAAACCAGGTACTCATCAAAGCCTTCCTTCTCACCTTACTAGATCGTCAGAAATTCAATCTTCTTGGCCAGTCTCATTGACTGAGCAAAATACTTCTCGTCAAATTTGTCTTGAAACACTTCCTAGGTCACAGGAATATTTCGTGCTTCCAGGATTGCCTGAGTACTCCCTACCACCTGTCAGCATCACCTTCCAGCTTATAAATTGCTAGTCAGGCTTTTATATCGTCTGGGCACTTTAGGACCTTGAAAATCTTCTCCAAACGGGACAACTATTCATCTACGGCTTGTGGATCAAAACTCCCTCAGAAAATGGTTGGCTGGTGTTGATTTAATCTGGTCACCCAGGTCTGCATGCTCTTACTTCCACAACAAGACCCTCAGGCACATATGGCTCAAGCTCTGGAGGCTATATGTAACCTCCGCCCTAACCACCGGGGTTATTATTATTATAAGCTTATGTATCGGCATTTTGCTTCTGCTGCACCTCTCTCAGGCCATTACGTAGTTCATTCAGTGTATTTTGTTGTTCCATCATCATTCCCATCAATTGTTGCATCGGGTTGGGTTTAGCGCCCAGTTCCTCATGATTGTCTCCATGTCTACCACCAGCTCTACCGCCAGCTCAGCCTCTACCACCACCTCGTATACATACCATCTCTATAATTTACTATACATGAAAATAGAGAAGGAAATAAATTACATATAGATGCAAGGGCGTTTTTTTCATTTCACAAAAATTTCATATACATAAGCTTGTCATACATATCACATAGCATGTATATACAGTAGTTAGGTAGTCATACCATACATCATACATCCTAAAACTACTGTACAACAAGTATTTGTTACTCTTATACATCAAGTCTTAACGTGCATATAATTTCCCAGGGGTCACCCATCCCGGGATCACCCTGAGGTAAGCACGCTTAACTTTGACTGTACCCGATCAAAACGTAGTCACCAGCTTTATCAGCTTCAGTATATCAGTTCCCTGCGACTGCCCTCACCCAAAAGATGTGTCGGCTACCTCCGGTCACCCATGGGTCCCACGTCACTCCAGGTACATATGCCTCTGCACAAAGGCTATCACATGGTCCATGTATTCCCTGAAATGGTCATTTGGGCCTCTCTCAATGATATTGTTCTTCTTGGTGTTTCAGAAGCCTATGTCTGGGAAGAAGTCCATGGTAGTAAAAATCCAAAACTCGTCTAGCAGATCAATCTCTAGTAGCACCTACTTCCATTACAGGCTATCAACTGCATCCAAATATGCCAAGTACTGCTCGACTGGGGTGGCATGTGCCCGTACTGCGCGTCTGTATTGGCCCCGCATGTACTCCCACAGATCCTCGTCAAGCTGCAAGTTGTATGGCACGTGTACTTTCTCGGTCCTTGAGCCTTTACCAGCAGGCAGTTTGGATGCCTAGCCTTCCACACGTGGCTTCTCTGAATCACCGACTGTGGCTTTCGGAATCATCTCTAGGGGTAGGTATGGTCCATACACTGTTACAGGCTTGACGCTCTTTGAGCGCGTCTTCAGCACTCTACGACCTTCTGGCTTTGTCAGCCATATGCCATGCTTTCCCTTCAGAATCTATTCCTCAGGAGGACACTACTTCACATAAGGAGGCAATCGGTCTCTCTATCATCGTCCGCGTCAGCTCATGATTCCTTGTTACCACGCAAACAAGACTATATCAATATTTCATTCTGTAAATGCCAAAACCACTTTAAGCTCTGATACCAAAAATGTCAAACCCCTTAACATGTCGATATTCGTAGAGTAATAAGCGCACAATTTCGTAAGGCATATAGAAACAACGGAAATATACTTATATTAAGTGATTGTTTACATTACAAGAGACTCATTAAACCATGAAATTCCAACTTTAACCCTCCTAGACAGGGCTGGCCCGAGTCATAATTTTTGGTAAAGTACAATTTGACCAAGTATAAAGGGGCTTAGAATGGGGTCCCCATGGGCATTTTAGTCATTTAACATTTTTAAGCTAAGATAACCAACATAATGAGTTTTGAAGGAATTATGAATGAGTAATAACTCATTTATCCTAAATTTAGAATTTTAGGATATATCAGTAGCCTGAGCCGAATAGACAATATCAGATCAATAGATAAGAAACGACGGTTTGGATCAAAAATACATGAAGCGCTGAGATTTTGTTTCACATACAAAACGGCGTCGTTTTAAGTAAAGAAATGTAGCGGATATAAACAGCTATAGGAGGAAAGCCGGATCCCAAGATACCTTGAGAAAATACAGTATTTTATTTATTTACCTATAAAAACAAAAATGCCCCCACAAATGAAGACTCTGGATTAACGATCACGACCACGAATCCCACAAAACGGAAAGCATAACCCCAAAATATCGCTCTCCCCACGCTGACCGATGAACACAAAAAAAACAGCACAAAATGGGGTCGAAGTTTCTCAAAATCTCACCCCTTTCTTCTTCCAATTCCATACTACTTCTTAATCCCACAACCAAACCCATATTCTTCACTACTCTCCGTCGTCCTCTTCATTCTCATCCTAATCCTCGTCCCACTTCACTGTTCAATACTCACTCCAACGTCTTATCGCCGAAACTCACTGTTACGACCACCATTAAGCGTGGTTTCCGTGGTGGAATTTTAGCCATGGCCGCTCCTGGGTCTGTCCCGAAGTCGGAGGAAGAGTGGCGTGCTATTCTCTCCCCTGAACAGTTTCACATTCTCCGACAAAAAGGCACTGAGTAAGATTTTTTTCTCCCTTTGGCATAGGCTGAATTGTGCTAATTTGATTTAATACGGTGTTTGGCTTTTGCTTCTTCTTTCCGTGTTGTTGAATTGAAGAATGCTGGAATTTAAATGGAGATGTTGGACAATTCGGGTAAATTTTGAGCATGAATATATGATTAAGAGATTGCTTTTCAGTGACTAATTTCGGAATTAAGGCGTTTTAGTTTTTATTATTCTTGTTACTACTGGCGATTATGATTCGGGAAAGACGGATAAACAAAGATGTGATGTTCCAAACGACAGTGATGAATGAATATTTTTACTCTTAAGAAAACTTGCAAGCTACGTAGAGGAGGATTTTACTTTTAACTTCCAGATTGATAGTTAGATTAGTTACTTTCACTTGAATTGGTCACTGAATTAATCATTTATGAACGTAATGCTACTTTCAATTTTTTATCTGATTAAAATTTTCCTCATGCACTATTTGAAAATTTGGATAGAGTAATGAAAATTCAGCTCAGTTTTATTCTTTTTTCTTCTTTTGTGTTAGAAAGGTTCCTAGTTCATTGTCCTTTACATCTGACACCGTACTTGAATACTGATTGCGCATACACATTCAGTACCATGGTCATGTTTTCTCTGAGAAATATTCAAATCTATACCCTTGCTCATTTTCTTAGAAGAGAAATTTAAGGAGAATACTGTTAGGGGGAGTTTTATTTTTCATAGAATGGAATGAATTGGCACAGCCAAGAAACACAAACCATTGTTTGGAAGACTTGTTTAGGAGGTAGATGAATGAAAAGGGATGGTTCCTGAGTCATCCTAAACCCAATTTTTTTCATCCCTAAATTGGAGGTCAAGGATTGAATAATGGGGAGTATATATTACAATTACAAGAATACTTCTACACCTATAATATGAAAGTGTATATTTTAACTTCCACAAAGCTACCCTGTCTGACTCTTTCACTTGCCATCACCACCTCTTCCTCACTCCAACTTCTAGGTTGTCTAAAGCTTGCTGAGAAAACTTGTGAGAGCAAATTTGCATTTTGTTATTTGTTGAGCTGTTTTGCTGAAATCTGGATATGATTGAGTAATTAGTTTTAAATTTATTGGATCATACATTTAGAAAGTATCTTTCCATCCCAAGATAGTATGAGATTGTGTGCTAAACGGACCAAACCCACTTAAGGTACATTAGGAAGTGGAGATGATCCATCAATTTTGCATGGATATTCAATCAAAGAGTATAGCAAATTGAGAAATTTGATTTAGCCTTAGTGCCTTACATGGGAGCAAATTCTTTGTTCAAGCCTTGAATGCTCCTGTAATTACAATGGCATGATGCTTAATTCCCCATTGCATTCTACTTCTTTCTAGTTGTGACCACTCCATCCCATCCCATCTTATTATCCCAAACACATTCTAAGGCTTCATCAAAGTTGCCTTCTAGTTTTTCCATTTACATGCAACATCTTTTCTTGTCACGTTGATTGCTAAGTGCTGAGTAATTTATATAGTCATTTGCATGGGAAATAAAAAAGAAAAGAAAATTGGAATGGAAAAGTAATTGTATGTGCATAAAATTTCTCTGGTGTCTGAGTAAAAACAGTAATAAAGAAGACAATTACTGCCAAATAATAATGACAATGATGTAATAAACATTATATACATGTATATATTTCAAATGGTTCAAGCAAATGGGGCCGAATAGAGGGGCAAATGAATGAGAAGATACAGAAATACTTTGCCAACTTGATAATGCTAAAAATGGGTATTAGCCTTTAAAGTTATTAAGATGGTTTTGTATTTTGCAGGTATCCAGGAACAGGAGAATATGACAAGTTCTATGAAGAGGGAATCTACAACTGTGCAGGTTGTGGCACTCCTCTCTATAAGTCCACAACAAAATTTAATTCTGGGTGTGGCTGGCCAGCCTTCTACGAGGGTCTTCCTGGCACCATAAATCTCACGGTGAGTTAACCTTTTTCGAGTTTGTTTCCTTTGTACTGTTATGTTCATGGCCTGATTGCACTTTTAGTCCCTCTAGTTATTTTCAATGAAGCAATTTAATCTTGCTTCAATAAGAGCATTGTTTTGGAAGCTCAAGTTTCTGTTTAATCTGGCCAATTAGGGAAATGCTGTTCTTATAGCAGTTTATTTATCTGAGTAATTTCTCCTCTCTTTCTAATTATTAAATCAAAGCATCTAAAATTAAAAAACTAAATAAGTAGGGTGGTTTTGAATTTCACTATGCGTCAATTGCTGCTACACATTTGACTAATCATGTTTCTCATAACCAGTCCTCACATGCATTGAGTGCATTTGGATCGAGGTTGGGTTAAATAGAGCTTATAAACTGATTTATAAGCATAATTTATTTAAAAATATGTTGGATAAATTTTTAGGAAAGTATAATTGAAAAGCAGATAATAGTAGCTTATGAAATAACCATGGTTTTTGGTTCATAATTGATTTGGCATGTACGGAAAGGAGTGTTTTATAGCTTATGAGATAGCCATGGTTTTAGGTTAATAATTGATTCTTACATGTATAAAAAGGTGATTGGTAGCTTACGAGTTTTAAGAAAACCATGGTTTTGACTTTTAAATTATACCCAGCATGAATCTTATTAATCTGTTACAAGTTTACAACCAAATTTATTCTCAAAATCATAATCATAAAAATCAATTTTCTTGAAGAAGATTGATCTTAGGTAACATTTATAATACTCAGAATGTCTATAGATATGTGTGTGTGTGTGTGTGTGTGTGTGTGTGTGTGTGATTGTTAAATTGGAGACACAATTGATTTGGATGAGATTGTGATATGAAACAGCCGGACCCAGATGGAATGAGGACAGAGATAACATGTGCAGCATGTGGAGGGCATCTTGGTCATGTTTTTAAAAATGAAGGATTCCCAACGCCCACCAATGAACGCCACTGTGTGAATAGCATTTCACTCAAGTTTGTACCTGCCAATTAACTCTTTTTCTTCCTCTTTCTGAAATGTTCTCTGCATATATCGATATGGATCAGTACTGCTTACTCTATAAATTCCATAAGATGATATATTATGTAATGTACTCAAATTGCAACTCAGCTTCATTGACTAATAATGGCTCCTTGAATGGTTGTGGATGAGCTGTTGTTTGTTAGGCGGTTCTAATTATAAGAGCTAGTTAAGAGTTTGATTTTGATCATAAATAAGATCTTTATCCATTTTATCACTAATATTTATCATTTTTCTTTAAATTAATTTATTTCAACTTATAAACTGATATTGTATAATTTAATGTTATATAAATATATTTTAAAGGAACTTTTTTTTTCTTTCTTGCCAACATATTTTAAAGGGATCAAGTCATATTTATTATAGTTAAGTAATTTATACCGGTTCCTTTTTTGGTGATAACGACAAAGTTTAGGTCCAGGTGGGTCTTGGTGAGCAAGTGGACATGCCTCCATAGGCTATATTTTATAATTTGAAAGACTTTAATCTCAATGGCAATGTGTTACTCAAAGCTTGATAATGCAACATTATAGAATGCTATTTTTCCCCTAGGCTATGTTTGGCTCGATGGAGGAAAGGGGATGGGAGGGATTTTAATGGAGGGGAGGGGGAGGGTTTGAGAAGGATTTTGTTTTATCTTGTTTGGGTTGACAAAAAGAGAGGGGAGAGGAGGTATTTTAATAGTATCATGTTTAGTATAGGAGGGGAGGGGAGGAGAAATATTTTTATATGGACAATTTTGCTCTTATTTCATTTAATTTGTAATTAATAAATTTCTAACATATTTAATAAAATATAATTATATAAGGAATTTAATACATAAAATTATAATTTTATAATTATAAAAATTAAATAAATATAATTATAAATGGCATTTACTATATAAAATTATAATTTTATAATTAAATAATGAGAAGGGTATTGTGAGAATATTTTAAAATGGCATGGACATATTAGTCAATTTGAGTTCAAACATTAACATTTCCCTCCAAATTCCCCCACTTTTGGAGGGGAGGGTTAGGAGGGGAGGGGAGGGAGAATTTTAGAAAATTTCCCTTCCCTCCTAAAATTTTTAGTTATCCAAACAAGGAGAGGGGAGTAAAATCCCCAAATTCCCCTCCCCTCCCCTCCCCTCCCTTCCCCTCATACCAAACATACCCCTAATGTTTCTTGAAAGGAAGTACATGAGCGGTATTTTTATAATTTGAAAGATTTTCATCTCTATGGTAATGAGACCTGACTTCTCTCCGTTGCCGTGTTTGTGCGCTGCCCCTCCTTTTCTTGGAACAACACCATTTTAAGTGTAGATGCTGACACAATCATGAATTCTTCCAATGGTATGGTATTAAAAAAAAAAATCTTCCCATAGTGTCTGTTGCGCGGTTCCTAAGGGTGTGTTTGGTATAAAGGAGTTGAAAGAGAGAGGAGAGGAAATAAATTTTGTATGAGTTGGATTTAAGAAAATTTGAAAAGTGGGGTAATAAAATTTTAATAATAAAAAAAAGATGTAAGATATAAGAGTAAGAAAATTAATTAAAATTTTTAAACCAATTCTCTCATTTTTCTAAATTCAACTTAAAAATTTTTTCCCTCCATTTACTTTCCCTCATATCCCCTCATACCAAACAAGTCCTAAAGCTCGTCACCCAGCTCCTCATTCTTCTGTTAAGAACCCTTTGTGTCAAGAGTTGTCCCGTAGAATTTCAAAAAATGTAAAGATAAAAAAAATTAGGGCAATGGAGCTAAAATACCATGATAATTTCAAAATAGAGCATCAGGCACCATGTTAATTTTTTTGGTTCAAAATTACCTATACACATTACAAAGTGATCCTTAAATACCATGCCCGTTAGATTGCCCCACGTTGACTGTTTTTTTTTTAAATGTTGACTGCAGGAGATGACATGGAGTGAGTTAGTAAAATATATCAAGACACGTGGATGCTGGAAATGTTAAGAAAATAAGAAACACAGCTAAGCCAAAAAAGTGAAAAACAGAAACTCGAACAAGACAAAGCAAAACGAAAAAAACATGGAAGCTGAACACTGAACCACGTACGAAGGATGAGTTAGGGCAGAGGCGAAGTGGGAAAAACGTGGAAGTCGAAGCTAGTAGGATAGACATAAGCTTAACCATGTGCACAAGTCTGGGATTGTAGTCCTGAAAGGGTGAAAATTGTGAAAGTTGGACTGAGATTCTTGTCGGAAACGCAAGTCGTGAAAGGCTAGCTAAAATTTCAAACGTGTGGGAAGAGATTTTGGTACGGGGAACAGAAGAAGGTGGAAGACGAAATTTCTTTAATCTTAAATCACAGGTAAGCATCGAATGGGTCCCAAAGTCTATTGTTGTTTAGCTTGTATGGTGAAATGGCGTTGAAACCCTTGATTAATTTATCCTTTATTTTGTCGCAGAGCTCATGGTGTTTAATGGCGACAGGAATGTTGAAGGGAAAGATGAAATGATTGAACAGAAGAAACTGAGGGAAATATCGCAGGTAAATCAAATTTCTATACCCATAAATGAGAGCTGGAAAAATGTAAATACATGGTTGGAAGGAGATCACAAATTTATCTGAGAGAGAGGGCAAAATGAAAAGGTTCAAAATCTGTTAAGAGAGGAACAAGTGGTAATAGATGATATAGAAGTTCTTGATGGGTTGGATGACATTGATAAAGATGATGAAATAGGTACCGAATCTGAAAACCCCTTGGCTGATTGTTTTAATGAGGATGGAATATTAGAAAACATAGTGGATAATGGGGAGTAAGGTTTAGAGATATATAATAGTGATGATGAGAGTTACCTAGCTAATACTATGGACTGTGATACTGAGGAAAGTGTTGATTCAGAATTTCAAGTGCAAGGTAGTGGGGAGAGTGAGGAGGATGATGATGATGATGATGATGATTTGGGCCCACAATATTATGATGGGCCTTTAGAAGAAGTAAGAGGAGGAGGTGACTTTGAGGACTCGAGTAGGAAGCCCTTCTTTAGTGTAGGCATGACTTTTGTGGACAAACAAGAACTTAAAAGGGCCTTAGATAAGTATGTCATAAGTAAGGGAGTTAAACTCAAAATAGCAAAGAGTGATAAAAGGTTGATTAAAGTAGTTTGCTAAACGGGCTGTCCCTTTGTCTTGTATGCATCAGTGGATGGGCAACAAGTGGGCTTTATGATAAAGACCTTATATTTAAAGCATAGATGTACAAGAGTGTACAAGAACCCAAGGGCATCTGTAAGGTGGCTGGCTGAACATTTTAAGGAGAAGATTCAAGAAAAGCCTCAATATAAGGTAAAAGAGATGAAAGCAGAGGTGCAACGTGAGTTGAAGGTTAATGTGAGCATATATAAGTGTAAGAGGGCAAAGAAAAGGATAATGCAAGATATGGAAGGGAGCTATAAAGATGAATTTGCAAAGTTGGAGGCGTATTGCAATGAATTACATATTTCAAATCCTGGATCAGATGTGAGCATGGAGCCAAGTCCTGAGGCGCTAGAGCATGGTAGAAGAGTGTTTAGAAGAATGTATATTTGTTTTAATGCTTCTAAGGTATGATAAGATTTTGAGCATTATTCTTGTACAATTAAACAATGCAATTTTCTAATTTCTGTGCCTGCTGTAATTTTCTAATCAGGAATAGCAGGGTCTGGTGGTCTACTATATTTTGTATGTTTAGATGCAGCTGTGGTTTGCTGAGTGCTTTTATTTTCGGTTCCCTTCTGATGCACTTCTGATGAAGCCTAATAAAAGCTACTTTCCTTTATATTTAAATATTGATTGCCGCTTTAATGGTTGCTGCTTTAATGGTTGCTGCTTTATGTTTCCTTTTTTGTTTGCTTTATTCATTAAAACTTCCAATTGGGTGTACTTAACAACTTTAATGGTTGACCACGTATGATTGCTTTTGTAATAGTAAAGAAAGGAAAAATTAAGAGTTAATGCTTGGCTATGTACTTTTTTTTTGCTTCTTTATGTTGTTTAAAGATTGTAGACCTTTGTTTCAGTTCCCTTTTTCGATGTCCTTTATTCTTGCTAAAATTTCGGTGACCTTTGTTTTAGTTCCCTGTTTCGGTGTTTCCCTTTTTTCCTTGAATTGAATTGTTGTTTATTTTCTCTTGGGTCATACCTTAGGTTGGTTGGAAAGAAGGATGTAGGCCATAGATTGGAGTTGATGGAACCTTCCTTAAAGGCAAGACAAAAGGCATTTTGCTTACTGCTGTGGGTATGGATGCCAATGATTCCTTATATCCATTGGCATTTGCATTGGTAGAAAAGGAAAATGGACTTCATTGGGGCTGGTTTCTTGAAAGGCTTGGCCTTTCTTTGGACCTACATGATGGCTCTACCATCACTTTGATGTCAGATATGCAGAAGGTAAAGTAAATGATAATTGTTTTCACTGCAAATAGTATGATAATTATTGTATTGTTACCAAAATATTGATTCAAGACTTGAACTATTACTAGGGATTAGCACAAGCCGTGAAAGATGTGTTCCCTGCAGCCGAGCACAAACTTTGTGCAAGGCATATATATGCAAACTGGGCCAAAAAATGGAGGGGCAATGAACTTAAGAAAATTTTTTTTGCATGTTCTTGGAGTTCATTCGAGGAAGAGTTTTATGACAACCTAAAGTGTCTTGAGGCAATTAGTAAAGACGCAGCTTCAGCAGCTATGAGTTACAATCCAATAGCATGGGTAAGAGCATACTTCACTGGTAGGTGTAAGTCCTGGGTAGTAGATAACAACATTAGTGAGAGTTTTAATTCTTGGATTGATGAGTATAGATACTTGCCGGTAATAAGGATGATTGATGGCATTAGGATGAAGATGATGACTAAATGGGCTAACAGTGTTAATCTTGTTACCAACTGGATGCATGAGTATAGCCCAAAGTGCATGGACTTGTTTGAAGCAAATAATTACCTGGCAGCTAATTGCAGAGTGTTTTTTAATGGGGATATGGGTTATGAAGTTAGTGAGGGTCAAAATCGTCACATTGTAAATATTAGCGGGGCGAGGTGCACTTGTAGGGCATGGGACTTAACTGGCATCCCATGCCAACATGCCATATGTGCAATGTATGATGCACAAATAGAACCTATTACCCGTATCTCTCACTACTACCATAAAGACACTTACTTAGGTAGCTATATGATGAAGCTCCAACCCGTAAGGGGAAGGCAGTTTTTGGACATAGATAAGTTTCTTCCAATGCAACCTCCACATGTGCCTACCTTACCTGGGAGACCACCAAGTAAGAGAAAAAGGACTGAAGAAGCTGAAAGAAGGAAGAAAAGGAGAGTATCTATACAAATTAATGAAAGAAGTGATACCTATGTCCAATCACAACAACAGTTCCATCAACCTGAGAAATTAAGTAAGAGAGGCCGCATGCAGAGGTGTTCTTATTGCAGGAAGGATGGGCATTATAGGTCTACATGTAAAGAGGTTGGTTAGTTGTATTAATTTCATAATTTTTACTTTATATAATATAGTTTACTAATACTTTCATTTTTTAGGCACCACCTTTGGACAACCCTCCAAGGAAGAAGAGAGCTCAACAACTTGATCCACCATTTTCAAGCAGCCCACTTCGACCACAAATATCCCAAGTTTCCCAAACATCTCAACTCGTCATTTCATGTCATTCCCAACCACCTAATGCCTCCCTACCATCATCACGTCCATCTTTTCCTAAAAACAAAGGGAAACCAAGCAAAAGGCAGTTTCATGGAATGGGCATACAGGTTAACGAAGAGACTGGGAGAACTATATTTAATGTAAGTATTATTACTCATTTCAATTTCATGTCTTTGTTTGTAATTTCATTGATCTGGGCATTTTATTTCCTGCAGCCTGGATTGAGGTCACAGCTTATGATTATGGAGGGGACTGCACAAGAATATGTGCAACATTATTCTGACCCACAAATAAAGTTCTCAATCCCTAATGAGAAAGAAATGCGTAACTCAAGAGGTTCAAGTTCATCTGCTGCTGAGGGATCACGAAGGATCCAATTCACATCCCAAGTACCTCAACTTGGTCCACTTCCAATTATACTCCCAGGTCTGCAGTGGGGAGGCAACCCAAGCATTACAAGTTCACAACTCCTCGCACAACGAGAAAAGTTGATTAGCAAGATCAAGTCCACTTCAAACTAAACTAATATATAGCCATCATGGCTATTGGCCACTTTTTGTTATTGCTTTTAGTTACAAAGTCACATTATATGTCTACTGGCCATATTTTGTTGTTGTTTTCAGTTAGAAACTCACATTATATGTGATCAATATGCTGTCCAATTATTATAAGGAACATGGCTATGTTGCCACTTTTTGTTCATTAGTTCCTTTTTCTTGTACCTTTACTTTTAGAAGTCATATTATATGTGATCAATATGCTGTGATATAGTCAAGAACATGGCTATGTAGCCAGGTCACACTTCTTGCCTGCCTTTTAATGTATCATTCAGTCTAGGGATATCATTCCCATCTTGGAAACTCATATTTTATATAAGGAAAATGTGTTCATAGGTTTGCAAGTATACCAATTTTACATTCAATTACATTAACTGCCTTTTTTGTTACTTACAGTTTACTGCATATTTTTTGAGCTATTTTCTAAGCTTAGCCATCTATGTTTATTACAAACCAGAGACCTAGTCCTTATTACAAGCAGACAAAAGCTACTTTAAAGTTTAAACACCACACATACAACCAGGTAAAAAAAACACTGCAAGTACAAAATTTTTCTTTCCATATCAAACAAGTTCACAGCATTCTGCACCTGAAACTCAACTATCACATTCTCTAAAGAAGTTTACAGCATTTCAAAGAAGTTCACAGCATTTAGAAAGGCCTCCCCAGTTCTTTGAAATGCAGTATATTATATTACACCTGCATATATTACATACGTTCACATCATTTTCCCCCCTGCATCACCTACTAACTTGTCATATACAAAAAAAAAACAAGTAGATCCATGTCATGATCAGTATAGCCACTGTACATTTAAATTTCCTTTGCCAATTTCTTGCTTCACTTTTCCTTATCTCATACTTGTTTTTCAACTTCCTGACCTCATCATAAATGGAATCAATCTCTTCAAATAATCCCATGCCATCGTTACCTTCTCGAAGTCGGTTATTCTCATCGTATAACTTATCAATGTCGTCAAGTAGTTGCTTTATCACAATGTTGGCCATCTCACCAAAATCACAATCGTGCCACACAAAGAAGCCACAACCACCATCCTACCAAAATTCAACACCAACATTCAATCAACCTTATAACATGAATATCTTCAAATCATTAATGTTCTTACCCGGTAGTAGTTTCGGCAGCCATAAAACCTTCTTCCTGGGTTCCCATTTGTCCATGCCGTCCACCGGGGAGCCACCAATCTATGATGGCAGTACACCTTCGGCCCTTCGTAAATGTCCTCGCGGCTGGGTTTCCTTATTAGAACCACCCTCCTTCTGCTTCTTCCGGAAGATGAAACCGAAGACGACTCCGTTTCCTTCCTTCCATCAACTATCGTCTCTGCCATTCGGTTAACCCCCCTTCTCCTATCGGCCATGCTCTGCTTTCGTTGCCGATAAATTGCCTCAGAGTTAGGACAACCTTTAATGGAAGAAGAGAATCGGTAAGAAGATAACCGGTACGAACGTTTATAGAATAACACCACTGTCAGTTGAGCTAATAGAGGATTCAAGACCTTCGTCGCTGCCGACAACCACCACGGTCAAAGAGAATATGAACGAAATTTTCCAGATCTGTTCGAATTTTCAATCGAAGACCAGCTTTTAATAATATCCCCATCTGCACATTTATGCCACGTCCTTCTCTTGCTCAGTAATGATGGTAGACTTTAATGAATAAATATGGATCCTATGTGTTCAATCTTAAACAGACGTTGGGCAATCTAACGGGTATGGTATTTAAGGATCACTTTGTAATGTATATAGGTAATTTTGAACCAAAACATGGTGCCTGATGCTCTATTTTGAAATTATCATGGGCATTTTAGCTCCATTGCCCAAAAAATTAATTATGTGAAAATCGCAAGCGAGAGTCTAAACATAAAAAAAAAATTAAAAAATCCTTTTTTAATTCTTTAAAATAACCTTGACGAAATTTTAATATTTCAAAAATAATTTTTAGAATATTTACCTAAAAAAATTCCCAAAAACTCAGTTTATCCAAAAAAATCCAAGCAACTCATATTTAATATTATATTTTTAATCTTATTTATAAGTCACTTTTAATATGTTCAGCTGGAATCACGAAAAACCTTAAACATCATTAATTATGCCTTAAAATGTTACAACATTTCAACTTTATTATATATTATACCTCCATGAAAACAAAGTTTACATGGAGGTATAATATATATTAATATATATTATACCTTGAAAACAAAGTTTTCAACTTTAAAAACCTTAAAACATCCTTAATTAATATATATTATACCTCCATGAAAACAAAGTTTACACAATAATAAATTATGAGTAAAATTGTACGCTTATATAAAAAATTTAATAACATGAATTATAAATAGGATAAAAAAACATTATCTCTCTACCTTATAAATAAGATCCGTGGAGTAAGTTACATTATCTTCATAAGATTTTGTTGCAATTAATTTACATCCATTTTTATTGTAAACATATAGTTGGATTTTAATTGTTTATTTATATTCTCTCCATTTAAGAAACCGAAAAAAATATGAGTGTGGTTCTTGAAGGGGGCTATAGTTGAAAGTATTCTATTTAATATCACTAAATGAGTTACGCATCAAGCAAAAGAAAGGAAAAAAATTACAACATTATGAACTTATAAATAGTGTGTTCTGGCAAAAAAAACAAAACTTATAAATAGTGTGGATTTTTTCTCTTAATTTAATTATCAGCTTTCATATTTAAAAATATCATTTTTTTTAAAGTTCAGACTCTTTTGGTTTTTACCAAAAAAAAAAAATACTAGCTTTGGGATCTTTGCAGAAGAGTCATCACTGTCGGGAAGAATTCTTTTTTTGTTTTTTTTTTAATACCACACCTGGGAAAAATTCATGATTGTTGTCAGTCTCTACAATTTAAACGGTGTCGGTCCAAGAAAAGGAGGGGCAGCGGAGCCATAGAGCAACGAAGAGAAGCCAAGTCCATGGTAATATGTTACACAAAACTTGATAATGCAACATTATAGAATGCTATTTTTTCCCCTACTGTTCCTCAACAGGAGGGAAGTTCATGAGCGGTATTTTTAAAAGTTTTCCTTTCAAGCACAGTTTACAAATTTCATGAGAAATTTTTTTTTTTGGAATAAAACAGGGCAAAAAGCATGAATAAAGTATTTATGACAACTTATAAGTAAAATATTTATTTTAACAAAAAAATATTCTTGAACTAATAAAATAATGCAGAGGATCATGTTTGAAAACAATCCATGAGACATTCTCTTTATATTTTATTAATTTATTTTACTTTTCCCCACTTGTTTATGTTCTCTTTTGTCGTAATCAGTTCGTGATACACGGTTTTTTTTTTTTTATTCTTTTGCATCACCCTTTGTAATTTTTTAATGAAAATTTCTCTTTCTTTTGCAAAAAAATAATTTTTTAATTAGTATTTAATGCAATTGCGTATTTAGGGTCACAACTTAAAACTATTGATGAATCTAGGACAATCCTTACCAATTGAGCTTTTCCATGATTCATTGATTTAACTGTTCTAATATAGTAAATATACATATTAATTAAATAAATAAGATTAGATGTTTAGCGTGGCAATAATAGCTGTCAAGTTTTTAAAACTATTTTTCTTTATATTTAAAAAATTATAATTAATCTAATAAAAAATGTAACCAAAAAAAATAAGGGAGAATCCTAGATAAATACCATATGAAATTTCAAAACCCCCCAAAGGCCTATTAAGATTTGTAAAGGACATAAAGGTGACAGGGATCAAATTGGGATTTTAAAATGTTGATGAATTTACCATTATGCCCTTAGTTTTTAAATTAAAAAAAATGAAAAAATGAGGTCAAAGACTCGTGAAGATTGAGCGGCATGGATGGTGGAGCGAAGTTGAAGGTAGAGCAAAGTGAAAATAGTGGAAGATAAAGGTCTCCCCTGTTCAGGTGTCTGTGGCCCTCCCTTGGTCTGAATTGTTGTCGGAAAAATGGAGGAAGGTGATGACAGGTTGTGAAGGTTACTGGCAATGATGGTAGTAGAGGTTGTGAAGCAGGAAGGAATTGATTGAGTGTTGTGGGTTCTAAGAGGTAGTGCTAAGAGAGAAGATTTATGCAACTCGGGGAAGAGTTTGGTTGAGGATATTGGAAAAATCCAGGAGGCTGAGGAAGAAGAAGGTGAACAATAGAAGACGATAAACAGTAATGAGATTGACAAAATTCGTAATAAGATTGTCAAGTTTAGTAATGGTTTTGACAAAATCCGTAAAGGTTTTGATAAAAGAGTTTGCTGATGAAAACATGTAAGTCATGATTCACCAACATTTATGGCATTTTACCAAAATTCGTAATAGGATTGACAAATTTAGTAATGGTTTTGACAAAAGAGTTTGCTGATGAAAACATACAAGTCATGATTCACCAACATTTGTGACATTTCACCAAAATTCGTAATGACATTGACAAGAATTGTAATAGTTTTGGCAAAAGCGTTTGCTGATGAAAACATACAAATCAAGATTTACCAACATTTGTGGCATATCACCAAAATTCGTAATGGAACTGACAAGAATTATAATAGTTTTGATAAAAATGTTTGCTGATGAAAACATACAAGTCAGGATTCACTAACATTTGTGTCAATCTCATTACTCATTTTTTAACCTCATTACTCAATTGGTATCAATCATTTTACACATATTGTCAATACTTACGGATTTTATCAATCTCATTACTAAATTTGTCAATTTCATTACTAATTTTGTCAATCTTATTATTGTTCATCGTCTTCTACTATTCATCTTATTCTTCCTCAACTTTTTGGCTTTCTCCAATATCCTCAATCAAACTATTTCTACAGAACCACGATTTCCTTCCCTCCGCTTTCTTTGGTGCTAGTGTTGGTGCCGCCTCCACTTAGAAGAAGCACATCCGCCCATCCTCCGCCCATCCTTACCGGTGTTGCTGGTTTCATAAAAATAAATCATTGACTTATAAATAAATAACTTTTAAAAAAGTATCTTTAGATAAATTATACATACTAGGAAAAAAGACAATAACATACCTTTTAGTGTTTAGTGTTTGTTTGTTTTAACTTTTTAGAATTGCTTTTATGATTTACAAGTAAGTATGTGAAAAAAATTTTATCTCGACTTACAGAAAAAAGTTTCTAAAACCATGTTTTGAAGGTTTCCTAAACCAGCATTTTAAACTTCTAAAATCATGAAAAATAAATCTAATTTGATAAAAGACACAATGGTAATGAAGTATCAATATATGGCTAAAGTACCCACGTAGAAACTTCACCATATTCTTTCTCCCTCCTCCCGTTGCTCTTCTCCCTCGCTTCTTCTTCCCATTGCTCCTCTCCCTCTCTTCCTCCTATCATCGGCCATCGATGCCCAGTCAAGTTCCCTATTGGCGGCTTCTCCAAATGCTCTAATTCCCACATGGGATGTATCTTTCGCCCCGTGATTGTGACCCTCGCTTGCGCCTTCTTCTTTATCATCTATTTCGCCATATGCCTCCATCGCTTCTTTGATATAGAACTTGCCGCCGAAGGCCCAACTGGCACCTCAAGCCAATTGTTCTTCAAGTGGTCATCAGGGTGTCAACCCAAAATTACTTGTCTACTGTGAAAAACCTCAAATTTGGGAAATCCTTCGCGCTGGAGTGTGATGTGCTTAAGCGAGTCGGACCACCACGATACTCTCTAATTGCTTCCAAAATGTAACCACGTGTTTTACCCTCAGTGCATCGATGCTTGGTTTGCCTCCCATGAAACTTTCCCTGTTTGTCGCGCGAGCTTGAAGCTAGCGGAGGACCAAAACGGGAAATTCACACCAGGTGTTCGATGAAAATTCTGAGAGCAGATCGAACAGAGGTTCATTGAGGAGACTAAACAAGTTTAAGAAGGTGTCATTCAACGGGTCACTCTTTGGGTATGGGAGAAATCAAAGGGAAGGAGAGAGGAAGAGAGGTTCGTTGAGGAGACTGAACAAGTATGTACTTAACAATGTGATTTGTGAAATGACCCAAAGGGAAGAGGAAAAGGGGAGGGAGAAAGACAGGTGGGGAGGAGCGAGAAAGAACACGGTGAAGTTTTAGTACAAGGCACTTTATTCATTTTTGATCTAAACATTCAAATCTAATATTGATCAGCGTTCTTAAATTGGAGTCATCTTTTAGAATTTGTTTGGTTAAGGTATGAAAAATGAGCCTATTCTTTTATTTAATTTAAAATTTTAGAGGGGAAGAAATCCTAAAATTTCCATCGCTCTATTTTGGCTCCCCTCCCAATTAAAGGTTTTGGAGGGAAGTTAAAATTTTGGACCAGTTTACTTTTATAATTTATATAATATTTCAATAATGTACATGATAAGAAATTTTATGATAAATAAAAATATTTTATTATAAAACACAAATTATTATAATTAAAAATAAATTATTAAAAAATAATTTAATATAAAAAGTAATTTTTTATGAATAAAAAATTATTATAATTATAACACATGCCATTATAATTTTAAATAAAAATATTATTATAATAGAAAAATATATTATCATAAAATTAGATTAAAATATAAAATATTATAATTATAAAAATATGTTAACATAATTTTTAATTAAAAAATATTATTATAATTAAAAATATATCAATTTTATAAAATTTTAATATATATATATATATATATTGAAAAATAAAAATATATTATTATGAAATTAATTTAAAATAAAAATATTTTATGATAAATAAAAAATAATATTATTGTTAAAAAAATATTACGATAAAATTAATTTAAAACAAAAAAATATTATTATATTAATTAATAAATATAATAATCTGGATCTCCCAGATACCATTCTTCTTGTGGTTTCCATTGATTATTTTGATTATTCATCTAAAACTTTTGGAATTATTATTGTTACATTATTTATGTTAATAATTATTCTTTTTTTAATTCTATAATTACTTAATTTTTCTAAGAAATCTATCCCTAATATTAATCCAAAATTCTTCATTTCTTTATCTATTTTTATTGAAAATTCCATTATATCTCTTTGATTAAATCTTATTATTATGTTTGTTTTTCTTCTTCATTTAATATTACATTTTCATCTATGTATTTTATATCTATATTACTTACTTTTACTTCCTCTAATATTAAGGCTTTTATAAGCATCCACCCTGTATTTTTCTTAATTTCTACTTTTATTATATTTTGTGTCTTTATTCTGCTTCCTGATGATTTTATTTCTTCTAATTTTGTTATTAAAGGTATTTCTGGTAATCTATTATTCCTTGACCTTATTAATCTGTTTTCTTGCATAAGTTGTTCATTATAACTTAAACTTAATCTTGGTTCATGACTTAATCTTCTTGGGTTTAAATTAAAACTTAGTGATCTTTGTCCTAATTGATTATTAGTTTGTAATCTTGATCTTCTCAAATCTTCATATTCTCTTGTTTTGTCTATATCTATTTTCAATTGTTCTGGTAAAGTTATCGTTATAGGGTCTATAGGTAATTCCTTTAATATTGTCATAAAATATTTTTCTATACTTATTCTTCCTGTATTCTTGTTATAAATTTTATGTTCATTGGTGAATACTAGTCCTATCATTGCAGTTATACTTATTGTTTTTTATCCTTCCATTAATCTTATTCCTCCTAGTTTATGATATACATTTATAGTTTTATCTATATGTTCGTCTGTTACTGATATTGCAAAGTTTGTATTTAATGTAAATTTCAGTTTTTAATATATTAAATTTCCTGTCAACATTCCTATTATACTGTCTTTTATATTACTAATTATTCTTCCATCAGTTATAAGTAATTCTATAGGTGTATCAATTCCTTCTTTAAAATAAGCTTTTACAAGTAATTGTACTCCTGCTATATAAACTTCTGTTACTTCATCTTTAAATGGTACTTTCTTTATTTCTTCTTCTATAAGTCTTTTACTTATTAAAGGTATTCTTAATACTCCTTCAGTTAATGTTGATTCTATAGGATGTCTTTTTTCTAATATTACACAATGTGTTTTATGATTTCTTTTAGACTTAAATTTCTTGCTGACTATTTCTATAAACGATTCTTCTTGTAATTGATTAGTTTTCATATCTAGTTTTTTATCTTTTATTTTATTAAAATGTTTTGGATTAAATATCATTCTTCTTTCTACTGATCCTTCACTTAAATTTCTATATTCTTCATATTCATCATTTTCATCTTCTTCTTGTTTACTAGTTTGTCCTTCTTCTAATTATTTCATCATATATATATACATTTCTTCTTCACTTTCCGATTCTGATTCTTCTGTTTCAGTTATTTCTTTTAATTTACATATTTCTACTTCTTCATTTTCTATATCACTAAATACTGGTATTTCCAATTTTATTGGTTCCAAATTGTATTTTTCAGCTTCTTTTAATATTTTCATTTATTTCTTTTCTCTTGGCTTTTTACATTCTGTTGATATATGTCATATTTCTCCACAATTATAACATCTACATTTTTTAGGTCTTTTACTATAATTAATTCTTCTTTTTCCTTTCTTAAAATATTTCCTTGGTTTATATTTATTATAATACTTATATTTTGGATATCTTTTAAATTTATATTTATTTCTTTTAAATTTATTATATTTTCCAAGTTTTTTCTTCCTATATTTCTTCTTCTCATTTGCACATCCCCATTTATGTGGTATTTCATATCTATTACATTGGATTACCATTTTATTTCTTTTATAATATTTCATATTTTTCCATGCTTTTTTACATTTTTTAGATAAAAATTCTCTTAGAAAATATTCTCTTCTTCCCATTGTATCTACAAATGCTATTAATTCTCCTCTATTTCCAAAAGCTTTATAATATTCTTCATTTATTTCTTCTGATATTAATCTTGGTATTTTTTTGTAAAATATTTCTAAATAAAATTTTTGTTTTTCATCTGTTTCTAATCTTGCATCATAATAATATTTTTTATATTCGCATATATATTGTTCTAAATGTTTTGGTTCTAAAGAACATATTTCTATTTGATGTAAACTTAATATTGCTTTTTCAATTTTGTTTTTTCATCTGCTCCAACACTTCTTCCTATAAATTCATTTCTCAAAACTTGTTCATATTTTCTTATTAATATTGCATAATATTATTTTCTTCCTTCATATGGTTCATTTATTGTTCTTACTTGTTATCTAAATTCTTCACTTTTACTTTTCCACCAATTATGTACATTTCCTAAAAATGACGCTTCTATTACTAGGCTTACAAGTCCTGTATCAATCGATTTTCCCATTAATGTTATTAAATGTGATTTATTCCATTCATCTAATATTTTTTCATTATCTGTATAACAATCCATGTCTAACCATATTCCTGAATTAGGTATTTGTCTGGTTTCAAATTGTTCCAAGGGTGGTGGTATATATTTTGAATTTCTTGGTGTTTTAAACTTAGCTTCAAATTCCATATAATTATATTCTTTTAATGGTTCTTTATGATAATATTCTTCTCATTCAAAATCTTTATTTTCTAGTTGTCTATTACTTGTTCCTTCATTATGAGGTGGTTCTGATGGTATTATTTAGGTTGGTTGAATTACAGTACTTTCTGATGTATCCATTTCTTCAGCCATATTTAATTCTAAATTTTCTGGTGTTTTTATTCTTGTTACATCTTTAAATTCTCTTTTTAGACTTTCCAATTCTTCTTCTTCTCTTCCCATTATTTCTTCTATTTTTAAATATTCTAATTCTTCCATCATATTTATTTTTTCTTTCGGTTTTATTATTTCTATTAATTATTCTAGAGTACTATTTTTACACATTATTTCTGCTATTCTATGTGATTCTTTCATTACTTCTTTTTCTTTTTGTTTATCAATTTTTCTTCTTTTATTATTAATTCTTTTTGTTCTTCATTTTCATGGGTTATTTTATGGGGAAATGGCTCTTAGGTCCCAAGGGACCAAAAAAATAGCAAAAAAGTCTCAAAGAAGATTCCCCACTCAGGAAAGTCCCAAGGGACTTTTCTGTGATTAATTCCCTAGGTAAAAAGACCATCTTGCCCCTAAAGAATAAAATAAGAAAAAGGCACATGAAAGAGAAAATGGAGAAAGAGAAGACGAACAAAATGAAGAACGAGCAGACGAACAGACAAAGAAGTGGAGGAAAACGCAGATCCAACTATTCCAAATCCAATTTCTTACCCTTTAAATCTGACACAGATTTAAGTTTCCTCATCTATTCCAGATCCAACTTCTTACCCTCTAAATACATCAGCGACTCGCGCCCCTCGCTCATGGCTGCGCACTGATACATAACTCTCCAAGTTTCTTCTTCAATGGCATATTCTTCACAAAGCAAGTTCCTTATGCTTATTTTATTGTTCTTTTTATCTTCTCTACATGCTTCTATAATCCTTGTAAAATCTGAATCTTGTTCAATACAATCCGAGTATGATCAAAATCCATGCCATGAAGCTTATTTTTGAACCTGAAACCACAAATAATCTGAATGTGATGTGGGTTTATTTATGAGAAAACGCTGATATAATATTAAAAAAATGTTGTTAATACGTGCAATTGTAGTTGTTAATATTACTGTTGTAGTTGTTAGTATGTTGCTCTGTTTTTGGCAAATGTGCTCTGTTATTGGTAAAAAAATGCTGAAATGATAATAAAAAAAATTGTTGTTAATACGTGCAGTTGTAGTTGTAAATATGGCTGTTGAAGTTGTTATTACGTTTTTGGAAAATGTAATAGATAAATTGCTATGTTAAAATTATGATTACCAGATGTGAAAGTAGATATTTGTATAATTTCTGAAGACAATGCATTTCTATGTCATGGACTCGTTGGTGGACCACCTGACATATGAAAGGTTGCAGAAGAAGGCAGATTGCTTATGGTGGCCTATGACACATGAGAGGAACAAATATGCGCAGAAGGTTCTGTCCATTGTAGCTGGCTACCAATAAGGCAAGAGGAGGAAAGAGATAAAGGACTTGTTCTGTTATTTTGTATCAAAACCTTCCTGTTATGTAAATATGGATTTTGCTAGCTCTATGTGATTTTGAAGGAAATGCTTGTTATAACAATGGCAACTTTTTGTGGCAAGTTATGACAAATTATGCAATATGTACTTTCATTTCTGCAACCATGTGTCCTTACTGTTTATATGGTTTTAAACAACATATTATGTCAAGTTTTACAAGTGAGTCAGTCATATTCTCAACCGCATGAGTTATATTTACAACTACATAGTAATTCCCTGAGGCATTTAAAATTCAATGACTGCTTATAAAATTTCAGAAAATGTGATTTGGTGTATTTACACCTTATTCAGTAGGTTTAACAACTACATTAGCTATATTTACAATCTGATTAGTCTTCATGGGCTACTGGCTAAGCTGATATGAACCAAGTCAAAAAATGTGATTTGGTGTATTTATAACTTGTTCGGTAGATTTTAACAAATTCATTAGCCATATTTACAACTTAATCAGTCTTTCTGGACTACTGGCTAAGCTGATATGAATCAAGTCAGAAAATGTGATTTGGTGTATTTACAACTTGTTTAGTATGTTTTAACAACTTCATTAGCTATATTTACAACCTCATCAGTCCTCGTGTAATATTGGCTAAGCTGACATGAATCAAGTCAGAAAATGTGATTTTATTTTTTTACAACTTGTTCAGTACGTTTTAACAACTTCATTAGCCAAATTTACAACCTCATCAATTCTCGTGCGATACTGGCAAAGCTGACATGAATCAAGTCAGAACATGTGATTTTATTTTTTTACAACTTGTTCAGTACGTTTTAACAACTTTATTAGCCATATTTACAACATCATCAGTCCTCGTTTGATATTGGCTAAGCTGATATGAACCAAGTTAGAAAATGTGATTTTTTTTACAACATGTTAATACATTTTAACAACTTCATTTGTCATATTTATAACCTCATCAGTCTTCATAGGATACTGTCTAAGCTGACATGAACCATCAAAAAAATGTGATTTTATTTTTTTATAACTTGTTCAGTACGTTTTAACAACTGCATTAGCCATATTTACAACCTCATCAGTCCTCGTGCGATACTGGCTAAGCTGACATGAATCAAGTCAGAAAGTGTGATTTTGTTTTTTACAACTTGTTTAATACGTTTTAATAACTTCATTTTCTATATTTACAACATCATCAGTATTTATAGGATACAGGCTAAGCTGACATGAACCATTAGAAAATGTGATTTTGGTTTTTACAACCTGTTTAGTATATTTTGACAAGTTCTTCAGCCACATTAACAACTTTAGTGTCAGTCCCGATGGACTTAAGTAGGATTTGGATTTTTACTAGTCTTCACTGTGTGTCCAAACTCATAGCATCTCCCACGATGATAAAGTTTATTGTTTTGACAATCTGCAACACAATCTGCATATTAACAATTACATCAGCAATATTAACAACTACTAATGCTCATATTAACAACAATTATTTTATATCAATTCACCATTTTGTTATCATAGAAACCACCATCACATTCATTCATTCCCACTTAAAAATGATCAATCCCTCTGTTACCTTGCCCAAGACCAGATCAATCCCTCTATTATATTTCCTAAAAATAGAGCACATGTTTTGTAGTAATAACTGTAATATCCCAAATTTTGGGACTAAAGGCTAGAGATAAGCCTGAATAAAGTAGACTACCAAGCCCACATTAGTAAGAGTCCTAGAAATTGATATAGAAAGACTCTCAGGGGCTATGAGATTTGGGCCTTACTGGGCAAAGGGCTCGGTATCTGTAGACAATATAATTAGAATGTCGGTGCAGATATGCACAGAACACAAATATAATGCCATTAGGTTGGTAGAAAAATGCCACCCAACTATGTCATGACGCAAGGGACCGATTAGTCGGGCGGAATATACCTATGTAGGTGTGCACATGCCATTTTCAAGGTGTATATGTGTCACCTACGTTTTGTAAAGTGGATACCGGTATGTGGCGCCATGAGGGGCCCACACACATACACACTCCGACCTGGTGTCATTTGACAGGCTTCGATATGCGTGATGCAATCCCGAGTAAGTCCCGAGTAGAATCCTGAGTAGACACCGATAAAGTAACTTTATTAAAGTAATTTTAATAAAGTAAGTAATCATGACATAACTTTTATGTTGGCTAAATGGAAAGGTGACACGTGTCCCATTAATAATGAAATGACATTTTGCCTTTTGTGTTGGCATTTTAAGATGGTGACATGTGGCACAGAAATCAGGGGAATTTACCGGTCTCCGGTTAGGTCACCGATAACTTTCTCGAACACCAAGCCGGGGAGCCGGGGAAAATCATTAGACCCTTACTTCCTTTGACATTTTGGACGGCTAAAGGCCCAAGAAAATATGTGGGACCCACTTTAGAAAAAAGAAGTGACACGTGTCACCGAATCAGTGGAATACCGAACAAATGGTACCGTAACGTCGCGACACGTGGCATAATTTTTCAAGACCCTTTCTTGGCCTTATATTTTCGTCCAACCTGCCCCAAATATTCAGAAAAATTCTGGAAAATGAAGAAAAAACGTTGGAGGAGAGAGGAGAGGTGAATAGTAAATTTTCAGAACTTCAATCGGCCGAATCACTACCGAATCGGCGTTTTCTCTCAAAGTACCCTTCACAAACCTTCTTCTACTCATCCTAAGCTTCATTTCTACAGTTTCGGATTCTTGATTGGAGGTGTTTGGTGCCGTCTCCCTTCCCGGAGTACTGCCGGATTTCCGAACCGACCGCGGATACGCGTAGAGGTAAGCGTAAGCTTCCTTTTGAACCGATTGGTTTGTTGTTTGGATGAGTATTTGTAAGGGTGGTGTACTGTTTATTTTCGGTCCAAGGGTTATTTTTGAGGTTTAATCATGTATTTATGGTTAAAGGATGATTTATGATGATATTGGACCAAGTTGTTGGACAAAATTCTGAATTGATGAATTGTTGTGGAAAATCCTGATTTTCTGGTCTGAACAGAACGTCATGAAGAAGTAGGAATTTTATAATTTTGATGATTCTATTGGATTCTAAACGAAAAATTGTGTAGGTATGCAAGTGTTCATGATTTTTGGATGCTTGTATATAAATTGGGAATTTTTGGAAGTAAAGAGTACATGTTGTTGAATCTGCCCTGTCTGGAACAGTGAAATTGTGCGAGATTTTTCATAAGGTAAACCTTGTCCAAAAATTCTGAAACTTTCCAGAATTAAAGTATACATCCTAAGCTTTAATGTGATAGGTATTTTGTAATTTTTGGACAAGTATATTTGGAGATATGAATTTGTGAAGTTGTGTCCTGTTTCTGGAATGAAATCTGGAACATGTTATATTTGGAGAAATTCTGGGAATTTTGTGGCTGTGATGGCCCGAATTGAGGATTTTTATTCGAAATTATACTGAAATATATTCAAATAGGACTTTGAACCACCCCAATTGGAGTTCTATAGAATTAATTATGATTTTTCAAAGTTTGGTCAAAATGCTGGCAGCTTTTGGCTGCCATGCGAATTTGAGAAAGAAAGTGGCCAAATGTAATTAGTATGAACTCCAAGGGTGAAAGTAAGCCTTTAGGGCTAATATAGCCCATTGGGCATTCACTTTTTATGGCTCTAATAATGTCATTGCTTATCTAGGGCCATAAAGTGACAAAGAAGAAACTATGGTTGGAAGATCGAAGTACAAGAGGAGGAGGCAAAGTCCAAAAGGTAGTAAACTTACTTACTTGTATGTATGTGATGTTTATGCTGTGTATTGATTTGCTGTATTGCCTTGCTTGATTATGTGAAGCATGTATGAATAAATGAAGCTCTGTTTCTATTTTACTATGGCCATAAGTATGTTGTACGAAACATTGAGCATGCATAATATCATTATGTGAACATGAGCCTATGTAAGGCAAGCATGTCATGCACTAGCATTCATCTTACATGCATTGTCTGTATGTTTGCTACTGAGATTCTCTCGAATCTCACCCTCCCCCACCAACCATATAGGTATATGAACAAGAAAGAGAAGAATGCTTGAAGAAGAACAAGAAGGAAAGAAGACGAAGAACTGAAGACCGAATTATGTTTAGAATACTGTGTGTATCATTATTTGCACACAAAGAATATTTGGTTGTAAGAATACATGCGAATTTGAATCAAGTCGTAATCGGGATCACTGAGAAGAAGAATTAACTCTGATATTCAGTAAGAATAAGTCGTGAATAAGTAATTACCCCTAACAAAGTAATAATGAACGCTTCAGTGTAAGTAACTAAGGGGTATGTAAGACGGGTGTTACAATAACTACAACAACTATATTTACAACTACAACTGCACATATTAACAATAATTTTTTGTTATCATTTCAGCATTTTTTTACCAATAACAGAGCGCATTTGCCAAAAACAAAGCAACATACTAACAACTACAACAACAATATTAACAACTACAATTGCATGTATTAACAACATTTTTTAATATTATATCAGCGTTTTCGCATAAATAAACCCACATCACATTCAGATTATTTGTGGTTTCAGGTTCAAAAATAAGCTTCATGGCATGGATTTTGGTCATGCTCGGATTGTATTGAACAAGATTCAGATTTTACAAGGATTGTAGAAGCATGTAGAGAAGATTACAAGAACAATAAAATAAGTAGAAGGAACTTGCCTTGTGAAGAATATGCCATTGAAGAAGAAACTTGGAGAGTTATGTATCAGTGTGCAGCCATGAGTGAGGGGCGCGAGTCGCTGATGTATTTAGAGGGTAAGAAATTGGATCTGGAATAGATGAGGAAACTTAAATCTGTGTCAGATTTAAAGGGTAAGAAATTGGATTTGGAATAGTTGGATCTGCGTTTTCCTCCATTTCTTTGTCTGTTCGTCTGCTCTTTCTCCATTTTCTCTTTCATGTGCCTTTTTCTTATTTTATTCTTTGGGGGCAATATGGTCTTTTTACCTAGGGAATTAATCACAGAAAAGTCCCTTGGGACTTTTCTGAGTGGGGAATCTTCTTTAGGACTTTTTTGCTATTTTTTTGGTGCCTTGGGACCTAGGAGTCATTTTCCCTTATTTTATTATCTTTTATTCCCTTTTCCAATTTTTCTATTTCTTCGAATACTGTAAATATATTTTTGTTTAACACTTGTTGTTCTAGTGCTAAAGACGAAATTATTATTCTTGTTTGTTTTACATTCATATCTAAACTTTGTTCTTCTATTTGTTTTCTGGGCATTTTTTCTAATTCTTCCATTTCTCTTATAGCATCAAATATATTCATCATATTTATTTGGGGATTATCTTTTACCGGTTCTAATAAATTCCTTGGTTTTATTCCTAAATATTTCATAATTTCTTTTATATCTTCTTTTATTTCTGTAATTCTTTTTTCACATTTTTTACTTCTTTTTTAATTTCATATATTTTTTGTTCTAATGGTTTTGCTAATTCTATTAATCTTTCTTTTCTTTCTCTAGGGATTTCCTTTTTTATTATTTTTCTGATATCCTTAGGAATTCTATTTTCTATTTCTTCTATATTATAAACTTCTGCCAAATCTATTATATTTCTATTTATATAAGATCCTAATTGTTTTATTAAAAACATATTAGTCCAATTTATTAGATTCCACGAATTATCACCTTCTCCTCCTAACATAAAAGGAGTTAAATTACAAATTTCTTCTTCATCTTGTCCTATATAAGAACTTTCTGGTAAATTAATGGGTTCTATTTCATATATACGAGGTTCCATTACTTTTATTAGATTCATTTTACAGTTATAATTCCTAGTTTTAAAGATTTCCTTTCTCGTGAAGCAGATCAGACTGGCTGCAACTTCAGAGGATACTTGGATAATCTTTCAAGCAACAATTTTAATCAACAAAACAAAACAAAAGAGATCTAAACAATAATATGAGATTATAGAGATTTAAGGTTTTATTTTATCATCATCTAAAAGTGAGCTTTGATACCAAAATCAGACAGATGAGATACACGAAACCATAATCAGGATATAAGAAACAAATTATGGGGTTGACCGAATATGATCCGGGTTATAGAAGGATCTATGCCCTCTTTCATGCATAGAATATATTACAGGGTGTCAATCCACAGACCCCTTACCTTCTTCCTTCAGATCATAACAACACAGCATTCCTTCGTTTTCTACTGGAGGCGTATCATAATATATATCCCTTATATGAAAATTATGATAACATGCATCTCATAATTTCATTCTAGACCGTACTCATTTAGAATATGATAAAACTACTTCCCTAAATCCCTATAAGGAGTTTAGAACTCCATACCTTAAATGTCGAATAAACAAAATGTATTCTTCTTCTTTCCACGTAAAGGTTGCTGAAATGGAGGTTTTATTTATAAGAAAATTTTTACAAAGGGTTCTCAAGGATATAGACTTACAGATGTTTAAATAGACTTGAGAGATTACAAGAAGGTTTAGAAACTCGATGATTTGCCCTAAGGCTTACAGATGTTTAAATAGACTTGAGATCTAACTCTAGTTTACAAACTCTAGTTGCTTTACATAACTCTGATTACTTTTACATGATAATTACTCTTCAAATGCTATTGTCGGATACAGATTGAGGCTGCCTTCCAACTTACTCGTCTTTTGAGTGAGATTCCTTTTCTAAGTGCTTCTTCTTTTCTTCTTTGTCTTCTCCTGCCGACACTTTGTCCTCTTTTTCTTGGTTCTGAGTCTTCTTTTCTTCTTTTGTCAATTCTTCGACTTTACTTTTTATCTTCATCAGCTTTTTCCTTATCTTTTCTCATTTTTTCTTTATCTTTCTGAGATTCTTTCTGATTTCTCTCATCCTTTTCTCAATGCCTTCAATCATTTTATGTCTTCCATTACAATATGTTCTCGTCAATTGGAATTTCTCCTTTTTTTTCTCTTTTTTCTTCTTCTTTACAATATATGCAATTATGAACAGGATACTCGGACAAATATTTACAAACTTTCTCAGCAGTTTCTTCATGATGTTCCATTTCATTTTTCTTGATCAATTCGTACCACTTATAGAATTTTGTATGTGTTCCATTAGTGGTTTTCCCAAGAGCATAAATACAAGCAAGATCACTTGTATGATATACCCAAGGATTTTCTCCAATATTGGTTACAATTCTATTCATTTCTCGGAAAATTATATGATGGTCCTGTGCTCAGATATTAGAGATTCTGAATTGAAATTCATCATCATCATCTATATCCTCTTTAATTTCTGGATCAAATTCTATGGGCTTTTTGGTATTTCCAAGACGAATTAGATTAATTGGATAATAGAATTGATATGGTGTAACTTCCGCAACAGTAGAGTAACACTTTATAAAGACTTTGTGTTGTAGGACTATTTTGAAATACTTTTCTACGGCTTCTTTAAATCTTGGTGGGAACAATTGGATTTCTCTCATGTCCTGGGATGGATAAATGGTTTGAATTAATCCATAACTATATAAGGTTTTGACAATTTCTGGAGGTGTTCATGGATAAATAATGGCTTTGTTAATGGCGTAATGGGATACATATCTAATAGTCTTGTGGGTTAAGGTTAGGGTATTTAATCTTTTTGCAATAGTCTTATAAAATTGGTATTTCTGAGAAAGATCAAAGACTTCTGGATTATTGGGCTGTTTAGAGGTTGAGGCTATTATAATCTTATATGGTAATGAGGTTTTATATTTTGGGCTTAGACTTGGGCTTCTTTCTATTTGTTGGGCTTCTTTTTGTTTTTGGGATTGCTGGTCTTTTATTATTTAGGCTAAAGAGTTTTTTCCTTGATCTTGGGTAGATGACCCCTTTTCTTGAACTTGGGTAGATGACCCAATTAGAAGTTTCTGAGTGAATGACTCAGACTGGGTATGAGACCCAATTACTGGTGATTCCTTGTCTTTACTCATTTTTGGCAAATGTTCCTCAATTGGTTCCTTCTTTACTTGTCTTTCCAGGTCTTGCACTCTAGTAAATAATTCATTTACTAAGCTAGTAAGATTAGATACAGAATTAGACAAATTATGTACACTATTACTTACTTGGCTTCCAAGTAAACTCATATTTACTTTGAGCATATTCATTTTCATTACAAGATGTGTCATAAATGGATTTTCCTCTTGTACCTCATTTAGAGGAATTTGACTTACATGGCAGTTACTCATTCTTTTTCCTGGTTCCATCTGCTCAAATAATCAGCAATTAGATTATTTTTTCCTTTGATATATTCAACATCATAATCATAATAAGACATATCACTATGCCATTTTAGTAACATTTTATTACTTAATTTTCCATTCTTTATTCCATTTTTTAACCATCCTTTCACTTGAGAATTATCAGTTCTTATAATGAATCTGTTATTTACTATAAATAATTCAAATTTTTCTACTACCTTTTTTATTGCTAAAAATTCCTTCCAATTAGAGTGATAATTACTTTATGATTCATTAAATTTTTCACTTGCATATCTTGTTATTTTTTCAATTCCTTTACTGTCTTCAAAATACAAAGTTGCACCCCAATAATTTTCCGATGCATCAGTGTATATTATCCATCTTATATTTTCTTCCAAGGGTATTGTTAATTTTGGTAATATATTACATAACACTTTTATTTGTTCTACAATTTTCTGAGTTTCCTCGTTCAATTTCCATATTGTCTTCTCTCTTGCTAATTTAGATATTTTTGCTGTTAATTTAGATAAATGTGGTATATAATTTTTCTCCTGATTTACTAGTCCTAAAAATGATTGTAATTCCTTTTTATTATTTATTTTTGGAAAATATTTTACTTTTTTACTTATATGATCTTGTAATTCCATTCCATCTTTTGAAATTATTTGTCCTAAAAATCCTATTTTTTCTTTTCTTAATTCAGTTTTTTTGGGAGATATATTTATTCCTTTTTGTTCTACTAATTCCATAAATTTTTTTAAATGTTCTTCATGTTCCTTTTTATTTTTTGAAAATATTAATATATCATCAATATATATTACATCAAAATTTCTTATTGGGCTTAATAATTTGGACACATATTCTTGAAATATACTTGGACTATTGTGAAACCCCATGGGTAACACATTCCACTCATATAATCATTCTGATGTACTAAAAGCTGTATATTTTTTACTTTTTTCTTCTAATTTTATTTGAAAAAATCTTGACTTACAGTCAAACTTACTGAATATAGTTTTTCCTCTTATTAAATTAAACAATAATTCCATTTTAGGTATAGGGTATCTATTTCTTATTGCAATTTCATTTAATTTAGTGTAATTTATTACCATTCTGGATTTTCCTATTTTTTCTTCACTATGTTTTACAACTATCATTCCTAGTGATGAGTATTCAGATCTACTTTCTCTTATTAGATTATATTTTTTCATTTCTTCAATATGCATTATGAATTCATTTCTATCATTTTCTGTCCAAGGATAAGGTTTACAATTTATTTCTTTACTATAATCTTTTAATTCTATTTTTGCTAATGGTTTAGACTTTTCCCAGTGTATTAAAGGATTTTCACTATAATTTTCTTCTAATCTTTGTTCTATTGTTTTCTTTTTATTATCTTCTACTTCTCTTATTGTTAATGTAGCTAGCATATGTTTTATATGAACTAGTTTATTGTTTGGTAAGAATTGTACTTCATTTTCATTATTTTTTAATTGAAATTTTTCATCTTTTCTACTATATGGTTCCATTATTCTTATTCCCCATGCTTCATGCTTACAAGGTGTTATAAATATAAAAGCTTTTTCTATCATATGTATAGGGTGATATTGTTCTATAAAATATAATCCTAGAATTATATCACATAATGGTTCATTAAACTGATTTAATATTTTTAATTTTAATTCATAACTTCCTATTTGAATATTAACATTTAAAGCTTCATATTCCATTAAATGAATTTCTTTTCCTGCACTTTCCATTCTTAAAGGTTTTTTCTTTTTCTTCCACATTACATGTGGTAAAACATTATATTTTGCTACACTTAGGTTTTCTCCTCTATCTATTAAAGCATGATATTTTCTAGATCTATATTTTTCATAATTAAACTTTGTGAGTATATAATATAACTTGGTCATTATTATCCACGACTTAATATATTTAGTTTATTCTTCCAATATTTTATGAAATCATTTATGCCTCTTATTCTTAAATATGCTTGGTATCTTATTCTGAATCCTTCAAATGTTCTTTGTCTTTTTTCATTTTCTAATATTTCTTTTATTATTCTTTCATCATTATTATTCAAATTTATACATTTTTTAATTATCTTTTTTATTAATTTTTTATTATTATGGTGTATTTTTATTACTTCTCCTTTATGATTCCTATATAAATCTACCATATTAACCTCTTGATAACACATCCATTATTTTTCTAAATTTTTCTGCATAATACTTTCTTTCTACACATATTTCCATTGTACTTATATATTCTTCCAACCATAATAAATAATTTTGTCTATATAAACCCTAAACCCTAAAAAATATTATTATAATTAAAAATATATCAATTTTATAAAATTTTAATATATATATATATATATATATATATATATATATATATATATATTGAAAAATAACAATATATTATTATGAAATTAATTTAAAATAAAAATATTTTATGATAAATAAAAAAAATATATTATTGTTAAAAAAATATTACGATAAAATTAATTTTAAAATATATATATTATTATATTAATTAATAAATATAATAATATTTTTTATATATGATAAACTTATTAATTATAAATTCATTAATATTATTATATTAATTATAAATGAGCGTTTCTACTTTCTAATGAATATTAATTATTATAATAATTTATATTAAATATAATAATTAATATTACTATATTAATTATAAATAAAAATATTATTATATTAATTTTTTAAGATGTAAATTAATTTATATAACATGTAAATAAAAACTATAACCAAATATGTTAGGATAGCATGCTAAATTGTTATTATTTATCTTTCCTCTCCCCTCCTCTTTTCTTTTAAATTAAATAAGGGATCATTAAAAACTCATCACCTCTCCTCTTCCCCCCCAAACCAAATCAAATAAAATAACCCTCTACCCTTTCTTTCCATCCCCTCCCATTATACTAGTTTGACTATAACAAGAAAACAACTATTAAATAATATTTGGTTAATTAAGTGCACCTTTGAGTGGGCTAAAAAATATCTTTCACATATAAATATTTTTAAAGTTTTAAAAGTTAATTAATCTTAAAGCAACTGAATTATATTGAAATTAAAATTAAAAATAATTTACATATATTATTTAAAGTTTACAATCTTGATATTTTTAATAAATAAAAATTTTTCTCTTAAGCTTGATAAAAAAAATTAGTTGCTCTTAAATGCATGACTTTAATTAACTTTATTTCCTAAACTTATTTTTTTTGGGCATGATTTTATTAATTTCACATATTATAGATTTTTTATCAAGGAAGTGGTATCTAAAGAAAATATTAAAATAGATGGTTTATATCTTATAAAAAGAGGGTTAAGGTGTAAAAGTACATATGTGATTTTCCTCAAAATGCACTCAACACCAAATTTTTTTAAGGGTCAAAAGTGACTATTTGGTTTCAAAATAAGTGCAAAAGTACCCACTGACCGTTAATTTAACTTTTTTATCATGAAAGTGATGACGTGGAGGATGACGTGAATGCTGAAGAGACAATTGCAAGTAAAAGCTGCTAACTAGGTAAGGAATGTGAAAATCAAATTTACTTGAAAAATTATCTATTGAGGTCCGCGTCTCCATTTTCGTTCTATCGTTCTAGCTCTCATATTTTCCCCAATCTTAGATTCTATTTCAATAAATCCCTAATTCCTAATATTACCAAGTTAAAATCATTATAATATATATTTTATATTACTAATTTTTATTATAATATATAATTTCCCAAGTAAATTTGATTTTCACTTTAATTTCTTGCTCTGTCAAAAGCTTTTACTTCCACTTGTCTCTCCAACATCTACATCATCCTCCACATTATCATTTTCAGAACAAAAAAGTCAAACTAACAGTCATTTGGTACTTTTACAACTATTTTGAAACCACAGTCACTATTCCCCTAAAAAAAACTTTTAGTGTTAAGCACACTTTGAGAAAGATCGCATTTATATTTTTACACTTTAATCTATAAAAAAATAAATGGTTTATGGAAACCAATATTACATTTCACTAAAACTAAATTAATTAAATTTTTAATATTACAAATTAATTAGGGAGAATCCTAATAAAATCTAATTAAAATATCTAAATTTAAATTTAGACTTGCGCTTTTAACAAATATTTAATTAGGCCATAAGACTTGATTAAGGATTTCTGAATCTTATTCAAACACTATAGTACTTTCCTGATTAAAAAGAAATATTTAGGTACTCGCAGAGTAGGAATTCTTATGTGCACCCAATTTACCATATATTTTAAAGTTAAAAAATTTTCACATAAGGGCATTAGGCATCTAAAAGTTTTTCAGGAAATAAATATGCCACAAAAGTGTGAAAAAAGGGCGAAAATGGGCCAATTTTTCCCTTCTCTTAGGCATCTATCTCATCTTTTTTTTTTTTTTTCCCAAGTCAGATTTCTGAGTAGAAAAATTAGGGGGTCCCCCCTTCTTCTCCTCAAGCTGTTTCTTTGGCTGAAAGATGTGAGATCTGAGGAAAATGCAGGTGGAGAATAGAGAAGGATGAAAGAGAAGGGCACATACTGCAGTGAGCTGAAATCTGAGATGGTTGAGCCCATCGTTGTTGAGTTTTGCTTCACCTAGGTATCCTAGTTTATGTTTATATATAAACTCGACCTACGTAAATCGAGATAAAACTCCTCCACATATTTATCTCATAAATCATAAATATTAATTCGTAATCTATAAAAATTATTTTATATACCATAAATTACAATTTAAAAATATTTTTAGAAGTTAAATCACTATTTCAAACATAATCCTTGTGAGATTTTCGAAGACGAGAGTGAGATTGCGAGATTCGATGGGATCTGGGGATGGCCAACGCTCGATGAGAGGCTGTGAGATAATTAGAGACGAGATCACAAGATTTGACAGTGACAGAGTCAAGAGTGAGCCTCGACGGCCGACGGCCGACGGCAGCTCGGCGCGACGGCGATGCCAATGAGAGGAGATGAAAAGGTGAGATTGTGTGGTTGTGATTGTGCAAGTGCGCGAGAACCTAAGGTCAATTGAAGGCTATGCGAGACATGTTGGGGTCAACTGAAGGCTATAAAACTCAGGTTGGAGAATCGAACCACGGGGAGAACCAAAACCATAAACTATCCGATTTGAATCAAGCTGAACATTATGCAAAGTAGATGACCGGAAGCATGATGAAATTTCTTGCTTTGATTTGTTTGATTTGTCGAGGTGGGTAGTGTTTGATTTGCACTGTGAAACACGATGGCTCGAAGGAGCCCCGAAGATGTCAGGTATTTTATATAATTCTCATCATTAGAGTTAAAGGACATATTTGGTATTTTATATTTATTTTTTTTTGTCTTTTTGGATGATGTGGCATGATATGAGAGTAATACATGGTATGAAATCCCAAATAGTCGCGCCACCTTAGCGTCGACAAACTGTGAACCATTTGGTTTTATAATGGAAGGGTGAAATTACCCCTTTCTTGTATTTCTAAGGTATATTTGTCTTTTTAAAAATTGTGGCCAATGCCTATATACAAAAATTTCCAAAGCATTTAAGCCTCTTAATCTTATAATTTATACATTGACCAATAAAATCATGACATGTCAAATTCTTTTATCATATATGGCAGCCTGCCTATCATTGCTCCTCCCTTTGTTATTTTAATTTTTTTTTAGATAATGCGTTTCTTTTTCTCCTAAACGGGGGAAAAAATTTACTTTTACAGAGAGATAGAGGTTGAATTCAATGGTGGCCTTCCTTGGTTTCTAAAGGAAGAGAGGAGATGGAGAGAGAGAAGGAAGAGAGAGGGGATTAAAGTATACACTTAACAATTTATATAATTTAGAGTGCTAGATACACTTAAAACATATTTCAAGGTGTTAAATGTATCAAAAGAATAGTTTATGATACTAAACACACTTGAAAAAACACTTTAGGGCCTTAGTACACCGTAAGTTACTTTAGGGTACTTGATGCATCTAGAAAAATACTTTAAAGTGCTAGATGTATTTTAACCCTTTATTTAAAAGATAATATGAATTCTAATTAAAATCCTAATAAAGATAATCTCATAAATGTAGACCTTATTTTTCAATGGAGCTCATAAATGCAAACATAATCCAAATTAAATTATAAAAGATTTTTTGTTCATGTGTGATTGGAGAACTTAACATGATAGACTTCTCAATGGAGCTCATAAATGTAAACCTAATCCAAATAAAAAGAAATATAATATATTGGTATGTGTGATCGGAGAATTTAGAATTTTATATATATATATATTTACCTGAATGGCATAATGGATATAAGAAATTTCATTAAAGTATTCTCCTATCCCATATTCTATCACCACATTTAATTTAATTTTAATATGTTATAGAATATAAAAACTAAGAATATTTTTATGAAAAATGATTGTGTAAAATATATTGAAATATTTACCTTAAATATCATGAATGAGTACTAACAAAAATTTTATAGTCGATTGTAGTGAATGATTACATATAAATTTGATTAAAATTTGTGGGTTCTGGTATAAGTTATGAAGTAAATAATTAATTTTAAATTAGATAATTTATATATTTTAAAAAATTCTTATTATTCATTGCTTCATACTTTAATTATATAATCTGAGTGTTTTTTTTTTCTTTTTGATTTAATGAAAGGTTTCACTTTTTAAGGTTTAGAGTGCAAATGATTTTCACTTTTTCCTAATAAGTGTTTTTTCTGAGATTTGAATTTATGTTCTTCATCTTATCGTGTATAACCGTTTACCACCTCCGCCAACAACTTGTTATTTATAGATAAAGATTAGCGAAAATACCATTTAAATTTCAAAATTCTAAATAGGTGATTTAACAATAAAATGAGTTGTCAATTACATTATTATTCTTATTAATCCCATTAACGTATTTGTTAACAGAATTTTGAAATTCAAATGGTATTTTTCTGTCATTTTTCCTAAAGATTAAATAGTAGGTTTGTATTTTATTGGGAAACGGTACTCATTTGTTAATGTGTTTTCTGTTGGTAGGGGGAAAACCTTGTCATGAAATGATTGAGAAAAATGACCTAAGTTATCTTTGCTGCTTTGCGATCTTTATACCCTACCAAAAAAAAATTGAAAGCATTTCTCTATAGGTAAATATAGATGCGATAATATCAAGAAAATGTATATTAGAAGCAATATAATATATAATTATACTCTTTTAATTTTAAATTTAATTAGATAAATTTTTTTAAGAAACATAGAGCATATGTGAGATATGAGGCTTGTTTGGTTGGGTTTATGCTTTATGCATAAGTTCAATTCACGTAAATCGAGATAAAATCTTTCACATATTTACTTTGTAGATCGTAAAAGCTACTTCGTAGACCGTAAAAGTAACCTCGTATTCCGGAAATTACGATTAAAAAGTATTTTTGGAGGCTATCTAAACATACTAATGATTGAACTCCTAGAGCTTATAAATTGAATTTAAAAAATTTGGACAAGTATGATTATAAAATTTTAATAGAGTCCTGATAAAAAAAAATTAATAAAGAGAAGAAAGTTTGAAGGGAGTTGCTTGGTATACTTTACAGCGGAAGCCCAACATTTTTCACTGCTTGGACTTGTGTGATGTATTTTTCATTTTTATGTTAATGTAATGTTTAGTTTTTATAATTTATTTTTATTTTAATTTTAGTCTTATAATTTTAAACCATAAATTTTGATTCCTCAAATTCCTCTTTATCCTTATATTTTAATAAAATGCCCGGACTATTTTATCCCAGACTAAAAGCTATAATTTGAAATTATAAGCACATTAAAAGTACCTAATCTTTTTTTTTTTTTTTTTTTTTTTTTTTTTTTGCGTATTCCTTTGTCTATTTCCTTTCCTTACTGGATAATCACACGTTGGCTGTAATCCCAAGGGCCATGGCCACGTGGGTATTACGTAGCTCCCGCTCTTCAAAATTCTCCGCTCGTTTCCTCATCTATGATTATCATTTATCCTTACCACCATGGCTAGACGTTAATAAAAAATCAACTTCAATTGATATTTGATACCCACAAGTTTCATTCGCTCCACACATTCAGCCAACTCTTTTGGGCAACGTTTTCACTTTCTGCTGAAATTGCAAGCCTTTCGCTGCTTGCGCGTGTTCACTTATCATCCTCACTTTCGGGGTTTGATTTTTTTGCCCCTTGTTCCTGCAAGGTAGGGACAGTCACATCAAGAGTTCGGAATTTAACACAAAATATCCTTAAATTTCAAGCTGGGTATCAACAATTGAAGCTACGAATTGCAAATGAGCTTCTTTCCGTGGTGTTCTAGAGCTTGGTGAGCATTATAACAATGACGGAGTCACTTGCGTACTGCCAAAGCTTCAAGGTAACATCTTCAATATTGTTCTTCACTCTGTTTGTGGTCTGTCTCCAATTAGTCTGTTCTTAATGTAGATGCGTGCTTCTCATGATTTAGTTACTATATGGGGCTGTGACATTTTCTCTATGTTTCTTTTTGTTCCCGTCCTGGGAAAAGTCAAAAGGGGAAGAATGGAGATCAAGACTTTTCAACTAATGTGTATTCAAATTTATATTGAATGAACTATATTTGGTTTCCCCGAGAAACTGCAATTGACATTTGTAAACTTGTTGCTTAATGCAGATATTCGTTAGATTGGTTTTAAACGTTGTGGTTAATATGTAGGAATGGTGTTCTTGAGTTTTTGATTTTACATGGAGTTGCAATTCCAATCTTTCACTTTTAAGGAAATGGGAAACAATGGAAACTAAAGATTTTAAACTTGGAGATTGCTGCTTAGATTAAGATTAATGTATATTCAAGTGAAATTTGTACAAGCCTGGTATTTACAGTGTAAATTGCCAAATATGAACTTGTTGCCTAATGTGCATAGTTGAAAAGTTGTTGGACATTCTAACATTTCCTTGGAATCTCCATGCAGGGCTATGATAGTACCAAACAGAAGAGTCCAAATAGGGCTCATAACCATGTCATTTCACCAATTTGTAGAAATTCTGTTTTCATGATATATTCTGATAACAAACCAGGGCCACCACTATTATCCCGCCATGTTAATCACAGGATAAGTCATAGAATTTCTGTGACAGAATGTTTTGAGAACACAACTTCGTTGGCTTCCTCTTTCTCTGGTTGGAAAGGGTTCTATTTCTGGAAGTACCGGCCAGTGCATTGGGAGGGGTTGCGGACCAATGTGGCATATGATGTTGCGGGTGCTATTGAAGTCATCAATGATTTAGGATTGGATACTCTTACATTCTTGGCCGTGACTGTCTTGATTGTACCTACATTCAAATTAATTAAAGCTAGTCCTGTAAGAATTTCTTGGTCTTTCATTTATTTTTTTCTTAATAAATTCAGCTCTTGAAAATTTCATATTCTTAGTTGTTGCAAAGAAGTTGATATAATTTTCATCAGCATATATGCTTCAGAATTCACATATGATATAGCAGTGGTAATTTGTTGAAAGTACAAATATATATATATATATATATATATATATATATATATATATATATATATATATGGATTTTTTAGGATTAGTACATATAATCAAATTTATTTATTTATTTACCATATTATCTTTATAACTGAAAAAAAATTGTGATTTCTGTTTTCAGATTCTTGGCTTCTTCTTTGCTGGAGTTGTACTCAATCAGTTTGGTTTAATTAGAAACCTAACTGATGTTAAAGTTTTGTCTGAATGGGGCATCCTTTTCTTGGTAAGATAAATCTCAGCTACCCAAGTTGTCAATGTTCTTGTTATTGTACATGAAACTTAAGCACTGAAATCATGATACATACAACATGTAAAGCATGCTACGGTACATGGGAACTGATATTAAAAATACAAAGTGAAGTCAATATCCAGTTATTTTCATTTTCTATTCTATCGCTTATGGGTGTTGGAAGATGGATTCAATATAGATGCCGTGGTCAACTTTTAGTAATTTCCCTTTACTGGGTGTCTTATAGAGACTTCATGCTGTGGAAGTATTCATGCATGATGAATATAGCCTATATCAAAAGATACAGCTTCTATGAATGTGTGCGCGCTTCAGCTGTGGATTTCCATTTAACTTAATCAATTCATTTTCTTCACAAGCCCTGTAACTCATTGCAATTGGCACGAAGTAGTTTTTTCTTTGTTTTCCCCCTTTTTTCGGGTTTTGAACAGTGACCTCTGCTTGTATAATCATGATATTAGAACCTTGGATCATGTTAATATGATGTTTGAAGGGTAGTAAGTATGTGGAATTATTATCTGAGGTTTTAAAAGAAAGTTTTCTAAATCTTGAACATGACGATGAATAGCAACTTTATTCTTGTCATGTTTGCCAAAATTCCTTATAAACACTGTATTATTATGCTAAAGTGTTCCGTATTACTTTTCAGCTGTTTGAGATGGGTTTAGAGCTTTCACTTGCACGTCTGAAAGCTCTTGCCAAATATGCCTTTGGAATGGGATTGGCTCAGGTATGTATGATGCTTTTGGTTTGGGCCTTTGGGTTGTCAATGAGCACGCAAAAAGATTTTCTTTAGCTATTCCTTAGAAGTCATTCATTGTTTAGGGATTGAATTCTTATAAATTTTCTCTTTATCGTAGATGAAGACTTTGATATTGATTTATTATATTCCATTCAGTTCTTAATATAATACCTATTTACCTAATTTGATTAGATTAAGGAAGTTAGTTAAGTTAGTTAATATGACATATTTTTCAAAACACCCTAGTCATATTCCTTAATTTCCTCCTTCCCTCTCTTCTTTGATTACTGTTGAGGGAGTATCATCAATAGGGGTAAATCAGGAAAAGATTGACAAATATGAAAAATAAGTTTTATATTTAGGATTAAGATCAACTCCCCAAATAGATTCTATATTAAGGACTAGAGGGAGTATTAAATCTTATGCATTCTTTATGATTATCATAGAAACTAAGAGGAAAGTACTAGTTCATTTAACAACCCTTATTTGTTTGCCATTTTTGTCCTTATTTTGTTTTTGGTTCAAACTCATTTGAAGGTTGCATTATCTACTCTAGCATTCACTGCTTTTGAACTTCCACCAAACGGAGCTATCGGTACAAAAATTTTGGAGTTCCTTTTCCACTCAAGGCCTGATCTGGTAAGATTTTTTTTTTTTTCTCTTTTGTGTCTCTATTTTGAAATTAAGTATCCTTACTTGTTCACTGAAATACCAAATAATATCACGCTAGTCGAGTCATCTCTGCGCTAATGCATAGTTAATAGAATGTTTTTATTTCACATTCCTATAACGCACTAAATTCAAGACCGTTTGGCCAAAAAAAAAACATTAAATGCAAGACTGTGGTGAAATGACCTAAATGCCCATAACACATACATATAACTGATGTAACTGATAAGAAGGTTGCAAGCTGGCATCTTGTGTGCCAATGTGGTATCTTGGGTTCCCTTATATGCCTTGGCTCTTTCTTATGATACAACTCAAGACAACTCTCAAGAGACATATTTTAGATTACTTACATCATGTTTTGTCAGTACATTCTGGGGTACATGAATTTTAACTGTGGAACTAGATCTGTTTGACGTGTTGGTGATCTGTGCAAGCCTCAAGGGTGGACTAATAGGCTTTGATATCATCGTTAAGAGTTATAGAAGCTATTCTTGGTCCCTTACTAGGCTTGAGCTATAAGGTCAAGTGGTTCCTTGACATTGTACTTGATTCTAGTTTACTCAAGAATATGTGTGTATGTGTGTTATTTTCCATCTTGGTTAGCTTGTTGACTGTTTTTTATGCCAAACGGGTCTCTCTTTCTTTTTAAAACATTTTTCATCCTTTATCTTCTTTATTATTTTGGTAAACTTTTTACAGTGTAGCATGAGGCAACATGTGTTCTTTTATGAAATTTCCTGTTAATTTTTGAGTTGAGGGATTTCTGTTAACTTGAATAATTATGGTGCGATAAATCTAGTTTGAAGTTGGAATTCGAATACAACTTGCAAGAGAAGGTTTTGTAATCAAACAGCCCTAGAAGAGAGTCTGTGAGTTTGTTCTATTGGCTTAATTTTTTGCTTGTAGGTGAACATCAGGAGCATTGATGAAGCTGTGGTGATTGGTGCTGCTCTATCTCTCTCATCTTCTGCATTTGTTCTTCAGGTATTTGTCATTATGAATCTTTATACAAGCTGATTCTATCACCTTGTATTTACAAAAAAGGAAGTGCCTTACATTTTGTATTATTATATTCAAGCTATAGTATCTGTGCTTGTATTTTTCTTTTTTAAATATGCATTCTGAAAGTATCTTGTCTTCTGACTTATAACTTTCATTCATCAATACGAGCTTTTAAAAAGAAGAACACTCCCCTGATGATGGGCAAAAGATAAGCAGGGGCTCTACTTATGGCAACAAAAAGTATTAACAGAACTTACGAATGATTTTTAATTGGGGCAAAACTAGGGAGGGTTATTTAGCTTAAGTAATTTGAACAAGAACATCCTTGATTTTATATAGTGTAATAGGCATATTTACCTTTCAACATCTAATTTCAGTATAATAGTCTCAATAGGATTACCAGTAATTCTGGTCTTTTGTTTGCATTATTAATACTACCAAAATATAAAGTAATTTAGAAAGCTGAAATTCTTTGTATTCTTCCGTCCCTTACTCCCTCCGCTATGTTATAGTTTCAAATAATTGATTCTTTGAAGATAATATCCCTTTTTAACCTTTATGTCAATTTTCCCTCTATATCTACAGCTTCACGATGATTCTTTTTTGTTTTGGCGAGCAATTGTTTTATACGTCATCTTCTCTATGCTGCCCATTTTGTTTATGTGCTATTGCTTGCTCTGCTGTACGGTGTATATTGAAAGGAATTATGGTGAAAATAACAAGTCTTCTACATTTGGGTGATTCTAGTTGGGTGATAAACTTAAAAACCATTATGATAATCATTTGGCTAACTTGCTTACCAAGTGTATATCAATCTAGCTTCTTGCAGAGAGGGGTGAACTTCCTACAAGATTTGGTTCGGCAACTCTTGGAATACTTCTTTTGCAGGTTTTTTCTCACATTTTTGCTTTACTTTATTGTCTTTGTCAATTTACTATTTAGCAGATAGACGTCCTTTAATATGTTATAGTTTACCTCTTGATTATTTGCTGGTATACCATTCTAGAGTGACTTGAGAGATAAGATGTTAGACCAGACAAAATTTAATTTTGCCCCCATTTCTGTCTGTTACCTGCAGGACATAGCTGTTGTCCCACTCTTGGTCATTCTTCCAATACTAGAGACGCAGGTGAGATGTAAACTGTAAATAATATTTAAACTGTTGCCCTTATAACAACTAACTTTTTTCTCATGTTCTGTTTTTTCTTGACTGAAAATGTGTTGGTGACTTGAATATTTTTTGGTGGGAGGCAGCTAAAAGCTATGATCTAATGCCAACTTTGATATTATATATTCTGTTGATTCTTCTGCTTATAGATGCATCTATTCATTCATTGATGGTTGACCCTGTTCTTTTTGATTGTATATACAGAATTTGGCCCAGGAAAGTATTTGGCCAATGCTTGCTCAAGAAAGTTTAAAGGCTTTGGGAGGATTGGGCCTATTGTCCCTTGGGGGGAAGTATATTCTTAGGAGAGTTTTTGAGGTCTGTATCATATTCACCTAACAAAGGCACTTAGTTCCCAAAGATGAAAGAAGAAACATTGAAACTCATTTTCATATATTCTAGGCAGTAAACTGTTGGTTAAACTCAGGTTGTTGCAGATTCAAGGAGCTCAGAGGCTTTTGTTGCTCTATGCTTGCTTACCATTGCTGGGACTTCACTTGTGACACAGAAATTGGGATTTAGTGATACGGTATTGCTTTTGCTTTTTCCCATACTAGAATTTTAATTTTGAGATGGATGAAGTATAGCTGAGAATCATTAATGACATTTGTATGGAAATGTCATAATGCAGCTTGGAGCATTTTTGGCTGGGGCGCTCTTAGCAGAGACAAACTTTAGGACACAGATTGAAGCTGATATAAGACCATTCAGAGGCTTACTTATTGGGTTATTTTTTCTAACTACAGGGACCTCCATTGATCTGCAGGTAATGCTACTATTGCTTGTGGTATAAATAAACATCATTAATTCCTTCTTATTCCTCTTTTGCAGCGTTATTATTAGTTTGGTTTCATGTGTCTTCCTGAGTGCAAACTTAAACTATATAATTCACACAAGATACTGTAGCTTTTCAACAGGAAGCTTGCTGTATACTGAACTGCATAGACATTTCACAGTAACATTGGCATCGATGATTGTAATAGAATCACAGCTTCAGGCTTAAAAGTACGGTGCCCCAAACTTGCTCAAACACTCTATAGATCACAGCATTGAATCTTGACACTAACTACACTAAAAGGGCAACACAACTCCTAATAACAACACAGGAGGTACAAATGTGGATATAGAATACAGTGGAAACTTGGTTTCCATATTTAACAAAAAATTAGTTTACCACACTCACACGTATACCTCATCAGTTGAAAACCAATCAAAACATAACACAACAGTACAATACTTGCACTGAGCATGAAAAAACAATAAGCAACAAAAACTGGCTTTGTGAAAGGGCAGATCTTAAACCCCCCCCGGGGGGGCGTTATCCAGGGGAGAGAGCATTTTGGTCTTCTTAAATAAAAATTATCTCTCTTTTTTCATAACATATCAAACACACTTTTAAACCTCATATCGTTTTCACATCCATCTTCATCAAAGTCAATTCTAGCGTACCAAATGGGCCTGAATCAAAAAGTTCTCCTCCCCCTTCCCACGGCAGGTATAATTCGCTGGTCCATTAGTTTTGGTTCCATTTTCACTGTTTCCCTTCTTAAATGAAGTCTTTATGGCACTAGTAGGGTGAGTAACAACACAGTACATGAATTTTAGTCTCAGTCCCATCCCCACAGTACATTTTGAATGCCCTGGGATATAAGATTCTTGTTAATTGGCATCCTTGAGGCATGATTATAAACCCTTTTTATGTTGTCTATTCAACATCCTTAAAACATGCATGAATGGCATTCAGGTGCATTTTTTGTTTCCATGTAATTGAGTACTTGAATGAATTTCATTTGATGAATAATGATTGGCGTGATTATTGACTTGCTTTTGGAATGAATTTAAGAATCCCACCCTCTGCGTTTTTTTTTTTTTTTTCAGTTGCTTTTCCGAGAGTGGCCAAATGTACTTTCACTCTTGGCAGGATTGATTGCGATCAAGACATTGATTATAACAGCATTAGGTCCTCGTGTGGGGCTTACATTGCAAGAAAGTGTAAGAATAGGATTGCTGCTATCCCAAGGGGGTGAGTTTGGATTTGTTGTTTTCTCTTTAGCAAATAGGTGAGTAATGAGTCAACTGAATGCCCCCTGATGCTACTGAATAATCATTAAATCTTATGTTCATTTAAAAATTTTTCCGACTTCTTGGATGCAGCCTTGGTGTACTACCGCTGGAGCTCAACAAGCTTCTTATCATCGTTGTTGTATTGTCAATGGCATTAACCCCTTTTCTTAACGAGGCTGGAAGAAGAGCTGCTGAATTTATTGATGACAAGTTTGATACTGAGAATGTATGTTGTTATACCATAATACATAGTTTTGAAAGTTATGCACACATGTTCACGCATGTAACGGTTCATGCATAAAATGATTTTTGGTGGGCATGTTGCGTTACTGTAGTAACTGAAATAGAATGTTTTACATAAGCAATGTAATTTGTGGATACAACATGGCTAACTTAAACCAATTTGAAGATAACATGGTACAAAAAGAACTTCAATGTCATCAATGTGAATCCATACATAAAGGAAAAATGAGTCTTGGGGCTTCCTGTTAGCATTGTAGTGCTATGTTTTCATTATAGATCCTTATTTCTAGAAGATGTATGCGGCAGTCAGTCTACTTGATGCCACTTTTAACTGCAAGTTAACATTGACTAAATACAAAGTCATCTGCAGGAAGCTTCTGGGGAGATTAATTTCAACGCTAGCGAACCTGTTGTAATCCTTGGATTTGGGCAAACGGGTCAGGTAGATCAACTAATACATTGTAAGATCTTTCATTTATATAAGCTGCATTCTAAATTTCTCCTTTTCTGATATGGAGGTCCTCGCCAATTTCCTGTCCAATCCATTGGCCTCAGGAGGTGACAGTGACACAGTAGGATGGCCTTATGTGGCTTTTGATCTTGACCCAACAGTGGTAAAGGTCAGTGTATTCAAATTCTATGTATGCCTATTATCTATTTAGTGTATGGAAGGGTCTTTCTCTATTCCTTTAAAGAAGTTTGAATTCTTTCTTTCTTTCTGTTTTCTTCTCTCTTCTGAATAGAATGCTCCTAGAATTGTCCTACAATGATATTTTGATTTTTTTCATGTCTTATATTCTTTAGCACCTTCCCCAAGATATGGGAAAGGAAGACAGGCTGTTTTCTTTTAAGTTTTTCTTGCATATAAACTTGCACCCATTGTATTATTTTTTCTTCTTTCATCCTCCTTTTCCTCCCCACATTCGGGATGACAGGATTATAAGTGGCCTTTGACCCTTCATGTTGTAAATTTGTAATCTCCCTTTTATTTAATATACTTTTATCATTGATATTCTTGGCAGGCGGCTAGGAAACTTGGTTTCCCTGCTCTCTATGGGGACGGATCACGTCCAGCTGTTCTTCAATCTGCTGGCATCTCTTCGCCAAAGGCTATCATGGTTATGTACACTGGAAAGAAAAGGGCAATTGAAGCTGTTGAGAGGCTCCGATATACTTTCCCTTCTGTAATAATCTCTTCCCCTTCCTCTCTTCCTTTTTCCTAGTTTAGTTTACTTATGTTCTTGTTGATATGTGAGGAGAAGTAATTATGGGTTTTCACTTTTCAGGATGGCCAACATTCTATGATAAAAAGCTTTGATATATGCAATTTCTGTAATAGTAATTATTGATCCCAATATCTATCTACCTTGGGAATCTTGAACTGAATGCTTGTTTATCTTTATCTGATTTATTTTCTAATCCTTTTTATTAGTTTTTGTTTTATTCTTTTAAATTCCGTTCTCAATTCTCTTTTCCATTCAAAGGAGTGTTTTCCCCCTTATGATGATATTCCATTTGCCAGATCCCAATCTATGCCAGAGCTCAAGATCTCAAGCATCTTTTAGATCTAAAGAAAGCAGGTGCAACTGATGCCATTTTGGAAAATGCAGAGGTATTGTGAGCCTTTTTCCCTCTCTACTGATAGATGGAGCTTCAAACAACCCTTCAGGGATATTAATGATTATATATTTATATATCTGCAGACAAGCTTACAGCTAGGTTCTAAGCTTTTGAAAGGCCTAGGAATGATGTCTGATGATGTAGCATTCCTCAGTCAGCTCATTCGGGATTCCATGGAGCTACAAGCTCAAGAAGCACTCATCCACTCTGAATATCGTGAACTAGATGTGCTAAAACCGCTGCAGGTACTCGAAATGTTTTAGGAAAAGATAAAGCTATATAGGCTTCGTTTCGTATAAAATGGGAATGGACTATAAATGGGAGAGGGAGAGGGAATTTAGTCTGAGTCATGCTTGGTATTGTTGGGAAAGAGATGGAACCATTTTAATTGAAGGATGGTATTATGTTTCCTTTGCTGAATGAGAGGACTTCCTTTTTCCCTTGAATGAGGGAATTGTCTCCCAAGGAAACCTGGCTGAAACATACCAAACAAGAGATTTCTTTCCCCTCACCCGTTCCCTTTCCTTGTCAATCTTTGAGGATTTTGGAATGGTTTTATTTTAACCTTTAACCTGTCTTTTCACATGGAAGTGTGAGATGCATGAAGCCAAGTCATGTGATAGCATGATAATGTATAATCAAAATGGTAGTTTGGCTTGGGTAAAACATGACTTGAACGTATGGGCTTTAGGGAACATGTAGCCAAATGATCTTGTTTCCCATTGAATGTTATTTTTTTGCATGATATGTTATTACATTATTATAATTTTAAAAAAGGGCAGCCCCCACCAGGTGAGACTTGAGGAAAAGAGATAGATGTACACAACCTACCTTTGTGAAGAGGTTGTTCGACACAAGACTCATAATTTGTCTTTGCTTGCTCTTCATGAATGACTAATTCATTATTTTAGGGATTCCAATAAATTTTATTTACCCCCAAACTACTGATAAATTTCCATGAACACTAATGTTGCCTCCAGAGAACTAGATTTCTAGATAATCGTGAACTATCTTGTATCATGCATCACTCTTGCTTAGTTCTATTCTTTTTTAACAATGTTCTTGGCCATATTGACATGATAGTACTAGAAGAAACTGATATATTTCCATTGTAAGGTGAGAGTAGCTGATATAATTGAGGCTCGCGAATCGACATCAACAACTTCCCAGTCACCCCCAGAATACGAATTTTCAGAATTGAACCAGACAGATCATGCTTCCACATTGAGAAGTCCGATGGAGATTGGCTCCGGAGAACGGGATTATGAACTCAATCAATCAGTGAATTCAGAAGGAAATGGCGTTTTGTGTAGCAAACAAGGTACTGAAGAAAGCATGATGAGTAGTTCTCAAGATGTAGGAGAGAAGAGTCTAGTGGATCCATCAACGCCTTGCCATACAACCATTGAGGAACCCTAATGCTTCTAGGGATTCTTGCCAGTAATTTTACTTTCTCTAACCCAGTCGCTTAGTGTTGAATTCTTTTTACAGACCCTGACCATATTTGTACAGAAGGGTGTGAGGAGGGTGGATCAATATGGAGTCTCTAATTATTCTTATCGAAAAATATGGAGTCTCTAAAAAAGGAGTAGAGGAAGAATGAAAATAATGTTCAATAAAGTTATTGAATGAGACTTTTGTTAATAATATATTTAAATATATGTTTATTGATAGAATATAATGGCACTGTGTGATCTATGTAGCTGGCTTTACCTAGTGGGATAAGGGTTATTACTGTTGTTGACAACCATATATGTATAGGAAACTTGAGATTTCAAGTGAGCTTGTAGGAAAGGATCTTTGGAGCACTTCAATTTCAATTCTTTAAGAACCACATAATGTATAAACATATAACATTATGAGATTATTGATTTGTATAACTTAAAATGATTGCGTATCAAGCAATCTTTTAAGCTATTTGTTCATAGCATTGTGACATGGCAACTTGGCTTTGAAACAAGTTGTTTGGTTGCAGAGGATCCTCAAATAATTCATGACCAAGTTAGAGGAGAATGGATTTAGGGCAATATTTCTCGACAAGGATTCTCTTGTTTACCTTTTCCATCCGCTCCCATCCTTTGCCCTAAAACTACATAGTTTTGGACTAAAAACAAGTCAGGGGAGCCTTTTTTTTCTTTTAAAAAAAAGTCATTCATCTCTATGGAATATTTTTTCAATAGTGTTTAGTATTCCAAATTAATTTTTAGTGCAGCACCCTAAAATATGTTTTTTTTGCATCTAATATCTAACACGCATCATTCAAAAGTATTTTCTTAGTAGCACCCAATATCCTAAGTGCTAAAAAATGCACTAAAATTTACTTTAAGATATTGGGTGTTACTAAAAAAAAAATACTTCTGTTTGATGGGTGCTAGATACTAAGTGCCACTAAAAAAATATTTTAGGGTGTTGAGTGTACAATTAATTTTAGATACTAAATATTACTGAAAAAATATTTCACAGTGATGGATGATTTTTTTTTAAAAAAAAAAATATCTTGTTTTTACCCCAAAACTACATAGTTTTGGGACAAAGGATAGGAAAGGAGAGAATTCTGATCCAATATTTCCTCAGAGAACTACATGTGCATTTCTCTATATACTAATAAAGAAGTGATGTAGAAAGTAATGTGTCTGTTGTGTAAATTAATAATAAAATGAAAGGTACATTTAGTGGACGTTTTTAAAGAAGCACGTTGAAAGAGACGTGCACAAAATCCAGATGAAGTTCCAAAGATGTGAATAAATGGTTTGTTTGGACCAGTGATTATGGGTGATTATATGCTGTTTGATTTTGTTTTTAAAAATTTTTTTTATATTTTTAAAAATAATAAAATAATAAAATCTGTTTGGTAAACTGTTTTTAAAAACAGAAAAATATTTTTTTAAAAAAAATAAAAAATAAAAAACAAAAATAGTTTTTAGTCGTTTTCTTGTTTTTGTTTTTCTATTTTTTTATTTTTTTGAAAATGTCATTTATCCACTATTGATACTACATTGCTGGTGATGATTACCCCCACGTCACCACTGGTAACCGCACCACCACGTGACTTCAAAAACAGATTTTTTAAAACGATTTATCCAAATAGATTTTTTTTTTAGAACTTGTTTGATTAAACTGTTTCTGAGAACAAAAAACAGAGAATAGAATCAATAAAAATTTTAAAATCAGTTTTTCAACCATGATTTACATGTATAAGGTAAATATATAATTACGTGAAGCTTGTTTATAATAAGCAGCTCCAAACAAGCATTTAAGAAGTTGGGTAACTTTATTGAGACTCAAATTTCTTTTGGATTTGTTTATAAGAAACAAATGTTTCATATGGATGGAAAAATATGGTTAAGATCAATAGACATGTTTGAGATCTATTTTTTTTTTTTTGAAAATACCTTTATTGATTGTTTGACAGGTTTGTTGTATAATTATTGATGCAAACTTATTTAAACTCCTTTAATGGGATTAAAAACAGATTTTTTTAAATAAATAAAAGGACAACTATTAGTGTTTTTTTTTTAATATTTGGGCCTGGAAAAAAGTAGTTTGGTGTCTATAATCTTATTGGGTCTACCAAGTTCAAGATGATAGAACCTCATTTGGTTACAAGTACGGAAAGGAAATCTGTCATCGTCTTCTTTGTAATTTGTTTATGATCTTTTATTTTAATTGTAATTGTAGAATTTATTAATGTAAGGACTAAGGATATGATCTCTTTTTTTTTTTTTGGCCAGAAAGGACTAAGGGCATGATAATCAAATCTCATTTTTAATTATTTTTCTGTGGTTTAATTTAATTTACCTTTTTAATTCTTATTCATGCTAAATACCAATTGCTTCATCGGATTTTTGAACGATAAAAATGCTCGGTTAATTTTTATGGTAATGTGGAGTTTACGTTTTGATAATGTTTATGTAAAATCCTTAAATATTTAAAGAGGACAAAGTATATCTAGGTTTTATTAGGAGCTATAGTTGTAAAAATAAAATGAACTGAGGCGAAAGGATTTTATTTTTAGAGAATATTTAATTTATTTGACTTAAAGCATCTAGATCAATGGATGAAATTTTATAGAATAAAAATAAATAAATATTTAAAAAAATTGGGGCTAAACAATAACATATTAGAAAACTTCATGTGTTTCTAACTATTATACTGCATGTGTGTTGGGTATAATAAAAATTGGTGTTGGGAAAACTAAAGCTTGAGTAGCAAAACCAAGATTAGCAAAAGCAGTTAAACAAACATTCAATAAAAATTTGGTTTGTAAAGTTAAACCTCTTGAATTGATACACTCCATTTGGTATTTCTTTTATAAGTTACAAATAATTGGAGGAATCCAATTACGTGCCCAAAAAAAAAAATCTGGCGGTGAAATATCCTAAAAGAGTAGAGTTCTTCATGTGACAAATATTTGACGAGAAACTTTCTTTGAATTCACTCAAAGCAAATCATTATAATACGAATCAAATTGATTGCCCCTTTGAGTGTCATCATAGTAAGGAATCAATAAAACATGGTTTACGTGACTGTGAGAATGTAAATAGTGTGTGGTTATCTTTAACTAACTGATTATCTTTATGAACAATCTAGAAAAATAGTTTGAAGTAGGGACTTTGATTTGATTTGAAAGAACCGGTGCAAAAAAAAAAAATGCTAAAACAAACTCAATAGTTAATACTAACTGAAAATTCAACATATATTATTAACCTGATGAATATTTCTTACAATCACACAATAACTCACAGCCCACAATACATATAGGGCCAAACTGTCCCTAGTTAGGGACATTCCATTAATTACATATTTTTATGCTACTAAATAACATATATAATGTCTTTATTTATTTCTTTTACACTCCTCCTCAAGTTGAAGACTTTATATTCACAAGTTCTCATCTTATTCAATATATACTCATGCTGTAAACTTCCAAGTGCCTTTGTTAAAATATCAACAAGTTGCTTCTCTGAACGAACATGTCTAAATTCTATCATCCCTTCAACCAACTTTTACCTCATGAAGTGACAATCTATCTCGATGTACTTGGTTCTCTCATGAAAAATAGGATTTGTGGCAATATGGATGGCTGACCTACTGTCACAATGCACTCTCACAGGTTCTATGTGTTGAACATATATTTCTTTTAATAATCCTACAATCCAAGTAAGTTCAGCTACCGTCATTCTCAGTGCTTTATATTCTGCTTCAGCAGATGATATGGAAACAATAGTTTGTTTCTTAGATTTCCAGCAAATCAACGATCCTCCCAGCCTTACCAAGAACCTGGTAACATATTTTCTTGAATCTGGATAAGCTCCGTGATCAGAATCGCAGAAACACTCAACATTCAAGGAAGTCTCTGTTGAAATATATATTCCTCAGGTTGGACTATCCTTCAAGTACCTCACTAGCCTCAATGCAGCCTTCATATGAGACTTCTTGGGCTCTTGCATAAACTGGGGCAACACCTATATAGTAAAGGAAATGTCAGGTCTAGTTAAGGTTAAATAGAGTAACTTACTGACCAGTCTTTGATACACTCCATGATGTTGTATATAGTGATCTGATTTCGTTTTAGCAACTGTGAGCTTCAGATTCTGTTCCATGGGAGCAATTTCATCTTCTTCCAAATCTGTCCCACTAATCAACTCACTTGTATAGTTTCTTTGATTAAGAAGAATTCCATATTTAGATCTTAGGATCTCTAAACCAAGAAAATACTTTAATGTACCAAGGTCTTTCATTTTAAATTCACTGTGAAGAAATTTCTTTACATCATTTATTACCTCTATACTATTTCCAGTGATCATCAAGTCATCAAGATAGGCTAGCACCAACACTATACTATTGTTAGTTTGTTTTAAGAAAATAGCATAGTCATGTCTACTTTGCTCAAAACCTCTCTTAATTAATGATTGAGTTAATTTCTCATTCCATTATCTTGAAGCTTGTTTCAAGCCTATAATGACATCTCAAGCTTACAAACCTTGTGATGATCTCCTTTAGCTTCAAAACCTTAAGGTATAGTCATATAAACTTCCTCATGTAAGTCTCCCTGCAAAAATGCATTTTCTACATCCATTTGGTGTATAGACCAATTATAAACAACAACTAATTTTAGAATAGTTCTAATTGTTACAATTTTACAACCGGAGAAAATGTTTCATAAAAATCAATACCTTCCTTTTGATTATACCCTTTTGCAACCAATCTAGCTTTAAATTTATCCAATGTACCATCAGATTTATACTTAGTTTTAAACACCCATTTACAACCTATTGGTTTCTTACCTTTTGGGAGTTTAACTATCTTCCATGTATTATTGGCCTCCAGAGCTTTAATTTCACTATGCATTGCCTTGACCCATCTAGGGTCCTTGAAGGCTTCCTCATATGTAATGGGTTCAATTTCTTTATCAATTGCAGATAAGTATGCTTTGTAAGAATGGAGCAAAGCAATATGGTTTTGTAAGTCATCAAATTCAAAAACATGTTGTTCATTATGAGAAGGTACATCTATAATCCTTAGTCCACTTAAGTGGTTGTTAAAATAGGCCCAATACTAACTGAGAATTCAACATATATTATTAACTTGATGAATATTTCTTACAACCATACAATAACTCACAGCCCACAATATATATAGGACTAGACCTTCTTTAATTAGGGACATTCAAGTAATTACATACTTTTATCCTATAACTAACTAATACACATAATGTCTTTATTTATTTATTTTACAAAAAGTGTTTGAAGGAGTTGATGAAAAATTTAGAAAAATAGTTCATGGTTGCATCTATATATATCAACTCAGTAAACACACCATCTTTCAAATCAACTGAATTGCTAGCCATTGATTGGTTCAGGTTTCCTATTGTGCCAAACCATGAAACTTTCAGAGATTAAACTTCTTTCAAATTCCTTGGATTCCTTACACTTGCTATTGCTTGACTGTGGTCGTCACATCCTCTGAGAGATTTGATTAGTGAGATTAGGGGCAGTTTGATTATGTTTAGGTTAAAGGTCAATTTTGTCCTAAAAGTTTTTCGGGAAGCAATTTTGCCCTGAAATTGTCAAATTTGAAGCAATTTTACCCTAACCATTACCTCAATTAAGTTTGACCATTAGTTGACCAAATTTTAGGGTAAATTTGCTCATGAGTGAAAACTTCCAGAGCAAATTTGCTTCTAAGTGAAAACTTTCATGACAAATTTGTACCTTAACAAAAATGGTATGTACGACACATGGATGACACATGGACTACCAGCTTAACATATTTGGTCAACTAACTGCTAAACTTAACTGGGATAACGGTCAGAGTAAAATTGCTCCAAATTTGACACTTTGGAGCAAAATTGGCCCTCAATGAATACTTTCAGGACAAAATTGACATTTAACCCTTTTGTTCTTTTCCAAAACAGTTTTATATAATTGTTTTTAAAATCAAGTTTTAAAAGTAAGAAAATAAAAAAAAATTGTTTGGGTAGTTGTTTTAAAAAAATCTATTTTTGAAGTGATATGGTAGTAACATAGCAGTAGTCGTAGCCAGTAGTATGATGTTGATAATGGATAAGTGGTGACTTCAAAAAATAAAAAATAAAAATAAGAAAACAACTAAAAACTATTTTGTTTTAAAATTTTTAAAAATAATTTTTTTTGTTCTTAAAAACAACTTCTTGAAAACAGTCATCCAAACAAGTTTTTTTAGTTTATTTGTTTTTAAAAACAAAAAAAAAGTATTTAAAAACACAATCAAACAAGCTCTAGATCTCTCATTTGTTCTAGTTGAGAACTTGAGATTATCCACAATCATAGAGAAACAATCAAATGTGCAGACTACCTTACAAGAACCTCCTTCTTTTTGTGTCATACTATATTTCGTCTTAATATAAGAGTCAGTTAACTTTTTTTTTAAATATTAAAGAAACTAAGCAAGTTATTTGATTATAGAATATGTCATGTATTATTATATTATATATTAGTTTATATAAATCACGTAAATTAATTTGAAAAAAAATAGTAAATATAAATACTTTAATGTAACTTATTTAATTAACTCTAAAAAAAGTTATTTCTAACTCTTATATTAAAAACCGGAGGTAATTGATGTCACTTTTGTCACTAAAGCAATCAATTAATAATTAGAACAACCTATTAATGCAATATAGTAGCAACCTAGGTCATTCTCTCAAGTGGTTTTCTCTAGAATTGAATTTAGGTGATAAAAAGTGCAATGGAATGGACCTAAACTAAAATAAAAGACTCTACTTCCTAAATGCAATTAAACTAACTAAATGCAAGATGCAAATGAATATGAAACCTATATAAAAATGAGACTAATCTATATGAATTTGAATGCAATTTTTGGGGGTTTTTTTATGAAAGATGAATTAAAATCCTAAGCAAAGAGATTAATTAAAAACAAGACAAACAACAAAGATTTAATTCAGTTATAATGAAGAAGGTGACAACTTAGAATTCACATGGAGTTAACTTTCTTAGCCCAAATTAATTAATTAGACCAAAGGAAAGTTGATGAAAAATTGAAATTAATAAATTTAATCACCTAATTGAAATATGAGAAACCCTCAAACTCAATAACACTTACTCCACTAAAAAACTCATAATGAAATAAGCAGTGGTTAATTAAACTCATTAAAAATCAATCATAATTAATTTCAAAATAAATTTGAAAATATTGTTTACTATTATCCAATTGAACAACTAGATAATTAACTAACCGGATTAAACAATTAAGAGGGTAAATTAAATTGACAATTAAATTAATAATGAAAAATTAATAATTCAATTGACAATCAAAAGATTTGCAAACAAAAATTCCAGCAATTGTCTTGACACAAATTAATCCAAAATATCAATCCAATCCAAAATGAAAATGTCTACAATATAAAACTATATTGTTATCAGTTAATACAACTCAAAATCATTTAAAACTAAATAATTTCAAGTCTTGAAATAAATTGACAAAAAGGAAAGACACTTCCTTATGATCTTCAAGTGTAAATCTTAGGCTCTAGTTTCCTCCATGCTCCTTCTAAATTGCCTCCCAAATAAAATCAAGCTACCATGAAAATCAGTCTTCCTCCAAGCACTAAACTACCCAAGGCCATGAAGACAAAAGTGATGGAGAAATTATGGTGAGGGTGTGTGTGTGGAAGGGAAGAAAGTAATGGATATGATAATTCTATGTACTTATGGGAGGGAGAGGATGGTTATATATAAGGAGGAATTGATGGTAGGGAATGGTTGGTAGAATGGAGTTGGTGGGATTAAAGGGAGGAAGAGAGAGTTTTGAGGCCAAAACTCGAGCCTATTAAAATTTAAGTAGAATAAAATCTAACTATTAGATTTTTTTTTTATCTTCCAAGAAAAAATTATACACCGTAGGATCTTCTAATATGTTTTTCCTTACTCTACAAGAATTAAATAAAATTGTGATCTATCATATAGTTAGAAATATTATTCAATCATAAGATAGACAATCAAAATATTAATATTTTAAGCCTAATAATTTCATAATTAATTTAGATTTATATTATTTCTTAAAATTGGCTAACAATCCCAATATTATCTAATAAATCCAACTTAGCCTAAAGTAGTTTTCAAAATAAATAAATAAATAAGGTGAGATAAAATATATAAAATTTCAAATTTATCAGTAATATAAGTTATTTTCATGATAAAGCATTCTTTATGAATAAAAGGTACTCATACAAGAACAACATCATTACAGCAGTGATGATTACTCATAATAACATTTTTAGTATCATTATTTTGTTACTATACAAGCAAAAAAAGAGTATCAGACTATTTGCCCCAAGAGTTTTCCCTATAAATTGTGGTGTTCATGACTTGAAAATAAAAAATAATTTTGTTATGGGTTTTATATTGAATATTGATATAGAAAATTAGGGGCAAATCCCCCAATTCAAAATTTTATTAATTTAAATTCAAGGATTATTCTATTTCTTTCATTTCTCTTTTTTTAACTTAAGCTTTAGTTAACCCCAATGCAAAGTGATACATTCCAAAAGCCGAAGTATAAGGAAAATATTTTATACTACTCAGGTGGCAATAAAAATAAAAAGGAAATAAGTGACCTCAAGCTAAGTATGAGAACGGGGGCTTTGATAGGGTTTCCATGAGGGGGATGAGGTATCATGCACTGTGAATTGCTAAGGGTCTCCGCTACCCACTACAACGGGGTTTTAAAGAGAGGATCCTTCTACGTACTTTGCATGAGGGATTAAGTGAGATGGTCTCATATTTTGGTGGGTCGTTGTCTTCGGTAGCGGCGATAAAGGAAGGGGAACAGGGGAGGTTGGATAGGGAGAGGTGTAAGCTAAGAAAGGATGCGGGTCAGTTCATTGGTGATATGAGTTTGAAGCCTCGAATTGAGGAGGATTGGATAGAAGAGGAAGGTTTAAAGGAGGAAGTATTGAATTATAAGGAGTCCTTGCTGAAGAACATTACTCCATCATGGTGTGATCTGGATGAGGAGACGGTGGGTAAAATTGGTCCGATTAGGACGGGATTTGAGGATGTGGAGGAACCGACTAGGGGTATCACCTTGGACCTAAGTAATCCGTTATGCCTAAACTTTGTTCTGGATGACCAGGAGAAGGAGAGATTGATTAAGCCGTTTAAGAGGACCTGAGTAGTGAAGATGTTAGGGGCTACGCCTAGATATGACTTCATCTGTGGCAAATTTGCACAAATGTGGGCAAAGGCAAGGAAGGTTCGTGTATTTGACTTGCCAAATGACTTCTATTAAGTTTCAAAGCTAGGAAGGCTATGATATGGCACTTACGGGTGGGCCGTGGTTGGTGGAAAACAACTACCTCAGTGTAATGAGATAGAAATCTGACTTCAATCCAAGAACAGAGGTGATCGATCTTGTAATTGCATTGGTAAGATTGTCTGATCTTCCTCCTATACATTTTGATAGGAAATTTTATTCAATCTGGGGAATGTTGTAACATCCTGATGTTTTTATTTTAAATAATTAGATTATATATATGTATATATATATATATATATATATATATTAAAATAATAATAATATAATTGTTAGCAATGGCGCCACCCACTAACGATTAAAAGTGGTAGGGAGCCACTTGCTCAATATAATTTAGTAAGTGGCACGCAGCGTGGCTTATTATATATATATATATATATATATATATATATATATATATAATAGTGTGTGTGTCAAGGGGGTGGGATAATATAAATACCCCTACCCCTAACACTAATGAATGTAAGGGAAGGTGGAGAAGTGGAGTGTGCAAAAGAGGGACGTGGTGTTGGTATTTTCATATTTTTAAAGATCAATAAGGTACTCAAAATCACAAAACTTTCTTCATGGAAAATGATTTAAATAATTTTCTTGTTCTTATGACAGTAATTTCATGTTGATTAGAGAATATTTTAAGATTAGCATTTTGGGTAAGTTTGAGTTTTGTTAGTATATGACTATAGGAATGTACATGATGATTAATAATTAATTTTAATAGGTTTATTTTTGTTATTTAGTTGTATAAAATTTTATAATGAATTTTCTATATAACAAGTCTATAAATAATTCTATTTTTTTACTTTTTAACCGATTAAATTTATGATAAATAATTTAATTGGATTATTTGAAGTATTATTATAGTTTTAATCGGTTTAGATCTTTTATTAAAGTGAAGATTTATAATTTAGCCATTTTTAATTTTTGGATATTTTATATTAAGAATTGAAATCAATGATAATAAATGACTTAAATAGGTTATTTGAGTTAAGAAAACTATTTGAATTAGTAATTAGGATTTTTAGTATGAAATTGGAATTTTTTGGGAGTAGTTAATTCAAAAATTTAAAATTTTAGAATTAAGTTAAGTAAATAAAATTTTCTAATAATTCAAAGAGTTATTAATGTCTAATAAATTGATGGTTGTAGATTGATTTTTGACGTGTATTTGAGCTCTTGGATTAGGAACTTGTGATTATAGTTTGCTTTGGTGAGACGTAACCACTTTTCTCTTATTGTGCATGCTTGTATGATGTCTGTGAGTGATTTTTAATTATATAGATTATAAATTTGGCTACTGATATGTGATGTGGATTTTGAAAAATATGTTGTTAATGAAATTGTCTTGTGGGACTTATTTTCATTGAGAAAATAACTATGATATTATATTATATGAATTGGAATTTATTTATGTGATTGAAAGGATTCTTTTGATAACTGTGAATTGATAATTACATGTTATAATCACACAATATTATGAGAAGGGATGGTGGATGTGGATTTGATGGGAGACTACTCAAAGAGGAAATAAAGGGGTGAATTCTTGTACAAAAGAGGAAATAAGGTGGTGGACTTTTAGGTGTACACTGGTTAGTCATTTGGCTCATTTATGTTTAGTAGGGTCTTGACATCCCACTAATGTAATTAGAAGGGGAACCCATTATCTGGTCTTGTACTCTATGGACTTTAGCCGATCCATATCACTTGATCGGTGAGCTTGTTAAGTTAAGCTACTAGTTTATAGGTGAGTACTAGCCCATAGTTTCAGTCAGAGGAAATAAGGCGGAGAAGAAATAAAGAGGATAAAGAACAAATTCTTGTGTATTGATTATTGTACACTTATGTGATAAATATGAGAATAAGAATATGATATTGTGAATTATTATGTATTTATACACATACACAAGTGATATTTTAATAATGCTATTTTTTTATAATTGTCTCACTTGGCACCTCACGTGCACTTACTCATATGCCTGATGAGATGGATTGCTGGTTATTAAGGCTTTTTATCTCACTCGTTGATTTAACATTTTTTCAGGTAATTGTTGTCATGCGGGTACATCAGGGAAGACTCCGAAAGCTTAAGCTACTTCTATTAAAAGTAGTGCTTCAATCTTTTTATTATATGTTGGATTATTGTATATTGTCACATTAGGGCTCATCTTGCATACTCTGATCTATTTTTGAGATTTGATATATTAACTATCTATTTTTAATTACTCTTGATTATGTTGAATGGCCTGGAGGACTTATGACGTGTTTTAAACTTGTTGATCTATAATTTGATTTGATGTGGATATTTTAATATCTAATGAGATACTATTCAGTTAAAGAGTTTGGACTCGTTAATAAATAGTTATTTTGAAATCTAAGGCCTAAGGATGTCGATTAATTATAGTTTGATTTGCGAAGCACTGATAAAGTGTTTTATTATGAAAAATTTTATTAACCATAGTAGAGTTGTCAAATGGTTGGTTGAACTCTTTTTCTATCATGGTCGATTTTTGAAAGATGAGCTGTAAACTTTTCTACCATGGTAGACATTCGAGATTAAATTTTCACTTTTGCATAATAGTATTGTTTATTTTTCAAAAGGATTTGATTAAGAGTATGGAGAATTGAGTTTTAAGGAAATGATTTTACAATTTAAGAAAAGGATTTTGCAAATTTTATTAGTAAAGCTATTAAAGTAGATGTGCCTATTGCTCAGAGGGGAAGGGGAAAGTTTGCTAGATTGTGTGTAGAATTGGACTTAACTAAACCATTAATTCCTTAGTTTAGTATTGAGGGGCAGCTTCAAATGATTGAATATGAATGTATGAACTTGCTCTACTTGCATTGTGGGAGGTTTGGGCATGTGAAGGATGCTTGTGAGGAATTGAAGAAAACACAATTAAAAAGGGAGAAAGTAAAGGAGGGAAGTGGTGGAATAGAGAGTAGGGATAGTGGAAAAGAAGAAAGGAGTGTGGAGAGTACATGGAAGGTAGTTTAAAGACCTTAGAGGCCAAGGAGGGGGAGAGATAGGTCTGGAAATCAGATGGATGGGAATAGGTTTGTTGCTTTGAGGGAAGTAAAGAGTGAGTTGGGAGGGAGTAAACCATTCATTGAACTGACTAATAGGGGTAATGGTGAGAAAGCTGAAGGTACTAACAAAGGAAGTGGGGGTTGGCTGAAGGGATAGGTAGAGGATTTATGGAGAGGAGGAAGGTCTCTGAAGGAGGAATATGGGGAGTAGGAGTACCTGAGAGTCTATCAACAGTAGGGAAATAAGGGAAGGGGTGAAGTCAATAAGGAGGGGCTGAAAGCTACTTCTACTTTGGGTAGTAGGAGGGATGAGTTCATCAATAAAGAGGGGATGCATTTCAAAGGGGAAGTAGCTGGAGGATCGAATATAGTTATTGATGGTATATAAGATCTGGAGGAAGGAGAAATGATCGTTAATGAGGAGGGGGATGAAAGGAGTCAGGTTGAGCTAAGAAGGCGGGAGGATAGGTGTTAATGATGAAGCCCATGAAAATAGTTGTCTGGAACTGCCGTAGGGCAGCTAGGAAAGGTTTTGTTGTGTCTCTAAGGAATCTGAACAAAGAGTTTAAGCTGGATTTAGTGGTATTTTTGGAACCGAGAGTTAGTGGATTGAGGGCCAAGAAGTGTATCAAAAATTTAGGATACAAGTATAGTGAATTAGTGGAGGCAAGGGGATTTACTGGAGGTATTTCGGTGATGTGGAATGGGGAGGAGGTAGCATTAAAGATAGTACATAAACATGAACAATGTATGCAGTACTGTTTGGGTCATGGAAGTAGGGAGGAGTGGTTCTTTACAACAGTGTATGCTTATTCGCAAGAAGAGAGGAGGGGTATTTTATGGTCTAATATGGCTAGAATTGCAAGTCAAATGAATGGCAAACAGCTTGTAGTTGGTGACTTTAATGAGATTGCAGATCCAAGGGAGTAAAAAGGGGGGTGCAAGAGTGAATGTTCTTTTATAAGGAGAATTGAGGAGTAGGGGTTGATGGAGGTGAAAATGAAGGGCCCGGCCTTTACATGGAAGGGTCCAAAATGGAGGGGGTATGAAAGGTTGTATAATAAACTAGATAGGTGTTTGTGTAACTTGGAGTGGCAGGGGGAGTTTGAGGAGGTGGTTGTTAAAGTAGGGGCTCATATTAGTTCTAACCATCGTCCAATTTTAATTGATATGAGGCATGAAAGGAGGGATTGGGGGAGGACATTGTTTTGGTCTGAAGCTGCTTGGCTAACCCATGCTAACTTTAAGGAGTTTCTGTGGGAGAGCTAGTGTTGGCAGATAGAAACTCTAAGGGCTTTAGGGGAGTTGTAGGGAAGATTGATGTAGTGGAATAAAAGAGTATTTGGGAAGGATGAATTAAGAAAAAGGAAGTTGAATAAGAGGATCTTGGAGGTACAACAAGAGATAGAAAAGGGGGAAACAGACAGTTTGGTAAGTTTGAAGGAGGAGTTGAGACGTGAATTACTTGAAACCCTCAAGCAAGAGGAAATTATATAGTACCAAAAATCTAGAGGGAGGTAGATTGAGTAGGGTGATAGAATCACGAGATACTACCATATGAAAACAATGGTAAGGGGAAGAAGAAATGGAGTAGTAACATTAAAAGATCAGGTAGGTAACTGGGTTTTGAATGGAGAAGGGATTAAGGAGCTGATTCGAGATTTCTATGTGAATTTGTTTAATGAAGAGGTATTAGACTATGGCTAGCATCTCACGAACCAGAGGTGGGGCAGGGTAGAGGAGGGGGAGTTGAAGAGGTTTGGGAGGGTCTTAACAGATGAGGAGGTAAATATGGCTTTTTTTTAGTATTGGTGCATTTAAAGCTCCAGGGGATTATAGGTTTCAAGTGTTGTTTTATCAACATAATTGGGAGATAGTAGGGGAGAGCGTATGGGAATTTATAGCTAAGGTTTGAGAGTGCCCAGAGAAAGTAGCAGAGATAAATGAGACTTTGATTGTGATGGTACCAAAGGTAAAGGTTGTAGAAACAGTTGCTCAATTTCAGCCTATCTCATTGTGCAACATGTTATACAAGGGCATCACCAAGGTTCTGGTTAATCAAATGAAGGGGATTATAAGTAAGTTGGTATCCCCATTCCAAGCGGGTTTTATTCCAGGGCGTAACATTCATGACAACTTTGTCATTACAAAAGAAGCAGCTCACTTACTAAACAAAATGCGAGGAGGTAAAGGTTTTTGTGTTATTAAAATCGATTTGGAAAAAGCCTATAATAGAATGAGTTAGAGTTTTTTTAGTAAATGTTTTGAATGAGATTGGTATCCCTGATCACATTGTGAGATTGATATAATGTTGTATAAGTTCTGTGGATATGTCAATTTTGTGGGATGGGGGAAAGGGGGATGTGTTTCAGCCTAGTAGGGGAGTAAGGCAAGGAGACTCATTGTCTCCTTTTCTGTTTGTGTTAGGAATGGAGAAATTGTCTCATTTAATAGCAGATGCAATAGGGAAAAAATTGTGGAGTCCTTTGAAAATTGGAAAGAAGAAAGTGTCTATCTCACATCTAATGTTTGCGAATAATTTGTTAATCTTCTGTGAGGCAGGGGTAAAACAATTATGTAATATGATGGATGTGTTAGACCTTTTTGGTTCAGTCTTAGGGCAAATAGTGAATAAACAAAAGCTAGTATTTTCTTCTCCTGAAATGTATCAACAGAAAGGCAAGGGGAATTGTGTAATGTGTATGGTTTTCAAAAGAAGGAGGAACTGGGGAGATATTTGAGGGCTTTTATCACAAATGGAAGAGTTATAAAGCATAAGTTTCAGTATATTATTAATATAGTACACGGGAAATTAAGTGGGTGGAAGAAACAATGTCTCTCTTTAGTAGGCCGTATGACATTGGTGAAATCAGTGACTTCATAAATGGTTGTGTTTTGCATGCAACATAGTCAGCTCCCGGCCGGTGTATGTAAAGAAGTAGAGAGAGTGCAGAGGGAATTCATATGGGGATCTTCCTAAGAGAAGAGGCATTTACATGCGGTTAGCTGGGATACTTGGTGCTTGTCAAAGGAGCAAGGAGGGATTGGGTTGAAGAGACTGGAAGATATGAACAAAGCATTATTGGATAAATTGATTTGGAACTTATTTGCTAATCCTGAGTCACGCTGTTATAAGGTCCTCAAGGGAAAGTATGAGAGGAAGGAAAATATGTATAAGGAACATATCGTTAAAAAGCAAGACTCAAAAGTTATGGAAGAGTTTGGCTGGGGTTTAGGAGAAGGTAGTCGGCAAGATTGCTTAGGATTGTGGAGATGGGAAAACTGTGAGTTTCTAGAAGGATTTACAGTTGGGAGATGATGAGTTCTTGTTTGTTAAAGCTTGCAGCAAACCAGAAGGGAGATTGATAGAATGTAAGGTAAAGGACTTGGTAAATGAGAAGAGGGAGTAGGAGCTGATGTTCTTGAAGGACTATTTAGATTAAAGGGAGATATTGAAACTGAGAGCAACCCCAACACCGAATGCATAGAGAGGAGGGAATGTTGTTAGGTTGAGAGGCTCTACTGGGGCATCTTATGTAGCTGCTGATATGTATAAATTGCTAAGGAAAGATAGAGAGGTAGATAGGGAAGGGAAATGGAAGAAGGTTTGGAGCCTATCATATACAGGTTTTTTTATGGCTATGTCTTCATGATAGATTGTTGATAGCTTGTAAAAGATCAAAGTTATGGGGTGGGTCTCCTTTATATGGAAGATGCCAAGAAGGAGAGGAAGACTTAGCTCATGTATTGAGGGGGTGTCGAAAGTCTAAAGAAGTCTGATGTAAGAGAGGAATTTTTCCAGCAGCAGAGTCAGGAATGGCTTGTCAACAATATTGGTGGTGAAGGGGAGTGGGCTCGTGTGTTTGGAGTGACATGCTAGTTCATATGGTAGTGGAGGAATAGGAGTTTATTTGAGGAAGGTTTTTCTGAACCTGTAAAAACAGTAAGATTAAAATTTTCTTAAAACATAAACATCTTAACTTAGAAAAAAAACACAATTCCCTCCCATGATCCCTAAAATCATAAAATTTGAAATTTTCTATGTGACTCATTTGCCATGTAAGATTAAAATGAGAATAAGTTATTGTATTTTAATTAATCATAATACAGATGAGGTAGCGCTCCTTGAGTATTAAGTATTTCTCTTAGCCTTGAATGTGGCACTCGGGAAATGATTAGTGACTTAAAAAGGATGTTTGAATTAGCTTATTGTCTTGTGATTTTGTGCACAAGATAAACATGAGGTTACCGGTTTTGTCTCAAATTGCATAAAAGCACTTGTTTTAGAGCATTTGACTTTCGAGGATTTGCCAAACAAGCACTAGTGTCAACACTATAGTATAATCCTTTAATTCTATTTATAAGGTAGAGAGAATTTTTTTTTTGTTTATAAGTAATTTCATTAAATTTTTTATATGAATGTACAATTTTAATCTTCATTTATTATTGTATAGATTTTAGTCTCATGGAATATTGTGTATATTAAGTAAGAGGGTAAAGTTATAAAGTTGTTAAATTTTAAGATAGAATTAATGAAATTTAAGGTTTTCTTTGGTCTATATAAAGCATGTTGTGAGTGACTTATAAATAGAATTAGAGGAGTATGATATTTTGGGTTTAGGGGGGCTAAAGTAATTTATAATTGGGAAAAAGTTATTTCGAAGTGGAGTTTTCTCTCGCTCTGTTTCTATGAGTTCGAGTATTGGTTTTTCAGTGCTCCTCCCTCTAACTTAGGTTGGAGGGGAGGTTGTTTAGCACGGGGGCTCTTGTATTTTGGGGTTAGGGTTTTTGTTTTTGCGTTTGTGGTGATAGCCATCTTGATATGGGTGCAAGCATTCAAAGGAAGGAAGGCAAGTCTAGACATGTTAAGGTGGTTAACAATGACATGGAGGATGGGAATCAAAGGGATAGTGCTAAATTGATTATCTAACTACTGATTTCAATCAAAAGAAAGCAGTTGGTATTGCGATGGAGGAATGAGTTTGAGAGCGTCAACAATTTTAATCTCAATCTAGTATGCTTCTTTGTCACATTCTCTATGTTTTAATCTGATTTATGTGGGATTCTGATTTTTCTGTTCAGGTTTTGTGGCTTTACGTTGGGGAAAGATAGTTGGTGATGGTTAGAGTCTCTTCAGGTTGATGGGTAGTTAATATTGGTGGCAACACTTCTCTCTACACGATGGTTGTTGCGTGGTTATGGTAAATCTGCTCTTATGGTAGCAGATGAATTCTCAAATGGGATGAGACTATTACTGTCTGTTTGGTTGAGAGAACTTGTAGCAAGGGAAAGGAACTTAACAAAGTTCCCTTTCAAAAAACATGTTGCGGGCAGAGTTCCTGGGAATTAAAATTCTCGCCATCGTCAATATTCAATTAAAAATGGGAAGATGAGTTCCCACAAAAAATGGTATAATATCAAGTTCCCACCATGAATATTAAAGATGAATGACATATTTATCCCTTGATAAGTTATTAAAAGCAGGGATTGAGTTCGTGATTGTGAGGCATCATATTGAGTGAAAAAAGCGAGTTGGAGGAGGGACAAAGCTAGAACTGTCAATGTTGAAGTTGTGAGCTGCCAAAATTATTAACTATTCGAATATCCTTTTTGAAAATGAATTGCAAAAGTTTCAATCCTTAATACTATTTGAATAGATATTATAAGATTATCCTGAGACTATTCGAATAGCTTTGGATTTGAGAATAGATGGTTTCAGATAAAAATTATTATTCGAATAGTTGGCTTACTATTCGAATAATCTTTCTCATTAATTCTTGAATTTTATTCTGATAATGCTCATAGCATTCGAATAACCTTGAGATATTTATTTTGAAATACTAATCGGATAATCATTTTACTATTCTTATAGTGCTCTTACTATTCGAATAATTATCCTATTATTCGGATAATATGAATTTAAAAACATAATGGCTATTTGGGTAGCACCTTGACTGTTTGAATACTTTTTCACTTGCATAATTTTCAAAAAAATTTAGTCATGATATTCGAATACTAAACTAACTATTTGAATAGGCTTTTTCAGAAAATACATGATGTTATTCGAATTCCCCAATTGTTTTTCGAATAAGAGTCTTTGATAATGAATATTCATTATTCGAATACTTCATTCATTATTCGAATAATCCTTCAAAATTTGTAATGTATTCGAATAATCAATTCCTTATTCGAATAGCTTCTCACATAAAATATATGTTATTATTTGAATAGCACTTGTAGTATTCGAATAATACTCCTTCAATAGAGAATAAGTTTGTTCGAATACTTCAGCCTCTATTCGAATAAATGTCTGATTCAAACGGGCATAATTCTTTAGATATAACTCCAAATATGCCATATGACCTTTCCCCAGACAGCTCTTTAAGTCTAGTTTCATATGCCACTATTTTCAACTCAATTGAATTTGTGGTTTGAAATATATATCCAAAATATCAAACATGTTACTGAAAATGACAGTAATTTGAAGGTCAACTTCCAAAATTCATATCTCGTTCATTTGAGCTCCTTTCAACTTTATCTTGGTGTGAAAATGACGCATTGAAAGTCTAGTTTCATATGCCATTAGTTTCATATCAATCGAAGTTTTTGGTTTGGGAGATATGGCCAAATTATTGAAGCTCGCTCATGCTGAAAGAAACACAGTATACTGTAGCTATTCGAATAGCACACCCTATTACTCAAATAGCATAGCCATTATTCGAATAGCTAACCCTATTGTTAAAAACAACTTTTTAATTTTTCATTTATTTTTAAGGGCAAATTGGGTATTTCACTTTTCCTTCCCACTTAGCCCCACTCAATTTTCTTCTAACCAAATAGCCCATCGTCCAGGGACCAATCTTCCCTCTCCCCTCACAATCTTCACTTCCCTTCCCTCCCCATCAATTCAGTTCATTTCCCTCCTAAGATTTTCCTCCAACCAAACGGCCTGTTAAGATGGTTCTTTGAATTTCCATTCTTTGTGTTCTAGGACTGTGACTGGTGTCTCTTTATTCTTCTAGCGATGGTGACATACGTGTCTTTGTAACTGTAATTTAGGGTTAGGGTTTTTTATGAAGGTATTGTTGGTGTTTAGGGTTGTTATGTTTGGGCTTTGGCCTGTTTGTTTGTAGGGTTTTATTTTAGACCTTTGTATTGCAATTTAATATATTTTAGTAATATAGACTATTTCAAGTAAAAAAAGAGAGAGTAAAGTAGCATCCTTTACACTAATCTTATCATGATGTCGAATGCATCATAAATACATCTTATGATCATTAATGTAAAACCTCTTTACCTAATTTGGTAAGATTAAAAAAATTAATTAAATTGATTAATATGATTTTTTTTTTCTAAAATATGCTCTCATCTTTCTTAATTTCTTCTATTTCTCTTATCTAATTATTCTTGAGAGAATATCAATAAAGATAAATTAAAAAAAGACTAATAAATATAAAAAATATGTATTACATTTAAGACAAAGATCAACTTCTCAATTCAGCTATATATTAAAGATTGGCAAGGCTAAAATTAGAGGTGCTATATGCAGCTGAAAAATATCATAAAAAGTGATGAATCTTGCTTTACCCTTTACCTAATTAATAAATTAAAGGGGGGAGAGTCGTCAAATACTTCCTCCGGTCCTAAATATAAAACAAAATTGACTTTTTTTAGAAATATTGAGAAAAGTAATTAAATTACTTTAAAATATTTATGTTTGTCATTTTTTCTAAACTATTTCACCTAAGTTATAAACTCATTTATAATATATGATATAATTAAATAATTTTTTAAATTTTTTTTAAAATTAACTATATCTTATATTAAAAATAAGAAATAGTAGCATTTTGAAAATGGAACAATGAAAACACACAGATGGCCCATCAAATTATTAGAAACCAATCTGTCCCTCTCTGACGGTCTCCCCCGTTTGCCAATTGGACGGTCCTCCCAATGCCAAGTGCCCTGCGGCGCCCCTTAAGTTGATATAAATCCACGGCCGCAACACAACAAATGGAAGGAGGGTCGGTTTGGTCATTTAACATCCAACGAATTTTCTTTTTCTTTTTTTGGATAATACGTCATCCAAAGAAATTACTGGATTGCTTTGGTTTGTAGCAACTATTCTACTACTAACTATTATCAAACTTTTAAGATTGTGATGGTAATCGTATTCATATTTTTTAGTCAGTTATAAGTATGAAACTCAACTAACATTTATCACACAGTTACCTTTTTTTTTTTTAAATTAATTATTTCTCACACAAAAAAAAAAAAAAAAAAAATATATATATATATAAAATCTTGCAGCTCCCATAACAGGTGGAACGTGACTTCCAACACAGCCGCTTGTACTTTTCCCCCAAAAGAAGGAGTGGCGGTGACTTTTAAATGACAAAAGCGCTCTGAGAGAGTGAAATAGAGGCCTTTTTGCTTTTTTTTTTTTTTCTGGGCCTTATGGGTGAATTGAATATACATGCTTTTCCTATAGCCACATTTATCTTTTTAATAATTTTATTTGAGATAATGTCCAACATCTTTCTAAATACAAATGTGAATCATTATACTTTATAGTGTAATACAATACGATGTAATGATAATATAATGTAATGTTAACTATAAGGTTAGTATTTGATTTTTACGTAAAGTGTGATGAGTTATTTTTAAATAATTATTTAAAATTAATATATTATACAAAGTCTATTTTATTCTTAATATAATTTTTGTAGGAAAATAGTTAAGATTCATTGCGTTGCCTCATAATAACCGTCACGCTATCTCACCAAGAATCACCTGATATCAATGGTTGTGGTGGAGGAGATGACAATAATAATGATGTGGCGGTGGTGATGGCAGGTGATGATAGCTACAACACTAAAGGTGGCGGCAATAAAGGGTGGTGGTGATAGCGATGGAGGAGAATGAGGTAGTGGTGGCGACAACAGCAATGATAGAAGTGGTGGCGGCAATAGGGGGTGGTAGTGACGGCAGTGGAGAAGGAGGTAGTGGCGGCGGCAGGGGTGGCAACGATGGCAGTGGAGTAGGAGGGGGTAATGACAACAGTGGCAATGGTGGGGTGATGGTGGCAGAGGAGGAGGTAGAGGTGGTGACAGCGGCAACGACGGAGGTTGTGGCGACGGCAATGACGATGGTGGAGGAGGAGGAGATAGTGGTGGTGGCCATAATGGTGGAGGTGATGACAGTGGTGTGGGGTACCGGTGGTGGCAGGTAGGAGAAGGAGGAAGTAGTGGCAGAGGCCACAATGGTGGAGTTAGCAGTGGTAGGGATTGTCAGCAATGGTAATGGAAGAAGATGAGGTAGTGACAGCGACGGTTATGGTATGATGTGTCATGTAAAATGAGAGAAGTAAAATAAAGACAAATGAAACTAAAAAAAAAAAATTGGACTTTTTCAAATATGTAATGGGGTGGTAATGAGTATTCATAGGGGGAAAAGTATGAATGAAGATCACTAATGATCATCATTATTATAATAAATTATATTATCAGACTAAAAAACAACCAAATATTTTATCTTAATAATATAATTATAATTATTATTAGAGGAATCCAAAAGATTTGAACAAAAAGGCTTTTGAAACTTTTACTCCGTTGTTACTAACTAGCTTCTTAAAAAATGCAACTCTCATTGGTACATATATTTATTAATAAGAAAAATTAATGGAGTTGGATTTGATGGAAGTGACCATGCAAATTCTCGGCTGCCCAACCGAATTGGCTGAGGCTAAAAAAAAAAAAAAAAGAACATGTTAATGCATTGACGTGGCAATCACTCGGGCCATCTACAGTTCTTAGGATATTTTTGTAATCTCACGTAATATGCTGTCATCAACTTTGACAAGGAAAGCAAAAGGAGCAACTACAAGGTTAGAAAATCAATAAAAGATGGGCCCCTCGCCATGCAAAAAGTCTTCCCCTTAACTTCAAAATGCATAAAAGAAATTAACATGAAAATTCCTATAGTTTGACATGATTTGTGGTAAATTTATATCGGTCCGTATTACATGCTTACTTTATCTATAAGTTCAGGAGCCCATCCCCTAAATGTCGATTTGCTTCCTTTCTCAACCAAATCAACGTTGTTTTGCCGGATGAACTCAAAGCAGGTAATGCAAACTCATTAAGGGTGTGTTTGAATTAATATTTAAAAAATAATTTTTACGATTTATGAGTTAAATATGTTAGAAGAATTTTATCTCGATTTATAAAAAATAACTTCTAAAATAATAGATTTTATAGTTCCCAAACACGCACTTAAATGTAGTCTTTGTTTTTTTTTCTCTCTTTTTACTAGGTCCTTATGAGTTTATCTTAGTTTAATTTGGGTTTTATAGATTTTTTAGGGTTAATATAACCTTTTGTCTCTGAAGTTTGGCCCAATTTTGGTTTTGATCTCTCAAGTTTGAAATCGATAGTTTTTGTTCTTGAAGTTTGGCCCGATTTTGATTTTAGTCCCTCAAATTTATTCCATTTATAATTTTTGGTCCTTAAAGTTTACTCCGTTTATAACTGTTGGACCTTCAAGTTATCAAGTCATTTTCAAACTTGAGAAAATAAGAGTTATAAATAAAGTAAAGTTGAGGGACCAAAATCACCGATTTCAAATTTAAAGAACCAAAACTAAAATCGAATCAAATTTCATAGACAAAAAATTATATTAGCCCATGTTTTTTACCACATCCTTATAGTTTCACCCAAGCTGATAAAAAAGTGTAGGCTCGTGAATATAAATCATATGAAACTATAAAAACACGACAAAAAGAAAAAAACATGTGATTAGTTTGTAAGTTCCGATAATTTCATTTGCTTCTAATCAAGTTGCTGTACAGTAATATTTTTCTTTTTGTATTATAAATTGATTTTTTTACTAAAATCTAAAAATATTATTCGTTGACTTAAATATGGTTTGAGTTTTCATTTAATTAAAAACCATGCAGTTTTTTTACCTGGTAAAAAAACCATGCAGCTTGAGAACTTATTATTTCGATCTTCATCATGCATCTTGCTCAAATAAATACTTTCATTCAATCTAACTAGCTTTAATCTGATCATTCCTTATATTATCGTTAATTAGTGGGGCATTTACCTTCCATTTAGAAATTATATATATATATATACATATACATATATATATATATATATATATATATATATTATTTAGAGATCCAACAAGCTCTGTTATGACATGATTCATAATCATCGTTCATGTAAATGCGAGCCATTTAGTGCAAACATGATGGTAATTATGGGCTGTTCGGTGGGAAGAATTAATAATGATAGAAAGGAAGGGAAGACAATAAAAAGAAGTGGAATTCCAAATATGTTTGATATGCATTAGAATAAGATATTTATCATCATTTTTTAAGTGGAAAAACCTAATTTTCATTAGAGAATGTTATTTTTAGTAAATGGTTAAAGATCAATTTTGTCTTGGAAGTATTCACTAAGGGTCAAGTTTATCTTGAAAGTTTTTTGAAGGCCAATTTTATTTTGAAAGTGTCAAATTTAGAATAATTTTGTCCTAACTGTTATCCTAATTTAGTTTGATCATTAATTGACTAAATATACTAAGCTGACAATCCACGTGTTGCCCACGTTATTTTGTTAAGTTGTAAATTTGCTCTGAAAATTTTCACTTATGAGCAAATTTATTTTGAAAGTTTTCACTCAAGAGTAAATTTACCTTAAAATTTATTTAACTAATGATTAAACTTTATTGAGATAATGGTTAAGATAAAATTACTATATATTTGATATTTTTAGAACAAAATTGATCTCCGAAAAATTTTTATGACAAAATTTATCCTTAGTGAATACTTCTTAGATAAAATTAGTCTTTAATCCTTTATTAAAAGCTAAATTCGAGTAATAAACATTGTAGTTTGTCATATTACCTATTTTATTTTTGACAATGTAAAAAAAGTAAAAAAGCGTTGTCATGGCAATAAGGAGCCCACATGAGGAAAGGAACAAAAAGGATGAGAGGAGATCGGTGGATTGGTGTGGCAGGTGAATGGTCACCGGAGGAAACGTGTGGCGGTGAACGAAGACCTGAGGAATTCAAAGGTTTGAGTTGTGAGAAGAACACCTGAACGGTGAACTTGAATATTGAAGAGTGACAGAGATCACCGGCGGATACATGAACCGAGATCCAAGAATTGATGTTGATATTTGATTTTTCTTCTGGTTCATTTCTGTGATTCCGACACCCATCTCTGCTTCTTCTTCTCTGTCTGACTCGGCTGGCTCTTTTCTAACGGCTTAAATCCCGGCTTGACGACGTAGGCTCCGTTTTTTTCTCGATTCTATTCTTGGCTGCAACTTTTCCACCTTAATTATTTTTGTTGAATCTAATTTCGATTTTCATGGTTTTTTCCTCCTCAATTTCCAGAGGTCGCTGATTTCTGCTGAGTTTCAATCATCGTCTCGGCTAAATCTGGGTACGTTCTTCCATGATTTCTTTTACCCTCTTTTTTAGACTTTCATTTTTCCTTTTTCCAGCACCTAGTTACTTCATCCGATTCTTTTGTGTAATCAATGGGTTCATTCTTCATCGTGGCTTTAAATTTGAGCTTTGGAAATTTTCCTTATTCAGGAAGATATTCTGTGCCTAATCCTGGGGAGTAGTTCTAGTATGGTATGGTTTAATTGCTAGTTATAGTTCTAATATGGTATAACTTAATAGCTAGAAATAATTCTAATATGGTATAACTTAATAGCTGGAACAGTTAGAAAATTTTCTTGTTTATGCTTTCATTTTTCACTGATTTCCTTTTATCACTTGGATTTTAGGCACTTGTTTGGCACTCTGAACTGCTTTTTTGAATGGAGGATGCTGAAGAGAAGCCATCTCTCCCAGAATCTCCTCCAAAAAGTGCTGAAGAGATATCATTACCAGATCTTCCTAAAGAAAATAATGAAGCAATAAACTTGGTTGATAATCGTTCTTATGCTGAAACTCCAATCAGCTCATTCAGTGATGGAAAAGGGGAATCTGGGACTCATTTTCCAGTGACTGAATCTTCTAAATTAGCAACTCCACAAGATGGTTGTGAAGGTCAGACGGTAGGGAAAGATGGAATTCTTCCTGTGGATGATTCAGCATCAACCTCAAATAGTGATGGAAAAGAGGAATCTAGGACTCATATGCCACATGCTTCTGATGGTAAAACTGTAGGACGAGATGAAATTCTTCCTGAAATTGATTCAGCTACAATCTCAATCAGTAACGGGGATAAGGAATCCCAGACTCATTTGCCAGTGAGTGAATTGTCTAAATTAGCAACACCACCAGATGATTCTGACCGTCAAACCGTAGGACAAGATGAACCAGCTTCAACCTCTATCAGTAATGGAAGAGAGGAATCAGGGACTAATTTGCTGGATACTAGACTCTCAGATTTGGCAGCTCCACAAAATGCTTCTGATGGTCAAAATGTAGGACAAGATGAAATTCTTCCTGTTGATGGTTCAGCTTCAAAATCAAATGGTATGGTTGGCATGACTGATGGAAGCAACAATGGGACTATGAGTGGAATCGAGACTGTGGAGGTATGTCTGTTCCTCTGATGTTGACACTGATGTTGATAATTAGATTATCCACTCAGCTTCTGCTTCTGCTCATTCTGTGCAGCCCAATGCTAAAAGAGGCCTTATTGATACAGCAGCCCCATTTGAATCTGTCAAGGAAGCTGTTTCCAAGTTTGGAGGAATTGTAGATTGGAAGGCTCATAGAATCCAGACTGTGGAGGTATGTCTGTTCCTCTGTTTTTCCATTATTTGCATGTTTTCTATGATCAATTATTTTAATAAGTTTTCTTTTATTGCATGTTTTTTGCATTAAAATTCATTCACCAATATTTCAGCTTGGTCAAGTAAATGATCTTTTGGCCATTTTATTTTACTTTTTCTAAGAAAATCCTAGTATCTAGTACAAGATAACGAACAAACATACAAACAACAATAGAGTCTTAATCCCACTAGGTAGGGTTGGCTACATGGATCAAATGACGCCATTGAGCTTGATGAAAAACCAAACCTCGGGATAAATCTATTACAAGATAGCTAAAAGTTAAATGCCTTACTATGAGAGGAAAATGAGTTTCATTTGTTCAATACCATTTTGATTATTAGCCTCAGTTATGATAGTTAAATGCTCCCAGTGGTTTTGAATGGCATACATCCAGTAAATAATTCGGATTTAATTAGTGCCAATAGCAGTACTTGCTATTATATATAATGTGTGCTCCGCAATCTGCATTATGATTCCCTTGTTTATCAAGTAAATTTTGACGACAACACAGCAACTATGAATTGTAGCATGTATATCTTTTTTCTCTTCTGGGCATGTTTTATCCATGTTTACCAAGTTGTTGCGTCTGATGTCTAGCACTGATTTTATTTGCATAGCCAAATGGAAAAATTTTGAATTCCTGATTTGCTGCCGCTTATACTCCCTCCGTTGCTTTTTATAAGATACCAATAACCGAACTACTAGATCAAAAAGTTAGTTAAAATTAGTTAAAGACAATAAATATGTAAAAAATAGAACTCATTTTCCAAAAACACCCTTATTTATAAAGATGGTGGGAGGGGATAGAATGAGTAGAAAAAGATATGAGAGAGAATGAGTGCGGAAATTGAGGAGAAAGACATATACTTAATTAAGGGTAAGAATGGAAAAAATGCATTAGATCTTTAGATATTTCAAAATGGTATCTTATAAAAAGGAACATACCCTTTCAAACAATGGTATCTTATAAAAGGGAACGGAGGGAGTATTTAAGATATCTGACCCTTTACCAGAAATAGCATCTTTGCCTGCCAGCCCCTATTAATTTATTTTAGTTCTGAATATACAGAGACGCAAGCGTGTCGAACAAGAACTTGAAAAGGCTAATGAAGGGATCCCTGAGCTCAAAAAACAGTCAGAGGCTGCTGAAGGGGCAAAAACACAAGTACTGATGGAGTTGGACAGCGCTAAGAGACTAATAGAAGAACTAAAGCTCAACCTAGAGAGGGCACAAACAGAAGAGCAACAGGCACGTCAAGATTCAGAACTTGCAAAACTTAGAGTGGAAGAGATGGAGCAGGGTATTGCAGATGAATCTAGCATTGCAGCCAAGGCACAACTTGAGGTTGCTAAAGCTAGGCACGCAGCTGCTGTTACAGACTTGCAATCTGTCAAGGAGGAGCTGGATGTGCTGCATAAGGAATATGCCTCTTTAGTGATTGAAAAGGATGTGGCTGTTAAGAAAGCTGAAGAGGCTGTTGCTGAATCTAAGGAAGTAGAGAAGACGGTGGAGGATTTGACCATTGAACTGATTGCCGCAAAGGAGTCATTGGAGTCGGCTCAAGCAGCACACTTAGAAGCTGAGGAACAAAGAATAGGTACAGTCATGGCCAGAGATCAAGATTCTCTCAATTGGGAAAAAGAACTCAAACAGGCAGAAGAGGAACTCCAGAGACTAAACCAGCAAATTTTGTCTGTAAAGGATCTAAAATCTAAACTGGACACTGCCTCTGCTTTGCTTCTTGATTTGAAAGCTGAATTATCTACATATATGGAAACAAAATTAAAGCAGGACAGCAGTGAAGAAGGAATCTCAAAAGTTGACCTAGAGGAACCAGAGAAGAAGAATCACAATGAGATACAAGTAGCAGTAGCATCCGCAAAAAAGGAACTCGAGGAAGTAAAATTCAACATAGAGAAAGCAACTGCTGAGGTTAATTGCTTGAAGGTGGCTGCCGCATCATTAAAATCAGAACTTGAACAGGAGAAATCAGATCTTGCTAACATTGGGCAAAGAGAGGGGATGGCCTCTGTTGCAGTGGCATCTCTCAAGGCTGAACTGGACAAAACTAGATCAGAAATTGCTTTGACCCAGATGAAGGAGAAAGAAGCCAGGGAGAGAATGATTGCACTGCCCAAAAAGCTACAACAAGCAGCTGAAGAAGCCAATCAGGCCAACTTGCTTGCCCAAGCAGCTCGTGAAGAGCTTCGGAAAGCGAAGGAGGAGGCAGAACAAGCTAAAGCTGGAGCAACTACCATGGAAAGTAGATTACTCGCAGCTCAAAAGGAGATAGAGGCTGCTAGGGCTTCTGAAAAGTTGGCAATAGCTGCAATTAAGGCATTGCAAGAGAGTGAATCAGCTAGGACCAACAATGAGTCGGATTCAATTGCTGGTGTGACACTTTCTTTAGAAGAGTACTATGAGCTTAGCAGACGGGCCCATGAGGCAGAAGAGCAAGCCAATACGAGGATCGCTGATGCTAATTCTCAAATTGCAATAGCTAGGGAGTCTGAATTGAAAACCTTGGAAAAATTGGATGAAGCTAATAAGGAGATGCTTGCCGGAAGGGAATCTTTGAGGATAGCAATGGGTAAAGCTGAGAAAGCAAAGGAAGGGAAATTAGGTGTAGAACAAGAATTAAGAAAGTGGAGGGCTGAAAACGAGCAACGAAGAAAGGCTGGTGAACTTGACCAGGGAGTGGTAAACCAGAATAAAAGCCCAAGAGCTAGTATGGAGTGCAACAAGGAAGCAACTACCTTGCACCAAGCTCCCAGCTCGGATAATTCTGGACAGTACTTGTCAAGTCCCAATGATTACGCACATGTAAACATCGCTGAAAATGGATCATTCCCAGACACAAGAGTTGGAAAGAAGAAAAAGAAATCACTTTTCCCACGCGTTTTAATGCTCTTTGCCAGGAGGAGATCACCTACAACCAAGTCAGGGTAATCCCTTATCGAAATCTTGCGCGGTTGGTCACCCTGCAGTTGTCTTGCCTATCATCCTTCTCGAGATCTTGCAAGTGTCACAGAACTGCTGAGACTTTTCAAATGGTGTTGAACCTTGTATATTTTGGGTGATTATTATTGTCTGTATGGTTGACTGGTTTATTTATACTCCGTCTCAGTGAAAGAATCTACGAGTGGTCGCTTGGTTGGTCCTTCATAAGAACATACAATAAGTTTGCCATTCTTGGTGAGAAGAAGGAATAAGATGGACATGATTTGTGTATAGGCGCTTTTGATATGTTGAAATATGGTTTTGTAAAGCTGTGAGATTTGATGAAATGAAAGAGGTTCTCTTTCTGCTGTAGGAGCTAATCTAGAAATTGGAGCTCCATATATTTACGGATCCTATTTCTTTGAATGGCATGGTGCGTGCATACTGGAAAACCGTGAAGTGAAAGTGATGTGAATTCTGAGATTATCTTGGATTGCCAGAACCAAAGAAGTTTTTATTGTGTTGTCTGTATCACATTGATGTCCTACTTTGTTGAATGTATTAAAAACCCTGAGTTATTTTTGTACAATTCACCATTCTTCTGTATACTAGTGTGATGAATGTATTAAAAACCTTTATGAAAAGATGAAAGCGTATAATTATTAGGAACAAGTATCTTTTCTATTAGAGGTAATCTGCTCGAGGAAATTAATTTAAGTTTCCATTCGTGCGTGTAGTTTATTTCTTTAGGCTATGTTTGGGGGGAGGGGAGGGGAGAGAGATATGTTTCTTTATTTGGTTTATTAGAGAGGTGGAAAGGGAGATCTTTTGTAATGAGAGTCAAAAAAATAAAGGGAGGAAAAGGAATGAGAGTCAAAATTTTAGTTTTCCTTTCATTCAAAAATTCAATCCAAATCCCTCTCCTCAAACCAAACACACCTTTAGACAGGCTGAATGCTCACAAGTCACTACAATCGGTAAAGAAAATCAAAATTGAAAAAGAGGTTATTAGATAAAGATGGGGAACAAGTTTTATGCTATGTTTGGAATAGCTTTTTATAAGTTTATTGTTTTTTACATAAATCAAGATAAAACTCATACTTATCTCGTATACCGTAAATTATGATTGAAAAGTTGCTTCTAAAGGTTCCAATTGTTATTCCAAACAAATTTTTAGTTTATCAAGTACACATTGCCTCTACACCTTCAAATGCAGCTCCAATTCGAAGAAGGATCCCTCTTTAGCTTGAGATCCCAGGGTAATGAAATCCTTAATATAAGACGGACTTTCCAATTGAATTTTACATCAAGGACCTAAATATCTTTATTCCCCCTTGAATAAAGCCCTAAATTTTTTCTTGCATGAACTGACAAGGAATAAAATTCTATCTCATCCGCCTCTGAAACATGATTGCCTTCAATAGGAATATATTTGTGGTGTTTTTTTTTTAAAAAAAACCCTCCCATAAAAAAAAAAGCTGGTCAATGAGTAGGGTCTTGCATCAGCCTGCATGGTGTTAGAGATCGCTGGAAGAACATACAATTACCATTGCAATTACAGGTAGAGCGCAAAAACTTGATGTATTAAATTACGAATTCCTAAGACCCCAATCATTGCAACAAAGCGAGCAACATGAACCAATGATATTAGTTTCAATGATATAAAATATTTTGTTTTACTCTTAAAGTGAGCCTACATTATATAAATATATGCCAGTAACGTATATGCATCTAATGATTTTTTTTTTCAAAAAGCAATTATTCCACAGCTCATGCCAATATAATATTTTATTCTCATACTATAACCTAACTATGTTTCTGTTGGGGCCTTGGAAAAAAAAAAGTTAGGTTTCACCTTTTTTTCTTGGGATGGAAGCCTTTTAGACTTTTTAGAGTTTTTGTCGGGATGCTTCAAATAAATTTGGGAGTGTCGTTCCTTTGAGTATTGGAAGGATTAGTCCTCGAGTTCATTTTGATGGATATTCTGTAGCAAAAAAAATAAAATAAAATAAGCCACTGGAAATTAACATCACGATATAATAATTATGATAATAAATAGAAAAAATTTCGGTTAAATATCATTTGATCTTAAAAAATGGGAGAATTTTAAAAAAATATCATTTAAACTTCAAAATCCCAAATAGGTGATTTAACAATAAAATGATTTGTTAATTGCATTACCATTCTTGTTAATCCCATTACCGAACTTGTTAACGGGATTTTGAAGTTTAAATGGTATTTTTTTGGCATTCTCCCTTAAAAAATCTCAAAAATTACAGAAAGATGATATTATAAGAATATCAAATTCTGAAGTTTGTGTATTTTTGCTAAAATGTCTTTTTAAGTATTTTTGAAAAAAATTAGAATTTCCTTCTCTTTCGCCCTCCCTCTCCTTGATTTCCTTCTCTTCTCCAAAACCTCCACCATATCTTCAAAACTAAAGCTATTGGAGACCGTTGATGATGGTGGCCATGATCTCTTCTCCTCTTCCCTCTGTCTTCGTTCGCCTCCTCTGTTCCTTCCAATCTCTTGGTTCAGTGAAGTTAAAGCTGTTGGAGAGGTAGTGAGCAAAGAAAAAGTGTTGATTTGACAGAGGGAGTGTCAACGGTGAAGGTTGTTTGGTGAAGTCTATGGTTTCTCTCTCCTCCTCTTCGTTTTCCGTTTGCAAATCGGCCTCCAAGGTGAAGGTCCTTGGTTCTCGACAGTGAGAGCGAGGTTTGGCCACATTGGAAGAACTAAATGGATGTATGTCAATGAAGTGTAAGCCTAATTCATGCTTTTACATCATACATGTATCATAAACAAGCACAAATTGCCTCACAACTACAGCGGAAGACTCATAAATACCTCTTGCCATTGCTAATTTCTGAATGGGGGTGAAATCCACGAGTTCTTGCGGTGAACTGTAAAACAGAGAAGCGTCAGAAGGTTGTCAGGTACTCTTCTGACTGACTGCAAGGCACAGTGATGGCAACTGGGTGGGAGCCGTCGCCAGTCAGGGAACCTCAAAGAGCTGCTAGGGTTTTTCACTCGTACGCTCAATATCACTGACGGCTGAATACTTAATTATGTTTATTTCACCATCAGAAATAAACATTAATAGCCTGTCAGTTAATTACCCTAATCCTGTAATTGGGCCTGGATCTGACTAACGGGCCACACTCTGGATATTTTAATTAAACCTAATTAATTAATAAATAACTAATAAATCATATTATAATTAAAATATCTCACATTCTCCCACTAAGGCTATGCTGCAAGAATCATGGCGACAAGTCCTCTTTGGTCGAGTATTATCTTCCATGCATTATATGCAACACCCTTACTTAATGGGTATTACTTAATGGGTATGTCTTTATGAATAAACTTCTACGTTTATTCGGTTCCAAACTCAATGTTTATTATTTTCATCAACAGAATGTATACATATAATGATTGAAATAATAAACCACATAATTAATTTCATTGCGTACCTCTTCTATATGAATGAGGGTCTAACCCCCATCTGAGGGACATGTAACATAAAAGCATTCGGTTTCAATCCCTTAGTCAAAGGATCAGCTAACATGTCCTTTGTATTGATATGATCAACCGAAATTTCGCCATCTGCAATTCTCTCTTTTAAACTTAGGAATTTCAGTTCGACCCATCGGCTTCGATTTCCACTCCTTTTGTTATTTGCAATGGCTACTGCGGCTGTGTTATCACAATACATCCTAATTGGCCTAGAGATTGAATCCACAATCTTAAGTCCAGCAATGAAATTCCTTATCCAGATTGCTTGTGAACTTGCCTCAAAACACGCTATGTACTCAGCATCACAAGTAGAGGGAGCTGTAAGTGTTTGTTTTGCACTTTTCCATGATAAAGCTCCATCTGCTAGTAGAAAGATGTAACCAGTAGTAGACTTGTTTGTGTCTAAATATCCTCCTAGATCAGAGTCTGAGTAACCGACCACTTCCAGGTTTTCTGTTCTTCTGTATGTGAGCATGTAGTGTTTAGTACCTTGTAGGTATCTAAACACTTTTTTTGCAGCTGTCCAATGTGCTTCCCCTGGATCACTTTGGTACCTTCCCAATATACCAACGGCGAAAGCTATGTCAGGTCTTGTGCAAACCTGTGCATACATCAAGCTTCCCACTGCTGATGCATATGAGACCCTCTCCATTTGCTTTCTTTCAAGCTTATTTTTAGGGCATTGACCAAGACTAAACTTGTCCCCTTTCTCAAGAGGAGCTACGTTAGCTGAACAGTTCTGCATCCTGAATCGTTCAAGAACTTTGTTGATATAGGTTTGTTGAGACAAGCCTAAAATGCCTTGCGCTCTATCCCTATGGATCTTGATGCCAATAACATAGGACGCCTCACCCATATCCTTCATATCAAAGTTCTTACACAGGAACTGTTTCACTTCACATAATAGTCCTAGATCATTGGTTGCAAGTAGTATGGCATCAACATACAAAACCAGAAATACGATCTTACTCCCACTAACCTTGTGGTAAATGCATTCATCCATGATGTTTTCATCAAAACCAAATGATGTGATTACCTCATGAAATTTCAAATACCACTGTCGTGAGGCTTGCTTCAAGCTATAGATCGATTTCTTCAACTTGCATACCATGTGTTCCTTATTCTTTGTAATGAATCCCTCAGGCTGCTTCATGTAGACTTCTTCCTCAAGTTCCCCATTGAGGAATGCAGTCTTGACATCCATTTGGTGCAACTCTAGATCAAAATGTGCAACCAATGTCATGACTATGCGAAAAGAGTCTTTCGTTGATACAGGGGAAAATGTTTCCCTGTAGTCGACTCCTTCGACTTGTGTGAAGCCCTTGGCAACCAACCTAGCCTTGTATCGATCAATGTTACCTTGAGAGTCTCTTTTGGTTTTGTAAACCCATTTACAGCCAATGGCTTTAGACCCACTTGGTAACTCCATAAGATCCCATACACCATTATTTGCCATGGAATTCATTTCTTCAGTCATAGCATCATGCCATAACTTAGAGTTTTCACTCTTCACAGCCTGAGTAAATGTAAGTGGATCATCTTCAATGCTAATGTCACAGTCAATCTCAGTAGAGTACACCACGTAGTCACTAGGTAATGATGGTCTTCTCTCTCTGGTTGATCTTCTTAATTCAACCTCTTGAGTTGGTTCAGGTTGTTCATTCGGGACATCCTCCTCCACAACTTGTCTTTGTTCTTGATGTATGGAAGGTGGATAAATCTGAACATACTCATCGTTACGTAAATCAGGGGTCACTTCCATATGATCTTCGTTTGTTTGATCGCTCCCATTGATCACGTCATTTTCAAGAAAAACAGCATTCCTAGATTCTATAAATCGTGCAGAAGGTGAAGGACAATAGAACCTATAACCCTTAGTCATACATGGATAGCCTACAAAGTAAGCTCTAATGGTTTTAGGATCTAGTTTCTTCTCTTGTGGATTGTAGACTCTTACTTCCGCAGGGCAGCCCCATATCCTTAGGTGTCTTAAACTAGGTTTCCATCCTTTCCAGATTTCAAAGGGTGTTTTTGGCACTGCCTTTGTTGGAACCCTGTTTAATATATACACAGCTGCCTTGAGTGCCTCCTTCCACAAGGATGGTGGAAGTTTAGAGCTATTCATCATGCTCCTAACCATGTTCAGCAAGGTCCTATTCCTTCTTTCTGCAACACCGTTCATGTCTGGTGAACCAGGCATGGTGTATTGGGAAACTATCCCATGCTCTCGAAGGAAATTTGCAAAAGGACCTGGCGCTTGTCCTTCACTAGTGTATCTACCGTAATACTCACCACCTCTATCGGATCTCACGATTTTAATTGGTTTTCCAACCTGTTTTTCCTACTTCAGCTTTATATTCCTTAAAGGCATCTAGTGCCTCACTTTTATTATCAAGCAAGTAGATATACGTGTATCTCGAATAATCGTCAATAAAGGTGATGAAATATTTTTGACTGTTTATAGACAAATCAAGGCAACAAATATCAGTATGTATTATCTCAAGTAGCTCAGAGCTTCTCTTAGCTCCTTTTTGTGACTTATTGGTCTGCTTTCCCCTTATGTAGTCCACACATGTATCAAATTCTAAATGGTTTAAAGATGGAAGGATTCTATCCTTAGTTAACCTTTTGATCCTGTCCACGGAGATATGTCTCAATCTCCTATGCCACAAGTCAATAGAATTCTCATCAATAATACTTTGTCTAATACCATGCATAACAGAAAAACTTGGGGCGGTTCATGAATTATTTTAAACAAATCGTCAATCATAATAACTTCCGTAATTGGAACAAGGTCCTTACTGAAATACATCAAATCTTTATGCAAATAAATCACATAGTTCAAAGGAATAAGCTTTGAAATAGAAATTAAGTTTCTCCTATAACTAGGAATGAAAAAACAATTAAGAAGATCCAGTACGGTTTTATTTGGGAAAAAAATTCTAAAAGTTCCAATTGCTTTGACCGGATCTCCTTTCCCACTCCCTGAAAGGACTCGAGCTTCATTGGGAAGTGGAGGTTTGGTTCTTAAAAACCCCTGCATGATAGTAGAAATATGGATCATTGAACCCGTAACAATCCACCAAGTATCACTATCAATGCTAATATGATGAGATTCAAAAGCTAAACTTGAATGATACATACCTTTACGTTCCAGCCATGCCTTCCTCTTCAGGCACTCATCCTTCATGTGCCCTTTCTTCTTGCAGAAGAAGCAAATTGCTTCAGCTTTCTTTATGGATGGCACAGCAGGAATCCGTTTCTTCTTCTTGTCCTTGTCCTTCCTGCCTCCGGTACCAGTCCTAGAGGAACTTTCAGCTAGATGAGCTGCCCTAGGTGCATTCCTTCCACTCATCTGAAGCCTTGTTTCCTCCTGAACACACATGGACAACAGTTCATCAATTGTCCATTTTTTCCTATGTGTATTGTAGGAGACCTTAAAGGCGTCATACTAAGGGGGAAGGGAGTTCATCACCAGATGCACCAGGAACTGCTCTGTCGGTTCCATGTCAAAGGTTCTCAGCTGCGAAGACAAGTCTCTCATCCTCATAATGTGTTTCCTGACTCCGTCCGTCCCTGTCAGCTTCATTGCTCACAACTCCGACATGATGGAACCATCCATCTGTTTGTCAGTTGGCTTAAATTTCTTATCAATGGCTTCGAGGAACTCCTTAGCTGTTTCACACTTGGGGATTGCTCCCCTAATGCTTCATTGGATCTTGGTTTTAATATAAGACAAGCACATGCGATTGTAGTGCTCTCAGCGCTCCTGATAGTCAATTTCATCCTTAGTTGACCTGTCAGTTGGTTTGGGAGGTCTGGGTTTCTCCATGAAAAAATGCATGTTCATCATATCAATCTGAAAAGAAATTTCTTCCCTCCACTCAGGGTAATTGGTACCATCCAGTATGATCTTGCTAGTATTTTCAGCAAAAGGGTTAGGGAAAACAGTAGGTGCTGCAATTTAAAAACTTAAGTTAGCTCACAAGATTTAAATTTGAGACAATCACGAATTATGTGCCTTTGTATGCATGTTATGCTTTAATGGAAACATGCAGCATATATAAATGTGTATCACTAAATTCTACCTGTAGGCAAAAAATATAGCATTGCATGCATTTATCTTAAATTGGTGGGCCTAGAGTGTATAATTTACATTTCCTAATACCTATGGGCTACTTAAAAAATATAAGACCAAACTATCACACCCTAATTAAATATATAATTATAATTGTCTACCTGTGGGCAAAGATCAATTACAATTCTATATTTAATTACAATATGATATTTTATAAGTTCCATATGTGATATTATTACATGCAAAACTAAACGATGCTGTGGCTATTCCTTGGAGAAAGTAGCATGCAAATCACTAATATCATTTTAGTGCATTTAATCAAAATATGCACATCCTAATGGAGAGATTAATCAATTTAATAAACTCAATAATTAATTAAAACCCTCCCACTGTTTTATGTATCCAAAATTGTTTAAAAAATTAATTTTGACATTTTTCAACTTAAAATCTGATTTGTAAAATTATAAATATTAAATAATTGTCTAAATTTAATTTTCCTCAATTTTAGAACAATTAAATAATTCATGAAAAATAATTTTACAAATTTCCAGTATGTGAAAATTGCCAAAATTAATTATTTTCATTTATTTAAACAATTTTGTGTAATTTATAAAGAAAATTACATAAAACAGAAATTAATTAATTTAAATAGTAAATGCAAGTATTTGAAAAAGGCCCAAAAAGCATTCTGGAAATCAATCATATATTGCCCATAAAAATTAAAAAATAAATAAATCCAGCCCAAAATGGAGCCCAGAAACGAAAACACACAAAAAAAAAATTGTCGGCCCATATCCGTACGGCCCAAAACGCTTAAAAAAAATAATTATGTCGGCCCAGTCCACGGTTTTTGCAGGAAAAAGAAAAAAAATTATTTATCTCGGCCCAGAGAAAAAAAATAATCCGGCCCAAACGAAACGCCCCAATATCTTTTAAAAAAAATGAAGCCCAACTCGCGTCTCCTCCCCAGCCCAAACCGCGTTGAACAGTTATTCCAAAAAAAAACATTTTGGCCCAATCTCGTACGGCCCAAACTGCATTCAACACTCTCTTCATTTAGTCAAAACGTAGCGTTTCATTAAAGGTAAAACGACGCCGTTTTCATGCGTGGTAGGGGCTCTTCTGAAAGGCTCAAAACGACGACGTTTTGAGTCGTCTCCCTAACCCGCTTCCTCTAACCCTACCCAACCCGATTCTCTGAAACAACCCGATGGGTTGCCGCGACCCGCGACACTCAGGTGGTCCTTTTTTCAGGCGGTCGGCGAGCTCGAAAACGGTGTTTGTCATGGCGGCAAGTTCATAAACACACATAAAACATGAAAGAAAACATTTATATGCAATATACAGCATATTTGATTCAGAATTCTTAAAACAAAACAGAAAACTCAGATCAAAACAACAAAGAACAGATATGATAGTATTTGCGGCGATACCAACAGCGGTGAATCACAGAAAATTGTAGAACCGTTATACATGAATTAATCACCGATATGAAAACGAGATCCAAATAACCCAATCCACATGCTCTCGAGAAAACAATGAAAGATATGCATCAGAATATGTGTATATACAATGAACGAATCACCGGCTAAATAATAACGTTGAAACAGAATTATACCAAATCAAAAAAAAACATTCATATAATGTCTCTCATTGACATGATTTCAACCGCATGAAATAATTTCAAAACCATTTTCTAGAACCTTTAATGGCCACTGATATGTTAGTCAGATTTTCTGAAAACCCATCGATAAATCATTCATTTGATGATATGGATTTTATCAACATTTCTCAGAAATTAGAAGGCATATAATCAGAGAACCAGACTTTGATACCACATGTAAGCCTAATTCATGCTTTACATCATACATATATCATAAACAAGCACAAATTGCCTCACAACTACAGCGGAAGACTCATAAATACCTCTTGCCATTGCTAATTTCTGAATGGGGGTGAAATCCACGAGTTCTTGCGGTGAACTGCAAAATAGAGAAGCGTCAGAAGGTTGTCAGGTACTCTTCTGACTGACTGCAAGGCACAGTGATGGCAACTGGGTGGGAGCCGTCGCCAGTCAAGGAACCTCAAAGAGCTGCTAGGGTTTTTCACTCGTACGCTCAATATCACTGACGGCTGAATACTTAATTATGTTTATTTCACCATCAGAAATAAACATTAATAACCTGTCAGTTAATTACCCTAATCCTGTAATTGGGCCTGGATCTGACTAACAAGCCACACTCTGGATATTTTAATTAAACCTAATTAATTAATAAATAACTAATAAATCATATTATAATTAAAATATCTCACATGAAGTTCACAACTTTCTAAACCAGATCCAGAACCCCCTTCTTCTTCTTCATTCCAGATTTGCACAAACCTAAATTCGATGTTCTTGAAATCAAACCAATGACACAACTACGACTTATGCGCTTCTCTTTCTTTGAGATTCATATCTTATTTGAAAAGAAGTCATTTTTATTTGATTGATTACTTCTTGGAATTTGCATTGGATCGGCATATTTAGTGTTGTTTCAAGTTTCTTATGATTTTTTTTGAGTCATTTGTTATTTAGATATCTTTATATTAACTGCATTAGGCATGTTTGGAAACTCAATACATAATCGGGTTTATTTTATAAGCTCGATTTACGTAAATCGAGATAAATCTCCTCCACATATTTACCTCGTAGACTATAAAAACAACCTCGTAAATCATAAAAGTTACTTCGTATTCCGTAAATCACGATTTATAAGCACTTATGGAGCTTCCATAAGCTAATCCAAACGAGCTAATTATGTTGTTCATCCACCTTCACCCCCAGAATATGATTTATGGGTGTGGTTGGGTTTTTGTTTGTGTTTTTGCAATTGTTATTATATGAAGTTGTCAACACCTTTTCAGAGCTGGTTTATAATTTAAGTACACACATTGACAATTTGCATATATTAACTGCATTATGTTTGTGTTTATAATTGTTTGGATTTTGAGATTGATAAGTTGGGTAGCTCAAGTTGTCAATCTCTATATTCAAGTTATTAATTTTCTATACTCAAATTGTTAACGGCACATAATAGAAGTAGTTGCTAATTCCCTTACTCAAGTTACCATTGCCTATACTGAAATTGTTAACGATTATTAAGCATTGCCGCATTGTTGATAAATTGAGTATATGTAATAACAACTTAAGAATGATAATTAGTAATTTAGATCTACACATTGATAACTTGGGGAGTTTAAGTTATAAATCTTTATACCAAAGTAGTTAATCACATTACATTACTGAAGTTGTCATTAGAGTTTCGCCGATAGGCAAGCTAGCGTTGTGGGACCAGTACTAAAGCTCTAGCAGCTAGCGGGCGGTGATGCTCTAGAGAGGTACCATTTTCTTTTTTTACTTAAAAATTGAGGGGCATATGGTAAAATCACTAACACTTTAAAATCTCAACTTGATTCCAAGTTACATTTTTGTCATTTACAAATGTTAAAAGACTTTTTGGGGTTTTAATAATTAAAAGGGTTAAGGTGTATTCAGCACCCCAAACTATTTTTTAGGGTGTAATTAACACCCTAAAATATTTTAAGGTGCAATTTTGACCTTAAAGTAATTAAATGAGAGCAAGTTCAACCTGATGCTAACAGATGTAAAAATGTTGTTTGCCTCCTAGAACATAAGCATTTGTGTTTTATATAATGACACGTAATTATTAACTAAAGTTTCACATGTACATCCAAGGAAAGAAGACTACTGCCATTTGAAATTCTAATTGCACAAAGCTTGTTCACTGTGTGCGAAGACGCAGTCGAAAGGGGATTGGAAGTTTCACATCGCTTGGTTTAGGGTGCTATCTTTGATGGAACAATTAACAAGTAGAAGAAGGGTAGTTGGAGGGGAGATGGAGTGCGAAGGTGCAAGGAGGTACTGTTTCTGTTAGTTGCTGGGTCGACGATGGATGGCATAGATGGAGTAGAACCCAGGTAGAGAGTGTGAAGAAGAAGTTCCAAGTTGCAGCAAATAGTGTGGAGAAGAAGTTGAAAATGCTCCAACTTGCTTTGTTCTATATGCCAACACTTCTTGAGTTAGCTTTCTGCAGATTGATCCTCCTTTGTCTTTCTGCTTGTAGTTGTGAATTAGTCAAGCATGGTTGTCCCATCCATCTTAGGCCTGGTGGTTTTAATGGAAGCTGAGTTGGAGTTGAGACTCTGGCACCATCACCAATGAGTTCAATTCTCCTTTCTTGACTATTAGAAGTTTGGAAGTAGCTTTTCCTCACTTCCCTCTCATTTGGAATTGGAAAACGTGTCTCAGGGTCAGCATAATGTTCCATATACTCTTGACTAATCCCCTCTTTAATTACAGTCTCAGATTGCATTCCAGGCTAAAAAATCCCAAAGGTGAAGAAAGTAGTCAAACATGATTAAACATTAATGTTTACTAAAAAAAATTCTCATTACTAAATAAATTCAGATAGTTGGCTTTAATTATACACATATAGTAGCAACTCATAAACTTACATTTAACACAGTTCGTCCATTTTCTGTATCAATAGTAATGCCCATGCCATGCACTGCTCTTTGCTTGTAGCAACTCCTTGTTGGGATCTTAGGTCTTAGTGATATTAGGTGAGATTGTACTTTTTGAGTGATCTAACTTTGTTGAGCATCTTGACCAGCATTGGAACTACCTTTTTTAGGCCTTCCTCTTTTCTTCCCTGTTGTGCTTTTGCTTGTTGATGGACATTACATGAAACACCAAATATGCATTATTGATTACAATGGTTTAAAGACATCTCACAGGATAAACTGATTAATTGAGGACTAATTTACCTCCTTGCAAGTCGACTTGTTGTGCCCCTCTTGTCCACATATACTGTTTAGTTCTAGTACCTAACTTGGTCAACTTTTCAATTGTTAGTTGTGGCATTACAGCCTTATCAATTGAGATAATATGCTGAGCAAAACTTATCTTTTTCCTCCTACTTGCTTCTTCTGTTCGTTTTCTTTTCTTTGGGGGTCTTCTAGGCAACTTGCACAGTGGTGGGGGCTACATAGGCTGGAAATTTTGTAGTTTCTAGAATTTTTTACCCTTAACCGGCTGAAATTTAATACCATAGCTATCCAAATATGTATTCTTATGATAATAATGTGATATGTGATTACTTGGTTCAATTTTGGCATAATACATAGCACAAATTGAATGTTGACATGGAATCCCAATCAATTCCCAAGCCCTACATGTACAAATCCTCCTATCAAGAAAGACATTATGTCTATCTGACCCTTCACTAACTTCATCCCCATTGAAAACTACTTGACAACACATTGCCAATTGCCTATTAGACTCAAATAACTCAATACACTTTGGGCTAAAATCACAGTTTCATTTCTGTACAATTTTGATACTATTAGCTCATTTAACCATCATTTTTTCTCTAATCCCTTCAAACATACGAATAACAGGAAGATACCTATGTTCGTATATCCAAACATTTAAACTTTGACTACAATTATTGTCCACAAGCCATGAAAGACACCTATTGCTAAAATTGGCTATTACCTAGTATTTTGGATTATAGGATAAAACTGCCTCAGTTGCCTTCTTGTTCAACCCTTCTAATTGTTTTAGGTTGTCATTAAATTGATCTTGAAATGTGCTCCATGCACAAGAAAATAATTTTATCTACAACTCACGTCCCTTCCACCTTTTACTCCAATTTTCATATATATGTCTAGCACAAAACATGTGCTCACTTTTAGGTAGAACCTCTTCAACAGCCAAATGTAATCCCTGCAAAATAAAATGCACAATTCTTAGAACTATGAATATGACATAATGAAATATTGTGAAGTGCTTTCCAATACCTTTTGCATATCAAACATTAATGTGACTGTTGCTCCATCACCAAAATCTAATGACTCTTTAAGCCATTCTAAGAACCATTTCCAATTTACTTTGTTCTCTTGTTGTGTCAATCCAAATGCAAGTGGATATAAAAAGTCATTGGCATCAATCCCTGTTGCAGTGAGGAGAATACAGCTTGCCTTTCCTTTCAAAAAAGTGCCATCTAGCCCAATAAATGGCCTACATCCAGCCTTCCACCCAATCTAAAACTCATTACAGTAAACAACAATTTAGTTCATACACATATATTTGAGGTATTAAAGCAAATATTCCAAATATATAAAACATTATAGAACATCAATCTTACCTTACAAGTATTAAAACATACATACATTCTGTTAAATACTCTTATCCCATTTTCTTCCAAAGCATCTTTGATCACTTCAACATTAACATCCGAACCTGGGTTTGAGGTTCTCAACTCATTACAGTAAGCTTCTAAATTTCTAAACTCATCCCTATAGCTTCCCTCTAGTTCTTCCATTATCAACTTCTTTGCTCTCTTGCATTTATGGATGCTCACGTGCAGATTTAAGTCAGCTTCTACAACCTTTTGCATATCACTTATTTTGTAATATGGCCTCTCTTGAATCTTGTTTTTTAAAGTGTCCAGCTAACCACTTTGCACTAGCTCTTGGGTTCTTATAAATTCTAAGGCAACTATGCTAATGACAAAATGTTTTCACTTTTAATCTAGGGTTGGCCCCCTCTTTAGAAGCATACAAAACAAAATGGCATCCTTGTTGACATTTGGCTCTAATTCTTAAGGGATCACTCTTGGATATTCTGACTTTAACCCCATTCGTTATTGCATATTGGCTAATTGCCCTCTTTAATTCTTCATGGTTGGCAAATGTCATGCCTAACATAGAGTATATTTATTCATCCTCACTTTCAAATTCTTCATTTGCTGAATCTTCATCATCACTTTTAGATTCTTGTTCATTTCCTAACTCTTCCTCCTCACCTTTATATTCTTTAATTAGTAACCCTTCCTCCTCACCCTGAGCTTCTTCGTTTACTAAATCTTCTTCCTCACCCTCAAGTTCTTCATTTAATGACTCTGTTGAACAAACAAAAACAATTGTAATATAAATGGATAAATTTAGAGAACATAAATTATATAAGTTTGATATGGAATAATAACAAGATTCAAACCAAAACAGTATGCCCCAAAAACCAGCAAAAAAAACATAATAAACAAGATCTATGTGAATAGCATGTGCTGATTGTTAAAATGTTTAGTATTAAAGAAAGTGACTATGATTCCTTAGAGGCTACATTGTAAATTAGTCTGAATAGGGGAATGGCAAAAAAAAACGTTTGAATAGGGAAGTTAGAATTATATGTGTATGTATATCAAATTTTATTCATTATTGACATACATACATACACACACACACACACACACACACACACACACACACACATATATATATATATATTATAGAGGTCCTAAGAAAAAAAACAAGTTGGAATTTTGAAAATCACCAGTGACGCTGCTCTTCTTCATCCCCATTTGGGCTAGCAGCTCCACGTCAACTTCGTCCACCTCCATATCATCTTTGCCCCAATCCACATAATCTCCTAGATTCACATTTATCACCATTCTCTGTTTAAAAAAACCCTCCTTGGTAAAACCCACTCTCAATTGAGGGCTTCCATGAGATTTCACTATACTAAAGAAGGAAAAAAACAAAATCAACAAAGGAATATTATTTGACAATTGACACTTTTTCTCACGCACACACCACTGTATTTGTCGATGGAGTTCTCCCATGTCGCCTAGTGTTTGCTGTCAAGTTTTCTACAAGTTGCACATAGGTTTCATTCATATATACAGACCCTAAACTCTGGGCTCTTCAATTCATTCAGACTTCTGAGGTGTGCGTTTTGTTTCTATTTTTTTTATTAAATAACATAGGTGTCAAACATAATAATAATGTGGCAGGGAAGTAAACGTGCGTTTGATTTCTGTTATTAAAAGTCTGCAATTGCTCCAACTTAACTACTTTAGGGTCAAAATTGCACCCTAAAATACTTTAGGGTGATAATTGCACCCTAAAAAAAAGTTCGGGGTGCTGAATGCACCTTTACCCCTAATTAAAATGGTATTTATATGTCTATTTCCCTAATAAATATTTATTTGTACCTAAATATAAGTCTTTCGTAAGGAAAAAAATTTGATTTAAAATATAAGTCACTTATAAAGTAATTAATGACATTTTCTCAATTTTACCCCTTTTTAATTTTTATTTGAAAGAGAGAAAGATGAGGGAGATGTGAAAATCAATTGTAAAGTAAAAAATAAATATGGGCAAATCTAGAAAACTTTATCAATTTAGTGCATTTCTTAGAGCTTGTTTGGAATAGCGGTTGAAAATTTAATAAGTGCTTATGAATTGTAATTCACAGAATACGAAGTAACTTTTACGATTTACGAGGTAGCTTTTACGGTCTATGAGGTGCTTTTACGATCTACGAGGTGCTTTCACGGTCTACGAGATAAATATGTGGAGGAGATTTGTCTCGATTTATGTGAATCGGGCTTATATAATAAGCCCGATTCGTAAAAGTGATAACAAACAAGCACTTATGCAAGAATGTGGAACAGATAACTTATGTATGTATAGGGCGGTATATACTAATGTGCATACATCATAAACAAAACTTTGTTTTAGATCCCATTTGATTATAAAACTAAATTTTTATGGGGATGAAATTGAGAACGAATTTTGATGTATTAAAAATTATAATGTAATTTTAATTAATTGCTTACAAAAGGAGGAAAAATAATATGAAGGATTGAGTAAGAAATTTAATTTTTGATTGCTCCCTCTTTATGTATTAACCTATGGTTTTTATATGCCATTTTTTGGTACTTTTCCATGGTTAGGATAAATTAGTAATTAAAATTTTTATTTGGACGTCTTTATAATTTTCCCCCAAAACAAATGAATATTTTATTTCATTTTATATTTGGATCAATCAACATATAGTAAATAATGAATATTTACCGATGGCTGGATTTGTTTCCTATTGACACTAATATCCCGTGAAAGAATAGTAAATAAATAATAACACTAATTTTGATTTTATATAATTTATTGTTTTTTAATCAGTAAAAACTTGTATGATTATTTGTGAATAAATACAAAATCGTACGAGATTCTCAGCTCATAGGATTCCTTGTTCAATTCTTTGGATGTTATTGGATCCTTTTCCTAGTTGGAGAATCTCCTAAGGAATAATTATGAATTATGATTTTGTTTCAATTGTTAAAAATATAAGAAAATTTTAGAGATAATTCATAGAATATCCATCTCTCTTACATTTTTTGGATGGAAAATTTATCCCCTAAAATGTCTGCATCAAATTTTTCTCTGAATACAATAACGATAAAATAAAAAACATGCGTGGATCGAAAAATCAATTTAACTTTCCTTACTCATTGTCTCTGGACTCTCCTGTCACCCATCCTCTATTATTTGCTCGTTTGAAAGAGTAAGAAAGAGTAAGTAAAGTGTTTAAAAATAGTTTTGTAATCGTAATTTATAATATATAATGTAAGTATTTAAGATGAGTGTTATTTTAACTTACATATATAAACACTTATAAACATTTCATAAACTAATTCAAATATGTTTTATGTTAATTCTTAAGGCTACAATTTTTTTTCAAAAAATATATTTTTTATGCATTTATTAGTTTTAAGCTGTGTTTGGTTGGGATTATTTGTTGGGGAGGCGGGAGAAGGGGCTGATAGGAAATATCAGTATTAAGGGGAAAATTCTCCACTCCTTACTCCTCTTCCCTCTCATGCTTTCAAAATTAAGGTTTTTTATTTTTAGGGGTGAGAAACTTTTCTCCTAACTGCACAAAATTGCCCATATTAATTTTTGTAAATTTCAATGCTATCCACTGACTTTTTTTTTTGGGTCCTTTTCCATTCTCCACATTACACTCTCCAAAAACACAATCACCTTTATTTTTTTTTTTAGAGTTTCATTCTCCTTACGCTATGCTTCATATTTATATTTATATATATTATAAAATATAAGATATATCATATATATTCTTCATTATACGGATGTTTGTGTGTGTGTATGCATATTTTGTTCTTCTAATAATTATTTTAGATTACTGTTAGTGTCATATGTATGGAGTGGAGGTTTTTATCATGACGTCTTGTTTTCACTTTAATCCCTTTTTTTATTTTTATCTAATGGATTTAACAAACACATTTAAATTGATGAGAAAGAAAGTTAAAATTAATAAAATCCTCTAAAATGTATATAAATTTTTTTATCATATACAAGTGAAGTTGCAGTTCATAAATTAAAATAAAATAATAATTCTAATATAAAAATTGTAAAAAATAGAAGGAAAATATATGATAAAAAGAAAAGGGCATATTTGTCAAACTTATAACTAGCTCCTCTCACCTACCCTCCTTTACTAAATAAGAAATCAAATATCTTGTCTCCTCTTTTTAAACAAAACAAAACTATAACCTCCCTTGCTTAAATGCCTGTTTGAGTTGACATTTAAAAAGTACGTTCATGTAAGTCGAAATAAATTTTTTCTTACATATTTATCGTGTATATCGTAAATAATGTAAAAAAAGTAAATTCTACTACCAATCCAAACATACACTAAGGGCCCATTTGATTTGATCTCATTATACTCTGCAATGCAGTACGATACAATAGTAATGCAATGCAATATTAATTACAGGCTAGTATTTGGTTTGATTTTTAAGTAAGGTGCAATGAGTTATTATTTTAATAATTATTTAAAATTAATATATCACACAAAGTCTATTTTACCCTTACTATAATCTTTGTAAAAAACATAGTTAAGAGTTATCGCGCTACCTCATCATATTGTCACGCTATCTTGCTGAGGATCGTCAGATGACGATGGTTGTGATGGTGAAGGATGGTAATGGTGGCGGCGGAAGGTAGTTATAGTAACAATAGTGGAGGAAGAGGTAGTAGTAGCGATGACAAGGGTGGCAACGGTGGATGTGGAAAAGGAGGAGGAGGATGCAGTGATGGTGGAAGAGGAGGTCGTGGTGGCTGTTGCGGCTGTAATGATGATGGAGGAGGAGGTTGTGATGGTGGGCGGCGGGAATGGTAGACGTAGTGGTGACGGGGTTTAGCTGAGGAGGAGGAGATTATAGTGGGGGTGGTAACGATGGAGATGGTGATGGCAATTGTGGAGGAGAAGGTTGTTGTGGCGGAGGGGGATGGAGTAGGAAGAGGTAGTGACAGTAGTAATGGTGGGGGTGGCAGCAGCAATGGTTGGGGGTGGTGGTAACAACGGTGGAGGAGGTAGTGTTGGTGATAGCGGGTGGCGGTGGCGGTAGAGGAGGAGAAGGTAGTAAAGGTGGTGGTGACGAGGGGCAACGGTGAAGGAGGAGGAGGTAGTGGCAGTGGTGGCTGGGAGCGGCGGCAGGGCGGTGGTGGAGGAGGAGGAGGTAGTGGCGGTTGGTAGCCCTGGGGGGGCAGTGGTGGCGGTGGCAACAATAGAGGAGGAGGAGGTAGTGGCGGCGGCTGCAGGTGGAGGTGACATCGGTGGATGAGGAGAAGGAGGTGTAGCGGTAGCAGTTGTGACGTGATGTGGCTAAGTAAAAAAATATAAGTAAAATAAAAAGAAAAAAAACTAAAGGGTAAATTAGACTTTTCTAACTATGCAATGGGATGGTAATGAAAATTCATAGGGGAGGTATGAATGAGGATTACCAATTTTTTGGTAATCATCATTACTATGGTATACCCTATTACCATGCTAAAGAGTAACCAAACACTCTTCTCATTGTAATACAATCAAGATTACTATTGTATATATGCAATGGGGTTGAACCAAATGGATTTTAAGTTTAAAGGCTCTCACCTACCCTCTCCTCCTATTAGCCAAACACACCCTCAACTACGGGCTTATTATTTGAGTTACGTTATAAAAACACATTTACATGAATTGAAATAAAATTCTTCTTATATAATTATTTTATAAAAATTATTTTAAAAAAACAACTTGAATTTATATGGTTGTTGCTTTTGAGGTCTCCATAAGAAGACGAAGGTCAAAGAAAATAATACAGAGACGGACAACTCACAGCGACGTCAAAGATTCTTTTTTTTTTTTTTTTCCTTTTTAATCCGTTTGGCCAACAAGCCATGACTTGTTCTGGAAAAAGAAGGATTTCAGTGTCCCTATTGCGAAGAAAACTATTTGAGGGAAAAGCAAGAGATAGAGCAAAAGAGTAGATATAGAAAAAGAAAGCCAAAAAATATTTCTTTGAACAACAACAAAGGTGACTAGAAGAAAAAGTTTAGAAAAGCAGCAGAGCCCACTTGGAGTCAATTACTTTGGACGAAGACTGAGCTAAGGCCTCTCTCTCTCTCTCTCTCTCTCTCTCTCTCTCTCTCGCTCACTTCTGTATTAATCATTGGAGTTAGTACTCTCCCAATCGCTTCAGATTGTGGACTGTAATGGCATCCATTGGAGAAGAAGAAGAAAAGCCAAAGCTATCCACTGACCGAAAGTCTCCCTTCGAAGCAGAGATGACAATAGCTTCAACCATTAACCCCACACCTTCATGGTTTACTCCCAAAAGGTAATTCTGCACTTTCCCTAGATCTGTTCTTCAACAGTGTGGGTATGTGAACTAGATTCTGGGTTTTCTTTTTCTTTTTTTTTTTAATTTTAATTGAGTTTTTGTTATTTACTTGAGGACAACAGATTATGAATTTGGTGAAGTGCGTTACGTATTTATTTATTTATTTTTTGCTTGAAATTTAGATGTTTTTATGTAAGTGGGTTGTGTGTGTGTGTGTGGGTTTTTTTTTTTTTTTTTAACATACAATCTCTTTACCTCTGTTTTAGTGAGTTAGACTTTTTATGTTTTGGTATTGGTACAGAGAGGAAGAGTGAAATGATTTTTTATTTTGCTTGCAGATACTGATATGCAGATATGGTATTTTATTTTCCTGAGAGTTTTGCAGCTAACTGGGATAAGAAATTAATCATAAAACCAATGGTTGACTTCAGTTCTCTAACAGGCCGTTTGAGGTTTCCCTTGATTGGTGCTCATAAGCAAAAAAAGGGGGAAAAAAGAAATATTTTTTTGTAATTAATTATTATTTTTAATGTATCATTCTAATTTTCTCAGTAGAGGTATTGCTTAGTTGCATTCATCATATTGGCTAACCTCTGCTCCCAACTGTTGCTAGTAATATTATGATGCCCATTTCAATATAACAATTCAAGAAGCAACTTCATTTCATTCCTTCATGCATGAAATTTTGTAACATAGTTACTATCTTGTTCTTCTTTCAAATTCTGTTGAAAATGATTTAAGTATTTTTTAATTGTTTTCAACTAGAAAGGTTAAGTTTTTCAAACTTTATGATTGAATTTGAAAGCTCTTTTTTCATCTTGATTTGCAGGTTACTTGTTATATTTTGTGTCATAAACTTGTTGAACTATTTGGACCGAGGAGCAATAGCTAGCAATGGTGTTAATGGACGTAAGGCAACTTGCACAAATGGTACCTGTAAGCCCAGTACTGGAATACAGTAAGATATGCTTAGAATCTTAGACAGTGAAAATATCTCATACCTTTCGCCTTTAATTGTCATCAACATCATGCTGTATGTTGGGTGTTTCTCCTGGGGACTGGCTTGGTGCTATATTCCTTTTGCTTGTGTCATGTATTCTTACCATTGTTCTATATCCTTGTGAGGGCTTTTCACAAGAATTTTTGATGCGGAACAAAATGCTTTCATTATTTTCATATGAAACTTGTCTCAGAACAAGAACAGAATTAAGAAGAAAAGAGGAAAGAGAAATGGATCAAGGACGTTGTTACGTGTCTATTCCATAAGTAGCTTACATGTCACTTCTATTATACATTTGCTGTTAGTCAGTTCTATGGAGATACTGAGAGGCTATTTAAACAGAAGTTTCGTTGAATAAAGAATTGATTCGTTTCTTCTCTCTCTCTCTCTCTCACACACACACACATTTTTGATGCTCCTCCAGTCCTTAATATAAGACATATTTACCTAATTTGATTAGATTGAGGAAGTTGGTTAAGTTAGTTAATATAACATATATTTTCTAAAACACCCTAATCACCTTTGTTAATTCCCTTCTTCTTTCTCCTTCTTGATTATTGTTAAGAAAGCATCAATAGGGATAACTTAGGAAGAGATTGATAAATATGAAAATTGTCATATATTTAGGACTAAGATCAATTCTCCAAATATGTCTTATACTAAAGACCGGAGGGAGTATTTCTCATTGACCTGTAACAGAGGGGTAGAAAATCAGACTAAGTGGGGGGAATTCTTATTAAAATAAATATAAAATGGAAACCAACTTATTCCTGATCTGTGGACCCCCCTAAATACTTGAGCCATTTCTGGAATATATTAACAAAACCTAGTGCTAATAGGAACAGAAAAGTTAATGCTAATCAGGCTAGTGTACTTGTTTTCTTCCATTGTTATTCATGCTTGTCAAAATGCATTGAGAAGCATTGACCGCCTATATGTACAATACTATAATTTAGTTCTTTTATCTGTGAGATAACTGTCCCAGTTGCAAGTATGAGCTTTTGATGTAAAAAATTATTGAAGTTTTCCATGAATTTGGAACTATAATTTATAGTACCAGGTTTATTAGTTTTACAGTTTTATTTTTTTGTTTTTGACAGTATAGTTTCTCTGTCATGCAGGGGGGACTTCAAACTAAGCAATTTTCAGGATGGAGTTTTATCATCTGCTTTTATGGTCGGACTTCTTGTGGCTTCTCCAATATTTGCATCTCTAACAAAGAGGTAATAAACATTTGTGCTACGGTGGGTGACCGGGTGACCTATTATTGCTATGGTGTATGAGAGACTGATTCAAGATTCAGTCATTGGATGCTGGCGATTATTCTGTTCTATAACTTCTCCATTTGATGTTAACTCATTTGATGCATATGCATGTTACAATTTGAGTTTAAATGGTTTTAATTATTTTTATTCAATCTTGTATTTATTGACTTATGCATCTACCTTTGATTTGTCTTTAGACATGTGGGTGCTCTTAGCTTTATTTGTTCAAGTATTGAACCTCTTAATGCTTTAAAAGAAAATTTATCAATGAACAAAGCTTCCAAAAGCTTTCCGCTGTTTTAGACCAACGCTACTCATGGCATCTTGGACAATTTTTGTTGAAGTGACCCTCATAGTGTTCCATAACTGAACATCTATGGGTCTATGTATGTTTAAAATGTTTACAGCATAATCAAAAAGTGTTGCTAATAAAGGCTAGATGATTATGCATTTGACATTTATCCATTAAATCGAACATCTTGTATGTAGAGTATTAAACATTATTGAATGGAAAGTTGCTTGTTTTTCTCTGTTAAGAAGGTGAAGCACAGACCGGTGATGCGATCTTAAGATGGCATTATTAACATATGTGCATATTAATTTTCACACAATTTGTGTATTATGCAGTATAAATCCATTTAGGCTCATTGGAGTTGGATTGTCTGTCTGGACTCTTGCAACCTTTTGCTGTGGTTTCTCGTTTAATTTCTGGTCCATCGCAGTCTGTCGCATGTAAGTGATGTATATCCCATACTTGCCATATGTTTATCAAGTACATGAGTGATAAGAGAGTAAATTTTAAAATTTGGTTTCTTTGTTCTTTTTGCTTTTGCTATTCTCCATAGGCTGGTTGGTGTTGGTGAGGCTTCATTTATAAGTCTTGCAGCACCTTTCATTGATGATGTCGCCCCAGTTTCTCAGGTTTAATTTCTCCTTTGGATGCATCTCCTTATTTCAGATTTTAATAGTCACTATTGCTTGTTATGCTTATTATGAAGCCCCCCATACTTCAACAGAAAACAGCATGGCTTGCTATATTTTACATGTGTATACCATCAGGATTCGCGGTTGGCTATATCTATGGCGGCTTTGTAAGTTTTCCTTTGGTTTTCATGTCTTCATTAGACATAGTGACCCATCCTGTAAATATAAATCACATTTATATGTATCTTGTGCCTTGCTTTTTCTCCCTTAAATTTTCCTCTCTGATTTGATGTGGAGCAGGTTGGAAGTCATTTTGGTTGGCGTTGTGCATTCTGGGTGGAGTCTGTATTGATGCTTCCATTTGTTATTTTTGGATATTTTGTGAAGCCTTTGCATTTGAAAGGTGCACATCTTTCCATCATTAATTTCTTATGATCATGCGATTATTGCTTATTTTTTAAGTAATTGCAATGCGTATCCAGGTTTTGGTCCTGCTGAACCAAAAATGACACTGGCAACTGAGGCAGTTGCATCAGAGGTTCAAGGTGCTTTATACTAAGTTTAAAGGCATATAATCTATGCATGCTGTAACTCGCTTGTCTGTTAAAGTACCACAGTCCTATCTTATTATTGAAAAGATCATCCCCCATCACCCACCATAGACTTTTTTTTTTCCCTGCAACTTTACAGCAAGGGCGTAGATGTGAGTTTTTCTTGTAAGCATTTGTTAATAATTTGAAAATATTGGTCATAGTACATTACCAGCTCATCATCTGGAGGATATGCTCTCTCTTTTTTTTTAGTTGTAGTCTCTTTTGAGATATGCTTGGGTATTAGATAGCTCTTCTGATTTATCTCTAGATTTCTAGGACACCTAATCCTCTGTCACAGTCTTGAAACTTAACCTAATCTGTTTGTCAGTCTTAGCTTTGATCAACCCTCTCTATCTCTGATAAGTCATCCTAACCCTTAAGCATAGGCAAGATATAGAACAAAGGAAAGCTAAAAGAGAGTTTGAGTGAATATGACTTGTGTTAGCACTTGAAGGTATGAAGCCTTGAACACTTGGATTGACTGATTACAAATTAGGAGGGTGGAGATATTTATAGGGGGTCTCCAAGTTTCAGAACTCCACCATCTCCTTAATGGATGTTGGAGATCAATTATCCAACAGTGTACAATTATTCTCTAGGTTATTCTACCTAGATTTGGACATAGAATACTCTAGATATTTACAAGGACTACTCAAAAATTAGTGTTCACTATGCTATTCAAGGACTACTAAAAAATTATTCATAAATAGTTTGGCCCCTTTAGGATGATTCTAGATGCTTCATTGCCTTCTTATCTTAGAATTGCGAGCCATTACATCCTGCTCTACGTTTATCTCCAACCACAGTATAATCTTAATTTTTTGTCATTAAATCCATATTGTGCACAAAAACCTTAAACTTTCAGTAGACTCTGATTAATGACCTGTTTCAGTGAAACTTTTGCCTCTCAAGTTTCACCTTTCTCCCTTAGAATTTTGCTATATAAAGACTAATTTTCTTCTATCACTTTTTTCCATTTTCCCTTTCTTTCTTTAACACAAGTGGGAAAGGGAAGAAGTTTTGCTACATAATGAAAAGATAGTGAAATGTTTTTGTTTAAAGTGCCGATTGCGTTGTTTTCATTTCCCAGTTTAGTATAAATAACCATCCTTTTATCTTCAGGACTAAGTAAATTACTCTTAATTTTTACCTAATAAACAGAAATGTGCCATTTAGCTGGAATAGGTTTTTTTATTAGTTGGTTTCAGATGCACCAGATCTCTCTATCAATTTGGCTCTAACAAAATTCACTTTCTTGGTGTTAAGATATGGAAGCCTCAAGTAACCCTTTGACCTTGAGGGCGTTATTCCGAAATAGCAGCTCACATGAGTCTTCCAAGTAAGGACACTTGTACTAAATTTATACTATGTTTTCATTTAATTACATAGTCAATGGAAATGCCTTTACAAAAAAATTGCTTTTACCGATGATACATCTTGGCATTATGGCTAGAAATCCTTCTGATTAACCCAATGTTCTTCTCAAATAACTTTATTTCCTTATCATTAACATGTGGCATCTTTCAACGTGTATGTCTGATATCCTTCATGTTATAGTGGCTGATGTGTAAATTATTATTTTGGTATTTCTCTTTTATTGCAGGTCCAAAGCTGCATCCAGAAAATCAAATCAACTGTTGATTTTCTTGGAAGATATGAAAGTCCTTTTGCTGAACAAGGTTTATGTCATCAATGTTTTAGGTACTTTTTCCTCCTTCTAATCTCCTGTATGTTCCAGGACTTATTCCCTATGAATTCAATTGATATCTCAGTCTTCCATATGAATTTTATCTTTAACAGTCACTTTTTACGTTGTCACTTCATTTAATATCCTTTTACTATCATTTCCTCTTTGTAGGTTACATAGCCTATAACTTTGTCATCGGCGCTTACTCATATTGGGGGCCTAAAGCTGGTTATAACATATATAATATGGTTAGCTTTGTCTCTTCTAATGATTATATGTGCATATGATTTTAACAATTTTGTTCCTTCTTTCTTATAGGCCTTTTTATTTGCACAATGTGAGATATATCCCCTGTAGATTAAGATAATTCCAACTAAAGCATATGAATATTACTGTATATTAAAATAGGCTCTTATGGCAGACTAATGCAGATATGATATTTGGAGGAATTACAATTGTATGTGGAATATTGGGCACACTAGCAGGTGGCTTTCTTCTGGATTTCTTGACCAACACCTTATCAAATGCATTTAAGGTTGGTATCCGACTATTATACTTGCTTCTGTTGAAAGAACTTGATAACTAACATGAAACACCTAATAACTGCATCTAAGTTTTTTCCCCCTTTTAATCTATGGCATGACATGAATAGTCATACCTAAGTTCCACCTAGCATATTGCTTATATTCCATTGCTCTATTCTCAATATCGCTTTAAAATCTCTTGCAGCTTCTTGCGATGACCACATTTATAGGTGCGGCATTTTGCTTTGGTGCATTCTTATTTCAAAGCATGTATGGCTTCCTTGCTCTTTTTGCTGTTGGTGAAATTCTTGTCTTTGCTACTCAGGTAATATTCTCCTCTTTGTCAGGAATAGCTATTTGTTTGACTGTTCTGTTTTCGTTTCTATTAAAAACAATGATTGCTTGTTTTATTGAACCTTACTAAATAATTTATGTGCTTGTTGTCAAGGAATAATTGATATTTCACTTTTAACAAGCATCTGATCATGAAGCTCCTACTAAGTTAAGGTGCTATTTGGTGAATGGAAGTTTAATTTGTTATGATTTATTTTTAGGGTCCTGTAAATTATGTATGTCTACATTCTGTTAAACCAAGTTTGAGGCCCCTATCAATGGCAATTTCAACTGTTGCTATCCATATCTTTGGAGATGTGCCTTCCTCACCCATTGTTGGAGTCGTCGAGGTCAGTTTTTATTTATTTATTTACTTACTCACTCATTTATTTATTTATCAATTATATCACGAAGATTTGAACCTTAATTACATCCTTCACCTTCATTTTTAGTACCTAGATGACCCTTAGTTAAACGGGTAGTGTGCAGAGTTTATTTTTTTCACTGGGTCTCTTTTCTAGTTTTCTACGTAAACTTGAGTTGTTATGTTGGAAATCTTTTGGGAAATTGATGTCCATTACTTGCCATGTTGGTAGCAAGATGCTGAGTGAAAACAATCTTTCAGCTGCTAAATTTTAGATAAAATGACAGTACAACAACGACAACAAGTCTCATACTACTAGGTGGGATCAGCCACATGGATCACATGGCGTTATTGTGTTGTTAACCAAAAAGTCCTGTTCAACGACTGTATTGAGCGTTCTCTTTAGTCTTTCTCTACCTTTTTTTATAGGACTGCATACTTTCTGATCTGCATACTTAATACATGTTCAAACCTTCTCAACCTTATGTTTGGATAGAGAGAAAATTAGAGGAGAAAGAATACTAAGAAGGAAAACTTCTAAAAATAGTATTTTTTTTTTCCAACCATTTTTGGAAGTTTTCATTGCTAGTATTCCCTCCCCCTATTACCCCCCTCACTTTTCTCTCCATCCAAACTTAGGGTAAACAATTTTCTTCTATTTTCTTTTCAATAAGAATCTACCTTCCAGATGCTATTTGGACAGTTAAAATCATGTTTCCTTGCTGTTAGCAGCGAAGAGGTCATGGAGTCCAAAAAGATGGATGATACTCCCAAAGTCTTTTATTATAAGTTCCTTCACATGGTCCTCCAATATTCCCATTGTTTGAAACCTTAATTATTCCCCAAGTATCCTTCAGTTTGATATTTCTAACTAATTAACTAACCTCCAGACTAAGTAGACAATGCCCTCTAATTAATAAACTTCATTTAGGGTAATTTTGAAATTCAAAATGTCAATTAATTCCAACTAAATTCCTCAATCTATGCAAAGTTGTTAATAAAGTACTTATAATAAGGATGAGAGGAATTAGCATTTAAAGATCAAGTGTCTGATACGTGCTGGTATTACAGGATCATATCAACAACTGGAGAACAACTGCCCTTCTTCTAACTGCTGTATTTTTTCCGGCAGCCGGATTCTGGTTCATCGGTAAGTCCCATGTTAACTTTACCCATCCACGTGTTTTTACACCAACAAGAATTGTTGAACATGATATAACTTTTATATATGAGGGTAAGTTTCGACACAATGGTAAGGTTGCTGCCTTGTGACTTAGAGGCCACAAGTTCCAATTTTAGATATAGTCTCACCCCTTCAGGAGTAATAAGACTACGCACATCTATTCCTCACAGATCTCGAGCATTGACCTACCCTTTTGATGTAACTATTATAGATGTTTTGATTGTATCATTTCAATAACAAGTACCAATTACTGCATCAAACATGGAAAATATTGAGTACCATGATTATCTTTTACTTTTGTATGCTATATATATACACTTATACTCCTACAAGTATTAGTGCTTTCAGACAGGTTCATGAGATCATGATCCATGTTATGTGCTGGCAGGAATATTCTTACCCAGCGAAGATAAATTTAATGAGGATAGCAACAATGTAGTATATTCCGGAGAACCTTCAAACACGCCATTGCTTCGAGAGAAGCCTAGAGAAGTCGAAGCAGCAGCCGTAGAAGCAGCATCAAAAGCTAAATCCCCGGAATGTTGACATTCTGACAATGATTATAGGAGCAATGTCCAGAGGCACAATTTGTCAAGAGGGAGAGGATCAATGCGTTGTAAATAGTATTTAGATATGGCAGTAAATGTGAGTAATAGTTGTATAATTATATTTGGTTGATGTTTTTTTACGGTTGATTGACTAGAACCACAGTGGAAATCATATTTATATAATTATATATATGGATGAAACTCAGGAAATATTATTTTGTTAGTATAGTTTTCCATAAATGGTGGATATAAATAAATCCATTTATCTCCTATGTACACTTTTTTATATATAAAAGTTTAAAATTCAGTGAGTTGGATTTTGGGGTTCATCAAAGTTAAGGTATGCTTTCAGACTAATGGCGCTTACAGAAGTATTTACAAACTGTCCGCCAAAAAGAACCTCAATGATAGTAAGATTTGATTATGATCCAATTTCTTGTCAATTGGAATAAACTTTTATTAGCTTATCTTTTTTTTAATCAAAAGCATGCTTTAAGGTTTTTTTTTTTGGGAGGGGGGTGTGGAGGTGGATGTTAATGGGTACCGTCCTAATGAAAGCGTTCGGGTCCTTGGGACAGCATTTGTTGTCCTGGCCCCGGTCAGGATGGGACAGGATTGTCCTGATTTGTTTTTGTTTTTTCATTCTGAAACTTTCTTTTCTGTCGTTCCTGTAAGAGTCTGGGCCCAATATTGAAACAATAAGAAAGAAAGAAAAAAATGCATAACATCAATTTTACTAATACAGAACAAACACATGGGAACAAATTTTTTATTTGAAAGAAAAAGACGGTTAAATAAAATTTGAATTTACAAAACTCTAAAAGGTCTAATAAGAAAAGAAAATGCTAGAGAGATGGTTTTTTTTTTGGGGGGGGGGTTTATGGGTTTTTGATGTCTAAGAGAAAAGATCAAAAATACTCAAATTGTCTATTCTATTATGAATTTATTATTGCATATACTCATCATCCTGTCAATGATGCCTTATACCTTTATCAGACATCTTTGACTACTCAAATATAGATAATAATAACCTAAGAATAACAAGTAACAACTATTATTAGGCGTCATCAATAACTTAAATATAGATAATTAATAATTTGTGTATAAAGATTGACAACTTAAACTCTATAAATTGTTAATCTTTATATCTAAGTTGATAATTGTTATACTTAAGTTATCATTACTTATACTCAATTTGTCGGCAATGCCTAATGGAGTAGTTGTTAAATGCTATATTCAATTTATCATTGTTAATACTCAAATTGTTACCAACACCTATAAGGCGTTGCTGACAAGTTTAGACAATTAAAACTTTAAAATAGAGATTGACAACTTAAACCCATTTTGCCTATCCTCCCTTGCTGGTGTCCACCTCGGCCGCCCACCTCCACCACTCACTGCCAAGGTCCTTCTCTATCTCATCTTCTCTCTTCCTTGATGGCTACCATCTGCGTTGTAAAACACAAACAAAAACCTAGTCATAACCATAAATCACAACCATCATTGTTTTAGATCTAAAAAACAAGAAATTGAACAAAAAATAAACCCACACTGAAATCAAACAGCTGCAAGCCAAGATCAACTACTACAAGTCAAGATCAAACTGTAAAAAGAAAAAAAGAAAGAAAGAAAGAAAGAAAGAAATCGAATGCACACTAAAAAGAGAGAAACCAAATTTTGTTTTTCAAAAGGAAAATCAAAGAACTTGCAATGGTTGGACTAGATCGGACTTTGAACTTGCGACAGAAGCAAGATTGGACTTCGTACTCATGATGGAAGCTAGACGATGATGGTGTCCTTGTCGACAACAATGATGAGCATGGAAGGGGGTGCCGAACTCCAACTTCTGCTTTTGCTACAAAAAACTCCTTTGGGCTCATCAATTTGGCTATTGGATGCCAGAGGGGGAGGCAGTGAGAGGTGGAGGTGGACACCTGTGATGAGTAGAGAGAAAGAGGAGAGAGAAGAAATAGTAAAATATAGAGAAGGAGGGTATTTAAGTCTTTTTCTTTAAACTTTGATATTCCAGATTCCTACTAAACTAAAGTATCTAATTATCTTTTTGTTAATTTAATAGGTATTTTCAAGTTTTTCAAATTCAAATGGTATTTATGTATTTTTTTTTTCTTTTTATTATTTAGGGTGAGTAAGAGATTAATTTTAGGGAAAATATTTTTGAAAAAATTGATCTACCCAAGACCGGATCTGGAGACCCTCTCCCAAAAATTTTTCCTGTCTTGATTTGCCCGAATTTGAGATGGAAAAATCTTGAACAACCCTAATCGAGACTACGGTCTAACAAATGAATTATTATTATACATGAATTCTCTTAATCTTACATTATTTGGTTTAAGACGAGTAATGGGAGATTAATGGTAGTTGGATTGAGTAGAAAAAACTCAGATTTCCATTAAATAAAGTTGAAGTTTCAAACTTTTATGAATGAAAAACAAGTTGCAAGAGTTTCAGTTTCCTAATGACAATATATGAATTTAGTTGTTATCATATAGCAGTATTTTGCAATCCTTTACATTTGCAATTATCTTGGTATCTATTGCATTCACCATTTTTGCATTCAGGAGGGAGATAATCTTCGCATCATTATATTCCCCCAAGTACATCCATGTTACCTAAAATATAAAATATAATATAAATCAATATTATTTGCATTTATTTACATTATGGATAGTTTTAATGCACATAGTTAAAGAAAGTATTAAAAAAATCAACACCACTTTATTACAAGTAACTAATTACCTTGTAGCAAAAAACAAAAAAACCTAATTACTTAGTATTGGCAAATAAGTTCTGTTAGCAAAGTTATAAAATTTAATAAAGAAAAAAATAGAACAAATTACATTCAGGTCCAGAATAAAAAAATGATTCTTTAAAATCTTAAAATTATTAAAAAGACTTTTACAATAAATTTTAATAATGGATTTATCAATAAACACCCATAAATTTAAATTTATATGTAAGAGACCATTTTTTAATTTTTCTCTTATTGGATACTTAACATTCCCCAAAAAAAAATACATCTGCAAAATGATTTGTCCTAATTTCAACTAGAAAAAAAAAAATTTGAGCCTCATGCCCTTTTTGAGGTCTAGGTGTCTAACAAATTTCTGTTGCCATCTTGAAAAACATATTTTAGCACAAAATTTAACCTGTGACGAAAAATCCTTGATGAAAACAAACGTCTATTTTAAGCTATTTAAAGTAGCTAGGCCACTAATATAGGATGATGAAAAACACTATAACGACAACGATTATTAGAGGCTTCAATGAAGAAACCCACGTCGAAAAAGTTGTAATTATGAATTATGAGAGGCTTCAATATAGAAATCCCTCTCCAAAAATAGGCGTATGCCGCTTCATGCAACGAGCACACGGTATTCTTTAGTAAAAGGCGAAAGAATAGTTCGCTCTGTGCTCATTGCACGGCTCCGTGAATTGTGAGAGTTCGAATGGCGCCTTTATATAGTCCTTCTGCAACTGACTCTTCTCAATAACCTCCCGATGTGGGACTTCTTAATGCCACAAAGCCACAAACTGATAATGTAATAACTGACAGACCCACACAATTTTTGGTCTTTGAGCTATTACCCGTTATTGTTGTTACTTTGTTTCTGTTTTCTTTTTATTTTTTCTCTGTTTAATGTAATGTTATGAAAGTAAAGATTCTAACTATCATATTTTTTCATGTTTGAATTTGAATCCTCAGAAGGAGGGACTATGGTAACGTATGATTAATTGCGATTGAAATTTGGTTATGTTGTATCTGACTAAAGAAAAAAGCATTGTGAATTATTGTCAACCATACTAGTTGGCAAAAAAATATCAACTATTTAACATTTTGTGATATTTGCATATTGTTCCGTGGAATTAATAAGCAAAATTATATTTAACTTCTCTTAACTTTTTGTTAAGTACGTATAATCTCCATAAGTTTTGAAACTTTTCAATAAATGCCCCTAAACTCTTATATTTAAGCAAATAACTCCCTTACTAATAGTTTTGTTCATTTTTAAGCATAACTGATTTTAAAATAGGGTGTATGGATAAATTTTTAGAAAAGTATAATTGAAAAGCAATATTATAAGATAACTATAGTTTGTGGTTTATAACTGATGTTCACATATATGAGGCTGCAAACCGTGGTTTTGAATTTTGGCATGTATAAACGTGTTAGGCAACATATGAAAGAACTGTGATTTTGAATTCTTGATTGATTTTGGCATGTATAAAGCGTGTTTAAATATTTATTCAAGAAAACCATGGTTTTGAATTTTCAATTATACTCAAAATCAATTTTATAAATATACATTACTACAGATTTAGGCATATAAACACTAAATAAATTATGGTTATAGCAAAAAAAAAAAAAAAGGTCATGTATGTTGAGATGGAAGTTGCACAAGAATAATTATATAATTCTATCTAATAATATCTCAAATTTATACTTTTAAGATAAATATAATATGTTAAGATTTTAATCTAATATATAATATCTATTAATATCTTAAAGAGACTGGATAGGTGGGATTCTAAAAAAAAATTATTTGATAATACTTGACAATTAAAGAACCATAATGTATTCTTTAAAAGTATTTAACACTTATAAGTGAAAATCATGATATGTAAAAAGATGAGATTCTAAAAAAAATTATTTCATAATACTTGACCGTTTTTCAAACAGAACTGTTATATATTCTTTAAGATTACTTAAAGGTTAAAAATGATAACTGTCATATATAAAAATGTAGGATTTTAAAAAATATCAAATATAAAGAGGCGAGATTCTACACAAAAGTTATTTAAAAATACTTATGGTTCGTCACAAAAATATGTGAGATTCGAAAAAAATATTATTTGACAATATATTACTGTTCTTTATAAAGAATCGTCAAGTATCCTGTTATATAAAAAAATATTTGACAATACTCGTTAAGTAATTTAACAATATATTAATATATTTTTTATTGATATATTAATTAATATTATGGACAATACACTACGGTTCTTCATAAAGAACTGTTAAGTATTCTTTCATCTAAAAAGGTGGGATTCTAAAAATATCAAATATAAGAAGGAAGGATTCTAAAACGAATTTTATTTGATACAACTCTTTCAATACATTCTTATACATTTTTGAGTTTCCCTAGTGGGTCTCATAACTCTTTTTTTCATGGGTTTTGCTCCGTCATTGTAAGTTTCATCCTCCACCACTAATATGAATATTCACTTTGCAGCTCTTTCCTCTCGGGATCTTCTTTGAGTAAGCTTTCATTTTTTTCAATTAACATTTTTAGCTTCATTTTATTTTTTTTATAACGAGAGCTCACTAGTTGAGGCTCAAACCACTTGATTATTTAGGAAGAAGAATCACAGACAAAAAATTATATCTAATTTTTGATGATGGCATTTGGTTTGAAGATAAAAACACCGGAGAAAAGTAGATAACACAAAAAATTGATGAGGTAAAATGTCGAATTTTTTTATTATTGTTTTATTGCAGTAAAAATAATTATGATTACTCTAGATTATATAAACTAAAATCAATATAACTTTTTTCTCCTAGTTTTTAGTAGTTTGTTGAGTCACGATCTACTTAAACGTTCACCCTTTTACATTACTAAACTTTAATAGGTATATTGAAATCACATCTGAGATTTACTCAAGTTTTAATATTTGCCAATTTATATATATTTTTTCATATTTATATTATCCTTTTTACAGTTACTGAAACTCTGGAGTATTGACACGACAATTTACAACAAAGATATTAGAGAATATTGTAAATTTTTTTAATATATTTTCTCTTAGGATTCAAAAAATTATAAGATAATGTTCAAGAGTGTTTAAATGATTAATTTCTTTTAAATTGTATGATATTTATCTATAATGTATTGAATTTTGAATATTTTAAATAATTTTTTATTTAATATTGTTATCTTGTTATTATCAATAAAACTAAATATATTATATTTGGTTTTATACACTAAATATTAGCAATAAAACTAAATAATAAAAAAATAACTATATATAATAAAAAATTAAAATCAATACATTACGGTTATTTAATAAATAACCATTATATATGCTTATGCTCTCAATATACTACAGTGCATATATATCGGTCCGAAATTGAGCATATATAAAGCTAGCATGTATGATGGTTCATAACCAATTTATGACCAATAATAATTGTTATATATCGACGATTTTATAATAGTGACCAAAATACCAAATCTATTATCAAAATCATAGTTATGAATCAATTTCATTTAAAATTTATTCTCCCACTATTAATCCAAATACAAATAAGTTACATGCATACACAAATATATGCACCGGCCATAAGGGATATGAAGCTGTGGGACCCGTTAACGTCTACAAACTGAAATATATCAAACAAATTCTTTGAATTGCTGAAACCCACATGAATCACCATTATTGTTGTTTGTTCTTGAAAAACATGTAGATTCGTATCAAATGTAGCCCTAAATACCAAAGGCGTATGAATACTCCTCTATTAATGAGAATGAGGGTTCAATTTCGCTGGTTGTAATTCAGATAGTTAGTGCTGCCCTTGTAATTTTTTTTTTTTTTAAAAATGTCATCCTAGACCACAATGCACTTGTTAATTGTTATCAATGGTCAATCTAATAACTTGCTACAGAAAGGGCACATGGCCATTAACTTCTCTACAAATATAACATTTAGAAATTAATTAATTTAAGATACCGGGTGCCAAAAATATTTTAAGGTGTATTATACAATTTAATCCAAATAAATAAGAATACAAAAAAATAAAAAATAAAAAATAAAAAAATGGTCCCTCACCCAAAATTAGGGGATGGGCATACCCTCCTCAAAGATGCAATGAGTAGGGCATGCCGACCCTTTACGTTTTGAACTTCTGATCATGAACAAATAATTTTCTTGATTTGTTAAACTTGTGTTAATAATGTATCCAGTAGTCGAGTACAAGTCCAACAACAGCCGAGATAAAATCATGGTATTTAAATTCAATATGACTCAACCAATCATACTAATGAACTAGTCAACTAATCTCCTGACTGGTCCATCAAAAGTTTTGAACAGGTTGACTAGTTTTGAACGGATTGAAACAATGTCGTTTTGAGTTGAAAAAATAGCAACATGTCAAATTCGTGTTTTAATAACTTTGTTTGGTTGGATGATGTGTCATTCATACATGAATATTCCATTTATTTATAAATTAATTCCTTTTTATTTAAATAATACTCTTTCATGATTATTTACAAATATTTTTTTATGTATTTTAATTACATTATATTGTTTTAATCATGATTCGATTAGATTAATCACGGCTAAACCACTGACCTTTAAACTACTGTCTCAACCAGTTTAACAACAACAACAAGCATATCACATTAGGTGAGGTTGGCATGAATTGCACGGCACCATTGTGTTCGATTAACATCTAAATCTTTAGATAGATTATTAATCTAAAGATCTCACTCAATAACAAAAGCGGCACCTTGCTATCAGGTAAAATTTGGAAATAGGAGCTTTTACACAAAGATCATGAGGAGTGGGAAAAAAATCTGTAAAAGAAAGGCCTATCTAGTGATCCTTTCCTCAGCAAACCAAAGGAAAATTTCCAAAGTCTGTGTGTGGATCATAAGAATGGCATCCCAACAACTGAAATAAGTGCTACATCGAAATCTTAAGCCGAAAAAAACTCATTTTAAAAAAATGACACTTTTCCAATAGGCTTCAAGCACTAAGTGTCTAACTAATTTCTCTCGCCATATTGAAAAACATATTTTAGCACCAAATTAAACCTGTGATGAGAGCAAACGTCTATTTTATTCTACATAAATTAGCTAAGCCATTAATATAGAATGATGAAAAACACTATAACGACAACGATTATTGGAGGCTTCAGTGAAAAAACCCATGTCGTAAAAGTTGTAATTATGAATTATGAGAGACTTCAATATAGAAATCCCTCTCCAAAAATAGGCGTATGCCGCTTCATGCAACGAGCACACGGTATTCTTTAGTAAAAGGCGAAAGAATAGTTCGCTCTGTGCTCATTGCACGGCTCCGTGAATTGTGAGAGTTCGAATGGCGCCTTTATATAGTCCTTCTGCAACTGACTCTTCTCAATAACCTCCCGATGTGGGACTTCTTAATGCCACAAAGCCACAAACTGATAATGTAATAACTGACAGACCCACACAATTTTTGGTCTTTGAGCTATTACCCGTTATTGTTGTTACTTTGTTTCTGTTTTCTTTTTATTTTTTCTCTGTTTAATGTAATGTTATGAAAGTAAAGATTCTAACTATCATATTTTTTCATGTTTGAATTTGAATCCTCAGAAGGAGGGACTATGAGCTTGTTTGTTTGAGCTTATTTGAATCGGGCTTATTATATAAGCCCGATTCACGTAAATCGAGATAAATCTCCTCCACATATTTATCTCGTAGACCGTGAAAGCACTTCGTAGACCGTAAAAGTACCTCGTAGACCGTAAAAACTACCTCGTAGACCGTAAAAGTTACTTTGTATTCCGTGAATTACAATTCATAAGCACGATTGAAATTTTCAACCGCTGTTCCAAACAAGCACTATGGTAACGTATGATTAATTGCGATTGAAATTTGGTTACGTTGTATCTGACTAAAGAAAAAAGCATTGTGAATTATTGTCAACCATACTAGTTGGCAAAAAAATATCAACTATTTAACATTTTGTGATATTTGCATATTGTTCCGTGGAATTAATAAGCAAAATTATATTTAACTTCTCTTAACTTTATGTTAAGTACGTATAATCTCCACAAGTTTTGAAACTTTTCAATAAATGCCCCTAAACTCTTATATTTAAGCAAATAACTCCCTTACTAATAGTTTTGTTCATTTTTAAACATAACTGATTTTAAAATAGGGTGTATGGATAAATTTTTAGAAAAGTATAATTGAAAAGCAATATTATAAGATAACTATAGTTTGTGGTTTATAACTGATGTTCACATATATAGGGCTGCAAACCGTGGTTTTGAATTTTGGCATGTATAAATGTGTTAGGCAACATATGAAAGAACTGTGATTTTGAATTCATGATTGATTTTGGCATGTATAAAGAGTGTTTAAATATTTATTTAAGAAAACCATGGTTTTGACTTTTCAATTATACTCAAAATCAATTTATAAATATGCACTACTACAGATTTAGGCATATAAACACTAAGAGGCTGTTTGGAATAGCTTATGAAAATTTTATAAGTGTTTATGAATTGTAATTTACGGTCTACGAGGTAACTTTTACGGTCTACGAGGTAGCTTTTACGGTCTACGAGGTGCTTTTACGGTCTACGAGGTGCTTTCACGGTCTACGAGATAAATATGTGAAGGAGATTTATCTCGATTTACGTAAATCGGGCTTATATGATAAGCCCGATTCAAAAAAGCTATCACAAACAGCCCCTAAATAAATGATGGTTATAGCAAAAAAAAAAAAAAGTCATGTATGTTGACATGGAAGTTACACAAGAATAATTATATAATTCTATTTAAAAATATCTCAAATTTATACTTTTAAGATAAATATAATATGTTAAGATTTTAATCTAATATATAATATCTATTAATATCTTAAAGAGACTGGATATGTGAGATTCTAAAAAAAATTATTTGATTATACTTGGCAATTAAAGAACCATCATGTATTTTTTAAAAATATTTAACACTTATAAGTGAAAATCGTGATATATAAAAAGACGAGATTCTAAAAAAATTTTATTTCATAATACTTGACCGTTCTTCAAACAGAACTGTTATATATTTTTTAAGATTACTTAATGGTTAAAAATGATAACCGTCGTATATAAAAATGTAGGATTTTAAAAAATATCAAATATAAAGTTATTTAAAAATACTTATGGTTCGTCACAAAAAAATGTAAAGTATTATTTAATATGGAAATGTGAGATTTTGAAAAAAAAATTATTTGATAATATATTACTTTTCTTTATAAAGAATCGTCAAGTATCCTGTCATATAAAAAATTATTTGACAATATTCGTTAAGTAATTTAACAATATATTAATATATTTTTTATTGATATATTAATTAATATTATGGACAATACACTATGATTCTTCATAAAGAACTGTTAAGTATTCTTTTATCTAAAAAGGCGGAATTCTAAAAAATATCAAATATAAGGAGGAATGATTCTAAAAAGAATTTTATTTGATGCAACTCTTTCAACAAATTCTTATACGTTTTTGAGCTTCCCTAATGGGTCTCATAACTTTTTTTTTCCATGGGTTTTGCTCAGCCATTGTAAGTTCCATCCTCCACCACTAACATAAATATTCACTTTGCAGCTCTTTCCTCTTGGGATACATTCTTAGCTTCATTTTATTTTTTTATAACGAGAGCTCACTAGTTGAGGCTCAAGCCACTTGATTATTTAGGAAGAAGAATCACAGACAAAAAAATGATATCTAATTTTTGGACTCGGCTTGCATCCGCTGCAAGCCTGTCTGCTGCATGTCCTCTGCATCAAAACTGCACCGTTTTGGTGCAATTTTGAGTAGAGGATGATGCTGAAATTTTTTTTATATCTAAAAAAATGATATTCAGTATTTTAAAATATTTTTCTTAATATATCTTGTATTTTAAAATACTTTTTTAGTAGCATATAGCAGTGTATTAGCAGACTAATTGCAATTTTACCCTTAACGTATTTTTTAGCTCCAAAAATTACTTTAAAATACTAGATGCTACTTAAAAAATATTTTAAAGTGGATGGAAATTAATAAACTAGTATCTTAAATTTTGGGTGCTTGTTACTACTAAGGAAAATACATTAATAGTAAAATTCTAGTCAGTCTCCTAAGACACTAGGTATAACTGAAAAATATTTTAAAGGGTTTAAAGCACCAAAAATATTTTAAAGTAATTTTTGGAGCTGAAAAAATTCATTAAAGGTAAAATTGAAATCAGTCTACTAACATACTGTGTCCAACTGAAAAAATATATTAAGGGGTTAAAGCACTAAAAATTATTTTAGGCTACTATATACTACTAAAAAAATATTTTAAGATACAAGATATATTCAGAAAAATATTTTAAAATACTGAATATCATTTTTTTTAGATATAAAAAAAATTTCAGCATCATCCTCTACTCAAAACTGCACCAAAACGGTACAGTTTTGGTGCAGAGGACATGCAGCGGATGCAAGCCGAGTCCCTAATTTTTTATGATGGCAGTTGGTTTGAAGATAAAAACACCGGAGAAAAGTAGAGAACACAAAAAATTGATGAGGTAAAATGTCGAATTTTTTTATTATTGTTTTATTGCAGTAAAAATAATTATGATTACTCTAGATTATATAAACTAAAATCAATATAATTTTTTTCTCCTAATTTTTAGTAGTTTGTTGAATCACGATCTATTTAAACGTTCACCCTTTCACATTCCTAAACTTTAGTATGTATATTGAAATCAAATATGAGATTTACTCAAGTTTTAATATTTGCCATTTTTTATTATATATATATATATATATATATATATATATATATATATATATATATATATTATCCTTTTTGCAGTTACTGGAACTCTGAAGTACTGACACGACAATTTACAACAAAGATATTAGAGAATATTGTAAATTTTTTTAATATATTTTCTTTTAGGATTCAAAAAATTATAAAATAATGTTCAAGAGTGTTTAAATGATTAATTTCTTTTAAATTATACAATATTTATCTATAATGTATTGAATTTTGAATATTATAAATAATTTTTTATTTAATATTATTATCTTGTTATTATCAATAAAACTAAATATATTATATTTGGTTTTATATACTAAATATTAGTAATAAAACTAAATAATAAAAAATAACTATATATAATAAAAAATTAAAATCAATACATTACGGTTATTTAATAAATAACCATTATATATGCTTATACTCTCAATATATTACAATGCATATATATCGGTCCGAAATTGAGCATATATAAAGCTAGCATGTATGATGGTTTATAACCAATTTATGGCCAATAATAATTGTTATATATAGACGATTTTATAATAGTGACCAAAATACCAAATCTATTATCAAAATCATGATTATGAATCAATTTCATTTAAAATTTATTCTCACACTATTAATCCAAACACAAATAAGTTAGATGCATACACATATATATGCACCGTGCATAAGGGATATGAAGCTGTGGGACACGTTAACGTTCAGTTTCGTATCAAATGTAGTCCTAAATACCAAAGGCCTTATAGCATCGTAGTATGAATACTCCTCTATTAATGAGAATATGAGGGTTAAATTTCGCTGGTTGTAATTCAGATAGTTAGTGCTGCCCTTGTAGTTCTTTTTTTTTTTTAAAGAAAAATGTCGTCCCAGACCACAATGCACTTGTTAATTGTTATCAATGGTCAATCTAATAACTTGCTACAGAAAGGGCACATGGCCATTAGCTTCTCTACAAATATAACATTTAGAAATTAATTAATTTAAGATACCGGGTGCCAAAAATATTTTAAGGTGTATTATACAATTTAATCCAAATAAATAAGAATATAAAAAAATAAAAAATAAAAAAATGGTCCCTCACCCAAAATTAGGGGATGGGCATACCCTCCTCATAGATGCAATGAGTAGGGCATGCCGACCCTTTACGTTTTGAACTTCTGATCATGAACAAATAATTTTCTTGATGTGTTAAACTTGTGTTAATAATGTATCCAGTAGTCGAGTACAAGTCCAACAACAGCCAAGATAAAATCATGGTATTTAAATTCAATATGACTCAACCAATTATACTAATGAACTAGTCAACTAATCTCCTGACTGGTCCATCAAAAGTTTTGAACTGAGTAGTTTTGAATGGATTGAAACAATGTCGTTTTGAGTTGAAAAAATAGCAATATGTCAAATTCGTGCTTTAATAACTTTGTTTGATTGGATGATGTGTCATTCATACATGAATATTCCATTTATTTATAAATTAATTCCTTTTTATTTAAATAATACTCTTTCATGATTATTTACAAATATTTTTTTATGTATTTTAATTACATTATATTGTTTTAATCATGATTCGATTAGTTTAATCACGGCTAAACCACTGACCTTTAAACTACTGTCTCAACCAGTTTAATCACGGCTAAACCATTAACCTTTAAACTACTGTCTCAACCAATTTAATGAGAGGTCTTGTTTTCAATACCTTGGTTAAAACCATAATCTTCAGTTTAGCACTTTGGCACCATCTGGCTTTCATCCCAAGAGAATGAAAAATGATAATTAAAACACAAAATTGTACAATGCACGATAGCAAAAGATAAGATTATATATATATATGGAACTAAAAGTGGGGACAAAAAAGAACTGATATAGAACAGATACATTTATCCAGAAAGCACAACAACAGAAGAAGAGTTCATGACATCATACTATAGGGGACAGAAGAGTTTCCAAAGAATGAAGGCAGAAGCAGTAGGTACCACTCTATCAAATGAGTACCAATGCATCAAATGTTACGCAAGTGAGAGCTCACCTGCAGGAATGGATCTCTTGACAAGTCTGTTCCAGGATTCGTTGGTCTCTTCTATGACTTTTAGAGCATAAGCCTGTTTTTATCACATTCGAAGTTCATGATGCTTATCAGACAACAAGATGAGGATAATAATCAAAGTGGAAATTACAAAATGTCCAAAGACGATATGTCACGGTACACTACTATTACTACTACTAGTACGACACATGCCTCTCTAAATTATCTTTCTTTGGTTTATTACAGACAGAAAACATATCCTGATCCCCAAAAATGATGTCATTCTCGTTTTGATTCTATCAAGATTAGTCAAGCAAAGTAAAGTGCTGAAAAAATTAAGCCTGCTTAGTTGATCATCAAGCAAGTTCAGCAACCTCCTTATGTTCAAGCTTCCCAATTGAAAGTGATAAGAAAAGTGACACGTTGCTATAACAACAACAATAAGCATTATCCCATCAGGTGAGGTTGGCATGAATTGCACGGCACATTGTGTTCGATTAACAACCAAATCTTTAGATAGATTGTTAATCAAAAGATCTCGCTCAATAACAAAAGTGGCACCTTGCTATCAGGTAAAATTTGGAAATAGGAGATTTTACACAAAGATCATGAGGAGTGGGAAAAAATCTGAAAAAGAAAGGCCTATCTAGTGATCCTTTCCTCAGCAAACCAAAGGAAAATTTCCAAAGTCTGTGTGTGGATCATAAGAATGGCATCCCAACAACTGAAATAAGTGCTACATCGAAATCTTAAGCCGGAAAAAACCAAGTGCCAACGGAAACCAACACAATCATCGCTCACCCACTAGAGCACGTTCTCGGATATCATTCAAATATACTCGGACCAAAGAAAAATGGTTTTCCTTTTTATTTATCTTTCCTAATTTATTCTCTATTAGTCAGATGAGCTTTAAAAAGTGTTAGACTTAATTTCCATCTTTCCCCTAAAAACCAAGCAAATTGTATCATTCACATATTCCATTCTCTTCAATTTCAATATATGATTTACAGAGTTTGACTACTTAGCAGAGGAGACACAATATAATGAAACTAGAGCATTGAATTATGGTATTTATAAGCAACAAGAAGAACAATAAAGTTATTTTAAGAAGGTAAGCTGATAATCTTGGACTAAACTTGAAAAACAGAAAGATAATATTTACTGATAGTCAGATACTTGCGTTATAACATGAAAATAGCAAATATACCTTATTTGCTGGCTTGTTGCCGAGGCCGAATTTATTAGCAGGTTTTCCATCAGGAATCTTGTAGTCTCTGAACCAATCCCTAATCGCAGTAAGGGTGCCCTGAAGACAACTCCCAGATTAATCACCAATAAAAATTGCCAATTAAGGCAACAATCAATCCTTATGAGTTTACTGGTGGCATCAAACTTTGTGTACTTGCAACAAGTTTATTCTGGATGCATCTTTGGTTCAAGTGATATAATTTGACTAAACAGTTAGTTGCCCGGTGTGCAATAACTGTACATTAGTTGACCGGCCCAAGTAAAAGCATATGTCACAACATTTCAATTAAGAGACTGTAAACATAAAAAGGATGCAAGGATCCTGCTCATTGATAAAATAAACACACAAACACACACAGAGTTGTAGTTATATGTACAATTCACCAGGTCTTCCGCATCGATGACCATAACATCACCTTCTAACTAAAACTGGTTTATTCAAAATTAGAGTATGTCATTTTTTTTTTTTTTGGGGGACCTGATGAATAGAGTTTGTCATTTGAAAAGCGCATTATTAAGCTTGTCTCCCAAAGATAGAGCCCTTCCAATGAAGAACACAACAGACTTCATCCTACATTTCACCATGAACTATTTCTTTCGTTTTAAAAAAATCTGCTAAATGATAGATCTTAATTGTTTTTTAATCTCGTTAAAGACGGGCTTTAGTCTTTAACAGCGCCCCCCCTTAAAAAAAACACACATAAATTTAGAACCATAAATTTATATTTTAAAAATATCAGATCTGTCCATATAGACTTCTTTTTTCCAATCTGTCTAGAGGATTTTTTTTTCTCGTTCAATACTTTCTATTTATATTTTCATATTTTACCACATCTACAACAATACATATATATATATGAAATGCAATGAAGAGAGAATTATATTACCATCAGAAAGTAGAAAGAGCAAAGGACATGAAACAAAGCTTTATATGTTACAATAGCAAAAACTAAGTAGAAGAGAAGATCATCTAGTTAGTTAAAGAGCACTTACTGGAAAATGCTTCTCAACATCATCAACATCATTCACAAGTGAAGCCTTTGGATCATCCAATGAAATTGCAACTATTTTCCAATCAAGTTCTCCCTCATCAATCATTGCTAAAGCAGCCAAGGGTTTCACCTTGAGAACCTCGCCTATTTTCCTCCGGGTTTCACCAATCTCAACTACATCGACTACATATTAAGAATTGTAGACACATTTTGCTTTAGTCTTCTTATGACAATAACACAACAAAGAAAAAATTGGAGTTCGAAGTCATAAGTAATACAATACCAGGATCATTATCTCCAAATGCACCTTCAACTTCAGAATTTGCATGAGATGGGTCTTCCCATGTTTGTGGAAGCAAGCCATAGTTCCAATTTATGTTATAGCTGGAGGTCATGCAAAACATGTTATAGAACAGATTAGGCAGACACCAAACATTTCAAGCAACATTACAAAAAAGAAGTTTTTAAAGAAAGAAATAATAATCCTAAGGCCTGATGGACGAGAATTCAATGACACTACAAAAATAAGCATAATAACTTGAAGAATATGGCATCTTATGAATTAAAGATGTGCAATATGTTGCAAATTTTCCAAACAGATTCATGGCCATAAATAGGGGTAAAAAATAAGACACACATAACAGGACATTGACATTGCCACTGAGCCCTCAAAAAGTCTAAAGATAAATCCTCAGTTGGATTAGAAAATGACAATGTTGACAGTTGAAAGGGTTCATAGTTGCATAGTTAAGCTCTAACTACATTGACTGATTGACAAAATTCCCTTCAACGAAAGAGTTGAGAAGAATTTTCCAATGAACATTTCTTTTGGATGTATTTACACGAAATGAACACAGTTATTTACAGGCCTAGGGCGAAAGAGAATTCACAACAACCTCCATGAGAGTAAGGATATTTACAATAAACTCTGAAACAAATAAAAGGAAATACCAGGAATTCCACACTCTTTAATAAACCTTTCAATTTGGTTTTGTTAAGTGGAGTTCAATTTGTTCATAGAATGTTGTTTGTTTGTTTTCTTTTTTCTTTCAATTCAGCACCATTAATACTTGCAAAAACAACTAGAGGTACAATGATTAAACATCAACAAGGAATTTTATAATGAGCAAGGCATATTGAACAAATTTAGCCCATAAAGGTAAAGCTTCTTTAAGGTCAATAAAATCTGCACAAGCCGTGTTCAAAGTGCCGAGTCAAAGACAAGCTATACCACAAGAGAAAATGTATGAGCAATGTAGCTGCTTCTTACGGATAGTATCTAAGCTTTCCCTTTTTCGTATCCTGCTTAATAGGAGTGAATGGCTCATCAGTAGCAACCTCCATCTTTGCACTAGATTCTTTGGGTATTTCAACAATAAAGTTAAAGACGCCAGTACCTAACTGCAACGGAATGTCATGCCAGGGAGAAACCTGCATTGTACAGCATGAATTCAGTAGGTACATGTAAAACTGTACAAGTGACGAGCTCTCAATTTCCCCGAGAAGCAAATATAGTAGGCAACTCGTACATATGACAGAACTGAGTTATGTACTCTATTCTATAGAAAACTTTGATCTTTTATGTAAAACAACACTATCAACCCAGAAGTTAGTCCCACAAAAATACAAAAGAAAGATTGTCCTCTGTTTCACTCACTTCACCAGAAACTATGCCAATTTGTCAAACATAAAAACTACACTCATCACCCTGATCATTTCAATCCAAATCTAACTGAGAAGTATTAAGCATAAATCGGTAATCAATTCAACATGTGATCCACTTTATTTTTCTCTTACTAATCAAACACTCCTAGATTCAATATAAAATCACTCGAGTTTTCACGGCACAAAATCGTAATTTCAAAATACAAAACAGATTACATATAAGAAAACCAAGATATTCGGAGCACAACATCCCATTTCCCCAACAACAAAAACAATGAATCAAAAGGAGCGAAATTAAACAACCTTCTTGCCAGATTTATCGACGAAGAAAACTCTATAATCCAAGGTTTCTGGCTGGCCTTCCTCCTTGACCTGAACCTCGGGATTGTAGATAGCCCGGCAACTGTAAGACCTCCTGGAAGATGGACAACGAAGCTTGAGGTTCTTCAGGCAAAGGCTATAAGCGAAGGGCTTCTGCCTCAGTAAAAATGGGGATTTAGTAAGAAAAGAGCAGGTAGAGTTGCTGGCTATGGTCATCGCTCTTGTGGCCGCCATAATTGCTCGCTGATGCTTGCTTCAGTAGCTCTGTGACTTGAGCCTGTGAGGCTGTGACTTCCGTTCCTTGTTTTCCTGATAGGCTCCCTTTGATTTTGTTTTATTTTTCGTTTTTTCAATGCCCGTTTTCCGCCTTTTCCCTCTCCCTTCGTTTTTCCTTCTTTTAATATAGACTATTAGATGAAAACCTGAACGATTTAGTTTTGTTTATTATAAAAATAATATAATAATAATAATAATAATAATAATAATAATAAAATTTTTATAATATATTAAATCTGAACTATTAAGATTTTTTCTTGGTCTCACGATATTTACTTTTCTTACATTTTTTTTATAAATATTTATAAGTTATACTTATTCTTATATTAAAATACATTCATCATCCTTTTGTTGTATCTAAATTACACCTCTTTTCTATTTTGATAATGTATATATATATTTTTTAAATTAAAATACATATTATAGAACATTTTTTATATATTTGAGCTACATTTCCATCCACTCAATATTAGTTAACTATTAAATCTTTGTTTAAAATACCCTTCTTTCAATTAAAAATAATAATAAAATAAACATGTTATATTTACCCAAAAAATAATTATAATACATATATTTTCAAAATTTTCAATATATTATAAAATTTATTAATTTTTATTGTATTATAAAATTTATAGTCTTAATTTTTATCATATTTATTTAAACTTATTTATTTAGTTTTCTTTTAAATGACTAAAAACATATTTCAAATGCATATTTTTTCATCAATATTATAACTAATATAAATTTGATAGATTATATATAAATTATTTAAATTTATGATTTAAAGTTTTCAAATAAATTTTTTGCTGCATACATTTATAAATACATTTAACTAAGCATATGTTTATTAAAATAATTAATCATATTATTAATTACATTTTTATGTCTATATTAATTAAATTAATTTAGCCTTTATCCTAATTGATAAAAAATTTTAACAAATGACTATTTGCAAAAGTAAGGGAACAAATTAAGAAAAAACTTAAACAAAATCAGCCAAAATTAAGGAATTAGTAATGATGATGGGTAAATAAATAAATAAAATTTATTTTAATATAAATTTTTATTAAAAATAGGAATTAACAATTTGGATTGAAGTGTATGTTTTCAAAATAGAGGGACTCTATGTAATTAAGGCAAAACGTAAAGGAGATTAGTATATTTTACTCTTATTATTATACAAGCTTTTCTTTACATTAGTTTTGGATTTTAAATATAAATTTTTTTTATTAACTCATCAAAATAAAAAAAATTATTTGTCTTATTAAAAAAATCTTCATATTGAAAAAGAAAAAACCTTTATAATTTATCCCTAATTAACACTATCCATTTAAAATAAATAATCGTATATTTTTTAAGAAAAGCATTAAATAGCTTTAAAATTTATGCAAAGCAGCATATATTTAAAACCACAAATTTGTATTAAAAAGAACACAATTTTTTTCAAAACTATGACTTTTATAAAACAAAAATTGAAGGAAGTATTATACAACGTATAATAACTTGATAAACCTATTTCCTAATTTATAAATATCTAAATTCATATTTATATATGTGTGTGTATAGGACCAATATAGAGGCATTAATATTCATTCTTTTTTGTTGTTGCAGTAATTAAGATTTATTCAATTATATATAAAAATATATATAATAAGCGGTAATAAATCGTTATTTGTTATAGTTCAATTTAAATTTTAAGAAATAGGCAGTAGGAGACGTGTCTTTTACCTAAACGAAATCAAAGCTAATTAATGCAAATTATAATTAATAAGTTAAATATGTCCATTTAAAAACGCAAGAGAATCGTATACATTTTGTCTCCTAAGAAAATGAAAAGCATATATAAAAAATACTTTTGTTTTTTCTTGCCAACATATATTATATTTTTGTTCTAGAAAAAATATAAAGGGAAAGCCCCTTAAAAGAACTTCTAAATTATGAAAAGATAAAAAAGTGATCCCAATATCCATATTTCCAAAGAAATGTTAGGGTTTAGATTGTCTTTTTCAAAATTAAAAAGAAATGACATAATTAACCCTTGCACTTTAAAAAAAAAAGAATTGAGAAGGAGGCCTTATATTGGGTTGTCTCCACACGCGCGCGCGCACATACACACACAAAAGTCCTCATTACTAGGGGTGGAAACATGTCGGTGTCCTGTCAGGGGCTTATGCCCTGACCTGTCTTGTTTAACAACCCAGGCTCATTAAGAAGCCTTTTAGGCCTGTTACGCATTTATATTTTAATATTTAAAAAATTGTATAAAAACTTTCCCTTGTCACAAACCATACTCCCTTAATTCCTCTTTTTATTTGTTTTTTAAGCGATGACTGTGGCCTTCGCTTGCTTCCTCTCAGAGTCGCAATCTCACCATTGTCTCCACTCTTCTTCTTTTCGGCTGGCCATTTTCTGAGTCTCCAGCCATACCTTGACCTTAATCTCGACAACATCTTGATGTTTTTCTCTCAGCCTATCAGGTAACTCTATTCATTTTCTTCTCTCACATTACTCAATATTTTCTTTTTCCTCTCATATTCTCCTCAAAACACTTATTTTTATGAGAATCATATTCACTCTCACTTTTCAAGTATTCTCTTTCCTTTTTCTTCAAATGCCTGTTTATATCCTGAGATTTGAAAACTACAAAAACCACCAAGGATTAGATCCAAGTTTTGATCTTTTCAATGTTTGGTTTTAGTTCTAGAAATCTGGCATTGAAGCTTACATTTATAAGTGGGTATTTGATCCAACTTTGTATTACTGTCAAATGCAAACCTAAGAGGCTCGTTGTTATATAGGATAAAAAAAACAAATCGGTCATATATCTCATATCTAATCTTTGTTTCCTTTTGAGTTTTGTCTGCATTTCAAAGCTAAAATCAAGGGACACATAATTAACTTCCACAAGATATATAAATAAAGTTATAAAATCAACTAATCAAAAAATCAATAATTTTAACAAGGTTAGAACATAATTGTTATCTTGTTAATACAATATTATCGATATGAAGCACAAATATAGACAATACAGGTAAGGCGAGGAGGAGGAGGTAATTTTAACAAGGTTAGAACATAATTGTTATCTTGTTAATACAATATTATCGATATGAAGCACACATATAGACAATACAGGTAAGGCGAGGAGGAGGAGGATTCATGATGTACAAAGTGAATGAAGTAATGATATAGAGTTTGTTGGCGTTAGATTTTGTTTGGATTTTATTTATCTCAGTTATCCCATTTTGATTGATTTTGATATTGATTAGATTATATGATATTTTATGTATTATTTTGGATAATCTAATTGATTTGTGTATTTAGGCCTTTTTTCAGCCTATTTAAAATTGGCCTGTAAGCCTACTTAAAGTTTTAAACTTATATTGGATTAGCAATTAATTATAGAATTGCTTGACCTTGAAATAGGCTAGTAATTAAATTAGGCAAACTCATGTATCAATCATGTGGAATAAATTGGACTAGAATAGATATGTGATTCAATTCGAAATTTGCCAAGTGAAATCTAATCCTCATGGATTTTTCTCATATTTGTTTTCATATCAATTGCAATCATTTTTATTTTGTAATCTCAATCACCAACTAATAGATTGACTAAATAGAATTAAGATTACCAATTTTGACACTTAGTGATCAATCCTCATGAGAACGATACTCTACTCACTCTATATTACTTGTTTATGACAATGTACACTTCCACTTTTTTTTTATAAACCATTTACACTCGTAACACCCATCATTAGTAACTCTACCTAGTAGGGTAGCTCCCTTTTGTTAGCCTTCACTTTGATTTCCATTTCAAATAAGACCTCATCACACGACCAAATTCAACCATAGAAAATAGAATTCTGAAGTTTGTATATCAACTATGTTAGACTCAGCTTCATTAAATAAGATACTTTACCTTTATCGCCTAAAACTAAAGTAGACTAGAGCCATATTCTAGCTAAACTCTCAAAAGAGCCAAAATGCCTAAGGTTAGTAAACTTATCACCTAATTCAAGGGTGGCAGCAATTGACTATAAGAATGGCTCATAATACGAACCAAGTATTAACAACACACACACACACACACACACTTTGGGGTTGAAATTACAATCAATACTCCCACTCAACATTAAGTAATAATCTAAGCCATTTCAAGGAAAGGGTATCCAAAAAAAATTGAAAAAAACAAAGGCATGACAAACAAAATTCAATTAACTTGCCATTATGAGAATGATACAATGAAATTGCATTGTGGTCATAATCACAAGTTTTTGCAATCCCAACCATAATGAATTCCATGGACAAAAGCTTGCATACACTAACTATAACAACCACAAACAATATAAAGTCAATAGAGAAAATGTAAACTTTCAAGTATTATACAAAGAACATACAAAAAGGCAACAAACACAAAAGGAATATAATATTTATACCTGTAGAAGGAAGGCTCCCCCTGGTGTTTTCCAAGTCCCACAAAAAGGGCTTCCATGTATTTGCAATCTCAAACTGCGTTCATTAATCCCTTGTTTTCAATTACAATAAGTTGCATAATAGATTAGATTATTTAATGCTTTTCACATGTGTACAAAAACATAAGTGATAGCTAAAAAAACCACTCAACTTGGTGCTTTTCACATCTTTTCGGTGCTAACTCTTTTCTTTAATTAAAAAGAATAAATTTGTAATAAAAAATTAAATACAAATCCACTGTAAATAGATAAATATGATGACGATGATGAGAATGATACAATTTAATTAAACATAAAGATATCAACTGGATGCTTCTAATGATGTAACATAACTTGAGATAATATGTCATATGATATCGATGTCGTGATATATTATGAGACACACTAAGATATGTTCATATTTAATGAAATTATATGATTCTCATGATGAAATTGTATCTATAACTAAAACAACCACAAAGATCATAAAAGAAGGCAACAAGCACAAAAGGAATATCATGTTTATACCTTTAGAAGGAAGGCCTTTTTTTTTGTTTTCCAAGTCCTATAAGAAGGACTTGCATGTATCTACAACCTCAAATTGTGTTCATCTGATCCTCTATGATATGTATGCAGTTTGAGAGCATGTGTACTACATAATAGAATTACTGCATATGTAATATACTACATATATTCATGAACTGCATTGCATTTGGAGAAAGCAACAAATAAAATAATACTGGCCTCTTCATAAACTCTTCACACTCATGAATATATGGTTTGTTTGGCACTCATTCCCACTCAACTTTGCTCCTTGCTCCAAATGCTATGCAACTCAAGAATATATGTTGTACATAACAAAAATACTGTACATGTAATGTACTACATATGTTCATGAGTGCATCACATTTTGACTAAGGAGCAAAGTAAATATTTTTTATAACAACTAGAGAGAAAATTGATCAAGAAAAACACTTTCATTTATGCAAATGTAAGAAAAAAACTGAACTTTCAATCAGGGCTTCAACAAAGAAGGAGGAGTATCGAGGGTTTGTGAAAGAAAACGAAAGACAACAATTAAAACTTCTATACAAGAAAAGACAACAAAAGAGAACACTAACAGAACACGAGAGCAAAATATCTATTGAGGGTTTGTAAAAAGCAACGATTTTTACCGAATGCAAGAGCAAAACAATGACAATAGAAAGCCTAATGGAGAGGAATACCAAGCCATCCTAAAGGGGAAGAGAGAGAAAGCAAAGCGGTTGGAAGCGACGGAAAGAGTAAGAGCGTGCAAGACTAAGAAAGGCTAGAGATAAAGATTAAGCACGAAAGTGAGTATATATACTAGGGAAACTTTTCTAGATCGGTTCTCACTAATGCCCGGTGTCAAAATGTAACAAACATTTTTAATTCATAATGACACCGGATTTCAAATCAACCAGTGTAAAATGTAAGTTTTAGAACAACAATATAAACTTTTAGAAACAAAAAATTTATCCTTAAATGTTAAAACTTTTTCATCAACAAGAGATCAAATTAATTAATAACACGAGATAGATGATCATCAACAAGTACTATCAAAAGATTGACATAAAAGATAAACACTTTTTCATTAATCATCACCTAAAGGTGGTTGTACTACATCAAAATGTTTACTACATGATGATGATCAGCCACAAAATCACAACTACATCAAAATATTATAATAATTGGGGTTCTTGAAACCCAGTCCTTTAGAAGATCATCATCATTCCTGGACACTCACTGCTCCTAATTTAAATGGTCGGTGATGTCATTCAACACCGTACCGTCGCCATTTCCTTCAGTTATTTGAAGAAGCGATCTTACCTAGTCATGACCTCTAGAATAGTGCCTTGGAGGCAAAAAAAATGGCCTCGGCAATTTCCTTCAAGGTTGGAGGTGGAGAGGGCTTCGAAAAGGAACCGCTGGTTGTTGCCGTCAATGCTGCCTCTTTAATCTTGCCATCAGTGTAAATGGTGCCACTCAAACAAGAAAGAGAGAAGTAGAAATGAACTTTTAACTTTGAACTTAGGAACTAAAGGCACCTTAATATTTATAATGGGACTGATTTCCAGATAGTTCAAATGATATTGACGAGACATGATGATAAGTTGGAAGTTGAAATGTTACATATTTAGACCATTCGTATTTGAAAACGCAGTCTAAATTATAATTATGAGACCGGATGCACATCTTATCTAGTCTAAATAAAAGTAAACATTAGAATAATAAATGACATTTAGATCCATAAAGACTTAAACGACAGTTCAGATTCACATATTTAGACTTTATGCCACTACAACCGGTTTGATATAATCAAATTATATTATAATTTAATTTACTAATAAAGTATATATATTCTATCATAAAATTAACTTATCAACCTAAAGATAGAAACAACAACGGAAAAAAGATGCAGGAGACGTGATCAAGATCAAGATGAAGATTAGAAATAAAAATATATTTTCATTAATATATAATAATATTTTTTATGCTTCCCTCATTGATTAAAAAGAACATTTTACATAATAAAGAAAGCCATCAATCTTCCTCCTCATCGCTGAAGGCAGAGGAGAAGGATGAGGAACGGGAAGAGGGGTCATCTAAAAGATTGCACTCAACATCATTGGCATTGAGTAAAAGGTTGAGCTTATTGCTGACAATGTGGAGCATCGCAAGGAGTCTTCTGAGGCGTCTATCAATATGATCCACCCTCGCATGGAGGTGTTGCAAAAGCTGTTTCACGGAAGGTGATGGAGGAGGCGAAAGAGGAGGAAAAGGAGAACGAACATAATTAGCCCTAACATGTACCATATTGATATTCTAGAGAGGAGAAGAAGAGGAGCTGAATCTGAAGAAACAAAAGCAATGAGGAGTTTAAATAGACAAGACAGATGAAGAGACAATTAAGTTGAAAAGTTTACCTTGGAAGCTGAAGAAAATTTGAAACATTTAACACCGTATATAAAAAAATGATGGCATCTAAAGAATATATAAACTAGATGTACAAGCATTTGGTCTAAAAAGAATTTACATTTTTAAATTTTCTTAATATCTAATACTTATCGACACCATAACACATTACAACCAGTTTAGAAAATATTATGTAAAGTGCGCAAAAGTGTGACTGGTGTTAAGTTATATCAATATTTATAAAAATGTCACTGGTCATACTTTTTAAATTGCCTCCACCTATAGAAGTCTAGATGTAATGATCTTATAGGTTTTTTTTCTAGTAGTGCATATTCGAGGTACTGTCGGGTACTAAATATAGACACATCTCTAAATAGTGATTTAAACCTTAGCTCGTCACGTTGTAAGCGACTAGCCTCTTCCGCTAAAACATTAGAACTTTGTTGATAAATTTGCATGAATTAAGTAAAACCCAAGTATTTTAGAGGACATGGACTATTTTGGGCCAACTATACATGTGAATTCATTAAACGAAGACCAAATCTACTTGATAATCAAAAACCAAAAAGATGTACAATTACAAATTTTAGCCACTAATATGTGTGTGTGACCGCCTGGTTTAATACAACATACTATATTGTACAATCCTGAACAACATAGCCAAAATCAACTCTAGGAAACTAGAGAATATGTACTGTCATCACGACCTGCCTTGACCCTTTTAATCCTATATATAGTGGTCTAATCAACAAAAACTTGAAATTGTGCCATCTCCTTTAAAGCCGTATCATACAAAAAAATCATATTGCATCTTCAAATGTAAGAGCTAGAATTCATTATAACTATTTCCTTAGATAGATGCCACAATCTCTTAAGCATCTGGGAAACTTAAGCAACTCAATGCAGAAATTGTTTCTTTTGTCATCATTCACATGTTCACTAAATTGAATTGCCATTTTTCCAAGACCATGGCATTTTTCAATAAAACTTTTACTCGCATCAAGTCTTTGTCATCCCCTTTCTTTATAACAATGTGAATGAAATGCAGGAGGCTGAGAAAACATGGAGGTAAAGGGTCTAATATTCGATCCTCAATTGCATCAGAGGGCATCTTATTTTATTTTCAATGATAAATTCAATTGTTAGCACCTTTTGTTGTAATTAAGTAACCACAAAACAAGTATGATTACTTGGATGTGAAATTACCTTTGAAAAAAGTAGGGATTCAAGGCGAGGCATGTTTTGAAGTATCTTTAACAAGCCTGTGTTTAAAAGATTGGATAATTTATCATCCAAATCTAGAAGTCTCACACATTGAACATGGGTATATGAATCCATATTTCTGGCATGTCAAGAAGGTGCTGAAAAGAAGAAATTAATGTGCAATTAAAAGAGGAGTTTAGTGATGAAAAATACTACACATTGAAGGAAACTAAAATTAAAAAAAGTAAAAAAGAGAAAGATAGCCAAAAGCATACCAAGGCATTCATAAGTCTTAGATTTAGAACATTAGATGTGTATCTTATAAATTTCATAAGTCTTAGATTTGGAACATTAGATGTGTATCTTGGAAATTTTATAAAGTGATCCATGACAAGTATTGTGTCATTCATATGTGAATAAAAGTTTATGTGAACCTCTTGTAATAGGTGAGAATCTAGAATGTTGAAGTCAAATAGAAATTCACCTTCATAACGAAAGTATTTTAAGGCACTACCAAAAATCACAAACTCATGACCATTGAAATTCGCTGGAAATGGTCTTATATCCTCAATCATGGTGAAATTATGAAGCCTTAGGGATGCCACATAAATTTCTTTTACATAAGGCCAATCGCACTCCTTTCGTTTCAAATCCTCAAGTATAGGACAACCAGAAAATAGTTTTTAAGTTGAATGCTCATCGAGAAATATAACATTAGTTAATTCCAACTTCTTTAGATTGGAAAAGAAAATTGGAGAAGGAAATTCAAGAGTCCCAACATGGAAAATAGTTAAACTAGAGAGAGTTCTATAATTAACAAAGCTAAGAGGTACAGTCAAAGGAGAATCACAAAGTATTGAGTTCAACATCTTGGACATTGAATCTCACAACATCAAAGATCCGTGATTCTATTTGAGACATACTCCCTCCGTTCCTTTTTATAAACAACTTTTTTCTTGATTGCGTAAAACGAACTAATGGTTAAAATTAGTTAAAAACAATAAATTTATCAAAAATATCATCTTCTTTTTTTAAATATACCACTATTTATGAAAAGGGCATAGGAGAGAGAATGCTTAAAAAATATAAGAGAATGAGTTATAAATGGTTAAATGAAAGAGAATTAGTGGTGAGTATAGGATAATTAATATAAAGATGTATATTTAATAGGGGTAAAAAAAGGAGTTTAAATTTTGAGACACAAGAAAAAAAGTTGTTTATATTAAGGACCAACCCAATAGAGAGAAAATTACTTATAAAAATGATTGGAGGGAGTTATGTCAAATGATCCACGAAGTCAAAGTGATCTATCAACAATATTCACAAAATCCATTGGTCGAGCATCCCCTTGAACAAAGTCAAGTTTAGGGATAGAGGTTGTAAGAAAAGGATCTAAATAATGTGTGTGTATTTCATTTACATGAAGTTACAATATATATACAGAGAGTGAGGAGCCTAGGTGTTAATTGCTCTTAAATGAGGGAATCATAACAGTCAATCAATCCCGCTAATTATGTTAATTGATCTAATACTAATGGCATAATATTTCCTAATCAATCCCGCTAATTATATTAATTGATCTAATACTAATGACATAATATTTCCTTAATACTCCCCTCAAGTTAAAGCATATATGTTAATCATGCCCAACTTGTTACAAAGATATTCAACCCGTATCTCAGTCAATGTTTTTGTCAGAAGGTCTGCTACCTGGTCGCCCGATCGCACGTGTCATGTAGATACAACATTTTCTTTAATCTTGTCTCTAATAAAGTGACAGTCAATCTCAATATGTTTTGTACGCTCATGGAATACAGAATTTGATGCTATATGAAGTGTTGCTTTATTGTCACACCAAAGCTTCACAGGTAATGTTGTGACAACGTCGATTTCCTTCATGAGATGAAGGACCCATACAACTTCTTATACAAACTGTGACATAGCTATGTTTTCTGCCTCTGTGCTTGATTTAGACACAACCCCTTATTTCTTACTCCTCCAAAATATAAGGTTACTACCAACAAATACACAGTAACCATAGTGGATCATCTTGTGGCCTTAGACCCTGCATCATCTGCATTACAGAAGAACTCAACTTTAGTGTACCCGTAATTCGAATAGAGGATGCCCTAACCTGGGGAGCTTTTCAGATAATGCAAAATATGTTCTAAGGCTTCCCATTGTGCCACTGTCGGAGATGCTATGAATTAACTGAGTACACTGACTGAGAATGTTATATTGGGACAAGTCACTGTCAAATAATTCATCATCCCAACCAGTCTCCTATATCTCCCAGAAAATGTAAATGGCTTCAGTTTCTCTATATCAATCTTCTCTTGTAGGCCATTAGGAAGTTCATCAAACATACTATCATTCAAGTCTATGTATGGATTTGGAATCATAGGAAGGCTACTTGGTACAGCTCCAAGCTTCCCAGTTTCCTTCAAGAGGTCTATAACATACTTCCTCTGAGTTAACAAAATGCCTTTCTTGTTTCTTATAACTCAATACCCAAAAAGTACTTTAATGATCCTAAGTATTTCATATGGAAGTGAGAGTTAAGAAAGACTTTAAGCTCTAAGATTTCAGAAGTGTTACTCCCAGTAATCACAATGTCATCAACATATACAACCAGAAGAATCATGCTTGCATTGGACTGTTGATAGAACATAAAATGATCACTCTTACTTTGGTTCAATCCAAACTTCTGAACCACATTACAAAATCTATCAAACTAGGAACGTGGACTCTATTTACCATATAACAAATTTTTAAGATAACATACTTTCCCATACTCCCCATGAGCAATAAAACTAGAAGGTTGCTCTATATAAACTTCCTCAAGAAGGTCACCATTCAAAAAAAGCATTTTTAACATCCAATTGATGTAAATCCTAACGATAGGTGGTAGCCAGAGACACAAGTAGACAAACGGAAGTGAGCTTAGAAACCAGGGAGAAAGTCTATGAGTAATCTATGCCATAAGCTTGAGTATACCCTTTTGTAACATGCCGAGCTTTCAGCCATTCCAAGGAACCATTATCCTTAGTCTTAACTACAAATATCCATTTACACCTAATGACCTTCTTCCCATAAGGTAGATCAACAAGAGTCTAAGTACCAGTATTGTCAAGGGCTATCATTTCTTTTTCCATCGCAGCATGCCAACCAGGGTGGGCTAAGGCTTGTTAAAGAGTGGTAGGAGTAGAGATGAACTCAAGGGTGGCCACAAGAGAAGAAGAAACAGGAGACAACTACTGGTAGGACACAAAGTGGGAGATAGGGTAGGTGAAATCAGCATAGCATTTGATAGGACAATAGGGGCGGGTACCTTTTCTGAGAGTAATAGGTAGGTCATTGGATGGATCAATGGTAGAATCAGACACAATTGTACTAGGGGCAGGAATGAGAGGGTCTTGGACATAGTAATTGAATCCAACGGCAAAGCATCTACTGATAGAGGTGTAGAATTGGTAGCATGAGTCTCAGTGATGATATCAGAATTCAGAATAGTAGCCTGAACTGGTGGGACACAATAAACCAAGAAATCATCCGATGTATCAACAACCGAGGGAGACTCAGATAAAACTAAAGACTTGAAGAAAGAAGATGACTCATGGAAGGTGATATCAATAGACACAAGATAATGACGGAGATCAGGAGAGTAACACCGATAACCTTTTTAAACATGAGAATAACCAAGGAAGACACATTTTAACGACTTAGGATCAAGTTTACCGATACTCAGACGAACATCCCGAACAAAACAAACACGGCCAAAGATTTTTGGATCAATAGGGAATAGCTTAGTGGTAGGGAACAAAACAGAATATGGAATGTCACCACTAAGAACAGTTGAGGGCATGCGATTGATGAGAAAACAGGCAGTAGACACTGCATCAACCCAAAATTCCTAATACCATGTAAGAAAAGGATCTGAATAATGTGTGTGTACTCTATTCACATTAAGTTACAATATATATACAGAGAGTGAGGAGCCTAGGTATTAATTGCTCCTAAATGAGAGAATCGTAACGGTCAATCAATCTCGCTCATTATGTTAATTGATCTAGTACTAATGGCAAAATATTTCCTAATCAATCCTGCTAATTATGTTAATTGATTTAATACTAATGACATAATATTTCCTTAACAGAGGTCTATATGTATTCCCATCTTTTGGATAATATGCCCATTCGAACAGCCTCTTTTGTTAGAAGACATGAAAGAATGGGTGAAATAACATGTTCAGGCAATTCACTCAAGCCTCTACCTTTATCACTAACTTCTTCCATATTGTTCCAATTCCTCTTCCTCTATTAGTTTTTTTAGAGAATTTGAATCTATGATCTAAATGGCAAGACAATAAAAAACGTAGATAGATTAGGGTTCCAAAAGAGGAAAAGAGTGCAGTAACAATTTATTTTGAAATTAAATGTTAAGGTGAACTAAGAAGCTTCATTATCTTTTATTTCCAGTGCATCATTACAGAAACACACGCATAATGATTCAATAGTGTTTTATCACCAACAAAAAAAAGATTCAATAGTTAAACAATCACCATCACTAGACTAGTTTTTAAAACTGCATATAAAAGCATAAGTAGCATTAACAAATTTGACATACAGAATCCTACAAACAAATTTTAAAATAAAAAAGAATAACAAGTTCAAAGAACAACATGAGTAAAAGTATGAATAGATTAAGTCCAAAAAATAGTGAGATAATTTCATTTATAAGAAATATTCCAGAAATTAGAAATTAGATCAGTTCGTCAGAGTTACTAAGGAGGAAAAATAAAGGGACAAAAACTAGAAATTCCTTCTATAGGTGACATTTCGAAAGAGAAAATCAACAAAAAAGCAATGGAAGAAACAAAGTGAAACTGTGAATAGAGAGAAGAAGAAAAAAGGGGTGAAACTAAAATGGTAAAGGTATTGAAAACGAATGTTGTAAATATTGCATATAGGTGTGTCAAAGAAAGAGTCTCTCTAATATTATGGAATATGTTTAAATAAAGAGATGTATTTTGAGAAGCCATCTTATAAATTAAAGGGATTTGTGTTGGTTCATAAATCAATATGGTTTGTGAATTTAATATATGGTTATGATTTCTAATTAAAGAGATGTAGTATTTAAGAGGCATCACTTCAAAGCATTAATTCATTGTCTATAAATACTCCAACCGTGACACCATTTGGAGAAGAGAAACAAAAGCCTTGGTAATCTCTTACTGAGCTACTTTATCTTTCGTTAGTTCTGCCATCCTGTATCCTTATAGGAAGGGTTTGTTTAATCCTGGGGAGATGCTGTTTTTCTATTTACCGAGGGGACTGTGGAATATCTCTTAAGGACAGTGTCCTCAAACGCGACTCGAACAAAATATTTCCCTGTTTCTTTTTAGATTTTGCTTACAACGAAAACCAGAACAAATACAAATTCGCAAGTTTACCTTAAAGTCCAGGAAAAAGGTGAAACTGTAGAGGACTAAACCTCGGTAGGTTCCAGGTGGTTTTTTTCATTGATATATTTTCTTCAATTATAACTAGCAAAACTCTTTGCATTCTTCAACTTTTTTTCTTGGAAAAATTAAAACAAGCATAAATTCCATAGGACTTGTAGATAAATTCTTGTATAGTCTTCCACGAAGTCACCCATATCCTCTCGATTTTTTTTTGGGAAAAAACTTGGCTAGAGTTGTCTTTTAACTTTGGTTCCACTCGCCTCAGTCAAATTCAAAATCTAAGCATTTCTGAACTATAAAGATCCACAGAACTGATCGGACACCACTTTCCAGCTTAGCTTAATTGGATGAAGCATGAATAGACCTATGAGGAAGGGACCGAATGAAGAGGAGAGGAGAAGAGAAGAGAGGATGACCAAATGAGGAAAGAGGAAACGTACCTGAGAGAGACGGACCTCGGCGGCAAAGCTAAGAGAGGCAAGCGTCTGGCTGGACTAGAAGACTGAAAGAGACTGAGAGCAGCCGTGGCGCGAGAATGAGAAGTGAAAAACCTGGCAATGTGATTCGCAAGAGATATATTTAGAAAATAGTCAAGCAAAGTTCCTGATCTCATTCTATGAAGTTGTTCAATTATATATGGTGGTGTTTTATTTTTAAATTATTATAATTTAATTATAAATTTATATGAAAAAGGTAAGATATGTGGTGATTTGTGATTGAAAAAATTGATGTAATAAATATAAGGAACTTGATATAAGTATGGCCAATGATAAAAAAAATGTTTAAGTATATATGGTTGGATTTATTGTTATTGGAGAAGAAAAAAAAAACTTTATATCAATGTTTGGAAAACCAAGATAAATAGGTGATTAATAAAACAACGATAGATAAAAGTAATAATTACATAAACTTTGACAAATATATATTTTTATTGTGAAAATAAAAGAGATATAGGATAAGAGATAGAGAAAAGTAAGACAATAGAGAGAAAATGGGGAGAGAAAAAGGAGAGGAGCAATTCTCATTCACTTGTGTTTCTTATTATTAGAATGTTTGGTCAATGCCTCTATTTATAGGCCTTTAAGAATCAATACCTAGAGTCACCATTAATTACATATTTATGAATGGTGACTGGGATATGAATCAATGTTGATTAGGATATGAGTCAACGGATATCCACATAATTAATATTTATAATAATTTTTTATTTTAGTATTAATTCTTTTTAATTATAAATAAGAATAATAATAAAAATAAAGTTTTTTAATCACAGCGAAGTTCAATAAGAAGTTAACAATTAAAACAATAGAACATAAAATTAAAAAAAGTTAAAGTAACATCCATGGTTGTGATGTTATTCTCCAGTTGTATTAGTATTCACTACCTTAGTCTTATTTATCTTGCATATAGTACCCCTTATGGTTTGTTTGTTTTTTGGCTTTTTTTTTTTTTGCATCCAGTATCATAATGTTATTTACAGCCAGATTAATATAAAAATGAAATAAAAATGCAAAACCAAAAAAAAAAGAAAAAAAAAACGAAGCTCACATGATCTAGACAATAAAAGTGCAGAAATCTAAAGAGCATAAGCTAAATGAACGTGAGAATGACCATACTCTCAACAGTCTACATGAAGGAAAAGAAGTAAAGATGCAAAAATTAATATGCAAGAATGTAAATAAAGTTAATAATTTGTTTTTTGTTGAAGAAGAAATAAAGAGGAAGAAAAGAAAGTGAGATAAGACACTATCTCAAGATTCTCCCTCTATACCTATGGTGTTAGATGCACCATGAAACTATGTTATTGGATATGATATAAATAATGTTAGAGTGTTAGATGTAAATGAAAATAATATTATAGGTGCTGGATCCACCCTTAAAATAGTATATGGGTACTAAATGCTATTAAGAAATAATATGAAGGTATAAATATTGAAAAAAATCCCATATAAATACCTTCAAAATATCAAAATTACAATTCGTGATTCCAATTCATAAAATCCTAGATCCGATCAAATGCATTAAATTGGGATTTTCAAATCATACCAAAAGACCCCACTGCCTGAGTTATGCTCCTAGAGCTTCACCCGTCACCATCAACTCTCTCTCTCTAAGGTCATGTTTGGTATAACTTAAGCTTAAAAAGTAAGTATTTTTTACATAAGTCGAAACAAGAATCCTCTTACATACTTACTTTATATACCATAAAACCTGTTTCGTATATTGTAAATCGCGATTGAAAAACACTTTTAGAGGTTCCAATCGTTATTCCAAACACCTAGTCACTCACTCTCACTTTAGAATCAATTATCCAACTATTTTTTGTGGTGGGACCCTCTATCTACTTCTATAAAAAGTAAGAGATGTTATGTGCTTTTAATGTTTTTGTCATTTTTCTTTGATTTTAAAGTTTATGGATATTTTTATACCTAATAAACATTTAAGAGTATTTTTACACATTGGTTATAAGTTTAAGGTTCTTTTGCTCCTTTACCAAAAAAAAATTACTATAAGATTATGATGAAAAGATTTAATCATTCAAAAGTCCAACACCAACACGCCAAGTTTCAATAGAGAAAATCAGAACATATTTATACTATGCTCATTTGGTATTGAGACTTTTTTTTAATTATTAAATCATTTTCTTAGAAAATGATAATAATTGCCTCAAAATAAGTGGCTTCTTGAGGAATGGGTTTTGGTCTATAGACATAGAGAATGACAGGCACCGTGGAGTCACATGTCAAGGGAAGAAAATTCAACAACATATCAATTAGATTTTAGGCAATTTCTATAAATTTGATAGTTGATGAAAGAAGCAAATATATTTTTTTGATCTCTTTTTGATTATTTGATTTCTATTTTTATTTAATCAATGGTTTCTCCTTTAAGGTTTAACGGCTAAAAAGATTTTGTCCCTCTTAATAAGTGTGCTTCTTTAAATTTGAATTTATATTATCCTCTTTATGGGGTGAGACCGCTTACCACTTCAACCAACATCTTATTAATTTGTTTTCACCTTTCTTAATCTAAAGGATTTCAATTCATACTTAATAAAAAGGGAAAATTTCATTAAGCCACTAAGAATATGATATAATTTTAGTCAACCTCCAAAATTTTTTGAAAACTTCACTGCACCCTAAGAGTTAAAATTAAATTAAGTTTTGTGAGTGAAAAGACAATGATGCCTTTCTTTTATTTTTTTTCTAGAAGAACATTTACAAGACAAATAAAGGTATTTACAAAACAAATAAAGATATTTATAAGACAAATAAAGGGATTCGAAAGAACATAGGGAATTAAAAATATTTTGGCCATTTACAAGACAAATATAGAAATTCGTAAAATAAATATGTGCATTTACAAGACAAATAAAATAATTTACAAGACAAATAAAGTAAAAGCATCGTTGTCTTTTCATCCCTAAAACTTAGTTTCATTTTGATCCAAGGGAGTGTAGTGAAATTTCAGAAAGTTTTGAGGGTTTATTGAAATTATTTCACATCCTTGTGGGCTAACTGAAATTCCCCTTAATAAAAAAAGGGACGTTTTCACAATTTTAAATTTTAAGTTGGGATAACCCTTTAAAAAATCATTTAAAATATCCAAATTCTAATTTAGGTCACTAAATTTAACACATTATTAATCACGTCACATGGACCAAAGTGAGATTTAGAAATTAGGTCAAATTACCTCCCTACCTCTGAATTCTCAAAAAAATGCAAAATTGGAATGTGAAGTTTTTTTCTGGGTCGCCTTCAACCCAAACATGCTCCTAAACCCTCCTTCTGTGCAGAGAAAGAGAAGAGCATATTGAAGCATATCAGAGGAATGCAACTGTAGTATTGTGAAATCGGATGTATTGTAGAAGAAAGATTGAAGCGTGACCCATTGTGATGCAAGAAATCGATGACCTATATAGAATTTAAGGGCGTGTTTAATTTTATTTTTAAAAATGTTTTTTCTTTTTAACAAAAAAAGGGAAAATGGCTTAAAAATACCTTGGAAGCAAATTAATTGCTAAATGGTACCACACGTGCAAGCATCTGTCATATGCAATAGAGCTTCCGTTGTGTGCAACCATCTTCCGTGTGTACAAAAAGCTTCCATATGAAAGTGCAAACATCTTCCGGTCGTGTGCAACATATCACCCGTTGTGTGCAACAGATCACCCATGGTAGCATTCAGCAATTAATTTTCCCCTAAGGTATTTTTAAGCAATTCTCAAAAAAAAAATCTTGTTTGAAAACTATTTTCTATAAATTGTTTTTAAAAACAAAAAAATAAAAATTTGGTTTTAAAAACTGAAAAATAAAAATAGTTTTTAGTTGTTTTTTTAATTTTATTTTTTATTTTTTGAGGCTTCCATCTATTCACCATCGACAACACACTACTAGTCGACGACTACTTCCACATCACCACGGATGACGCTTGTTGGCTGCTACTACATCACTACAAAAACAGATTTTTTAAAACAATTATATAAACACTTTTTTTTTCATAACTTGTTTAAAAAAAGCTTTATAAAACTATTTTGAGAATAAAGAAACAAAGAATAGAATCAAATAAGGCCTAAGTAATTGGGATACAATGTGTGTGTATGCTATAGATTAGCCTTCCAATAAATCATTTGCAAATCATGGTTCTTGGCTTCTATCTTTTTCATTTTCCCTCCCCCTTTCATTATTACAGAAATCGTGATACATGACGGTTATTAACTGCCATACATAATGGTTCCAAACTTTCATATATGCAGGCACTATAAAAGCTTCATATAGATACATTATAGTTCTGAACCGTTATGTATTCAGGACCTATTATAATGATTATAATATAACATCCGTTATGTATTGAGGCTCGGTAAGGCCATGATATGCATATTACTATGACAATAATTAACGGGCACACATAAATAACAGTCACAATATATGATAATGTTTGTATAATACATAACGGTTTCAATTTAACAACAATTATATATCTACTAACATACATAACGACTATTTCTAAACAACTATTATATATAGTTGACATAAATAACGGTTGTTAGGTAACAACCGTAATTTATAGAAGCTAATTTTTTTTAAATTTTCTTTTTTGAGGGGCGGGGGAAGGGGGTTCTGCTTTTAAAATCCCCCTTGCATATAACTTACAAAATGAATTATAATATATATTTACATTTTCATTCGTATACAGAACATTACAACAAATTAGAATATATTTAGATAATTCATTTATATGTATACACTATTAAAACCAAAACATTAAAATAAATTAAACAAATCATCAGTATCTACAAATTTATAGTCATACTATATTATATATGCTCCAACTGATGTTGCACAGATGTCGCCAACTCTTCAGCCACTTTTTCGATTTGTGAGTTAGTAAACATCATGCAGGAGGCATTAAAATACTATACGAAAAGGAAACAATAGATAGAAGTTAGATATTAAGATACCTGAGAGTATATATTAAAAAAAATTAAGCATATAATATACCATATTTGTACCAATATTTTTAGGACTGTATGTGATTATGTTCTTCATGTACTACATTACGCAGTACCCACAATCACTACTTATGTCTGGTTGCTTTTGGAACCATAAAGAAATGAAAAAAATTTGTCAGTTAGTCAGACATATAAACTATATGTGTGTTTCAATTTAATATTATAGTCATTGATAAATAATATATATACTTTTGGATACTGCCATTATTAGGCGTATCTAAAGCAACCATATGTGAGGCTGCAATTGTTGCTGTTGAGACCATTCTCCGTATGGTACCTATACACTACTCTGAGAAGATACAATAAAAAAGTGTGTGTGAGAGTGTGTGTGTGTGTATATAAATATGCAAGCTGAACTGAATTATAAGAGATGATGAATAGATAACTTACTAGTTGAATGTCTCCTGCTAGTGTAAACTCCTATTTGGATCCCTACCTAAAGAGTCATAAAACTAAATCTTTTTACGTATTGAATTTATCACTATGAGTATATAGTATTTGCTAAGTACAAGAATAGATCAAACCATCATGATAGCTACAAAATAAATAAAAACTAATTTAAGAAGAGTTAATGATGTTCCCACCCTTGAATGTAAGACGCAAAAGAAGTAAGTGTTCCTTTTCGTCTTATGCCCTCCTGATGAATTCATCCCCCAGAAACCTCGTGTGCTATTGTTTGAGTTCTTCCATCATGTTGTCACCCTAGTTATTGATCTCGTGTGATATGTTGGTTCCTGAAATGTCAAAACCAACATATCAAAATGTAATCAAAGTTTTAAGCAGACAACTATTCAATCACAGTTGAAGAAATACTTCATAAAGAAATTGATAGTGCCTGAACTTGCCATGTCTTTGTTTAGCACCTCAGAAACAAGCTCTTGGCTTATAGCCTCATCTTGGTCTTCTTGGTAGAAGACCTCTCTCACAAATTTGATATATGTAAATGGTTCTAAAGCCAAGATCTTGCTAACAAACTTTTGAAGGGACTTCTAAGTAGATTGACCAACATGCTTATTCTATGAGGAAGACTTATTGGGGTGGGATGCTTTCTCTTCTTGGATTGAATGGAGGTCTTGGAAGTGGGAGGGTTGGATTGATTGGGGGTCTTGGAAGGGGGGCTTAGATTAATTGAGGCACTTGGACTGATTGGGGGGGGTTTAGACTTATTGGTTATTTATTCTAATATATATATATATATATATAATTTAATCATTGATTATTCATATTTTAACATATTTGAGCTTTGTTCTCAGTGGGAGACAGACATTATGCAAGTAAACATGCACAAACAAGTGGGACCACAGAAACTGCAGAAAATGCGGAGAAATCAGGCATTGCACGATAGAATGTCTTAAAAAATTCAAATGCCCATTATGATGTTATCAACGGAAGTATTTGCAATGGTCAGAACGAGATCAATAAAAGATGCTCTTCACAAATGCATAATGACACATATTTTTGCTGAGCGAACTTCAATTGCAATATACAATAAGACTATTTGTTATCAATCTTTATCAATCTGCATTGTGAGCTTCAGTGATTATTCATCTTCTCTGTAAGAGAGTTTGTTCTGTAAATCTTTTCATTGTAATCTTCATCTCAAGGTAAAGGGACCTTGAGAGGGTTGAGTGTTTCCTTATGAGTGAAGCTGAGAGAGTTAATTGAAATCACTCTGCTCATAAGTCTTGTCGTAAGGGGGAGAGAAAGTTTTGAGTCAAAGAACATTTATGCTCGTAGTCCTAGCAAGGACATCTGTTGTATTGTGCTTTCCAAGAGCCAACTGAATCTTGGGAGAATAGTGAAAATCTCAGCAGGTGGAAACCTCTGAGGACTGGACGTAGGCAGTGATTTGTGGCCGAACCAGTATAACTCTCTGTGTGCAAATTCCTTCATCTTCTCTTTCACCTTGTTCAATTTGAAATCAAAAAATTTGGTATCACCCAATTCACCCCCCTCTTGGGTGAAACTTACCCTTTACAAAAGTGTTAAAAATAAATTACTTTCATGATATATGCAAATGAATGTCGTTTCAAAAGAAAAATAACGAAAAGTAGAATGTACACTTGTAGAACAAAAATAAATTTTAAGTTTTTGAAGTATCTAGCTAATGTATGTATTCTACCTCGACCAGTCACTACAAAAAAATAGCGAATTAGCGACGGAATTTAGTGACAGAATTTTCGTCACTAATCAATTTAGAGACGAAACTTAGCGACGGATTAGAGACGGAACCATATTAGCGACGGAATTTGTTCCGTCACTAAAAAGACCGTTACTAATTGATTAGTGACAGAATTTTAAATTCCGTCGCTAATTAGAGACGGAATTTAGCGATTGAATTTTTTTGTCACTAATTAGCGACGAAATTTCTGTCCCTAAATTATATATCTAATTAGAGACGGAATTGACTAATTAGATATGAAAATTTCTGTCTCTAATTAGCGACGGAATTTTCCGTCTCTAATCCGTCGCTAAATATTTTTTTATATATAATTTAAATTACCACATGTCTACAATACGAGCCTCCACATGTCCCTCGCCGACGGCCGCCACGTGTACCAGTCAACCACTGCCACCTTACCTCCGGCCGCCACATGTTCCGGTAAGCCGCCATGTGTCATCCTCTACCGCGCACCACGTGTCACCCTCCACCAAGCGCCACATGTCATAAGTCACAAATTGGTTGCAATTTGTGACCAAATTAGGATTCGAAGCCATGACCTCTCACACGTGTGCTAGTGCCTTTGCCAGTTGAGCTAAAAAGAACATGTGAAAGTTAAATGTAAAATTATATATATATATATATATATATATATATATATATATATATATATAGACAGACACAGACATTCACACATACGTACATACATACATACATACGTACATACGTACACACACACACACACATATATATACATACATATATATATATATATACATATATATATATATATATATATATATCGCTTGCAAACAAAAATAGAAATACAAAATTTTATATATTATTGAATATTTTAATTTAGTTTTCTTATTTTATTTTATGTAAATATTCTACCTAAATTTTTATTATTAATATCTTTTTATTTTATTTTATTTTATTTTATATTTTATCTTTTTGTTTGTATTTATAAAATTTTCATTTTATTTGTATATAATATATTATTAAAAATTCAAATATATTATATTATAATTTTAATTTCAAAAATAAATATGAATTAATAATTTTTATTTATTTATTTTAATATTATATTATAAATTTAAAATAATTTAAAAATTAAATTATTTAAAAATTTATAATTTTGAAAAAAAAACTGAATTATTAAAAAAATTTAGCTATTAGTGACGGAAATTCCGTCACTAATTAGAGATGGAAAAATTTCATCTCTAAATTCCGTCGCTAATTTTTAGTGACGGAAATTAGTGACGGAATTACCGTCTCTAATTAGCAACGGAAAAATTCCGTCTCTAAATTCTGTCGCTAATATTTAGTGACGGAATGTAATTCCGTCGCTAATTTAGAGACGGAAAAATTCCGTCTCTAAATTTCATCGCTAATTTTAGTGATAGAATTTGTGAGGGATTAGGGACAGTCCGTCACTAAATTCCGTCGCTAATCCGATATTTTTTTGTAGTGAGTGGTGGTGTATACTAATTTCACATATGAATATGACATGTACAAGGCGGCTGAGAGCAGATAACATGAATCATGAAATACATAATTGAGGGGATCTTAGCAAATATGGAAGAAGTTTCACAGTGTGCACCGATTAATATGGAGTTGACATGTCCATTGAAAGATGACAAATGAAGTTTATCAACTTGATGATTCATGATTTGAATTTCGTCATTTCCCCTCCCTAATAGAAAAGGATATTGGCTATTATGATGGAGTTGAGGATTATCATTTGTGACCTTCGTGACATTCATGTAGCTTTGAATTATTATGGATCCACATAAGGTTAGTGAAATTAAATTTTTATTAATCATTTTTGTAATATCTCAAATTTTATTCATCAAAAATCCATATATATTGGATTATACTCAAAGAAATAAAATGGTGAATTTTGGTGCACTTGAAGTAGCCAAAATGTTGGAAATAGTGGTTACATGAAATTTTGGCCAAGTAAGACATAAACACAATTTTTGTCTTGATAAAGGCCTAACATTGTAGCCTAAAATTAAGTATGAAAGAGCACAATTTTTGGACCAATATATGATGAAAATTTCGGCCAAAAAGAAAAGGGAAGAAGGAAAACAATACTTGGTACAAAATTTCAAGAAATGTAAAGGTAAAATGATCATTTGGCTAATAAAATAAAAAGCCAATATTTTCCCTTAACATGTGTTGTTCGATGTCTAAGAGAGAAAGAAATAAGGAAAAATGTGATTGGGATACATAAAGGGACATGTGGAAGTCTTGTAAGCCAAGTAGAAAAAGAAAAATTAAAAATTGCAAGACATGTGATAAAATTCCATTAAATAAATAATATTTTAAGAAGGTGGAGGAAGCTTCTTGAAGAATCCATTTGACACCTTTCAAGAGGCCATATTTTCGTCCAAAGAAAGAAAGAAGGGAGAGAGAGAACAAGTTGGAAGATAGCAAAAAGCCAAGAGAAAGAAACAATAAATGTATGATCTTCTACTTGGATTTTGACCTTGTAAATCACCTTTCTAACTTAAATACTCTTCATAAACATTATTCCCCAAAATGAGAGCTTCATTTCTATGATTTTAAAATTTTAAGGGGAGGTGTTTTGAGACTTCTAGCAAGAGCCAAAGTTGGAGCATAAAAAAAAGAGCTCAAGAAAGAGCAAGAGGTGAGAAAGAGCTTCACTTTAACATATATATTGTGTTGGTTGATGGAGTTTTTGGGATTTTTCTTTGCTTCCCTAATTTCTAGTTATTTAGGGTTTTCTAGGGTTCATGATTTTTTGATCATATACATGTGATTATATGTGGTTTTAGAAGCATATAAGCTAAGTTTGGTGGTTAAAATGTGAATTAGTGAATTGTTATGTTGAACCTTAATTTCAAGTCTAAACATGACAACAAGAAGGAATGAGAATTTGATAAGTTTGATGTTATCATTGTGTTCTATATTAAAAATTGTGTGGGAATAGCTCCTGGTTACAAATTCTGGATCATTGGAATACAAATAGTAAAACTGGAATTTCGACTGCCAATTTGGGATTCATGCGTGGCAGTCTGTTTGCATTGTGTTTTTGAGTAATTGAATAGTGTCCAATGACTATGATATTTTCCAAAATAATATTAGACATATCAAGCTTTAATTTGATAGGTCATTCAAGTCATTTGGATCTATATACTAAAAGTTATGTATTTTTGAAGTTAGCCAAGTAAACTGGTATTTTCTGTGGTAGTGTCCAATAAATGATAATTATGGAATCCTGTGAGTCCATTTGGATAAGATAAATATTTTTCCTTAAAAATAGACTTAATAAAGGTCATATAGTCTTTGGAATCACTACAATTGGACATCTGTACAAAAAGATATGAATTTTCAAAGTTTGATGAAAATTTTGCCAGCTTTTAATAAATGTGCGAAATTAAAAAGGTATTGGTACAATTTTATACCTTGAACTTTAAGGGTAGAGATAACTAACAACATGAATTTAAGAATAAGACATGAATGAGTAATAACTCTTTGATTATAACTTTGGAATTTTAGAACTTGATAATTGCCCGAGCCAAATCAAGAATTAGTGGACTGACTAACTAGGCATTGGAAATTATTTCAGGTAATAACTCTATATCTCATATTCTATGTGATTGTTAATATGCATTCATGTGAATGGCGGTAATTCCTAGAGCTGTGGTGTGGGAAAAACATAAGTACTACCTTGAGGGAAAAGCACAAGTACTTCTTGGCCCAATGGTACCCAGTCTAGGTAGGCCAATGTGATTGATGAAATTATTCGTTGTGGTGTAGGAAAAGCACAAGTACCACCCCATGGGAATAATATAAGTACCATGAGGCCAATGGGACCTAGCTGAGGTGATGTGAGAAGTAGGACATGTTGATGCTTGCTCCGGAATATTAATGTGGCAAGTACGGACAAGTTGACGCCTGATCTAGAACATTATTATGATCATGGTGTGGCAAGTAGGGATAAGGCGATCATTTTAATCCGGACAAAATCATCGCTTTGATCCTGAACATTGATTGACAGATATAGACATGTCATTATTATTTGCTGCGTCATATGATGCGTTGCATGTTTATCTTTCACATTTTATATGATTGATTGTATGTTACTACTGAGATTCATTGAATCTCACCCTTTCCATAAATCAAATTTTATTCAGCAAGAAGAAGCGACTCTAAGGGCAATGATGTGGTCACCAGTAACTGAGAGTTTAATCCCAGAGCAAGAGTTTAGAGTTGGTTATCTGTGTCTTTTTTATGTGTTTTAGGTTTAGTAATTTACTATATAAACCCTGTGGGGATTTCTTGTAATGTAATCAAAAATTTTATATCAGTATAATTATGTTATTTTTGTATGCCCATTAAACTGTGTGTTAACACTATGATGAATGTCAAAATATTCAGAGATTTGACAATTTTGCCAAGGCCAATAGTTTGGGATCCTCTATTTATAGTTTTGCAATTTTACTATAATACTACTAATTTATTGACATGTTCATAAAGCAATGTGCACATTGGTTATAAATAATATATAAAGTATTGTACAAATCATCCTGAATTTGAAAGTTGTACTCATCAAGTGATGGTACAACGCTGTAGTTATTAAGTGATGAGAATAATTGCAATACAATAAAAAATTATAATTTAAGTTGTATCAATATGTCTTTAAGAATATCGGTGATAGGACAACAAAAATATAACAATAATTTAACTTAAGGAGAAAGGAGGGGAGCTTGAGGATAGATCTCAATACATATTGACCACACACCACATATTGTCTTTTATAAATAAAGAACATATGGCTATTGATGAGCCATAATATTGAACAAAAGTGACTTAATGATCATTAAATATGGCAATTTTTAACCATAGACAATTTAGTGATTTGTGACAATTCAATATGGTTAATAACAAGAATGAAACTTAGTAATGAACATGGATAAATTATCCAACGGTGATTTGTGACAATTCAATTTTTTATGCAATTTATTAGCTCAATATTACATCTTAGTAAATATAGAGTTTCCTCAGTCCAAAGGACTTTTTTGACATATTCACATTAAAATTTCAACAATAACTTCTGACAGAACTTCAGATACCTAAAAAAAAAGAGAAATAATTCCCCAACATGAATCCTATTATAAATATATGGATAGTCAGAGGAGAGGAGAGAGAAATTCTAGAGAGATAAATTAGAGAGATGTTTTCATTTACTTCTGTGTGTCAGAATACATCACCCAGAGCCTCTATTTATAGAAAAATAAGTGAATAGTAACCAGCCATCATTGGTACAGTACAGTCATCATTGCTACAATGCCAGCCGCCGTTGCTACAGTGACAACCATCGTTGCTACAGTAATGAACATTGATGTACAATATATATTTAATCTTATAGATCATGTTGACTGGAGAAGCAAGTTGGCTTGGATATGAGCTAATAGACATCCACATATTTAATATTCATAACACTCCCCCTTGGATGTCTATTATGAATGTGCCTCATTAAAAACTTTAACTAGGAAAAACCCAGTGGGATAAAAAACTAGTCAAAGAAAAGAGTACATCATTCATTGATACACTATCAAGTGCTGCCTCATTAAGAACCTTTCTAGGAAAAGCCAGTGGGACAAAATCTAGATAAGGGAAAAAGAGTATAGCGTGTATTGACTCCCCATCTTGACAACATCAGTTGATATCTCTGAGTCTCCGAAGGCCAATGTCATAGACAAGCTTTTCAAAGATTTTACCAAGAAGTGACTTGGTGAATAAATCCGCTAGATTTTCATTTAAACAAATTTGCTGGACATCTATTTCACCATCTTTTTAAAGATCACGAGTAAAGAAGAATTTTGGTGAAATATGTTTCGTTTTATCTCCCTTGATATAGCCTTCTTTAAGTTGGGTAATACATGCAGTATTATCCTCATATAGAACTGTTGGTGCCATTTTGCCTAAAAATAAATGACAAGTTGTTTGTATATGATGTATTACTAACCTCAACCATACACATTATCGACTTGCTTCATGCATTGCTAGAATTTCTGCATGGTTGGATGATGTGGCTGATATAGTTTGTTTCATAGAATGCCATGAAATAGATGTACCTTTACATGTAAACAGATAGCCCGTTTGTGATTTGTCATCGTGTGGATCAGATAAAAATCCAGCATCTTCATATCCTACCAGTTCATGCTTCGATTCATTTGAGTAATATAACCCTATGTCCATAATGCCTTTGAGGTAACGAAAAATATGTTTTACTCCATTCCAATGCCTTCTTGTTGGTAAAGAACTATATCTTGCTAATTAATTAACAACAAAGGAAAATATGAGGACGTGTGTGATTAGCAAGATATATTAGTATTTTGATAGCACTAAGGTATGGTACTTCTGGACCAAGTAGTTCTTCATCACCTTCTTCGCTGATTATTCGTGGTCGGAATGGATCTTTATCCGGATGTAGAGATCTTACAATCATTGGAGTACATAACGGATGAGATTTATCGATATAAAATCGCTTTAGGACCTTCTTTGTATAAGTTTCTTGATATACAAAGATCCCATTTTTTAGGTACTCGATCTGTAATCCAAGACATAATTTTGTTCTTCCCAAGTCCTTCATCTCGAATTCTTTCTTCAAACAATTAATTGCCTTTTGGAGCTCTTCAGGAGTTTCAATAATTTTGATATCATCAACATAAACATCAATTATAGCAAATTCACTTCTAGATCTTTTCAAAAAATGCCTGGGCATATTGGATCATTTTTATATCCTTCTTTCAATAGATATTCATTAAGATGATTATACCACGTGCACCCTGATTGCTTCAGGAAATACAGGGATTTATTTAATTTAATTGAGTATTGTTCTCGAGAATTTGAATTAGATGCTTCTGGCACCTTAAGTCCTTTAGGGACTTTCATATAAATATCATTGTCAAGTGACCCATATAAATAGGCAGTCATGAAATACATTAGATGCAGATCAAGCCATTCTTTTACTACTAGGCTAATTAAATAACGAAAAGTAGTCGCATCCACTACTGGTGAATACATTTCTTTAAAATCAATGCCGGGTCTTTGTGTAAAGCCTTGGGCTACAAAACGTGCCTTATATCTTGTTATATCACCCTTTTCATTTATCTTTCTTACAAAAACCCATTTGCATCCAACTGGTTTTACATCTTCAGGTGTAAGGACTACAGGTCTTAATACTTTTCGTTTTTCTAATAATTTTAATTCTGCATTAATGGCATCTTTCCATAGGGGCCAACATGTTCTTTGTTGTTACTCGCTAATGGATTTTGGCTCATGATCCTTATTATTATTAATTACATCAATTTCTATATGATAAGTAAAGATGTCGTCAATGTTGACTTCATTTCTATCCCATTGGATTCCATTCACAACATAATTTATTGAGATCTCATTATTTTCACATATATATCAAGTATTTGGGTCTCTTTTGGGACTACAACATTCTCTTCCGGAGATATATCTACTGGAGATAATAACTCTTCAGGAGATGGCTCTTCTGGAGCTATTAAATTTTCTTGATTATCCACCATTTGACCATTTATATTCTTTGCTCCTTTCCTTTTTTGAGGATTTTTATCTTTAGAACAGATGGGTCTACCACGCTTCAGGCGTGCTTTAGATTCATTCATAGTAGATTGTCTTTTAGGAACGTCAATTTTAACAGGAGCATTAGTAACTGGGACATGTGACTTTGTCACTTTCTTTGGGTCAATAAATGCTTCTGGCATTTGATTAGCTAAATTCTGTAAATGAATTATCTTTTAAACTTCCAGTTCACATTGATTTGTACGAGGATCAAAATAAGCCAATGATAATTCATTCCAGCTAATTTCTTTACCCAACTGCTTATTCTTTCCCCTCTAATGTTGGAAAAAGTGATTCATCAAAATGACAATCAGCAAATCGTGCTGTAAATAAATCTCCTGTAGATGGTTCTAAATATTTTATAATTGAAGGAGATTCATACCTAACATATATTCTCATCCTTCTTTGAGGACCCATTTTAGTGCGTTGTGGTGGTGCTACTGGCACATATATTGTCACCCAAAAGTTCTTATATGGGAAATATTAGGTTCCTGACCAAAAACCATTTGTAAGGGGGAAACATTTAAGTAACTTGTTGGCCTTATGTGAATTAACATTGATGCATGCAAAATGACATGACCCCAAGCAGAAATTGGGAGATTAGATTTCATAAGTAAATGTCTTGCAATTAGTTGCAACCTTTTAATCAATGATTCTGCAAGTCCATTTTGTGTATGAACATGAGCTATAGGATGTTCAACATCAATTTCAAGGTACATACAATATTCATTAAAAGCTTTTGAAGTAAATTCACTAGCATTATTAAGAGATATTTTCTTGATAGGATAATCAAGGTAATGTGCTCTTAATCTAATCAATTGAGCAAGTAATCTTGCAAACGCCATGTTGCGAGAAGATAATAAACATACATGTGACCATTTAGTTGATGCATCAATTAAAACCATATAGTACATAAATGGTCCACATGGTGGGTGTATTGGCCCATAAATATCTCCCTGTATCCGTTCTAGAAATGTGAGAGACTCACTTTCTACTTTGCTTGGTGAGGGGCGAATAATTAATTTTCCCTTGGAACATGTAGCACATGAGAAATCATGGGATTGTGGTATTTGTTTACACTTCAGGGTATGTTCACATGAATTTTCAATTATTTGTCGCATCATAATTGAACCGGGATGGCCTAACCGGTTATACCAAACATTAAATTCATTTGTAAACTTCTGGTTTACATTAGCAGACTTCTGGTCTGTATTGGTGAACTTCTGATTCTCAATAACATGTGCTTCAATTGTGTTTATAAATGTATAATATAAACCAGAAGAAAAAGTAGGACAATTTTCTAATATGCATTTTCTACCAGCAACTATTTTTATAACAACAATATATTCTTCATCATTTTTAGTTGTTGTTTCTATATGATATCCATTTATGCGGATATCTTTGAAACTCAACAAGTTTCTTCCAGACTTAGTAGAATAAATTGCATTATCAATACATAATTTTATTCCTTCAAGTAACTAAATATTAGCTCTTCCAGAGCCTTCGATCAATTTATACTACCAGATATAGTCTGAACATTAGCTTTTTGCATTATGAAGGAAGAAACATATTTATCACTTCTGAGTATGGTATTGGTTGTTACACTATCAACGAGACATAAATCTTCAGGATTGATGCTAGTAAGATTGATTCTTCATTTAAGGAAACATAACAATATAATTTAAATAGATATATTTGATAAAAGTAACTGAAACATAAATAGATAAAGATAAATTATGTTAAGAAATCAGCAACATTCAAAAATGGGTAATATCCATGTTTCTATACTCAAAATTCTTAGCTTGATCCACATGATTTATTTCAGTTGTTGATCATTTACTATTATTTTTTATTGATTCTTGGTAAAGGTCAACTAGGTGTCTTGGCATACGACAGGTACAAGACCAATGACCTTTACCACCACAATGATAACATGGATTTTTTGCATTTTTATTTTGCCCATTGTTTTCCCTTTTATGGTTCTTATCAATCTTTCCCTAGTTCTGGTTGGAATTTGAACAACCACGATTTCGACCATGGTCATGCTTACGACTATAGCCACGTCCACGGCTACAATTAGATTAATTTATTACTACATTCACTTCTGAGAATGGAGTTAAGCCTGTTGGACGAGATTCATGGTTTTTCAATAAAAGCTAATTGGTCTACTCATCTATAAGGAGGAAATAAATTAATTTAACATATTTCTTAAACCTCTTTCACCATATTACTACTGCAGGAGCAAATTGGATGGATTCATTTATACAAGCTTTTGGAAGGATGAACATCTTCTAGTGATCATATATTTCTTTTAAATTGTTCCAAAGAACAAGTGGGTCTTTCATGACCAAATATTCAATTTTAAGGCTTTTTTGCAAATGGTGGTGTAGAAAAACTATGGATAAGGCATTCAAGATAAATAGTTCTTTTTGGTAATATCAAGAGCCATAAATTTATATATAAAAAAATTTAACTTAATTCAGACTAATGTAATAAAAGGGGGGCATTCATAAAATATAAAATATAAAAATGCAATATAATAACATGAAACTCATAAAGACAATAAATAATTCATAAAGTAAGATATTGCAACAAAAATTAAAACTTTATGGCTTTGGGCCATTTAGTTCTTATGGCTTCAAGCCAAATAGTCTCATGGCTTTAGGCCAATTTGTATAATGACTTCAAGCTAATTAATATCATGATGATAAATTAAATCTATAGGGCATCTGGCCATTTATCTTCAGGATAAATAAAAATTGAATATGGTTTCCGGCCATACAATAAGATAGAAGATGAAAGTTGTATGACTACTAGCCATATAATTTTAAAATAGGAATCAAATAAATATGGCTTCCGGCCATGTAATTTAGAAATACGAAAATTAACGAAATATGACTTTTGGTCATACAAGAAGATGAAAAAGAATATGGCTTTTGGCCATATAATAGGGAGTCATATAGATATGGCTTCTGGCCATATCATATCAAAATAAGAAATTAAAACAATATGACTTCTGGTCATATAATTTCAGAAATCAGATGTCTATGGCTTCTGGCCATAATAATAATAACAATAACAATAATATTAATGAACTTGTAAAAGATATATGTTAGATATAAGAACAATAGTGATCACTAATCTTAGCCATGGAATCCGATGTTTATAATAATCGGTAAGAATATCTCTCTAATTCCATATAGTGGTTCAGATTATCCCAGATCTACCAAATAAAGGTATTGTAAAATAAGGTAGATGAAGATTGTCAAAGGAACGTTGAGAAGATCATACCTTCGTTAGAGCTTCGTGCTGATAACGTGTTATAAATATATGGATAATCAGAGAGAGAGAGGAGAGAGAAATTCTAGAGAGATAAATTAGAGAGAGGTTTTCATTCACTTCTGTGTGTCAGAATACATCACCCAGAGCCTCTATTTATAGAAAAATAAATGAATAGTAACCAGCTGTCATTGCTACAGTGCCAGCCGTCGTTGCTACATTATGAACAGTACTGTACAGTAATATTTAATCTTATAGATCATGTTGACTAGAGGAGCAAGTTGGCGTGGATATGAGCTAATGGGCATCCACATATTTAATATTCATTACAAATACATAGTTATCCTAAAGAAGAAAATCAAATGTTATCAACATGATGATTTATTAGTTGCAAATTCTTGAATCTCCCCCGGACAGTTACAATTTAGAAAGTAAGATTAGTGGTGGACTTTGTTTTACATTATTATTAATTATATTCATTAGTTGTCAATTAATAATTATTATTAATTATAAAGCAACTGCAACCTTTGCCATTCTGTTGAACTTAACAGCATTGAAAATTATATTGATAACCAAATGTATTATACGGTGTTACACTAATCCTTTTCTACAACATTTCTAATAATATAAGAGATGGATGTGAAAGATTATATATAACTAGAAGTGAGAGAGGGTTTGTATGGATGTGCATCTAGTTTACCATGAAACTTTTGGTATTCAATAATAATAATTTAGTATTATTCATGTTCCAAATTAGTAAATGTTTTTTCTATGCTCGCAATAAATATAGATGTTTCATCTTCCTTTCTCTCTTAACAATAAATATTTGAATGTGACCTTTCACCTCATTTAAACGGTTTAGACAACTAATTCAACATTTGAGTAGCAAAATCTATTAAAAGAATTAACATCGTTAACAAAGTGGATGGTGCCTTAGCAAATGTTTCAGGTTGACAATGTTATTGAAGCTGTTTCTACAAAGAATATAATAGATAGACAGATAGATAGATTTGTTGTATTTTTCTGTATAACAGGTGGGCTGTGGGTACACTCCCGACGCAGCCTCGCCCACCCGTTACTCACCCTACACACAAATCTCTTGAAAGTTGAAACATTCTGTAACTTATTTTTACAATTATATGCAAGATAGTTATCAGGTTCTTGCACCTTACATTGAGATTAAAACTGTTGCCTACTTCTTTGATTTTCTTTTTGGAATTAGAGGAACATGCACTAACACTTGAGGTTAAAAGTAAACCCACCTTTCATTTATAAGAGAACTTTCATACAATTTTATTTTCAAGCCAGCAACAATTGGTAATCCATTAGAAATATTCTTTTAACCGTATGCTTATGCAATGAATTCAAAGGAAAAAATGATCTCCGCTGGTAGTTGATGGGTGTGTTCATGATGATTTTAGGGCCTAAAACTAACGAGGGGGGTATTAAGCTGCTTTTTGCTTCTTCTTTGTTTTTTTTCCTCTTAAGCATAATTATTATTTTATTGGAGGTAATCTTATTCATAATACTATCAAATATTAAATGTGTGCACTTCTTATAATAGAAATTCAAATATTAATTCGTTATATTGTGAGAGACTAACTTATTCTATTAGACTAATTGTTTTCGGCTTTTTTTAACTGTGTTGGAATGAGTGCTATTGGGCTTTGAGAAAAGCAGTGTAAAGCCATATGCCACAATTTTTTTGCTAATATCCGCGTTTGAGGGAGAGAAAGAAAGAGAAAAACAGGAAAAGGTAATCGTGATTGAGGGGATGTTTGGTATAAGGGATTTGGAGGGGAGGAGGGGAGGGAAAATTTTTGTAACTTGGATTTATAAAAATTAGAGAAGTGGGGTTGAAATTTTTTAATTATTTTTTCTTATTCTTTTATTTTTCATCTTATCTTTATTAAAATTTTATAACCACAATTCTAATTTTTTCAAAACCATAAAGTTCAAGTGGCATTTAAGTGTCTTTTCTCCAATTTTTTAAAACTATTTTCATAATTTTGATCTAAATTTACTTCTTAAATTATCCCAAATACACCTATAATTTATATGCATTACTAATTTGGAGGACAGAGAAAGCTAAAGAAATTATTTAAAAGTTAAAGAAAAAAAATACCCATAAATTTTTCTCTTAAAAACACCAGCTACCATGAACTTATTTTTTCTAAACAAATTAACTAACCATGAAATTTAAAAAGGGACAATGGAATCAGGATTCTCTCCAATGCCAACTCCTGTCCGCTGCCTTCCTCTACCATGAAATGCACCGTTTGTGCAAATGGACTTGGGGACTTTAATTTGTGAAAAAGAGAGATAGTGTGAGGTGACATGCTGTAAAAGCTTTAGGTGAAACCATATTGTCATGAGTTAAATGTTGATGTAAAATTTTTACTTAAAAATATTTAAATACTATTTATGTGAATTTTTTTTAAAAATAATTATATTTAAATTTAAAATTGGCTAAAGTATATGTTTTAGTATTCTAAATATACATAAACTTTTAGTTTAGTCTATTGAACTTATAAAGTGCGCTTTTAGTCTCTTAATCTTTAGATTCTAATCTCATGTTTAATCTTTCTGTTAAATGAGAATGGTAAACTAAAGATTAAAAATAATTCAAAAGATTAAGATAGTAAAAATACACTTTACAATATGTATATTTAGAATACCAAACATATACTTTAGCCTATTTTAAATTTAAATACAATTATCTTTTTTTAAAAAATAATTTTCACATGAACATTATTTAAATATTTTTAAGTAAAAATTTTAGGGAAAATTTTAGAAAAATACCATGAAAAATAGGAAAGGACAAATCAGTGCTCCGAAATTGCGAAATCCCATGTTAATTCGGTGTTAGTACAATGGATGAATCTGGAATTTTAAAATTTCGGCGAAAAGACGCTCTTAATTTTAGGGAAAATTTTAGAAAAATACTATAAAAATAGGAAAGGACAAATCAGTGCTCCGAAATTGTGAAATCCCATGTTAATTCGGTGTTAGTACAATAGAGGAATTTGGAGTTTTGAAATTTCGGCGAAAAGACGCTCTTGTCCTTCAGCTCTTCCTCTCTCACTGCTCGAAATAACAACACTAAGCTCTTTATTAACAATATTGTATTCTACATTAGCAACTCCACTTTTTTTCTTCCATAACTTCATATCTCAAGAAAGTCGAGTTGTTAATGTAAAATATGATGTTGTTAGTAAAAAGAGAGGTATTGTTATTAGCCTTTGAAATAAGAAAGTGAAGTTGTTAATGTAAAAGATGATTTTGTTAATGTAGAGACGAGTGTTTTTATTGACCTCTAAAAAAGAAAGTCAAGTTATTAATGTAAAAAATAATATTTTTAATAAAGAGAGATTTGTTGTTATTAGCCTTTGAAACAATAAAGTAAAATTATTAATATAAAATATGATATTATTAATATAGATACGGATATTGTTATTGACATCTAAAGCTTGTAAATTTTGTTTTTTAAAGAAGAAAATGAAGTTATTAATGTAGAATACGGTGTTGTTAAAAAAGAACCCATTGTTATTATTCCAAATTGAGAAAAAAGGAGAACTGAAAAGCAAGAACGTCTTTTCACTAAAATTTCATAATCCAATATTCTTCCACCGTATTAAGATAGAATTTAACAATTTCAAAACACTGGTTCTTTTTTCTATATTTCAGTATATTTTTTTAAAATTTTTTTCAAAATTTTACCTCAACCTTTTGACTCATAAAAATATCTTCACCCATAGCTTTCCCAGTGGCATCACCTATCTCTCTTTTCAACAAATTAAAGTCTACAAGTCCATTGGCACAGAAAACGGTGCATTTTATGATAGAGGGGACGGGAGTTGGCATTGAAGAGAATCCTGACCATTGGGGCATTCCCATTAGAAAAAGTCTGTTATCTTCGTGTGGGCCCCATGCTATTTTAAAAAAATAAAAAGACCTTAATTTTGTAATTTCCTATACTACCCCCCTCCTCAAACACTCCCTCCCTTCTTCGAGAGAGAGTCGGAGCAGAAAAATGAGAGGATTTGGAATCTGCGAGTAAATACAAAGAGAAAAGAAGTGAAAACGCTTCACATGCAGATGGATCGCATACAAGATTCTGGGAACCCTTGATCATGAGCAGCATCAAGGTCGATCTTATCGAACCTGGTCGCGTCCTCTGCCTCAGCAAGATACCCCAACGTTGGTTGATTTGGTTGGGACAGCCGTACTTCACAGTTAGGTGTAGATCAATGTTTCATACTTGGATTCTGCAAACACTATTATGATGATGTTTGAAATAGCAGTTGAAACTTTTAAGTTTTTCAATCGTGATTTACGGTCTACGATATAGCTTTTATGGTATACGAAGTAACTTTTACGGTCTACAAGATAAATATGTTAAAGAATTTTATCTCGATTTACGCATATCAGAATTATGCTTACCAGACATCCTCTATATATGCGCGCGCGCAGGGTTTAATGCAACACACAGTGGTACAATCCTAATCAGCATATCCAAAATCTACTTTAGAAAACTAGAGAAGAAGTTCTGTTCATTACAACTTGCCTACTTCTTTTATCATTCCATACACAACAGTCTAATCACGAAAAACCTGAACTTGTGCCATCCCTATTGCACCATCCAATGTAAGAGCTAGAATTCATTATAACTATTTTCATAGAGAGATTCGACAATCTTTTGAACCTCTGGGAAGTTTCAACAACTCATTGCAGAAATTGTTTCTTTTGTCGTCATTCACAAGTGGATTAAACTCAACTGTCAATTCTTTCAAGACCATGGCATTTTTTAGTAAAACTTCTACTCCCATCAAATTAACGGCATCTCCTTTCCATATGACTACGATAATGGAATGCAGGTGGCTGAGGAAACATGGAGGTAGAGGGTTCAATATGTTATCCTCAATTGGATAAGACGCTACCTTAATTCCCTTTAACATGATAAATTCAAATGTCAGCCCCTGTTGCTGCAATTAGGCAACCACAAAGCAAATATGATTACTTGGATGTGAAATTACCTCTAAAAACAATAGGTATTCAAGGCAAGGCATGTTTTGAAGCATCTTCCACAAGCCTATGTTTGAAAGATCAGATGATTCATAATCCAACACTAGAAGCAGCACACCATTGAACATGGGTAAATGAATCCATACTTCAGGTATGTCAAGAAGGCACTGAAAACAAGAAACCAATGCGCAATTAAAAGAGAAAAGTTTAGCGATGCACTATACTAAAATGAAAGAGAAAGGTAGCAAAAAGCATACCGAGGCATTCTTAAGTGTCAGATTTTCAACATTAGGTGTGGATCTTAGAAGTCTTAAAAAGTGATCCTTAACAAGTATCGGGTCATTCATATGTGAATAAAAGTTGATGACAACCACTTCTAGTAACTGAGAGTTCAAAATGTTGAAGTCAAATTGAAACTGACCTTCATAACGAAAGGATTTTAAGGCACCGCCAAAAATCACAAACTCATCACCATTGAAATTTGCTGCAAATGGTCCTTTATCCTCAATCATGGTGAAACATTGAAGCCTTTGGGATGCCACAGAAACTGCTGCTTTTACATTTCCCCAATTGCACTCCTCTAGTTTCATATCCTCAAGCATAGGACAACCAGAAAATAATTTTTGAGTAGAATGCTCATCGGGAAATATAACACCACGTAATTGCAGCTTCTTTAGATTGGAGAAGCAAACTGGAGAAGGAAATTCAAGAGTAATAATCCCACGTCCGGAAATGGTCAAACTAGTGAGAGTTCTACAATTAACAAAGCTAAAAGGCAGAGTCAAAGTAGATGCACCCAGAAGTCTGAGTTCAACATCTTGGACATTGAATCTCACAACGTCAGAGATCCATGCTTCTATATGAGGCATCATATCCAAGTCCTCACAGTCTTCATCTATGTCACAAGCACAATTGAGTGAAAAGCTAATTATGTCGAAGGATCCACGAAGTCGAAGTGATCTATCGATAATATTCACAAAATCCATTGGTAGAGCATCATCCCCTTGAACAAAGTCAAGTTTAGGGATGCAGGTCCATCTGTATTCCCATCTTTTGGATAATATGCTCGTTCGCACAGCCTCTTTTGTTGGAAGAAATGAAAGAATGTGTGAGAGAACATGTTCGGGTAATTCACTCAAGCTCCTACCTTTATCACTAACGTCTTCCATATTGTTCCAATTCTTCCTCCTCTATTATTTTTTCAGAGAACTTGAATCTATTATCTAAATTGCAAGACAATAAAAAGCATGGATAGATTAGGGTTCCAAAAGAGGAAAAGAGTACTGGAATAATTTCTTTTGAAATTAAATGTTAAGGTGAACTAAGAAGCTTCATTATTCAAAAGTTCAAAAGCCTTCACCATCACTAGATTAGTTTTCAAAACTGCTCCTAAAACGAGCAAAAGCAGCATTGACAAACTTAACATACAGAGTCCTACAAAAAAACTTTGAAATAAAAAAGAACAACAAGCTAGTTCAAAGAACAGCATGAGTAAAAGTACCGATAGATTAAGTCCCAAAAATAGTGAGATAATTTCATTTATAAGAAAATTTTCAGAAATTAGAAATAGTTCAATACTTCGTCATAGTTAAGCCTAAGGAGGGAAAATAAAGGGACAAAATCCAGAAATTCCTTCGATAGGTGACATTTCGAAAGAGCAAATCAACAAAAAAGCAATGGAAGAAACAAAGTGAAACCGTTGAATAGTGGACAACAAAGAAGGTGAAACTTAAACTGTAAAGGTATTGAAAACGAAAACCAGTAAGAAATGCAAATTCGCAAGTTTACCTCAAAGCCCAGGCAGAAGGTGAAGTTTTAAAGAACTAAACCTCGGTAGATCCCACGTGGTTTTCAGTGATATGGTTTCTTCAATTGTAAATAGCAGAACGGCAACACGCTTCGCATTCTTCGATTTTTATATTTTTTTGTGGGAAGATTCCATAGATATGACTTCTTGCAGAGGAATTCTTGTAAAGGTCACCCTCAGCAAAATATAAAAATATAAAAACACGAACTCAAATAATTCTGATCTCGTCTTTTTTGTGATGTTTTTTTTTATATAAAATTATAATTTTATTATTTTTATTAATAATTATTTTAATAATTTTAACAGTGTAAATTAAAATAAATTTGTATTTATTTGATAAAATAAATTTAAATTTTGATAATTTATTTGATTTATATTGAGGTGTAAAATAATTTAAATAAATTTTATTTTAAAAACATTAATTTAAATTATTTATATAAGCATAAAAAATGTAAACTAACATATAAGGATAAAATTGTAAATTAGTTATTACCTATCCTCTCCTCCCCTCCCCTCAATCAAACCAAACAGATTTCCTATCAATTATTGATAACAAACCTAACTTAGGATTTTGCAATTTCAAAGTTATTTTTCCCAAAATAAAAACAACAAAACATAAAATAAAAAAAGGATTAAGGTACAAATTTAGTAATAAACTATTTTTCTATGGGTCCAACACAACTAATTATTTCTTGATGCAAAAATATACTTAATCAATTTCTTTTGAGAGCATATATAACAATACAATTAGCCTTATTTAACTTCCGTTACTTTTTGTACTATGGATCATACCAGTCTTCTTACTCTCTATTATTTTAATATATTATTAGAAATATGTGCCTTTTTTAATTAAAAAAATCACTGAAACCCCATGGAAGCAATTTTATTTCAATAAACTTCCAAAAGATTCTAAAATTTCACTACACCCTCTTATGTCAAAATAAATTAAGTTTTGTCAGTAAAATATCAATAATGATCTTACTTTATTTTTTTTAATAAGAGCATTTACAAAAAAAAAGTTTTAAAAGAATTTAGGGAGTTAAATAAATTTTTTACAAGATAAATGTGGGTATTTACAAGACAAATACGTGAATAACCAAAAATGTTTTTAGTTAAAAGACAATAATGCCCTTATTTTTTCATAAGAGCATTTACAAGACATAAGGGTATTCATAAGACAAATAAGAGCATTTATAAGACAAATAAAAGGTTTTAAAATAATTTAGGGAGTTAAGAAAATAAAATAAGGGTATTATTATCTTTTCACTAACAAAACTTAATTTCATTTTTACCCAAGGAGGTGTAGTGCAATTTCAAAATCTGTTGGTATTTGACTGAAATAAAATTACTTCAATGAGGTTTAAGTAATATTTTCCTATAAAAAACACATATTTTTAAAAATATATTAAAATAATAAACATTGAAAAGATTGGTGGGATCTATAATACCAAAAATAATAGAAATTAATCAAAGTTAATAGCGTTGCTATATATACTTCTAAAAAAATTGATTATGTTTATTTTTACACCCATAAATAATCAGTTGTGTTGGTGCCATATAAAAATAGTTCATTACAAAATTTTCACATTAACTTAAAAAAAAAAAGAGAGGGTATAGGCAATATATTTTAATACATTTAAATAAAATAAAGCCTAATGCATTTGGCATAGGCAATATACTACATTAGATACCTAAGGCCTAGGTTATGGTATTTCGGATTGAAAAGGGCGAGGTGCAGATCGGCAACGCAGGTTTTCAACTTTTCCTATCTCTCATATCCCGTCTGGTACAAAGAAAATTTGAGGAAGAAATAGAACTTACGGCAAGATTGTTATGCTATAATTGATTTTGATAAAAATAGAAATAAAGATGAAGTTTAAAAGTATGTTTAGTATGTCATAAAAACGAGATTCAATATTTATATCAAAAAATCAAAATACTCTTGTAATTATTTTCTTTAATAGAAAAAGCCTTCAGCCTTCTTCTTCTATGTCCAACTACCACCCATACCTCTGACAACCATGAACAAAGCATCAAAAATCAAAACTATGGAGCAACAAAAATCACAGACAATATGAGAAGTACAAATCACAAAAGCCAAATCACATAAAACTGAATATATCTACAAAATCGAAGAAGATTTGGGGGGTCGACAAAGTTGCAGATTTGAAAAAAGTCGAAGCTTACCAGCGGTGGGAAGTTACATATCTAGAAAATTGAAGGCAGAGAGGATGAAGAAGCTGGAGAAGTTGAAGCTAGAGAAGAATCATCGATTTATACCAGAAAGTTGAAGATTTGTCGAAGAAGAAATCGAAGTCGAAAACAAAGCTAGAGATGGTGACAGAGCCGAACAAGTCAAAGAAGGCATGGGGAAAACGTGAGGAGGAGGTTGGGGACGACATTGATCTTGCCATCAATCTTGTGTGGTTGAAGATGAAGGTTGGCCATGGTTCGCCAATGGAGGTTGGGGGAAAAGATGAAGAAGACAAAGTCAAAGAAAGTCGATGGTGGGTGCGGTGGGTGGAGAAGAAGGTCACTAGAGTGTGGGGAAGAAGGTCGTCGGCGGTGGCAGAGGGTGGGGGAGAAGTTGTTGGCGGTGGGTTGGCAGGTAGAAGGAGATGGTTGCTAAGGAGGTTAAAAGTGAAAGAGCATTGTGTGGAAATAGGGAGATGAAATTATAAAACTAAGCACTTTTTATGGAAGTCATTTGATGGAATTGGGAACTTTTGGCTTTCAAATGGAAATATAATTTTTTTTTCAAATTCCATCATACCAAACAGACCATTAGTAAAGGGAAGGGAAGTGAAGATTATGATTTGTGAGGGTTGGGGGAAGATGGGTTGTTAAGTATGAAAAAAAATGAAAGGTGACACTTGAAAAAGAAAAGGAAAATACTCATTTTACTCTCAAAATAAATTAATAATTATCTATGAATCAAATTTATATTTCAATCCATACATTAAATAATTAGTAGTATAATAACTTAAAAGTTAAATAAAATAAATACAATATAAATTATAATTTAAATAAATAAAAAAATATAAATAGTTTTAAAACTAACGGAAGGTATTAAATGAGTAAAAAATAAAATAAAATAATATAAATAATAACAGAAAGAATTTAAGATAGTTAATCAAATCATTTTTATTTTAACACTCATGACCTTATGTAGCAACTATATTAACAATAATAGACTAAAATAAATAGTTAAATTAAATAGTAACTCACTAAGAATTTAACGTGTGCGGATCTTACGGCTTCAATTACTCCAATTAATCCCAAAGATTTCTCTCATATTCTCTTGAAGCAACTCTCTACCCACGTTGCAGTGCTTCTCAAAGGTTTTAAATAATTAAATAAATGTGAATATTCAATATAAATATAAATATAGCTATAGATATTAAATAATTAAAAATGAGTTTATCACAAAGATATTTCTTTCTTAATCTTTTGTCATAACTCCATCTTTCAAATTCAAAAACTCACTTCGCAACCACTCCTACAGATATTGTCTCAGATCAACACCTTTATGCAAGTTAGAAATTTGAAGATTCCATCTTATTAGGATATTAAATGATTAAATTAATTAAATAAAAATAATAAATAAATAATATAAATAATAATATGAAGATTTGTTTTGTTAAAATATTAAATCAAATTTATTTTATTTATTAATGAAATTGAATTTTTTTTATAGAATGAAATTCAAATTTATTAAAAAAATTCAAATTTATTGATAAAATTTGAATTTTTTTTGTAATAAGCAAATTCTATTTAACCATATTTTATAAGTTGTAAAACAAAGCAAGCTTTCATCGTCTCTTGTCTTGTTGTTAGCAGCCATAACTCCTCCATTTCTCTTCATTTTTTCTACTTGCAGCAGTGTGTGATATTCTCAAATTTAATTTTGATCTTTTAATATCAAGAGATTATTCCTTTAAATTTGTTTCATACAAAAAAAGCTTTGGTTGATTTAGCACGAGAGAAGAAGAAAAAACATAGTGGAATACGAAGAAAAAAGAGATTTATATGTTGTTGATGTTTTTTATTGTTGTAATACTACTACAAAAATAGCTTCTACCTCAATTTTTTTAAAAAAATCATATATAAAGTGTGACATTTACTTAAATAAGTGCCATAGTTTTTGGGCCACACCTTATGTGGCGCTTGGTCAGACAAGCATCACATAAGGTTAGTTTGACCAGCTGTGGCACTTGGTCCCCATTTATTCCCTTTTCTTCTTCCTCTTTTGGTTCTCACTCCAGTGTCTAGTTCAACTGAAGGAGCATCAACTTTATTTTCATTGTAAGTATGTAGCTCTCTTTATCTTTTCGTCCCCACTCTCCTCATTATAGCTCACATTTCCTCCTCCTCCTCAATGACGTTACTCTACTCCTTTTCTTTGGTCTTGCACTATGCAAATCTGTAAGTACCACCTATGCCCTTTATCCTTTTTTTTAAATTTTTTTTAAAGATGCATACTACTTTATCTTTCAATTTTTGCTTTTGTAATTTTTTTCCATGTTTGTGTTTGTAGTTTTGATGGCGAAAATAAAAGTGTTTGTAATTTCAACTCACTCTATTGAAGCTTCTATTTATTGTAAGTTTATTTTAAATTTTGGAGCTTATAATTATAATTTTATTAAAATTTAATAGTTTAATTTTTTAAATGTCTTTTATGTTTAATTTATTATGAAATCTTTAAAAATTATTCTCAAATAAATGTGATAGGAATAGCTATTGTAGTAATAATGCTTAAGCTATTTCTTAAATAATTGTATGTTTAATGTTTTTTTTCTATTTATTAATAATTCCATGTTTAATTTTTCTAATCTATTTAACTTTACTCTAATGTTACTATACTTTACTATAATGTTATTTTATTTTATTTCTTTATTCATAATTAATAAAGAGAGTTACATTTAGCCCATTTGATAGACTTTGTTCCTTTTGTATGTTCTTCTAGCTTGAATTGCCCAAACTAGTTAATGATCCATTTGTGCTTTATATTTTTACCATTTCCAACATTTAGAAGGCCCAAGAAAATGTAGGAAATTGGTTCAGCCTGAGTTATATCCTCTCATTTTCCTTTTCCTCCTTTTTTTTAATTATCTTGTCCCATACTCTTAGAATGAATGATTCAAATTTAACATTTTATAAAATTATTTTAATTTAGTTTAATGATGGAGGATTAATTACTACAACACTACTACAAAATAATTATTTATTTTTAACACTTGTATTTTATTTGTTGGCTTGTAATGCTTTCTAATTTACCAATGATATATGTTGGCAAATATGATTTCTTTCGCTATGAGCTGTGAAAAATTATTATGATACTATGGTATTAATGAATCGATTATTTGTCAATTTAAAGAGAGGGTTTATGACTTGGAAAGCTTTAATTTTTAAGGTGCTATCTGCCGAATTTATTTTAAAATAAATAACAAAAGATAAAAGTAATTAGTAAATGCAATAGTCAAGCAACTAACCACTTTTTAAAAATAGGTTGAAGGTATAGATGGATCAAAAATTGATGTCATCTGATCAGTGTTCAAGGGAATATATAGATAGGGTGAAAGAGTTTATTAGATTTGCAATGGAACATACTTTTAAAATAAATAACAAAAGATAAAAGTAATTAGTAAATGCAATAGTCAAGCAACTAACCACTTTTTAAAAATAGGTTGAAGGTATAGATGGATCAAAAATTGATGTCATCTGATCAGTGTTCAAGGGAATATATAGATAGGGTGAAAGAGTTTATTAGATTTGCAATGGAACATACTTTTAAAATAAATAACAAAAGATAAAAGTAATTAGTAAATGCAATAGTCAAGCAACTAACCACTTTTTAAAAATAGGTTGAAGGTATAGATGGATCAAAAATTGATGTCATCTGATCAGTGTTCAAGGGAATATATAGATAGGGTGAAAGAGTTTATTAGATTTGCAATGGAACATACAAAAGATCCTAACAAAATCTTGTGTCCTTGCTTATCTTGTTGTTATAGAAAGCGAATTAGTTCACTTGATTTGTTAGATCATTTAATATGTTACGGAATTGATCAAGCATATACATGATGAACAAGGCATGGTAAGATGAACGATACATGTAGTCATCGGGTGCATACCACAAGTGGTGCTTCGAATGAATTTGACCCAAGCATGTATGATAAGGATGATGGTCTTGAAGAACTGCTAAATGTGGTTGAATGGGTGCTTCATAACTGCCCTAAAGAATTTGAGAAGTTGAAAGGCGATGCAAAGAAACCATTATATACCGGTAGTACTAACTACACAAGATTGCTAGCAGTGTTAAAATTGTACAACTTTAAAGCGCGCTATGGATTGAGTGATTTGGGTTTCACCGCACTACTTGAACTTTTACAAGATATGTTTCCAGAAAAAAAATGTACTTCCTACTAAGACATATGAGGTAAAGCGAATTCTTTGCTTTACAACTGATATGGGTTATGAGAAGATACATGCATGCACTAATGATTTCATATTATTTCTGAATTAGTATGCAACATTAGAGAAGTGTCATAAATGCAATGCATCTCGATATGGGAAGAAGAAATGAAAAAGTCCTTTAAAGGTCCTATGGTATTTTCCCATTATTCTGAGATTCAAGTGACTATACAGTAATACAGAGATTGCTAAGCAATTGGCAGGGCATGCAGATGAAAGGATTGAAGATATGAAGCTTAGGCATCCTACAGTGCTCCTTAATGGAAAAGAATTGATCATGAGTACTTTGAATTTGCAGATGAAGTTAGGAACCTACGCCTTTTACTATCAACTAATAGAATTAATCTGTACGATGTTTAGAGTAGTACACAGCACGTGGTCGGTGATATTGATGATTTATAACCTTCCTCCATACTTGATCATGAAACGTAAGTTTATGATGATGTCCATGTTAATTTCTAGGCCAAGGCAACCTGGGAATGATATAGATGTATACTTGAATTCTTTAATTGATGACTTAAAGTTGCTTTGGGAAGAATGCGTCAATATGTATGATGGGTATAGGGAAGAAAGTTTCACTTTGAAAGCCATGTTGTTTGGCATAATTAATGATTTCCCAGCTTATGGTAATTTATCAGAATACAACGTCAAAGGATATTGTGGGTTCCTTATATGTGAAGATGACACTCATTCAGTGCGACTAGATCATTGTAAGAAAAATATTTACATGGGACATCGAAGATTCTTACCATCACAATATTATTAGAGGAAGTGCAAAAAGGCTTTCAATGGTGACTCAGAAGAAGGTAGCCCACCGAAGATGTTGACTAGTGTTCAGGTTTTTAAAAAGGTAAAAGACTTCGATAATAATTTTGGCAAGCCTTTTGCAAAACAAATCAAGACAAGTGGTTGGAAGAAAAAATTTATTTTCTTTAAACTTCTATATTGGAAGTCCTTATATGTGAGACATTTTCTTGATGTGATGTACATAGAAAAAAAATATATGTGATAGTCTAATTGACACATTGCTCAATATACAAGGAAAAAGTAAGGATGGTGTCAATGCAAGGTTGGATTTGGTGAACTTAGGCATAAAAGAAGAGTTGGCACCAGTTGAGCAAGGGCACCGTACTTGTGATACCTTATTTCCTATAGCCTCAGATGAGTGCAAAAGAGTAGAAAAATCATTTGTGAAACCAGGATCAGGTCCCGGATTAATTAACTTCTAAAAACGTTCGCAAATTCCAAACCTATCTCAGGATTTGAACTTGGGACTGTAAAGGAGTTTTTTTAGAGTAATAAAATTTTCTCAAACCATTTTCACAAACATTCACTATCTCATTACGTTTCACCACACTCTTCTTTTCATTTTATCAGAGTTTACGCGCGATTCTCTGCTTAGTTCTCATGTTCCATACCTTAATTATGTTTCATTAGCGATCGAAAGCATAATATAACTAAACCGTTCTTCTACTAGTTTACTTATTATAACATGCTAGAGTTACAAGACATTTACAGTATATACATATCCAAAATATATATACACATGTTTAAAATATCCAAAATACACCTAATAGACAACCACAAAACCATAATCTTCAGCGTTTAATCCTCTAGCCGTCCGCATTTACCTTCTTCTTGCCCCTTGAGCTTTCTTCCTGTACTGAAGGTGGTTTATGGAAAAAGAGTAAGATTCAAAAGATTTTCAGTAGTAACATAATGCCAATCACATAGATATAACATCACAAGCATGCTATTCAGTCATCATACAACAGAATCATCACAACAACATTCAGTGCAATTTATGCAGTTCATATATATATCACCATAACGCTAGGAATACAATAGGCCCTGAGGGATACCCATGCAAAATAGGCCCCGGGCACTCGCTTGTGCATCACTGAATATTATATTGGCCTGAGTATCCACCTGCGCAGATAGGCCCGGGGTGATTACCCAGCATAATCAAAATGTGCTAGACAATCTATGATGATTTCAAACAACACACAATGCATGTTATAAACATATGAAAGACAAGTTACTACCTGATTTTTTTCCTTTACCAATTTCCTCTTATTTTTCAGAGCTCGGCAATGTCTTAAGCTTCGAACGACTGTTAGGTCCTAAAATTGGAATTTATTACGAATAATGAGTCATTACTCAATCCAATCTTTTGATATAATGTAAACTAAACTATTCTTGGTTTAACTGTTGGTTGTCATTTGAGTCACTTAGGTAGGCCTATGGGGTTAGGAAACACCATCTCAATCAACACCTCTTGGAAAATAGGAAATATTGAAAATTTTGGGTCTTGACTGCGTCAGTAACTTTTTGGCCGCGGCCAAGTAAATCTTCTGGCCGCAGTCAAGAATTCTCTGTTTCTTGACTGAACTTTCAAAAATCATAACTAAATATAGAAAAATAAAAATGTGGTGCTTCCAAGTTCTAAAGAACCCTCTTTAAGTATAATTTTAGGAAAAAATATATCCATAAGCTTAAAGCACTCAAATAAATACAATATTCCATTCCATTAGGCCTTACTCTAGAAATTTCTAGTTTTTAATACCCAAACTTTAGAAGCTTATATCTCCCAAAATACTTATCCTAAATTTGAAAACTATCTATCAACTATGTCTCTACTTTAATTCTGGAAATTTTCAAAATTTTTAGATAAGGTTTGACTCTTGAAATACCACGCACAACAACAGTGCTTCATACAGGACAGATTAACATTATGAACAATCTTACTTCATAAATTCCCAAATTTATATACAAGCATCCAAAAATTATGAACACTTGTATACCTACACAATTTTTCCTTATAAAGCCAATGGAATCATCAAAATTATCAAATTCCTTCATCTTCATCACATCACAATATAGGCAGAAAATTGAGATTCTTAGAAAAATTATGTCGATTTCTTGCTTTCTCTTGTTTAATCACTTTCTTTCTACTTCTAATCAAATAATTAGCTATTTACACACTTATTAGACATGATTAGAAGTGATTTGAATAGCAGGACCCCCTTAGGGTTCCATCATCCAATCTTCATAAAACAACCAAATCCAAGCTAAGAACAACAACAACAAAGGTGTAAGGAGCAAGTTCTTAGGGTTTACCTTAGATTTCTTGTTGCTTCTCTCTCTTGGATCTTTTTGGCTCTCTCTCCACAGCTCTTAAATAAGCTAGAAATCCATGGTTCTAAAGGTGGAGAAGTGATTAGAAGAGGCTATAGAGGGGTTAGGAAGTAAGAATCACAAGATTTTGCAAGTTGTACCTTAGATTTTGGAAAAACCTAGCTCTTCTTGCTCTTGGAGTTCCCTTTTGTTCAGCTGCTCTCCCTCTCTCTTTTCTGATTAGCTTGCACGGGAATGAGTAATGAGAAGATGAAGAATGAGACTTAATGCATTTGTCAACTTTTGCTTTACACATGGCTCATTCTCATTGGTCCAAATATGTAATTTTTGTGTAATTGCACAAAGCAATTCCCTTCCCTTTTCCATCAGCCGAAATGCTTGAGAATGGAAGAGAAAAAATATTGTTTTGAACTTCCAAGGTCATCTTGCCATTTGTTGACCAAAGTCTTATGTCTTTGCTTTTCGACTTCTTTTTTAAGCTTTAATTTTTCCTTTGGTAATAATATTCCAAAATGGACTTAATAATTTCCAAGTGGTTATTTCCTCTTTTAATTTCTATTTAACTGAAATTATTGGGAATATTAGAGAAAAATATTTATTTTCTTACTTTATGGAAAATTACTATTTTTCCCTTACGTTTTTATGATTTATCGAAATAAATCATTTCTCGCTCTTTCCTTTGGTTTAGCCTAATTTTTAACACTTGAATAAAACCAATATTTTTTCCATTTCATGCTCAAATTTTGATTACAATATTAGGCCTTTAAATGGACATTTATTACCTCTTTGTATCCTTACTTGGCCGAATTATGCGTAACCATTGATTAGGATTTTTTAGTAAATTCATGCACACTACAATTCACCATTTTATTTCATAAAATATCACAAATATACATACAAGAAATATTGGTGAAAAGTGAGGTATTACAGTACTTATCTACCTCCAGCGGCTTATACTCTGTTGAGGAAAGAGAAAAAATTGTTTTGTGAGTTTCTGTAAAGAATTAAAGTTCCCAAGGGCTACTCTTCAAATACAAAGAACTTTGTATCAATAAAAGAGTTAAAGTTAAAGAACCTTAAAACTCATGATTGTCATTGCTCATGTAGAATTTCTAAATCGTTGGTATATGGTTCATTTTACCAAAAAATGTAAGAAACAATATCACTAAACTTTGCATGTTTTTTAAGTTGATTTGCAGTAAAGTTGTTGATTCAACTAAGTTGCAAGATTTGTAAAAGCTAATTGTTTGTACTTTGTGTGAACTGAGAATGTATTTTTCACCTTTATTTTTTGACATTATGGTCCATCTAACCGTATATTAGGTCAAATACGTTCAATTGTGTAGTCCATTATACTTGAGATGGATGTACCTAAATGAGTGATTCATGAAAATTTTAAAAGGGTATGTGAAAAATAGATATCGACCAGATGGTTGTATTACTGAAAGGTACATTGTTGAAGAAGCAAGTGACTTCTGGGCTAATTTTCCATTAATTGTTGACCTTATAGGGATCCCAAAGTCTCATCATGATGGGAAAAGATTAAGGAAAGGAACAACAGGAAGGGATGTAATGCGGATATCAGTGACTGAATGGGAGCAAGCTCACTTGTATGTGCTATATAATACTGATGAGGTTTAACCATATGTTAAAGAACACAAGGATTCTTTTCAACAATTATATGGTGATAGGAATGAAAATTTGATAATAAAAGAACACAATCGACATTTTTCAAGTTGGTTAAAAAAACGCATTAATGATGAGATAGAGAGGAATCTTGATTTAGTTTTTGAAAAATTGAAATGGTTGTTAAAGGGACTGAGTTTAAATGTATTATCTTACAATGGTTAAGCCCCAGGTTGAGTGTTCGAACCCTTAGGGAGGCGTCTCTTGGGCGTGGAGTCCAGGAGAGTAAATCCCCAGTAGGGTGGGGACAATACCTGCCTTCTGAGCCTCGTGGAGGGGTGGAAGTTGGCTGGACTCCCGTGCGGCTGCAGCGTGAGCTGAGCGCCGCTGCAGTTGGCCTAGTGGGAGGGCCGTTATAGGTTAATTACAATAGTATATTACACGCAGATGAGTTAGGCTTTGTTCAAGTGGACATTTCTAAAGTTTGGTATAAAGATGATCCTTTTATTTTAGCATCACAAGTAGAACAAGTGTTTTTCATTCTGGATCCTGCAAAGTAGAATTAGTCCATTGTACTCCCATCAAAACGTTGACTCATAAAAAAACAACTTAATGTTGAAAGTAATGAATATTTGAATATCATTGAGGATGATCCTTTGTTTGAGATTTTGGGGTCAGAAGATATTGGTATAGATAAAGATGAATATGAAGATGAACCCTTATACATAAAATATGATCATGAAGAAAGGACTTGGGTCAATCTATCAATTCGTACTATTAGGAGACTCCAGAGAAACACAATTCTCAATTCAATAAGAATGATGAAGAACAAAATTTACATCAAACAAGAAAAATGAAAAGATAATAAGTACCTTGACTTTCTCACTTATATATTTTTGATGTATTTTTGTATTTCAAATTAATTACTTTCATTGACATGATTATCACTGTGCACTGATGTTTTGTTTGGTTTATTTAACTTGTAGGAGTATGGATTCACCACGTGAAAATGATGATATTCCTATGAACGTTGCTACAGAAAGATTTGTAGAGAGCGTAACACATGGAAAGACCATTATGGCTAGGTTGATCAAATTGAAAAGTAAAAGAATTAAGATAGAACTGGAATGGACCACGTGAAAATGATAATGTTCCTATGGACGTTGCTAGAGAAAGATTTATGGAGAGCGTAACACATGGCAGGACAATTAGGTTGATCAAATTGAAAAGCAATAGAATTAAGATAGAAGTGGAATGGAATGGAAAGGGAAACCCAATTAGACCAAATAGTAGCTCGTTCAATAATTTTATTGGGATTATAGTTCTAGACAGAGTCCCTGTTAGAATTCAAGATTGGAGACAGGTGAAGCAACAATATGGGGATGAAATTTTGGGTCAAGTACAGGAAACATGCGCATTAATTACTTTATTTTTTGGTTTGTTTTGTTTCATATAATTACAATCTAACAAATTATGTTTGGTTTTTTGTTGCAAAGCTGTTTTATTATTAAAGGTGATGATCAAAAGAACTTCGTGCTGGGAAAAGTCAGTAAATTTATGAGAAATTTTAGTGCTAATCTTGTAAAATACTTCAAGAGGGATTATAATGAGAAGATCATTCCTACACTACCAAATTTGTATGAAGGAATCATCACTCAAAAAATTTGGAATGAGTTTTTGAAAACACATACAACTCAAGAATTTCAGGTAATATAATATATTACAGTTTACCTACTATTTGTAATCTAATCGTAATTAATATTTATTGATATGAATCATTTTGATCTAAATAGGATTTGAGCGGGAAAAATCACTTCAACGGGACCAACATAGCGTATCGGTATACATAAGGATCTATATCATATAGAAAGTTAAAAAAAATTATAAAAAACAATGATTATTTGATATGTATCTAATTTGTATTAATAATTTTTAACTTCAACTAACTTTGATCTGCAGATAGAAGAATCAAATTCAGATATTACATAGGTACCACGACATGATTTGTGGGTAACTGGTGGCACAAATAAAAAAAGGTGAAATTCGTAGCAAAGAAGCAAGAAGAATAGCAGAATATTGTGTAAGTATTAGATTATGTGTTCAATAAAGAATTATCTTTAATTAAATGATTCTGATTTATAATAACTAATATTTTTATAATTCTTTTTGTGATAGCGATTAATGACACAAGAGGAGCCTGAGTTTGGGAGCTATGTTGGTCGTGAAGATTTGTTGAGTAGAGCGTTAGGAGTACCTGAGTATGATCGTTGTGTTCAGGGTATTGGTTTTGTGATCACCCAAACATCACACTTCGGACGCCAGAAGTACTCTAACAATTTTGCAGTTGCGAGAGGAGATGAATTGCTTCAAGCATCAAATGCAAGAACAACTTCACGAATAAATGCACTTCAAGAAACAAATGGAAGAAAAATTTCAACAACAAATACATTTGATGCAAGAATAAATTGCGCAGTTGAGGATGCAAATTGATCACTTAGTGCAATGTAGGGCCATGTAAAATATTCCCACCTATGACAGCCCAAGTGTGAGAAATAGTTGCACTTTTATGCCAAAAGTCTCTCTGCCTTTGGTAATTAATTTTTTCTCTACTTAACTTTTTGTTACATTATACTTTAGTAAACCCTAATATATTAACTCTATTTTCCATAAGGAAAGTTAACGTACGAGGTCTAATTCTCATTTGGCATGTCATCTTATTGGATACAGACATGGTCCAATTCTCATTTGGCAACCCTTATCTTGTTAGGAAGTATGGGGGCAGAGTAGATCTACATGAACAATCTAATGATATGAAAGATTACTTTAGAAAGAAAGTAACACCAAATATGCTATTTTTAGTTCCATACAATGCGGGGTAAGTTATTAGTGGTAGTATTTCAATGTGTTTTTTTATTGTTTAACTTTTATTATAACATAATTGTTGAAGAAAATTTTTTAAAATATGTTAGGGTACATTAGATATTTATTGTTATCAATCCAGCGGAACCTTCAGGCCCTTGCATTTACTATATGAGTCCTCTAATTAGAGTTCTTCTAGAAAACCATCCTGATATGTTGCAATTGTTCAATATGTAAGTGTACGTGTGTATGTGTAAATATTTGCATGTGTGATTGAATAACTAAAAGTAATTAGTTTCAGGTTGTTTTGTAAGCGCATTGACTGCATATTGAACCTCTGCCTCCTTAACATATGCTAAAGCATTTGACCTTAACTTGTTAATAGCTATGTCTAGAAGAAGATACGGGTACTGATATATAAATTTACTAAAATTGTCATCAAGAATTTTTATTAAAAAATTGAGTTAACTATTTCATTATATTATTGCAGTGCCCTTTCCAACCGAATAACAGTGATTATGGGTATTACATTATGAAATTCATGAAGGATGTAATTCCTTGTGATCAACCTTTTATTTCTAAAAAAGTAAGTCATTTTAGTTTCAATTCATATTGTTTAAAATTTAATTAAGTGGTGTATGATAATTAAGTTTTGGTGATTTTAATTCATTGTGTATGATTGTACATATATGTAGTATTATACAAATCAAGTTGTGATAGTTTGACTGACCATCAAGTCATTGAAGTCATTGATGAATGGTGTGAATATATGCTCAGGAAAATATCTAACTAGCTACTATTTAACTAGCCTAGGTGTTGTTTCTTGCCAATTGTTGTGTTATTTATTTAAATTGAATTTACTATATTTCATTCATAATTGTTGTAAATATTTTAGTAGTGATTTTATTAATCAATTATTTGTTTGCATCATTTTAGAGTTATTTCATTGTTGTTTGTTTTTCTTCATTTTGTTGTGGATATATAAATTTGTATTTAAAGTTTGTTGTCCATTGTAATCATAGGGTATAATTAAAAATACAAAAATATAATTTAAAAAAAGATACTTCTTGTGGCGCTTCTTTAAAAAAGGGGCCACAGGAAGCAATATTTTTTAAAAAGCCATTCCTGTAGCCCTTCATTAAGGAAGCGCAACATGAAGTTGTTTATATATATATATATATGTGTGTGTGTGTGTGTGTGTGTGTGTGTTGTGGCGCTTGGTCTTTTAGTGACGATGGGATATATGGCATTTCTTAAGCACCATAGTTAATTTAAAAATAAGCGCCATAACTATCCTTTTTTGTAGTAGTATAATTGGTTGCAAAAGCAAGGTTGATTAAATTGGATTTTATAGATTCAAAAGGTAACTAAATTTCACAAATTAAAACAAATAAATAAAAAAATTAATAAATAAAATTGTCACTAATATTTTATTTCTAAATATCAGCTATAACTTCTTAAATTTCAGCTATCCATCAAAACCACGGTTTTCTTTGTGATGTTGCCTCAAAGATTTGCTAGATAACTGAGTTGTTAGCTCTCATAATATTTTGATGATAATAAGCCTTGATTTGTTGATAATATAAACCTAGAGTGATAATTAAACTCTTTAAAAAGCATAAAGTAAAACTCTGTAGTAAATTTGTCAAGTTTGGCACAATCACTTGAGTAATGGTTTGTGTACTTGAGTAATGGTCAAATGAGAGTGAAATGTTACTAAAGAAGGTTACTCGAGTGATGGTTTGTGAATTCAAGTGATGTGTGTTCACTTCTAGTTTTTTAGCAAGTCACTCAATAGTAATCAAAATTTGTAAAAGTTCTCAAAGGCAAAATTACTTGAGTGATGGGCAATCACTTGCAGGTGACTTCCAAGTGGCTTAAGAGTTAGTGATATGAAGAAATAGATCACTCGAATGATAGATTGGAGTATTCAAGTGATGAATTTAAACTCTTGTGTCATAGATTAGATCACTCGAGTGAAATGGAATTCATTTGAGTGATGACAATTAATTGAGAGTTATTGGCAAGTCACCTAGAAGTGTGTGTGATCTTCCTGAGAAGATCACTTGAGTGATCCATGATCACTTGCAAGGATTTTGCAAGTGACCTGGAAGTGCTGAAGCTTTTGAGAGGGGATCACTCGAGTGATATACTTGAACACTCGAGTGTATTAATAACTTGCAAGGCACTCGGTAGTAATTTGTCATAGCTTTTAAAGTTTTATAGAAGATCACTTGAGTGATTATTTTACACTCGAGTGATATTCTTTTTTTTAGAAACATCACTACCAAGTCACTTGGAGTGATTATCAGCATAAAATCACTAGAGCACATGAGTGACTAAGACTAGCACTTGAGTAATTAGAGATCACTTGAAGTGATTGTCAGTCTCATTCGAGTGTGCTCTTTAGAAACTTATAAACACCGTCTCAATAATTCTAATACACATACTCTTAATCATGGTTTACTTCTTGAGTTCTTATACTACCTCTAAATGTTACTAATATCATTTATGTATAAGTTTTAGGTGTTTAATCAATAGATCAACTTCAGATTCTCTAAAGCAAAAATTCTATCAGAAGTATTAAATGCGTAGTAGAGATAACCAACGGAAACACTCTATTTCATTAACGGCTATAGTTACTCTCTAATGGATGAATTTGAATGTCACAACAGTCATTAAAGACATTCCGCCTATAAATACGGAAGAACTCAAGATGGAGCAACTAATCAACGACAAAATCAATTTTGTTCTTTAGGTGCTCTGTTATTCTGTCTGATATTCTTATTGTTCTTTAGTATTCATTTATAAGCTCTTTGTGAGAGATTTTACAATCTTACTCATTACTCGTGTAAAGAAAATGTCAAGGCAGTGGGACCTTGAGTGTGGGTGTCAGTTTACAAAGTGTAAGGGGGAGTAAGTGTTCTGCAGAGGAACTTACTTGTACTGTGATGCCAAGAACCAATCGAATCTTGGAAGCATAATGAAAAATTTAAAGGCGCTCTAAGGACTAGATGTAGGTCAAGAGGTTAAGATTGAACCAGTATAAATTTAGTGTGCACTTCGGTGATATTTCTCTAACCCTTATCTTTTAATTAAGCGCCTTAACTAAAATTTTTAATAACACCCAATTCACCCTTCTCTTGGGTGAAATTGTTGATAATAACATTTGGTATTAGAGCCTCGTCTTCTTGTTTCAGGCTTAACATCCTAAGAAGGATCATATGGCGAGTATAGGTGAAGGAATACTACCAGATGGTGCCTTCATCACTAGACCACCTGGGTTTAGTGGAGAACATTTCTCTTTATGGAAGGAAAAATTCAAAGTGTTCGTAATGGCTACTTAATATGGCCTTTAGTAGGTGATTAAAGCTAGAGACTATGTTCCAATGAAGACTATGGACGATGTCACAGTTCCAAAAACACTAGCAGAATTTGATGACAAATATAAGAAGCTTGTAACACTACTACAATATATAGATTTTACTACCATCAATTATGACCCTTTTTCAAAAAAGGAAGTAAAACATAAAAGCAGTGGCATTTTTATAATTCTATAGATCAGTTTTGATAGATCAAGCGTCTCAATTCTAAAAACGGACGCTAAAGATCCATCTTTGATGTCCTTTATTAAATTAAGGACGCTAAGGGTGACGTCCCTAATTGAATAGGGATGCCAAAGAGTGATCTTTGGTGTCCCTAATTTAAATAGGGATACCAAAAGATGTCAAAATTTTCCTTGGCTTACTTATATTTATATCTCTTTTTAACTTCTTCTTCCTTTAATCCGAAAGATTTCACTATGCTCCCAATTTGAAAAAGATGATTGAAGTCAGAGTGTTCACATGCTACTCCCTTCTTCTCACTATTGAAGAAAGTTCATTAATAAAGCTGCCCAATTCCACAATTGAAGACCCTTAAAGCTTGTACTGCGCTCCCAATTCCACGATTGAAGACGATTAAGGGCTCATTTGGTACACTGGAATTGATTTTGAGGGAAATGGAAATAGAAATGGATATGGAGATGGAGATGAATATGGATATGGAAATAATGTTTAAAAGTATGTTTGGTATGTTATGAAAATGAGACCTGATTTTTATATGAAAAGTCCAAAATGCCTATCTAATTAAAAATTGTAGCTCATCCATGTCATTCTTCTTTCCTATTAACCAAATCTCAAAGTAACATTGATTGAAGCTCTTAATTCAACCTTTCTTATTTGTAGCTCATATAGGGCACTTGATATTTCTTCGTTTCATTTTGTAGGCCAGTCTCATTTATAGCTTCCTTTAACTCTTTCTTTGTTCAAATCGTCTTTTTAAAGCATTCATCTACTTTACGATTTCAGTCTGATTTACCTCCAGATTTGTCATTTATAGTTTTCAAAAACACCAATATAGAGCCAAATGTGGCGTAGAAGCCCCCAAGCATAGAGATAATGCCATTGGATGAATGTAAAATGAAAATTTCAGATATGGATTTGATGAATGACATGAAGAAGATGAATTACTCAGATTATTTAACATCATTGTCATCTCCATCAGGCATTAGTAAGATATCTACAAATGAAAAGTGGAGTTGTCTACGCTCGCCGACTGCCCATGCCGGCTCATTTTGGTACTGGCACTACTGTGCTTATGTTATGGCTCACGGCAAATCCGTTGGTTCCAACCTTAATGAATTGGCTTCTAAATCAGGTGGAATGAATGACTGATGGTGAGTAGGTAGGGTTTGCTAAAGGGGGAAGAAAAGAAGGGGTAATGGATGGAAATGAGAGGATGGAATTATAAATCTTAGGTTTCTTGATGGAACCCATTTTGATGGACTTAGGTCATTTTGGCTTCCACATGGAATTGAAAATTTTTCCAATTCCATTATACCAAACAAGCCATATGATGGAATTGAGATCCAATTCTGTTTCCATCACCTATAATTTTACTGTACTAAACAGGCCCTAAAGCTTTTTTGAAGACTCTTGAAGATGTAAGCACACACTCTGCTCTGTCTCGCACAATTTTCAATTTAGTTACATGGAAGAGAAAAATAGATCGAAAGGTGGAATGATTGAATTCAATGGATGGTACAGCCTGCAAATGAAGGAAGCTTCGACTTCGCTATCGTGATGCAGACAAGAAGAACTACTAGAATTACCATGAGAGGCTAATAAAAGTGGTGAGGATTGGAGGGATAATCGCGTACGGTAACACGCTTTGAGGTAGAAGTGTGGCAATGCCAAAAAAGAAAGTTCTAGCTCCAAAAAGTGAATGGAAAAATTTCAAATGACTTTAGGCGTCTTTTTTGAAAAGGGATGCCATAAGTCTCTTATGGCGTCTCTTTTTTAACGGATGTTGTTTTCAACTTTTACTACGTAGCTCACATAGGAGTCCCCCTGAAAAGGGACGTAGAAAGGGTCTAAAAACATACATTAAAAGTGTTTTTTTTGTAGTAGTATAACTCTTAATAGCAAGTCAATCCTTATGATTTAAAGCACCTTGAGACAAAAAGAGTATTTCAGAATCTGCACATTTCCTTCTGCCAAGGATATGTGGCAAGCTCTAGAAATAGCCCATAAAGGAACTTCTGGAATCAAGGAAAATAGAGTCAACACTCCTATCACAGAATACGATTTGCTTAGAATGAAATTAGGAGAAATAATTGTTGATTTTAAACTTAGATATGCCCATCTTGTAAATCAATTGGGTGCACTTGGAAAGTTCTATGATCAAAGATCTCAAGTGAGGAAAATACTGAACATTCTATCAAAAGAATAGGAAGTTAAAGTCACAGTGATAGAAGAGGCTAAGGGATAATCAATACGTTTAGTAGCTTCATTATTTGGAAGTCTTTCCGAATATGAAAGCAAGCTTAAGTTCAAACGAGAATTAGATGAGATTGATGAAAAGAAGAAGGAGTAGCCCAAATTTTATATCACATAATATAACTTTTAGATATAATAATTCAATAGGGCTTTTATAAAACAAAATAAAGCATAAAATTTTTTTTAAAAAAATTCCCACTTTTTAGATCGGATATGAAATTATCATGTTTAAAAAGTGGGCATTTTTTATTATAAATTGATACATTTTAAGATCGGTCAATAGAATAACAAGTCTTAAAAAGTAACTTTTTAGACCAGTTGTAGGATCGGTCTAAAATGGGGTAGACTTTCTAAACTAGTTGATATAAGACCTAACTAAACCATGTCTAAAGCTAATTTTAACTGGTCTAAAAGACCTTTTTTTTCTAGTAGTGGAATCACGAAGCAATGACAATATCTCCTGGCAAGTATTAGCCAACAAGTGAGATGATTGAGCAAGAATATGAATGTAGCCTTTCTTGACACAATAGATTGTGACAAGTGGCTTTGCATCAGCTGCTATCATGTCAGAGTTATAAATCCAGAATAATGAGGCTTTTAACATTTGTAGAGGAAAGCTAGACCTGCTGGTAATTGATTTCTCCATAAGAATTTTTTGAAAGAAGTACCTCTATGGCAGGGGATTCCAGACAATAATGTCTATTCAGTCTCTTGTACTTGTAGAGGATAATATCCCAGCCTTAATAGAAAAGGCAGACGTCGATCTTGATTAACCAAAGATGAGTCATTATTGGCTACAAATGAGAAGGATGTTGTTTGCTGAACTTCCTGAATGATGATCAAGGGTTGTGTTTCCTCCCAAATAAGTTAAGTAAGCAAATAATTTTACAAACAATGAAAGAAAAATTATCATTATAAAGTTGGAGAAAAATTTGTTTCAACTACCCCTAAAACTCGTGAAATTTCAAAGATGGGATTATGATCAGCAAGCATCCAAACTAAATAGACCTAGCTAGGGGCATGATAGAAATAAATGGTTAGAACAAATACAATCCAAAAGTATTTAAATGATGTTTTGTAATGCCCTTTTACCATTCCATAATCACGAGCGAAAAGCATATAAAGACTCATAAAGCGTACAACACAGCGGAAACACATTGATGTAGGGTACCTGTTTACATTACAGGAGGATTCCCCATAGGGTTTGATAACACATATATATACACATGTACAAAGAAAACAAACTCAAAAGTCTTAAGTATATGCTACACGATTATAGCTGCAACGAAAAGCTCCGGGACTTTAATCACCAATAGCCACTGCTTTGCTTTTTGAGCTGCCTGTTTCAATTAAAATGGTTTTTGCTTAGAAAAGAATGAGATTTGAAAGAATATTAGTAGCAACATGCTTACAAACATATAAAATGTGAAAAGTAGATATACAATGTCATGTCATGTAAGATGATCAAATGTATGTGTGTACACTTACCCAAGGTCAAACTACTTGTTTGCCCCTTGGTCGACTTACTGCCCCTGTCGGGTCCTTGACCACAACATGGCGAATAGGTATGTCTAGGACACTAGCTCATGTTATAATGTATGACATTCAAAAGGCATCACATAGTATTTGTAAGAAGGATGTTACTACCTGGTTGTTTTACTTTAGAGTCATTTTCTCGTTTTTCTAAGCTCAAGAAAATATTAGCCTTCGGACCGTCGTCAATTCCTACAATATCCAAATGCCATAGATGAGTTATCACTCATTCACACATTACCCAAACTCATGATATTGGTTAACTTAGATTGACAATGCTAAGTTACCAAAATGCCCCTGTAGCCCCGGTCTATCTGGACCTTACCAGAAATTATGACAAGGGCTATTCCTACACAATTTCACGTGTAGAATCTATTTTTGACCTCAAATTAGTCAAATTTAGGGATAAATGACGAAAGCCCTTTCCTTTGAGTTTTAAATGGGTAATTTGGTCATTTCACTTTCTGGGGCTTTTCTTACTTCGTCACCAATATTTACCCTACAAAATTTTATCATCTAAACCCAATGTAATCATTAGAATTATCGAATTCCATCTCCTTTTCCACATTCAAGACAGGGCTTAGATTTTAGGTTTTCACAAAAATTGTGTCGATTTCTTGTTCTGTCTTACTTAATCACCTCATTTCTACTTATAATCAAACTATTAGCTATCTAGACATTCATTGGATAAGGTTTGAAGAAACTTGGACAACAAGGTCCTTTACGTTTCTTCCTCTATCATTCACAAAATCACCAAAACCAAACCAAGAATAGCACTAATAGCATCAACTTAAGCATGAGAATCAAGTTTGGAGATTTACCTTTGATTCTTTCAACTTTCTCTCTCCTCAACATCAGAACTCTCTCTCTCTCTTCTCTTGAAAATTGTCTTGAAAATCATGGTTCCAAGGAAGAAGAAGTGAGTAGGAGAGATCATGGAAGGATTAGGAAGCAAGAATCACAAGTTATAAGCTTCCTTACCTTTGATCTTGAGAAACCTAGCCTTTGGTATGCTTCAACTCTTCCACCGCCTCAGCTCTCTCTCTCTCATTCTTGCTAGTTCTAATTGCATAGGAATGGAATGAAGAATGAATGAAGGAATGGTTATTTTAAGTTTAGTCAATTTGCTTTAATACATGTGGCACTATTCCATTAGTCCACAATTCCTTTTCTTATAAATTATTTCATTTCCCTTCTTGCACACCTGCTCAACCAAAAATTGCATGAGAATTGAGGGAAAATATTGATCTCAACTATCACATTGTCCTCTTGCAAGTTGTTAACTTTAGTCCTTTGACTTTTAACTTTTGACTATTTGACCTTTCTTGATAATAATTCACCAAAATAGGCTTATTAATTATCAAGTAGACATTTTCCTCTTTTTAGTGCTCATATAATTGAGATTATTAGGAAGATTAGGGAAAAATATTCTTTTCCCACTTTGTGGCAAAATTACCGTTTTTCTCTTACGTTTTATGATTTATCGTAATAAATTATTTCTTACTTCTTTCCTTTGGTTTAACCAATTTTCGACAAGTATAATAGGCCATTAGTCATATTTATCTCATATTCTAATTTTGGTTACAGTAGTATGCCTTTATGTGGACATTAGCTGCTCCTTTGTGTTCTTTCTCAGCCGAATTGTGTGTAACCGGAAATTGAAATATTATGGTAAATTCATGCACACCACCATTCACCATTTTATTCCATTAAATGTATCAATTACGTAGGAGGATATTGGTAATTGAAAATTAGGGTGTTACATGTTTCTTCAAAATATCACAAGAAGGTAAAATATCCCAATTGCGCTTGATTTCATTGTCTCTCTTGTGATTCCATAAGCTTATTAACATCCCAATCCATGGCACTTGGCAATTGGTGCGGTCTTGAATGCTAAAAAAATAATATTTAAAATGCAAATTTCATCCTGATAAGAATAATACAAAAATAACCCTGATCAAGATTTTTAAACAAATGGTACATCTTTCTGCTTTTATTTCATCGTCAAACACTTTGAACATTTTGAGCGATGCAATAGCTTCTTTTGACGTCAAAACCACAAACAATTGTTTTAAAGATTGCTCTATGACTAAATCATTATCGTGGTCGTCAACTGCTGTCATCTCTTGACCTTCTTTATGAGGATAGGAAAGTTCATTAATATACAAAGCTTATAGATATCAAGCAATGATGATGAGTAGTTTCAAAAGTATCAGTATATTCAAGTGCTCCTTGAGCTTCAGGTGTGATATAAGATATCAATGAATGTACAAGTTCTTCAGGAAGATGGTTTGACAAGGTTATACGAACAAATGTTGGGACATCTTGGAGGAATTCTTCACAAGATATAATCAAAGGATATTCAAATACATGAATGTTTCTCACTTCTCGATATTCTCCTGAATATAGGTTATGCCGATTGAATTTTGATTATGTTTATAATTTCTGGGAAATTCCAGATTCACGCTGCATATTCAAGCAAAAATTATTGTTGTGTTGATTCTAAGAATTAACATCCTTAACAAAAAGTTTCAGAAATTTTTTTGATATATTATCGATGTTGTTGTATTAATTTTTTAGGAACTATTGCTAGTGCTAAAAAAACATTATAAATTGTAAATAGTAAATAAAAATAAAAACAAAATACAATTTAAGGAGGCATTGGCCAATAACTTGCTATGCCATCGGTCAACAAAATATATAACATAAGAGTTGATAATTTAGCAATCTTATTCATCATATCTATTTAACTTAAGTAAATCAATGTGAAATATAATTTAATAATAAAACTATAATAAAACTTATTTTTCTATCTCAATTCTGTACCAGAAAATTTTAATTTAAATGTTAATTATGACATAAATAATTTCCTATGAATATAATATTGGGAGAATTGTTTATAAAAACTTCATTGGAAACTTATTTGCTAAATGAGACATGAGGAAAGATTTTTTTGCATATAAGGGAATATTGTTCGAACACAAGGGGAGGTCGCATAAGGAAGATATATTGCATACAAAGGAAGATTGTTTGAACACAAGGAAAGATCTTTTGTATACGGGGAAGATTGTTTGCATCCGAATATTTTATTTAGCGAATAAGTTTCTAATGAGGTATTTATGAATAATTTTCCCAATATTTTATAACTAACAATATTCTCGAAGTTACCCAATTATAGCTATTTAGAATCACTTAATATTAATTAATATATGTATTTAGTAATGGGTAAATGAGTTATCGTATATCAGTGTGTTTGTTTCTAAGTTTAGAAGCCCAATCGTGTGATTGGGGGCCCAATCGCACGATTGGGTAGAGCAAAAAAAAATCCCTTGTTTGTTACAGCTTTTTGTCCATCAGGTATTTCAATTCAAACGCACGAAAAAGTTTAAGCCACAAAATGAAGCTTTTGCCCACAGTTTGAATCATCAGAAAATTAAATATCGTTGGTAGCATTTAATAGACCGTTTAAAAGGCTCAACTACCGTAACTATTGTCTTGTCTTGTCCAACTCTTTCCGTATGAATCTTGTCTGAAACTGAAACACACAGCTCTGAGTCTCTTGGTTCAACCACATTTTAAACACCTTCAAAAAGCCTCCCCCAGTCGATTCTCCATTCCTCCAAGCTTCATCTCGCCAAGTCCTGATTCTCCGTTCCTCCAAGCTTCAGCTCGCCAAGTCGCGATTCTTCGTTCCTCCAAGCAGCTCCCCAGCTCGCGGTGGTAACGATCGGCGTCTGTGCTTCCGGCGTCATCTTGGAAGCAGTTGATTCGGCTTGGTTTTTAGATCCATCTGGTGGCTTCGAGTTCGGTGTGGATCTAGCATTCTTCTCCATCTCCGTCAGAGTCCGTTACACGGTTGAAGGCCAGTAGGTTGTGTCGACGTCCAATGGCGGCTGCAGATCAGGTTTTTGACGGCCATTATTAGTGGGTGACAGCTCTGTTCTAGTCGAAGCTCTGTCTGTGCGTGCAACAAGCGTGGTGTCATTCTCCGGTGGTTTGTCGTGCTCTTTCCGATCTCCTCAACACACCGTGTCATCTGTTGAAGTGGTAAAGGTAAGATCTCATTAACCAATGAAATTGGGTTTGTGTTTAGCTTCACCGTCATTCAAAGACATTAGATATGTGAAACTTGAAAAAAAATGGGTTTGGTTCTGTGAGAGTTGGAAAACAAAATTTTCTTTCTAAGAGATTCGATCTGTGAAACTGAAATGTGAACCTCTGTTTATTCTTGCGATAGTCTTATTTTTTCTGGTGCAAGCTCATGCTCTTTACTTAGTTATCAGGTTCTGTGGTTTTGTCCCTGCTTGTGTCGTTTACTTTTGTTCTGTAACTGTTGTTAGCAAATGACTGAAACTATAGTTGATCAACTCAATAATAGGGAATCACTTCATCACTGACCGCACTCTACTCTCAGTTATGGTATGGCATCTTCTCTGATGTCTCAACACACAATGTGATATCACAAAACCCAAAAGGCCATTTACCCAAAAGTGATATCATAAATGTGATATCACTTCATCACTGAAGTTGCATATAAATATAAACTTGATCTTCATCTCTTGTGCATTTATTTATTTGAAGAGAGAGTTGCATGAGATATTTTTCCTACCATTTTGCTATTTAAGATATTTCAGGCATGCCTTCCCCTTAAGTCAGATTGTAGATTCCCATCTAGCAGAAGGAATAGATATAAATCCACATAAAAATATTTAAAACCCTTACTAGGAATTAAAATATAGAAAGAGAAATGGTTCACGATATATATATTTCAGTATAGGAAGCTATAGAGATGCAAAGGTGACAGAAAGTTTAATCAAAAGTGACATTTAAAACACATAGTTTGAACTTGGATGGTACACACAACCATAGGAAGAAGAAGAAATCCTACATTAAAATCTATTGATAGATACTTTAGATTGATTTATTCTAAGGCCAAAGAACCATTTGTGTTGGAAAAAAAAAGATGGTGGGAGCCACTTGAGGTTGAGAGAATTATAATGGTTATGTTTCTAAATTGTAATATTTGATATATTCATTTGATAAGATTTTACCATTTCTTGGTTCGCTTTCTATAGTTTTTAGCAATCAGTGGGGGAAAAAGAACCCATATATCTTTTAAGTGCAAAGCCTAATTTTTATGATTCGGTTGATTTGTTTCATAGTCAAAGGATGTTTGGTTTGATTGGAATATATTACATAAATGAGCTTTTCCAATTCTTGTTATGTACTCTACGGTAGGTATAATTATTAGTTATGATGAATTCATGCAATTTTATGTGCCATGTGTGTTACATGTGTCATTTTCCATATAGAAAGATGGACACAAAAGCTGTGTGGGATTTACAATCAACGGAGATATTTATTAATGCATGCGTAGAACAAATATATAAAAAAGAACGCTCTGGCCAGACATTTACGAAAAAAGGGATGGTTGAATATTATTTCCACTTTCAATGACTTGACTGGGAAACAATACGGGAATAAACAGTTAAAGAATAGACTAGATATCTTGAGGAAAGATTTGAAGATTTGGGATTCCCTACTGAAGGAGACCGGTGTTGGACGAGACCCCGTTACGAATAATGTCGTTCAAACAACCGAATGGTGGAATCAGAAAATACGGGTAACAATTTTTTACAATAACTTACAACTTTCATTTTGTTTTGTTTTTTATGTCTGCCAACTTGCTATCAGCTGTGTATTTCATTTAAATGTTTATGTTAATTCATTTGAATTGTATGCATGCAGGAGAATTCTGGCTATAAGAAGTTCAGGAATTTATGCCTACAGCATGAAAGGGAGTTGAGAATAATATTCAAGGATGTCATGGCGACTGGAGATCACATTTTCTCACCCTCTGCTACACAACCTGAGACAAATGAGCTACATGAGGATGAGGTGTACAGACCCATGATGGATGAGGAAGAAGGCTCTGGAGACAGTGAGGACAAGCATTTTGGTATTGACCCTGCAATTAGTACTGGAGTAACAGATGAACTGGCAGGCATAGGATTAGCATCATCAATACCATCAGACATAGGTCCCAGTGCATCTATAGGCCAGCAGAAGAGGAAGAGAGGTGCAGGGCCTAGCAAGAGCAAGAAGAAGAATATTCCAGCTGCACAGCAACTAGCTGATGCTGTGAGTGTCATTACTAACGTTTCTGCGGATAGAGCAGTGGCCTTAACAGAGAATATAGAGACTAGCATCCCAGAGGTTATGAAATATTTGATGTCCCTTGACGAGGTTAAGCGGGATAAAGCCTTTGGGGTACGATGTATGCGGGCTTTGGAGCCGAAGGCGCGTAGGGAGTTTTTTGTCTCACTGAAAGGAGATCCTGAGTACTTGGTCGAATGGTTGCATTTTATCATAGGAGAGCAGTAGATGTACTTGAATTTGATGTTTACTTTACTCAGTTACCTTAAGACATATTTAGTTTTTATTGTTTAAATATTTACGCTTAATTTACTTATCCTTTTGAACTCATGATGTAGTTGATATATGTATGTTAATGTTATGTTTCATAATTGTGTTGCTCACACCTCAATTTAACCACAATCACAGGTATATCAATGGCAAATCGTAACAATCAATATAGGTTGCAAGGGATGGAGGAAGATGAAGATAGTGACGACACCTCAACTATTGAGGCTGAGTTAGCTGAATATGAACAACTATGCGTGTTGGTTTCTCAATACATGATGTCATATGTATGTAGACAACCACGTAGAATGAGCAAGCAAACGGATCACTATTGGGTACAACGAATATTGGCAAGTGAAGGTTCTGAATGCCATAACATTTTTAGAATGGAAAAACATGTCTTTTATAGTTTATGCAATAAGTTATGTGAGCATGGATTAAGTAATTCTAAGAATATAGGTGTTGAAGAAATAGTTGCAATGTTTTTACTCACTATCGGGCATGGAATAGGAAATAGGCTAGTACAACAAATCTTCCAACATTCCGGCGAAACTGTTAGTAGGCTTCTACACACAGTTTTAGAAGCCTGCCTTAATCTTGCATCCGAAATTATCAGGCCATGTGATCCTGAATTCCGTCAATGTCATCCAAAAATAGCAAACGATAAACGATATTTCCCATATTTCAAGGATGCCATTGGGACTATTGACGGCACTCACATCAAGTGTGTGATAACTGGACCAGGGAGAGATAAATTTATCGGGAGGAAAGGATATCCCATGCAAAATGTTATGGCTGTTTGTGATTGGGATATGTGCTTCACGTTTGTGTTAGCGGGTTTGGAAGGTTCAACACATGATGCTCGTGTTTTTCACTTAGCTGTCTCAAATCCAGCCATGAATTTCCCCTATCCACCCCAAGGTACATTTCTGTATATTTCGATTACTATACTTTGTCTTCATTTCATTTTTTTTGTATAATCTGACAATTGTAGTGATTTTAACACTTGTTAGGCAAGTATTACTTGGTCGATTCTGGCTATCCAACACCAGTTGGATATATTGGTCCGTACAGATGTGAACGTTATCACCTCCCAGAATTCAGAAATCGACAAGGGTTTCGGAATCCTAATGAAGCCTTTAATTTTTATCATTCAAGTTTGAGGTGCACAATAGAAAGGACGTTTGGAGTGTGGAAAAATAGGTTTGAAATTTTACAAAAAATGCGGAAATACAGTTTCGACACACAAGTCCGCATTGTTTGTGCAACTATGGCTATACATAATTTCATTAGAAGAAACTCCCAAGCTGATGTGAACTTTACGAATGCAGAAAATGAGAATGTAGTTGATGTTGATGATAGTCAAGATGAAGAGCCATTGTTGACAAACGATATTCAGACGTCTTCAACTCAAATGAATAATGTTCGTGACACCATCAGGAACCAGATTGTAGAGGACCTCAATGCATGAGTAGTTCTGTTATATTTTATTGTAGAAAAAACTTTAAGTTTGCATCATTTGTAATTTATTCAAATTTTTATTTTTATTTTATTATGTCATTTACTATTGCTAAATTTTTAAAGTTATTTTTCTCATTTTTATAATTTATAAAATAATTTTTATAATTTATAAAATTATTTCTCTTAAATATCATAAAAGTCACTTATATAAAAGCCAAACCAAACACCTTTCACTTATATAAAAGCACTTATTCAATCGCTAAACCAAACATAAATCACTTAACACAATTTGACTTTTATCCAATCTGACTTTTCCATAAGTCAAATTATAAATAAGCAACTTTTTCTATCGCTATTACAAACACACCCTATATGGGATATATGTTGGTACATGATAGATTTCAATATGGAAAATGTTTATCCTTTGATAATATCTTCCGGTTACAAGTATCTAAGTAAATTATCTTAACAAATGAAATTTTATTTTATTTTAAATTAGTATGATAACTATTTATTTTTAATTTTTTCTTGCCACAACTTTCGAACCATAGGTCCAAACTATAAATGAAATTGGCAGCTGCAATAATTTAGTTTCGAACATTTTCGGCAAAAAAAAAAAAAGTTTCGGACGTGATAAGTAGTAAAATAAATATTGAATAAGATTATTTATTCGTTCTACTTTTAGATAAATATATGAATATAAGTAAAAGTAGTCACACTCGAAAAAAATTGGGGAATTGCTTTATATATATATCATGAATATATAAGGCGGTCAAACTCTCAAGTTTGTGACAAGGAGATAAACTCAGGTCGTGAATTTGAATCATGAAATCATAATTGTTTGCTTTTATCAATAAATAATTATTAAAGTATTAAAATATGAAAAATGAAAACAATTTGGATTGAGTATATTTTAATTCAAATATTAAAATTAAATCCAGAAACATTTATTATTTATGGCACTTAATAAAAAAATTTCTATGAAGATCATATATTAGTGTTTGGAAACAAAGTTGATATATGAAATCACTAAATATGATAAAATAACTAAAACGAATTTAAAAGTAAGTTGATAACACCTTGTACAGCTCAACATTTTAAAAATCAAATTCTCAATAATGCATGTTCAAGTTTGGTGTTTATTGTTATAAATTCGTTTATGACACAGGAGTAAAGAATTGGTGCAACGCCTAAGGAAATAGAGCTACGAGTTATAGCTTGCACTTGATTTCAATGTCTCTCTTGTGCTTCCAGGAGCTTATTAACATCCCAATAATCCTTGACACTTGGCAATTGGTGCGGCCTTGCGTTAATTTGAAATGATGATGAAATTAATAATTATAAACGCTCAAAGAAATTTATAACAATAAATAATTATATTGCGAATTTCATCCTGATAAGAATAATACAAACCTACAAGATTTTAAACATTAAAAAAAAAATCACTCTACTGGAATTTGAGAGCGACACAGTGGACACATGTGACTTACTTTTAGCCATTCCACAAGACAACTATAGTGAAAGATATGCTCACAAGGCATAGCCAAAACATCTTCACCATGAACAAAATTCTCTAAACAAATGTTACATCTTTCTCCTACTTTTATTTCATCATTGAAAACTTTAAACATTTTGAGCGATGCAATAGCTTCTTTTGATGCCGGAAGCATAAACAATTGTTGTAAGGATTGATCTATGGCTAAATCAATATTATCGCCATCGTCAACTTCTGTCATCTCTTGACCTTCTTCATGAGAAGAGGAAAGTTCATTAATGTACAAGTTTAAAGGTATCAAGCGATGATGATGAGTAGTATTAGCATATTCGAGTGAAGCTCCTTGAGCTTCAAATGTGATATAAGATATCAATGAATGTACAAGTTCTTCAGGAAGATAGTAGTATCCAGGAAGATGGTTTGACAAGGTTATACGAACAAATGTTGGGACATCTTGGAGTAATTCTTTACAAGACATAATCAAAGGAGATTCAAATAGATGAATGTTTCTTACTTCTCGATATTCTCCTGTATTAAGTACAATCTCCCAAAAAATAAGATTACATCTAATCTCAAAACTATCTTCAGTCAAGATTTCTAATCCTGAAGACTGAGGAGGTGCCATAACTCAACCATGAAAATCAGTACTTTGTTGTGTCTCCTAACAGATATGTATTTATAAGAATTTGTAGACTAATAATAAAAAAGCTAGATAAAGATAAGATAGGTATAATATAATGCTTAGCTTTCATCTCAAACGGTTAATTAAAGATGTTGAGATATTGTATTTTATATTGATATTTGATATATCATCTTATATTATATGACAAATATAAATACAAGATATAATATTTCAACAAAAGAAAATATATTACTTTAAACATAAAAGTTTTTTAAAAACGATCTTGATTAAAAAAATAAATTGATTTTCTTGATAATTTTAATTTTAATTGAATTGTGGTTATTTTTATAAATTTTTGGGCAATTCGAGATTGACGCTGCATGTTCAAGCAAAATTATTATTTTATCAATTTAAAGAATTAACATTATTAAAAAAGTGTCGGACAAAAAATTATTAAAAAAAAAGGAAGAGCTTCGTTACAATATTTTTTTAGTGCTTTTTCTTTATGACTATCTAGTATGATTAGAACCCAAGGATGTAATTAGTAACTACTAAGATATGGTTGGTTTAACAATGTAAGGTCCCACTAGATTTCCTAATTCTTAAGTTTAAGTCCTAAAAAAGATACTTATGGTAGAAGGAGGAGTGATAAACCATTAGATTAGATTTGAGTTTCGTTAGAATCCAATTCGAGGTAGCTTATTTAATATATTATTGATATCGATAGTCTTGTGTCAACTTTTTAGGAGCTATTGTTAGTAATAAAAACATTATAAATTATAAATAGTAAATAAAAATATAAATTAAATAAAATTTAAGGAGGTATTGGTTAATAACAAAATTGTCAAATTTATGAGTTTAAGTTAAACTCATAATAATGATGTAAAATCATATTGTAGACTTGAATAACATGTAAGTGTTTGCTTTTATCAATAAATAGGTGTTAATAGTGTATAATGAATTATTTAAATATAAAAATGATAATAATTTGATTTAAATATATTTTAAATCCAAATAATTAAAATTTAATCCGTCAACATTCATAATTTATTATACTCAATAAAATTTTTTTATAAAATTTATAATAAAGTCATTGAGCATGATCAAATCGAAAAAGTTAGCACAATTTTATATAAGAGTGAGTTAACACGATTTTCTAAGCTAGAAAAGTAAAAACATAAACTAGGTGTGTGAACTTGCAAATTTGATAGAGTTTACAACTATCATGAGTTTAATAGTGACTCGGTATAATTTTATAAAGTAGAAACATAAAAACGGTAAACTCAGAGAGTTAACTCATCATTTGGATCCAATAACTTTATAAAGTATATTTTCAATTAATTAATCCATTAATATTACATCGTTAGTTTAATTTAATAAAAATGCCGAGTCTGCAAGTTTAAATAGTGATTCTGCAATTAAATGTCAATGGAACATGCTTAAATGTCTAAAAAAGCTTTTAGCAATAAATATTTATATTTCAAAATTTTATTGTGAAAATAAAAATAAAAATAAAAAGGGCTTTAATAATTCAAAAAACTACTATTACTCTACTGGCATTTTAAGGCAACACAAGGGACACATATCGCTTATTTTAAGGCTAGAATGGGTAAGTTAATAATCCCGTCAATTCTCAACTCATCATCCTCACCTGCTTATATAATATCCCTTTTCTTTTATAAGATCCTCCCATTAAATTGTTCATCAGACTTGTTTCTCCTATCTCTTTTTCACTAGGAACCAAGTCCAAATGATAAATGACATTCATCAATCCCTGAAGCTGCAAGTTGAGTTGCAGCAACAACATTATTCTACCCCACCTAGCTAGTTTGTCAGAACCAATGCACACAAATTCTTCATTTCTTAACTTCTTCGTGACTGCTAGAGCAGAATATGGACATTGATAGAGAAAAATAAAAAGATAACATGGATTTACATTATATGATGATGATCACTAACTAACTCAAGAAAGAGAAATGGTACTGCAACAGTAGGTAGAAAGTTATATTTACATTTTCTGTTAAAGTAATATGATGAAATTACTGATTGGATGTTGGCAAACTTATTAACACTCTTCTTAATCGTATAGTGGTTGGTGTATCAACTTAATTATACATGGTGTTTGAGGTTAACAGGATTTGAATTTTAGTTCATTACGTTGTGGGGATTAGTCTCTTCAGCCACACCCAATCGAAGATAGCTTATCTGATACATTATTGATGTCCTTGAATTAAGTTTTTTTAGGAGTTATTTCCAATGCTTAATAAGTAGTAAATAAAATTTAAGGAGGTACTGGCCAATAACTTGTTATGATCTATATATTAACAAAATAACATAATAAATAATTGGTATTACTTTATAATAGCAATGGGAAGTCACTTTGCTACATAATGCTTTCGGTCAACTACCAAGGCCGAAACCTGCCCATCCCTAAGGACTTTTTTTCCTAGACACAAATATCCTTCTATTGGGTTTAGGAACTTTTTTCTTAAATTTTAAAGCTTGAATGAGCTATTTATACGCATGAATCTAAGTTTACGAAGAATTTGCATAATTTATCCTTAATTCAATCAACCACGTTGCTGAAAGAAGAATTTAATAATATAACTCATCGTATCTATTTATCTTAAGTAAATTAGCGCCAAGTATAATTAAATAAAACTATAATTTATTTGGGTAAGGGTCCTCTGTTTTTCTTTTCCCTTCCCACATTCATATTTAAAAGGCTAAAATATATGTTTGTTCCTCTATGTTTTAGTTTTATCTTTTAACTCTATAAATTGTTTTTGTAGTCCCTAATATTAGTAATTGCAAATTTAAATGGTAAGTCTGAGAGCAGTTAAATGCTGACAAAATATACAGAAGTGTTTAACAATAACTATTTATATTGCAACATTTTATTATAATAAGAATAATACATACATAAAACACTTTAATAATTAAAAAAATTACTCTATTGGCATTTGAAACGGCACAATGAACACATATGACGTGTGTTTAACTATTCTGCAATACGTGTTTGAATGAGTTTTTTTTTCACTTTAAGGGCTTATAGTAAGGCATAAGTTCAATTCAATTGGAGAGATGAATTATTAGGTGTTTGGGTGGGCTTTTAAAATAAGAGCTTATAAGAAAAAAAAAACACTTTTCATTTAAGCTGAAATAAGTAGCTTTTGGCTTAAATTAAGAGCTTATAAGAAATTCCCAAACTGATATAGACTTTAGGGATGCAGAAAATGAGAATACAGTTAATGTAAATAATAGTTAAGATCAAGAGTCATCGTCAACAAATGATCATTGGACATCTTCAACCCAAATAAATCATATTTGTAACATCATCAGGAACCTAATTGTACGGGACATTTAATCTGATTAGTTATATTATATTTGACTATATCAAAAACTTTAATTTTGTATCATTTCTAATTTATTTGCATTTTCATTGCAATTTTTGTCAAATGTGATTAAATATATTTTTCTCATTTTTCATATATTTTACAATTTTTTATTTTAAATGTCATAAAAATCACTTATATAAAACTAAACCAAACACATTTCACTTTTATAAAAACATTTATCCAATCGACAATCCAAACATAAATAACTTACATAAATCACTTTTCTCACCGCTCATCCAAACAGATCCAATATGTGCTCACATCTCATCACCAAAAGCTTATTGTCAACATCAAAATTCTCTAAACAAATCTTACATCCTTTTGCTTTTATTTCATTGTCAAACACTTCGAATTTTTTAAGCAATGCTATAGCTTCTTTCGATGCTGGAACCATAAGCAATTGTTGCATGGATTGCTCAGTGGCCAAATCAATACTGTTATCCTCATAATCCTCTTCAATGATCGCTTGACCATCAAACTCTTGAACTTGAACATCATTATATGTGTGTGTGTGTCCAGCATTCATGGTTACAGGTGTCAAGCGATGATGATGTTGATGATGATGAGTTGTAGTTTCCGGTGTATGAACAGTTGTTTGAGTTATATGTGTGATATGAGACGTCAATATCAGAAAAATTTTCTTCAGGAAGACCATTTGAAAGGGCTGTGTGAAGGAATCTTGGAACATCTCGAAGTAATTTTTCACAACACATAATTAAAGGAGATTCGAATATTTGAATCCTTCTTATTTCTCGATGTTCTCCTCTACTAGGTAAAATCTCGAATAAAGTAACATTTCATCTAATCTCAAGACTATCTTTAGTCAAATTTACTAATCTTGAATGCTGTGGAGATGCCATGACTCAATTTTAAACCTCAGCGACACTTTGTGGTTGTGATCAAGAATATATATAAATCTTCTCTTAAGAGAAATATTTATAAGAATTTATAAACGGATAATCTAGAAGTCAGAAAAAGATAAAGATAAGATAGGTATAATAATGATATAATACTTTCATCTCAAATTTTTAAAGAAAATATGATAATACTTTAAACATAAAAATATTTTTTAAAAAATTATCTTGATTAAAAAAATTAATTATCTAGATAGTTTTATAATGTCAATTGAGTTTTGATCTTTTTTCTAAACTTTTAGGCAAACCGCATACTTAAGCAAAATTATTAGGAAAAATTATGGAGAACGGTCAAATAGGAATGCTATTTAGTTAAAAGGACCTTAAAAATATATAATTATTTAAAAGGGCCAGATACTGAAATATAAATTTAAAAATATTAAATTATCCTTAATGAAATCTCGTATATTCTCTCCCACCATATCCTATAATCTTCCCCTTATTTCATAAAACAATCAACATTTATTTAAAATAATTCAAATGAATTTAAGTTTTAAATTCAGGAATTAATTATCTAATTAAATTAAATTCATAACCAACCGTGGGACACTAATTAATTTATTTTTTCATTATTTTTTAATTGAAAAATGAGCCTATCAAGATCATAAAGTTTAACCTTATATTTTTTTATTAATTTCATACCCTTATTTTATTTCCAACAATTATAATTCCATTAGGAATAAATTGAATCTTCTTAATTAATAAAATTATAAATTTAGAAGAAAAATTTGTATCAAATATCAATAAAATATCAAATCAAAATATCATGATACATTGTTTTCACACATAATTATTATATATATTTATTTTACCTTTGTTTCTATTTTTTTTTCTTAATATATTGCCCTATTTAATTTAATTAAGGGAGAATTCCAAAAAAATACCATTTAAACTTCAAAATCCCAAATAGGTGATTTAACAATAAAATGATTTGTTAATTGCATTACCATTCTTGTTAATCCCATTACTGAACTTGTTAACGGGATTTTGAAATTTAAATAGTATTTTTTTGGCATTCTCTCTTTAATTAATCTGGATATTCACTCAACTAATCGAAAAGCGAGAGCAAAGAGCGAGATTGATGATTATGCAAAAACTGAACAAGGACGAGTAGGTACTAGTTTGACATTTATTTTCATCCATTCTTCACAGTTTTTCAATTTTCATAACATGGATTAAACAAACATTTTGGGGATCTAGTTGCCACTGGTCTACCATCTGCTTCCAACATGTAAAGAATGTGTGGACCCATTTTCTTCACCGATCGATCCTTTCACTTGGCCACTAACTTTCTCTATGTCCTGATGGTTCAGACCTTCATCACGGAGAATAGCAACAACGACCTTGTGACTTTGGCAGGTTCTAGAATCGATAATCATCTGGATGGAGAAGGAGCAGGAGGGCACAAAGGTAAAATCACTTAATTATGAAATCATGAATTGGGTCACTTGTCTTGACTTAGAATTTGTTAAATTTACAATCCTAATTCAAGATTTGAGTATTTTAAAAAGCTTTTAGTGAGATTTTCTCTATTAAGATTTATGATTGCAAAAATGACAAAAAAATACCATTTGAATTATAAAAACTACAAAATGTCTACTAAATTAGTAAATGAATAAATAGGTAGTTTGGTAAGAATATAAAATTTAGGTGTTGACAACTTGAATATAAGAATTAATAACTTAGGTATAGAGATTGACAACTTGAACTCTCCAAGTTGTCGTCATATCACTACTACAGGATATAGATTCTATTACTTCAAAGAACGTCCATTTTTAAAAAATGGAACTAAAAAATAAATGCGGTGGCATTTTTATAAATCTGGGTAGGAAGTGGGTAACTTTAAGCGTCCCAAATTTAAATTGAGATGCTTAAAGTGTCATTTTAGGCCTCCCAATTCAAATTTGGCACGCCAAAAGCTAGTCCCTTGGTGCCAAACGCCTAGCTTTAGGCATCCCTGTTGAATTTGGGATGCCTAAAGTAAGATTTAGGTGTCCCAAATTTGTTTGGGACGCCTAAAGAAGGCTTTGGTGTCCCAAATTCAAATTTTAGAACTTCTAAAGGTGTGTTTTGGCGTCTCAAATTCAAATTTTGAATGTCAAGAGGGTCCTTATATCACTTCAAAAAAATAGAAAATTAGCGATGAAATTTCATTCCGTTTCTAATTCGTCACTAATCCCTCACAAATTATGTCACTAAAATTAGAGACGGAATTTTTCCGTCACTAAATTAGTAACTGATTAGCGACAGAATGTACACTAAATTCCATCACTAATCCGTCTCTAATTCTGTCATTAAAAATTAGGGACGGAAATTAGTGACGGATTAGTGACAAAATTACATTCCGTCTCTAATTCCATCATTAAATAGTAGTGACGAAAATCAGTGACGGAAACATTCTGTCACTACTTTCCGTTACTAATAATTAAATTTTTTAATAATTAGATTTTTTTTCATAATTATAAATTTTTTAAATAATTTAAATTTTAAATTATTACAAATTTATAATATAAATATTAAAATAAATACAAAAATTATTAATTCATATTTATTTTTGAAATTGAAATTATAATATAATATATTTGAATTTTTAATAATATATTATATACAAATAAAAATACAAATTTTATAAATACAAACAAAAAAATAAAATATATAAAAAAATGTATAAAAAAAGATATTAATAATAAAAATTTAGGTAGAATATTTACATAAAATAAAATAAAAAAACTAAATTGAAATATTTAATAATATATTAAATTTTTTATTTCTATTTTTGTTTGCAAAGCGAAATATGTGTATCTATATGTGTGTGTGTGATTTTGCATTTAAATTTCACAGGTTCTCCTTAGTTCAATTGGCAAAGGTACTAGCACATGCATGAGAGTTTATGCCTTTGAATCCCAACTTGGTCACAAAATGCAACCAATTTGTGACTTTGACATGTGGCGCTCAATGGAGCATGACACGTGGCGTGCAATGGAGGATGATATGCGGCAGTTGATTGGTCACATTATGGTCGGAGGCGAGTTAGCGGTGGTTGACAGGGACATATGGCCGGTAGTAGGTACACGTGGCGGCCGCCGGCGAGAGACATGTAGAGACTCGTGGTAAGGACATATGGCAATTTAAATTATATAAAAAATTATTTTGTGAAGGATTAGAGGTGGAAAATTGCATCATTAATTATAAATTACGTCGCTAATCCGTCATAAATTAACGACGAAATTCAAAATTCCGTCATTAATCAATTAGTAACGGCCTTTTTATCGATGGAACAAATTACGTCTCTAATATGGTCATCACTAATTCGTTTCTAATTTCCGTCACTAAACTAATTAGTGACAGAAATTCCATCTCTAATTTGATTTTTTTTTGTAGTGTATAACTTCCCTCTCTCTTTTTCACTTCACCATCCCTCACTCTCTCTTTTTCACTCTCTCACCATCTCTCATTCTCTTTTTCATCATCACTCTCACTACTGTCACTATCTCACTACCGTCCCTCCACTGTTCTCCTCTCTCCCTCTCTATTGTTGAAGGTGGTTGTCGTCCTCCCTCCCTCTCTCGCAGTGTTGTAGCTCCATCACTCCTCCCTCTCCCTCTTTCTCTCTCATGTTGCTTTCGGGCTCCTTCCTCTCTCACGGTATGCTTTTATTTTTCAAAAAATTATATGTTCTCACTATTTAATGTTATGATGTTTTGGTTGATACTGATGTTGTGTAGTTATTAGCAAATGTAAAATTCGATGCCACTATTTATTCTAGGCTAAGATGATTGTTGTTTTTGGGGCCTCCATGTCCGTGATAATATCCTTTAGAAATAGAATTGAGTTTTTTTTTAAAAAACTCTTTCCTAACTATATATTTTTGTTTTGCTTTTATTGGAACTTTGCATGTATGTTTGGCTTTGTTACATCATTTTTTTATTATAAGTTTGGAATTTTTAAAATTTATAAGACATAAGTTAATGAATGTAAAAAAAACAAAAGTTTAGGAAGACAGAGTTAAAGCAGTTCACGAAAGAGTTAAGAAGCTGAAAGATAAATCACATTTTGCTGAGATTAGATCTTGAGAAAAAATCACATGAAAGCCTTAGGTAAGGAATTTAATTACCAATAGGTTCTCTTTACATGTCATCCCAAGACATTTTGTAGGAATTAATAAATTTCTTACTTGGAAGTTAGAACTTCTTTATGATTTTTGCATAGATATGTTTACTTACGCAATCATGTATTTAGAAAGAGAATGACACTAAGAAATGAGACTATTGGGTCTAGTTTCCCTCTTTTACACTTGTATTCTATTTATTTTGGGAAAAATCAAAATATTGTATATAACAGTTTCGTATAGTAAAAAAAAATGTTAATTAATATATTATATAAAATATAAGATTTGTAAATAATACTATTTAGTATTTGTTGAATTGAATTTTTATTGGGAGTATGACAACTAAGGATCAAACAAGAGAGTCCAACATAGGCAAAATTATATAATATTAATAATCTTATATGCAAAATTGTTGGATTAAATTGATGATATTGTCCTAAATTACTTCAGTTAGTTTGTTTTGTTTGAATTAAGCTAAAATGGTTTATTATTGAAATTTTGGGATGTCTTACTTTTAAGAGGAAATGTTGCTGAAATTTTTTTGAAAAAAGTGATAAAAGATAATCCCATTGTTAACAATTGTTCTAAACTTAAGTGTTGTTGGAAATGGCTTAGGTGGTAATAAAATGGGTTCATAGTTGGATGAATGCTTTGAGAACTAGTGAATAATATAAGAATGGGGTAGAATAGTTTATTGAATTTGTTAGAAGGAATGCTCTAACAAAAAATAGGATGTATTTTTGACCTTGTGCCAATTGTTTAAATGAGAGTCGATGTGATGTTGATGTTATAAGGGATTACCTACTTTGTGATGGAATAAATCTTCGATACACAAGGTGGATATGGCATGGTGAGGAAGTAATTAATTGTTCGTCACACAAGAAGAAAGTTGTAGATGTCATAGATGAAGATAGAATGGAGAAAATGATTCACGATGTTGAGGTATAATCCTTTATGCAATTACATGAATATGACAGCCTGCAGAGTGATGCAGAGACACCATTGTACCCTAGGAGTAAGTACACACGGTTGATAGGAACCTTGCATTTGGTCAACTTAAAAACAACTTGTAGGTATACCGATAGTAGTTTCACATTACTTCTTGAATTGTTGTATGATATATTTCCAAACGATAATGCACTTCTAAATCGTAAGTATGAGGCTAATAAAATCTTGTCTATGATGGGTATAGAGTATAAAAAGATACATGGTTGCCGTAATGACTGTGTATTGTACAGAAAGGAGTATGAATGTCATAGTGAGTGTCTTAAGTGTAAAACTTCACGATACAAAGTAAAGAAAGATGGTAGTTTTGGCGAAGAGACAACTAAAAGGCAACCTTCAAAGGTGTTGTGGTATCTTCTAATAATACTGCAGTTTAAGTGTTTGTTTGCGAGTGCAACAAAAGTAAAGAAGTTGAGATGACATTCTGATGAAAGAATATCTGATGAAAAATATCTTCGGCACCTAAACTCTTCACAATAGAAGAAAATAGATGAAATGTTCCTTCAATTTGGTAGCGAGCCAAGAAACCTTTGGCTTAGGCTTTGTACAGATGGAATCAATTCGTATGGAACTCTTAGTAGCACACAAGCGTATGGCCGGTTCTCCTTGTAATATACATCTTACCTCTCTGGCTATGTATGAAACGCAAGTATGTGATTCTTTTTATGATTATTTATGGACCAAAACAGCCAGGGAATGATATTGATGTCTACTTGATGCCTTTAATTGAGGACTTGAAGAAGTTGTAGGAGGAAGGCGTATATGTGTTTGATGCATATAAGGAGTCCTTCAGGTTATGTGTAATGATTTTCACTATGATAAACGACTTCCCTGCATATTGAAATTTGTCAGTGTACAGTGTGAAGGGGCATAAAGCATATTGATATGTGAAATAGACACGCACTTCCATCAACTTAAGTACGAAAAGGAAGGGTCTTCCTTGGTCACAGGAGGTTTCTACATTGGTTCCACCTGTATCATAGGTTAAAAAAGCGTTTTAACGGCTTACCGGATTATGGAATGGCTCTAAAGGCCTTAACCGGAAAGGAAGTTTATAGTTAGGTGGAACATATCAATGTCATCATCAGTAAGAATCAAAGGACTGCGGGTGAGAAGAACATATAGAAGAATAGATCAATTTTCTTTAATATTCTATATTGATGTAATCTTGAAGTGAGACACATTATTGATGTGATGCATGTGGAAAAACGTTTGTGATAGCTTTGTTAGTACACTTTTGCATATACTAGGGAACCTTGTTGGTATGAGAATAAGAGAACAGTTACATCCATAACTACGAGATGATGATAGGAGGGTATACATGGAGCTAGCAGTGCATACACTATCAAAAGCTAAGAAAAAAAGTTTTTGTGGGTGTTTGTATGATGAATTGGGATTTTAAAGAGGTGTATCATGAATAACTTGTTATGATCTGTCAGCATAACATAATAATTGGGAAGGAGAAAAACTCGAACATCTGAAGGTCGGCGAAGACTTGTTGGAGGCGGCAACATTGAGGGTATTGTTGGCTTTGGTGACATCAATGAGGATGGGGGCCCGACATCTTAACTCCAAGGGCCCTGTTGGATCAGCGTTGTTGGGGGATTTCAGTTTGAGAGAAGGGAATTGTTGGTGCCAGAGATGAGAGGTTGAGGACGGGGTTTTTGGGTAAGGAAGCTTTTGGAAAATAAAATTGTCATTATATCAAACGTAATTCAATGGTGAAATTAACCTTGAAGAATTTACTTATCTTTCTGAAGATGCACGAATAAATTCCATAGAACTACCCTTAGTTAACCCATATTCCCTCTATTATCACCAAATATCTCTGATTAGATCCATCTATAATATTATTAGTAGATCCTCTCCACCCGTAAAAGAGATACTCCAAAGTTCCACCTTAAACAGTATGGCTTACTTGTAACTACTAAAAAACAATATGTTACCCTAACAATTCCACAACCTTTGATTGATCACTACATCAACCAAGGGTATACCCACTTTCATATAAGAGCCATTCGTCTCATCTTAACTCTCCATAGACGAAAAGGAATCCCTGCTATAACCAAGGTAGCCCTTCTTGATACTACCTACAAATCATACAAGATTCTTTTATTGGTGTCCTTTTCACCACTCTCAGTAATGGTTGTGTCATCATGACCATCACTCCCAATTTCAATATCAAACTTTTAGATAAGATAGCCTCACAGTGGCTGAAAGTTTAGATTCAAATCACTACTACAGCTAAGGTAGCCCTTCTTGATACTACCTACAAATCATATAAGAACTCTTTGATTGGTGCCCTTTTCACGACTCTCAATAATGGTAGTGTCATCATGACCATCACTCCTAATTTTAATATTAAACTTTATGACAAGACAGCCTCTTAGTGGCTGAAAGTTTAGATCCAAATCACTAGTGCAGAATAAGATTCAGAAGCCACTATGGCTACTCTTCATCACTAGATGATTTACAAAGTCCATAATCATTCCCTGGACCTTCAGTTCTCTAATTCCATTAATGATGCTCTCTACATGTTCACTGATAGGGATCATGGCCCAGCCATCATCAATATCCCTAGGCAAAATCCCACATAGGAACTCGCCCAAATTATGCCTTTGGAATGGATAAATAATTATGAGAAGGAGTCTTATTCCACTCGGACATATGTTCATACAACTACCCAAATGATGCTCTCTACATGTTCATTGATAGGGATCATGGCCCAGCCATCATTAATATCCCTAGGCAGAATCCCACATAGGAACTCGCATAAATTATGCCTTTGGAATGGATAAATAGTTATGAGAAGGAGTCTCACTCCACTCCGACAAATGTTCATACAATTGCCCCACCTCTAATATAGAGGATGCCTGATAGAATAGTTAGATCAATCTTCCAAAGACCTGGAATAGAGGGATCATTTCCTCCAAGCAGAACGATTTCTACAATCACTCCCATCTACAAAAGTAAAGAATGCCCTCTAGTAGATCACTTCACAAAGGAAGGCCAACCAGCCTTTGTCTCTCATGTCAATGGACATTTTATCTAGGACTTAGACTACTGTATGTGCGAACTAGACTATGATTGCCAATATTCTTGCGATCTATCAAATAATGAAGATCTGACAGATTTTAGCTCTAAGAAAAATAGGAAAAGGAAAAGCAAAGGGTCCTCTTGCTCTCAACATAATCACCGAAGGTATGATAAAGTTGATCAGGCCCCCAAACTGAAGGTTAGTAGACTAATTCCAAAGGCCCCGAGCAAAGAGATAACTCTATGATCTTCTTAAAGAGTTAGGACATAATAACCTAACTGTTAGCGTTTGTAATATCTTAAATTTTGGATCTAGAAGCTTAAGAATAAGTCTGAATCAAACATACTACTAAGTCTAGTTCAACAATCCTTACCACTCAATGATTTATACTAAACAAGGCCTAGAAATCTTTGCTACGTACTTGGTCCTACCCTTATGGAAAAAAGAAAAAAAAAATAGGTGGGGAGAGTTATTCTCAAAGTCATGATACTCAAGTTTAATTCGATTATATTATTAAATATAAAATAAATTTATAAATTTATTTTTTTCCCGAAATTTTATAAAAGATATTATACATTTATCCCTATGCAAGATCACTTTACTCATCTTTAATAAAGTGTGTTTTTAACGTATGAGGTGTTTTGGAAAGTAACTTCTAAAGGTAATTAATACTCTTTTTTTCCTAAACTACCCACATAAGAGTATATTAAAATCTCCCTTTAATCCTTTAACTTCACAGAGTTTCATTTTGGCCTCTTAATTTTATAAAATGCCTTTCAAGTCCTCTAACTCTAACGCTAAAAAAAATGCTAATATTGAAATTTTAGAAGCTAACAAAACATTCTCAAATGCCATAATAAATTTAATTTTTCAAAATAATAATGATTATTACAAAAAGAATAATCATTTGGGGTTAACAATATTAGGGTTAAAGAACTCCAAGATACTTTTTAAAATTAAGAAATCATATTAAAATATTGTATAAAATGAGAGGACCAAATGAGTACTTGTGTTAAAATTATTTACCTTTATTAATATAACTCATTTTTCATGCCTGTAAAGAAGGGAAAACGTTAAAAAAAATACTTAAAAGCATAATTACCCAATTGTTTCTCTCGTTAGATAACAATGCTTTCTGTTTACAGAGGGGAGTACAAAATTTTGTCTCAAACATAAAGGCAAGAGTTCAAGGTGCTTGGCATATACTCCCTCCGTTGCTTTTTATAGCATACAATTAAATTATTTACGTTGTTGGAAAAAATAATCAAAATTAGTTGGAGATAATAAAAATATAAAAAAAATGTAATTATTTTTCAAGAATATCCTCATTAATGTGGAAGAGAGAATGAGTGAGAATTAAATATAATGGTATGGTTAATATAAGTAATTAAATAGGAGTAAAATAGAAAATCAACAAAAAAAATTTGAGACAGCCTCTAAATACCTCTTATAAAAAAAAAACATACAATATCCACAAATTATTTCTTATTAAAAGGAAAGGAGGGAGTAGCTTGTTAGCATGTTTATAGGAGTAATGATATGAGGCCCTTTCACACTCAATAAATGGTTGTGGATAAATAAGTCGTTAAACTCTGTAAAAAGTGTTGCATATATTATAGAAAGATAGAGCAGCAGCAATACAAAGCTTTATATCACTAGGTGGAATTAGTTATATAGATCACACAATAGCATTGTACTTTATCAAAAACTAGATCTTTAGATAGATTATTAACCAAAAGATACCGCTCCATAATATGAGAAAATAATAATTCAAACAGTATATTTGCATCTGTTAAAAGGGTATTCTCATACTGAACAGAAGTAGAAGAATTACAACACAAATTACAAAGCAGCAAGAACATTATTAGCTCTGCTGGATTCCACTTGGCCAAGATTGATTCTTTACTGGCTTTAGAATAGCCTCAACCTCTGCTAAAGTTGCTTCATCAATCCCTGAAGCTGCAAGTTCTGTTGCAGCAGCAACATTCTCCCTCACCTAGTTTGTCATAATAACTAAAGCAGATTAGGCTTATTACACTGTCAACTGCAACTGTCAATTGTGCTCCAACTAATTCATGCAAACCTTTCGACCCAAAAAAAAAACAATTTCATGCAAACCAAAAAAAGGCAGTTAACTCGTTAAATTTGATTTAAATTAATCAGATTCTCCAACTTTACCCCTATTAATGAGGTTGAAAAGGAGAGAGGTAAAATACACAGCTACATTCAAGCATTAATTATAAAAAAATAAAAAAAAGGCGGACCCCAGTGCCAAGCGGCTCCCGCACAATGCGGGCTCAGGGGAAGGAGACCCTATATGTACGCAGCCTTACCCTGGCATTATTGCCAAGAGGCTGTTTCCAGGGCTCGAACCTTGGACCTGGGGGCGGAAAGCCAGCGCACCCACCAGTTGCGCCAAGGCCCGCCTTCTCAAGCATTAATTATATAGACAATAAATAAGCATTAATGCTCTTCAAGTAATTTATATTATGGACTAAGAATCCTTCTAGAAGGCGTTCTATAACAGAGACCATAGGGAGTACAGGGGAACCATAAGTTCTCCATTAAGTCAACAACCGTGGATGTAAAGTAGGAATAGCAGAACTATGTGCAAGTGGTCCGAGTCCTCCCAGCATAAAACTGCTCTTAAATGTTATAAATGGGCATGACTTAAAACTAATCAATATCAATATTGACATAAAATACAAAATTTATAGCAATGTAACTTATTCCTTTGGTTCTGTGTAATACTTGAGAAGCCAGCCTAATTTGTTGAAGGTTAAAAGACGTTGCCCACAAAAGCCAAGAAGGAGCATCTATTGTCTGGCAAGTGGCAAGGAGAATGAACATGGATTTAGTTAGAGAGTGTAATAACACAAAAGAGAGAAAGAAACTATAAGTAGGCCTATAACCGATTTACTTAGCAGCACAAGCTTCTACCAGTATGTGGGATATTGCATATTATTGTCCGTGGCCATAGATATATTAAGTTTGATCCTAAACTTCTGTGTTCTTGATGTTCATCCGTGACTGCTAGAACAGAATATGGACAAAATCTATTGATCAGAAAAAGAGAAGATAATATGGATCTACATTATATGATCACAAACACTCGTAAGAATGAAAAAAAGTATTGCAGCAGTAGAAAGTTATAGTTGCATTTTCTGTTAAAGTAATTCGATCAAATTGCTGATTACATCTTAGCAAACTTATTAATGAGCATCTTAATCATATAGTGGTTGGCTTATCAACTTATGGTATTGCAACCAAATCATTGTATCAATCAACAGCATCTTTAATGCCAATGAGATGCTAATTGTGTAGTTGGTAATTTGTTGAACATGAAAAAAAGCCAATATTTTCACATTTTCTACAGGGAAACTGGCCAATGTCATCTGAGGGAAAAAAGCAAAGAGACAATCAATTTATTCTCAGATGAACAAGACATAGGATAGCTTTACATTGAAGCGAGACCCATTATCCACAAAATTATATAGATGCGAGATTGAAGAAAACAGATAGATGCTTATCAATAATATAAATGTGGCAGTCCGGGAAGATGAAGAAACAGAACCTGCTTAACAGATTTCATGCCAACTAGAACTGATGTCATTTCTTTATTTAACAAGCTATACTGCAGTGCTAACTTTGCAATACTCTTTCCCTTTTCTTTGCAGTAGGTGGCTGCAGCTTGACACGCAGACTGCAAGTATCCAATACATTATAACAGTTTAATTAAGATTAAATATTATATGTTACACTGATATTAAAAAAAAGTAATCCTAAGCATTACTAACAGATTAACTATTGAGAAGTAATGATCCTTCATGTGGCGTTAGAGCCTCTATAACCAAATTATAAAATTCCATTCTTGGTGTCCCCATTTTCAATTTAAGCACTAGGCGGACTTATGCTTAGTTAAAGCTTCAGGTCCAGAAGGCTTTCACTTGAGCTTCCTTTCTGTAACTTCCAACTTTTGGGATGGAACAGGATTTCACAAAATTGCAGCAGACCATAACAAAGTACCGAAAAAGACATACTTCAAGAAAGTTTCCAAGCACTGGCGATAATTGGAAAAAAGGAAGAACAAAGATGATTTCCAACTCTGGCAAAAGTATATTGGAGGTCATCTCTATTCTTTCAATAGGCTACTCAGCAAATAAATTCCACAGAAAAAAAAAAAAAACAAAGAGGTTGATAACTTTGAGTTGCACCCTTTTCTTATTCTGTACATTTTTTTTTTCCTGGTTCTTAGTGCCCGTCATTGTCACGCACAAGCATATATAAACACAAATTACAAGTTGTAGTTGGTACAAGTTTTTTCATATAGTCTCTCTCATTTGCAAACTCCAACTCCACATTTATTCACCTTTAGAGAAAATTTGTGTGAACATGACTTCCATTCCAAGGGTCTAATTTTTATTTTTTTATTTTTTTTTTGGGAAACTAATTTGATCTTTGTTAAAGTTACCTAATCTGAATTAGCTTATCATATTCTGGTAACTTGTAAGTTTATAAAAGAAACAGTGTCATTTATTTATGAGAAACTAATCAAACCTTGAGTTCAGGTGAAGCTGGATGCCATTCAGGAGGACCGCTCTCAGTGAGAAGCCCCATTGCAAGAGGAGAAGCATTGACAATACCAACACCTTTGCTTTTTAGATATGGTATTATGTCCTCCAGGGTCGAATCATTTATACAGTAATGGCAATATGATAATATTACATCCACTGATCCTGGTGGGACACGATCAAGCACATAAGTATAAATGTGTAAAGGAAGCCCGGTAATTCCAATGAAACGAGTCTTCCCAGCTTCCTTTATTTTCTGAAGGGCAGGAATTGTTTCCTTAACAATCTGTTTTCGAAAGAAAGCCAACATGTGTTAGAAATTAAGATAAAGGCCAAGAACACACAAGAATTAAATCTGACATGATAAGCTTAAAGATTTGTAAATATGTCAAGAAGGAATCACCTGATCCAAAGACCCAAATTCAATATCATGGCAGTATAGTATGTCAACATACTCCAGCTGCAGTCTTTCCAAGCTCTCGTCAATACTCCTAGTTACTCTGTCTGCACTGAAATTAAAGCCCTCCTCCTTGTATCGTCCGCATTTTGTTGCTACAACATACTCATTTCTTGGAACACCCACAGCTTTTAGTGCATTGCCCAGAACTTTCTCTGATAATGTCCCTCCATAATAACTTAAGATCAGAAAATAAAAGGAAAAAAATAGTTAAAATCAACTACTTAAGAAATGATAAAATCTATTATTCCCTCAACCTGATTTATTACTACAAATGGATCTTCTTCCAAATCCAGAAAAGGCCAAGCAATTATGTAACCAAATTAATGTCAGCTAGAACATCAGATAGAGTGTATTAAATTGGACTAGTTTAGTGCAAGTAGCAACTAGCAAACTGGCTTAGAAGATAGAGATTTAAGGTAAGGATAAAAATAAGAACTTGAAAACATCCACCACCCCTTAGTGAAATCCAGAATTATATAGTACAAGTTGTTATATTAACCATGTCCTAATCCTGTTGGTCAGATAGAACTTTGTTTTCAAAGAGTTTATGGCAAAGCTGAAAAATACAGAACCAACCATATGGAGCATCTATATAATTTCTAGCCCAGTTTTTACACCTCACCGGAAAGCAAATTTGTTGAGTGATGAGATGACTGCCACGAAACTATCAGGCTCTTCAAATTTTACCCCCAGATAGAAACAATCACCATCTCCAACTCTGAACAAAATGAGGTAAAAGATATCCATTTCCGACTTTCAAGAAAAAGCAAACCAACAAAACAGAAGAAGAAGCCTTTCTTCCTAGTTCCTAATCTTAAAATAGAAACCTATTTTCTGGGTCTCAACCTCAAATGTTTTATCCCAAAACTTTCAATTAATCTGATTTGTCTTTTAACAGTATAGTGTCATACTCAATTCTGAGCAGATCAAGAAGCATACCGACAGGACTGCACACATTAAATCATTGTTACCTGACTTTCTTCTTTTGAGTAATCTTTTATACACTTCTCACACATCTTACAACATCATCCAAATAAAGCACAACTACGAGTTCAAAACACAAATCAATTACATACGGAGAAGTGTCAAAGAAGTTAATTCCCAGACGAAAGGCTTCAAGGACAGCAGCATTGGCCTCTTCGCTAGTAACGCCGCCGAAGACATTGCCAAGAGGCGAAGCACCAAATCCGACGCAGCTGAGCTTGAGACCGGTGTTCCCGAGCTCCCCGTACTCCAATTTGGGGGTCGCAGAAGTCATGGCTTCTCTGGTTTCAAAACGGAGTGCTTGGGAAGCGAGAAGATGAGGAGGAGGAGGAAGAAGAAGGACGGGTTAAAATACACGTGAAAATCTACAGAGAATGATCGAGAGGATTGGACGGTTCAAAAGGATTAAGGAAGGTGCTCGCGATGGACGATGGGGGGCTTAGGAACTTGGCACCTCAGGTACAAGGGAACGTACGCACACGAAAATAATTTTTTACATTTTAGGGGAAAATGGTATGGAAGAAATCACAAACAAAGACCCACTAAAAGCATTAAATCCTAATCAATAGCTATGAATATTGAGAAAATTAATTAATTGTCCCATTGTTTACACTTTTTCTCTATTTGTGCCTGTCATCTTTGCATCGAGGCCATGCTAATCTTCCCTATATTGTTCCAATTTTATCATATGAATCAGTCCTTTTATGATTATCTTCATTAGGTTATATCTTACTTAAATCCCTATTACTTTTGTTAATTTTACTAACTCTAACTTGTATTTTCCTTTGCTTCGAATTATTAACTACTCCATTTTAATCTTTGATCATTACTCTCACTATTCTTTTTTATAAGAGACAATTAACTTAATTACATCAATGAAAAAGTTGGTTAGGAATAATATAAAGATATAAAGAATGTACTCCCTCAACTCTAGCCTTAATATAAGATATATTTATATAATTTTATTAGATTAAGAATATTAATCAAGTTAGTTAATATTACATAATACCTTAATCATCTTTCTTAATTCCCTTATTCACTATCCTCTTTGATTATTGTTGAAGGATCATTAATAGGGATAAATTAAAAAAAAAGATTGAAAAACTTAAAAATTATGTTTTATATTAAATAACAACATTAACTCTCCAAATATATCTTTATAATAAAAAGCAGTGGAGTAATTTTTTTCCCCTTTAACCCATCCATCCTTTAACCCTCCTACTTGTAGACCTAATAACCCTATTCCCAAATTATCCCTTATTCCCTTTATGTAATTACCCTTACCCTTACTATTACCCCATATCACTTGTCATAAGTGACTCAAATACCAGAATCATGAAAGTTTTACTATTCAAAAATCACAACCAAACTCATTCCTTAGGTTTCTGTTCAACAGTACATGAGAATCCTGTCTAATTTAAATTTAAGAGATGTTTCCCACAAAATCCAAGAAGAGGGGTTCCTATTGTCTAGCAAGTGGCATAGATGATAACGATGGATTTAGATAAAAAGGGTAACACTACAGATAAATAAGTACAGTAAATAAGTAGATCTTTAATTAATCGATTTATTTAGCAGCACAAGGCTTTCCCCACCAATAACATGTCGGAATTCACATATTATTGTATTAATTTTGCTCCTAAACTTTTACTTCTTGACGCTCATTCCTGACTGCTCGAGCATGATATGAACAAAGTCTAAAATAGAGATAATCTCTATTTAGATCTGAGCACAAAGCTTTTATCATGTTGGGGTCGCAGGGAAACAATTTCAGTGCTTATTGCAACCTTTGCAGACTGTTTAGATATGATTTAGATAGTTTAGAATTACTTTTTTTAATTTTTATTTTTTTTCAAAAAATTATTTTAATGCAAATTTTTTTTAAATAGAGATAATCTCTTACCTATTAGATTTTCAGAAGATATTTTTTTATTTAAAAAGTATTAATTGAAAATATTAAAATCAAAACTGTTAAAATTCTATTTGAACTATGTAGATATCACCCCAACAATGAGCTATATGTGCTCATCATTGCAATGGGAGAGATATATGTATGCAACATTATCTCTACAAGTAGATAGCCTGTTTCTAAAACTTAAACTTGTGATCTTAAGATCATTGGCTGCGACCTTACTATTACTTCGAGGCACACCCTCTAGACAAAGTCTATTGATGGGGGCAAAGGGGAAAGATAATATGGATTTACATTATATGATCACTAATTCATAGGAATGATAAAAAGGTACTGCAACAATTGAAAGTCAGTTACTTTTCTTGTTACACTAAGTGTTAAAGGGCGTATTTACTTGAAAATTTTCACGAATCAATTATAAGAATGTTTTTAAGGGAGCAATGTTGTCAAGACAGTTGCAAAATCATAGCAATGTGACAATGCCCTAATGAATCCAAACGGTCAACCATTAGTTGACTAGTTATATTCAGGTGGCATGCCCATGCGGCATCCATGTCATCTTTTTTGGGTTAAAGGTATAGTCATCAAAACAAGCTGAGCCCGTCAAGCTAACCCATTTAAGCCTATCTAAATGGAGGTTCAAACTTATATTTTGTATTGTGTAAAAGAAACTTGGGATTAAATGGGCTAGTAGAGCCGGGAAATCGAGATTGGCCAATCCGTTTAGGCTTAAGTCTGTCAAGGGCCGGGCTTATGATTTAGAGCCTTAAGAAAGAGTTGAGCTTAAAAGGGCCGGCCCTATAAGGCTACAGGCTTAAAAAGGCTACAATGCTAACCCTTTTAAGCCCATTTAATTTTTTTAAAAAATTAGGTTAATTGGCTTTGGAAGACTGGAACATAATACACTTATGACTTAACCAATTAAGATGGTGATTTAGTAATTTATATATATATTGCTATAATTATTTCATTTACACTTTAAAGTACATATGATGGTGATTTGCTATTTGATGCAGATAATGGAGGTGATAATGCATATGATAGTAGAGAAGAAATGAAAAGATTAGATATTTAATTTTTGCACTTGAAGTTGAAGAGGAGCCTACTTATAGTAAATCATAATCAAATATCATTGATGACGTTGATAGTAATGACAATGTTATTCATATTATTTAGTGTTTAGTTTATGATTATGACACTTTACCTGCTTATTTATTTGATTGTGATTGTGTACTACTTTGTGGTTGTGGACTTGTGGTTAATTGGTGGTTGTAGACATTAGTTTTGGTTTGGACTTAGGTTTTAGTGTCTGTGTTTTATTAAACATGGATAATGTTTGATGTTTTAACTTATTTTTTTATAATATTTAAGTATTTTAATCTTCAAACATATAAAAAGTAAAAAGGTGCTAAATAGGTAACGGGCCGGGCCGCAAAATCTTTACCTTTTTTGGACTCGGGTCCAAATGGTGTTGAAGGTTAGCTTTACAGAGTTGGGGCAGGCCATTTTCCCAATACTATGGGTTAGCCTGTTAGGACTCAAAAATAAAAGAGCCAGCCTGATAAAGTTTAGGACTGACTCTTTTAAACCCTCTTATTATTTATTTATTAAAATAAGGATACTCACTCTTCTTATGTAACACTTTTTGCGTGAAAAAAAAAGCCTAGGTATTCTAGTTCACACACACTTATGCGCTAATCAAACTTTAAGGATTCAAGTTGAGATTACGCGCGCGCGCACACATATATTACTTTGATTCATGCATCCAGTGCAAATAGGATGATCTAACTTTCGAAAATAAAAGGGCATAGTATTTTTCTTAAACAATACAGTTTTAGTCTAATTTTTCTTTCTTTTCAAAACGTTCTCAAATTAAATTTTAAATTAAACAGTATTAGAACAAAAAAAAATTTAATAATCATGTGCAAATATTTTATATATAATAACAATGAGATTTTATTTTCTTTTAACTATTAAAACTTTTTATATGTGACTACAAAAAGGAGGTAAATTATTTAGTTTTAGTTATTTTGTGCCGGGACAATAATTTGTTAGTGTTTGAAGTTTAATTTGTATTTGTTTTTGAAATTTAGACAATAGTTTGAATCTTTATTTTATATTATATATATATATATATATATATATATATATATATATATATATATATAATTTGAATTATAAATTTTAAGAGATTTATTATCTTACTTTTATATATTGCAAAATATTTTAAAAACTACAATCTAATAAAATTACATGAAATCCCGTGGGCTAGCCCTGAGCCAGCATGTTTGAGGGTCAGGTTCAATAATAAGATGGTCTTATGGCACATGGACTTTTCAAACACGACTCTTTTAAACACCAGCCCGTTAAAAGTTAGTGTGTGTTTGGGAAATCCTCAAAACCATGGTTTGGCATCAAAACCATGGTTTTGAGAAAAATTAGCCAAACACTCACCTTTTTGGGAAACCATGGTTTTATTCCAAAACCATGGTTTTGATGTCTAAAACCATGGTTTTGGGAAAAGCTTCTTTTTGTTGCTTTTTATCCAAAACCATGCTTTTTTGGTTTTAAAACATGTCTAAAAATATTTTTTAAGTAGCATATAATATTCTAAAATAATTTTTAGTGCTTTTAATCCTTTAAAATATTTTTTCAGTTATACCCAGTGTGTTTGCAGAATGATTGCAATTTTACCCTTAATTTATTTTTTTAGCTCTAAAAATTACTTTAAAGTATTTTTTTAGTTGTACCTACTGTCATCCACTCTAAAATATTTTTTCAGGAGCACCTAATATTTTAAAGTAATTTTTGAAGCTAAAAAAATAAATTAAGGGTAAAATTGCAATCAGTTTGCAAACATATTGAGTACAACTGAAAAAATATCTTAAAGAGTTAAAAGCACTACAAATTATTTTAGAATACTGCATGTTACTTAAAAAATATTTTTTGATACTACATACGTCCAAGAAAATATTTCAAAATATTAGATAATATTTTTTTTAGACAAAAAAACAAGTTCAGCTCCTTAAAACAACACCAAAACGGTGTAGTTTTAAGAAAATGACTAGCAGCTTTCTTCTCATAATCTATTTTGATGTTTTGAATTATTGACAAACTATTAAATGTTTATGTATTTGTTTCATGATAAATTTGAGGTTTCTAGACATGTTGTTATGACTAATATATCACTTGTTAGTAAAAGAAATACAATTTAAAGGAGAAAGACAAAAACAGATTGTATTAACTGCATTGAAAGAGCGGCTCCTTATATTATTTTTCGATGTTAACTATTGAATTATGAACTTTCAATGTACAATTTATTAATATATATATATATATTTCTATATATGTATGTACAATTAATTTTTTTTTCACAATTTATAATTTTTTCGGAAAAATTTAAAGAGTTTTTGGTATTTATTGTTCAATTTTATATTAAATAATACCTAAAATATAATCTAATATTTTATATCTAATTATTATAAATTATTTTTTACAATTTATTATAATACATACATACATACATATTATAAATTTTTTAGATAATTTTATGCCATTTTTTGTATTTATTATGAAATTTACTACTATATAATATATAAAATATAATATTATCCTTTATATGTAATTATCACAAAAGTTAATGTCCTTTTCAGTAATTTGACCATAAAAAAAAGCTATTCTGATCATAATATCCAAACACTCTCATTTTATCAAAATCACTTTTTTCTCATAATCTATTCTCAAAAATCATTTTTTTCACTTTTTCTTCATAAGCTATTCTGAGAAGCTATTTCCAAACACACCCTTAGTCTTTTAGGGTCGGGCTAGCCCATTTTAATAGTTCTAGTTAAAGGGCATTTTTGGTTCTAAAAGTTTACAGGGAAGAGCTGTGAGCAGTATGATGTTTTTAAGGGGGAAATGCCTCAAAAGTTGCAAATTCGTAGCAATATCGTCCTATCCTCACGGACTCAAACGGTTAACCCTTAGTTGACTAAATATCCTGAGGTTGTATGTCCATGTGACTAAATATATGAGACAATAAAATTATTTGCATACCATACCTAAAAATTTTATATATTCTTTTCGTCAAATTGTAAATTTAAATATCAAATGGCTATTTATATATGTCAATATTTTGTAAATATTTACAGCATACTGCACACTCCTGACCTACTTTATACTACTTCATTCATTACCCCATTATCAAACTTAAATATTTGCCTTCGCATTAATTAATTCGCCTCTTATATATTACTTTTTTTTTTGCCATTTTAAATGCATTCAGAAATCACATATGTATACTCTCTCACATATGTAAATAATTTAATTAACTAAAAAGGGAAGAATTGGTGTAGCGCATATATATCTTCTTAATCTCAATGTCCTCAATCCATCACACGGGTGAGTTTGATATGATGACAAAATAAACGATTAAAAAAAAATTATTATTAGGAATAGGTTAATCCGATCAGAAAGGAGGGCTATATAAAAAATATTTAATACCATAAAGTGTCACATTTTCAAGTTAAAATGTAATAAGAAAAATATTTAAAATAAACTACTGAACATTGCAAGAAGAAAATCAGCCATTGTTATCACTGTCTCGCAGACATCATAGTCTCTCTTTAAACAGCCTTCAAGATGAGACTGTGAGGTTCAAGAAACATCTGAAGAGGAAGAAAGCCAATTCCATCAGCAATAGCAATCATCATCTTCTTGGTTGCTTCTTTGAACTCTCTCAGATTGATTTTTCCATCCATGTCATGATCGAACTGCACGAACAATGAATCATAAACACGAGCAACCTCATCGGACTCGGTCTTCACGTCGATCCCAAAGTGAGTCTCAAACAATCTCAGCCTCTTAAACTCATTCACCATCTCATCATAGGATAAAAAACCATCCTTGTCTTTGTCTAGTTCACCAAACATATCTCTCACTGACGCATCGAAGGCTTCTTCGTCTTCCACGAAGTTCAATATTGTGGCAGCGTCAACAATTTCTACACTCATTTTGGCTGTAATAATCAGAGAGAGAAGTGTGCTTCAATATAATTGGAGAAAGGGATTAAAATATCTTTGTGTTAGAAGATTGGGGTTGTTTTAATTTTTTGGCCTTTACTCACCTCTATTTATAGAAGATTAGAGCTACGTTTTTATGAGATAAAATATTTAGGAAATCTCTTTAACGATGAGATTATTAAAATTATGATATATTATTTTTTTTTAATATTGTTAAGATAATCTTGGGATATTGGCATCTTTTTAATTCGATTTATTCGGAGATCTTGTAAGACAATTCATTGGCATATATATATTTCTATCTTTATCATCCTCTAATGATCTTTTCAAGTTTCAGGGGACAATTAAAAAAATCTACCAATATAGAGGTTTATTTTATTTTATTTTATTTTAAACGCCTAATTTGTAGATAATACTGGTTAAAGCTAAGATATCTAATTATCTAATTTTAAGATCACAAGTATGATCGGATAATCTAAAGGATATTAAACTATTCCCCATATTATTATCCCATTCTTGTCAATTTTAAAAATTTTATTTTATCTAGTATTTTTATTTAGAAAATTGGTAAAAAATATCTATTTGAAAATTTATGACAAGTATTAGGAGAGAATTAGAGAGAAGGACCAAGGAAATAAAATATTTATCCATACAAATTTTAAATATTATAATTATTTTTAAGGACTAAAAATCAAAATATAAAATTTCAATTATAAAATTGATTCTGGCTAAACTCAACACGTTTTTTCTCTAATTTTAATAATATTGAATAAGTTCTAAAAACATAAAACTAGTAATAAATGATATAGAAAGAGACAAAGAACATCGTTCAAGTGTCATGTTGGTGGAGAGACAGAATTTTTCCCTCCCATGGCACGTGTTTAAACCTAACATACTCTATCAGAGATGAAAATCATCAATTGATAACTAATTATTAAATATTTGAGTCGTAATTACAGAAAATGTGGGGAGTTTGGTCAAGGTCAATTTTATAATTAAAAATTTATATTTTGATTTTTAATCCTTCAAAATAATTACAAATTTTAAGCTCCTTCTTAATAAATATTTTTTTTCTTATTCCTTCTTTGTATATAAAATGACATGTATCCCAAATTGAAGTCCTTTTGACCAATAAAAATTTTAAATAAGCAACTTTCACCGATTTTTCCTTTTATTTTCTTATTCAAATTAACCAGATAAAATATTGTGTTCACCGGACACAGCTGCTCATCAATTTTTACTTTGTTTTTAGGAGACAAGATCAACAAGCACTACTAGAAAAAACACTTTTAACGTCCCTTATTTGAGACTTTTAACGTCCTTTTAGGGGGGGACGCGTATGTCAGCGACGTAATAAATTTAGACTTTATACGTCCTTTGTAAAGGGACGATTGAAGTCTGAGTTTAGGCATCCCTTTTAGCAAAAGGGACGCCTAAAGTCCCCGTTTAGAATTTTTTTAATTTAAAAATTAGGGACTTTAGGGGTCTCTTTTGGCCAAAGGGACGCCTAAAGAGTTTTTTTCTATACAATGCCATTTGTATTGTTTATGGCCATATCATTCTGAAAGCAAACAGCAACGTATACACAAAAAGGAAACATACAACACGCAGTTTATAAGTAACAAAACACAACATCCACCTCTAATGAAACATTCATGCACTACATTGTTGACAGAAATGTTGTCCACTAATATAATAAACAACTACTAAGTAAATGTACAGGAAACGATAAACTTCTACAAATCAATGTGTTGAAGAATCCTCCCAGCCAACAAGTCTCTGATCAAATTAATGTCTTCATATAAGTAAGCAGCATCATTATCAAAGATTTACAAATTAGAAAATATGATTATACGAAATCAATGAAATTAAAGGATTGTTTAGCAATTCAATTAAAATACAACCAAAATATTATCATTTGATTACCTGTTGAAAATCATTTGTAACGCCACTTTGAATGATATTATACATGTAAAGTAGAACATAATAGCCACATTCAGTACCACCTGGTTGTTGAGGGCACTATAAATCAAAAGCAATTGGTTAAAATCAATAACATACATCATTTATAAAACAACCATAAATAAAATAACTTAAATTATATTGGAACCACATACTTTGGGATAGAACCACTTTGGCTTGCGAACAACTTTACCCTCACGTGACCCGCCAAGCATTCTATATGTTTGGGTCGCGCTACCATTAAAATGTAAAACATTTTAAGTTAGAACAATTTATTTAAATCAAGCATTTCTTTAATTAATAAAAAAGAAATAACTAACGTGTTGAAGACTGATTTTGTGTCCTTGTCGGGCTTTTTTGTCAAGGAATCAAACCAATAGATTTCATTGAGGCGTGGGCAAACAACACACAGGCTCCAATGGTAATTAAAACAATACACAGATTAAAATGAAGTTGAGATCAGAATAAAATTATTTCTCAAACATCCAAAAATAAATTTTTTTACTACATACCCTTGAATAATTGGCGCTAGGTAACATCGCAATTTGGTCGCTGCCATTGTGAAGCCCACATAATGCGTCCTTTGTATGACATCATTATTATCCGATGTCGTATTTGCCGGACACAAGAATCCGTATAAATTTGGTCTTTCCATATCAATGCACATGTGGTAGAAGGACCTAAAATAGAAATAAAATGACCAATGAATTATTGAACTTATGAAATCTTGAACTTAGAAAAGAAAAACTAACCAAATGGCAAGTTTGACCCATCCTGCATCTATCTCCTCCAAATGCATAAATTCCTTAAGATCTTTATTGTCGATCGTGTAGGGATACGTCAATTGTGTACCCACAATCCCTGGAGGCATATTGAAGTCGACTTGGGGAATACCTTTGTACATCTGTTGGAGCCGTGCTAGAAAGGGCCATCTCAGCGCATGTTGCTCCTCCTATAACCATAGAAAACAAAACCAATTATATTACAATGATGCCAATAAATTTCAAGTGATATGAATATAATTCCTACCATTGGTGGGGTTGCCAACGTGCCAATAAGATATTGAGGCCAAAGGATGAAACCTCCAATTTCCTGACCCAGCGTGGCAATCTCAACGTCAGGGATAGGGATGGCTGCACCTTCTTCCCCCTCATGAACACGTGTCACTGTCACCCTACGTAAATACTGTGGAATTTGATTATGATGGTGGGTGGTAGCTTGTGTGTAAACGAGAGCATCGGCTACAACACGAATCATGGGGGCATCCAAATAGAGGATACACGATTCACCCGACTCCGGAGTGGTAAAAGGCTGGCCCAGTGGTTCTGTTATGTGAGAAGGCTGGCCACAGGGTTCTGTACTATGGGAAGGCTGGACAAGACTATGGAAAGGAGTGGCAATAAGTTCTGGAGTGTGGGAAGGCTGGACAAGGGGTTCTGGATTGTGGAAAGCCTGGGCAACGAGTTGCGGAGTGTGGGAAGGCTGTACAAGGGATTCGTCCGGCGGGTTTTGACTTCCTTTAGTGCTGGGGAAGGCCGGGGATTCCTCGTTTCTAACCCTAGTAGTCTCCATGTGATGAAAATCAAACCACGATTTCATTTCACCACGTAGTTGTGTCATTAGCTCATCTCGGAGCTCTTCTCGGATTTGATCGCGAAGCTTAGCCACAAACTCTTGACTTGGTTCAGCTTGTGAAGAATATAACGAGGCTTTACCAAAATACTTCGAAATACCAACTCCCCTCGGCTCCCCTCTTACACGGCCGGTGTATTCAGCCTTCCCAATCGCTGTTGCCAATATGTCCCTCCGTCCACTTGGAGTGAACGACCCTTGGCTACTATGCTGTTCGAGTTCGTCCTGTAGCATACAATTCGTTATGAATGAAAATTAAATGCTAGAAATGTGAAAGAATTTCACAATTAATTATTTATGCTATTACTATTTACAATCCTCGAGGCAACCTCAGCAATAGTAGGATTTATATATTTGCCACCCTTAATCCTCCCTGCTTTCCATTTTTTGTGACGTGGAGGAGGAGCTGGCGCTTGCACAACAACGGAAGGATCCCATTTCTCAGCCTACAATATGGGTGGAATCGATGAAGAAACCTCCTGTGGCCAAGGTACACTGTTTTTTTGCAATGCTTAAGTTGTCGAAAGTGTGTTTCTCCTTCACAGATTGGGCATGCTTTATGACCCTTCACACTATACCCTGACAAATTTCCGTATGCGGGGAAGTCGTTTATCATGGTAAAAATCATTGCACGCAACTTGAAAGACTCTTTCTTATAAGCATCAAACACATCCACACCTTCCTCCCATAACTTCTTCAAGTCCTCAATCAAAGGAGCCAAATACACATCGATGTCATTCCCTGGCTGTTTTGGTCCAGAAATCATCATAGAAAGCATAACGTACTTGCGCTTTATACATAACCAGGAAGGTAAGTTGTATATTACAAGGAGAACTGGCCACAAACTATGTGTACTAGTAAGAGTTCCATACGGATTTATTCCATCTGTACAAAGTCCAAGCCGAAGGTTTCTCGGCTCACTGCCAAATTGAGGGAACATTTCATCTATCTTCTTTCACTGTGGAGAGTTGGCCGGGTGCCGAAGATATTTTCCGTCACAAATTCTCTCATCAGAATGCCATCTTAACTTCTTTGCTTTTGTTGCGGTCGCAAACAAACACTTAAACCGTGGTATTATTGGAAGATATCATAACACCTTCGAAGGTTGCCTTTTACTTGTTGTCCCTTCTCTACAACCACCGTCTTTCTTCACTTTATATCGTGATGTTTTATAGTTAGGACACTCTTAAGACCTGCATACTCCTTTCTATACAATACACAGTCATTAGGGCAAGCATGTATCTTTTTGTACTCCATACACATCGTAGACAAGATTTTCTTTGCCTCATACATACGGTTTGGAAGTACATTATCTTCTGGAAACATATCACACAATAATTCCAATAGTAATGTAAAATTACTATCGGTCCATCCACAAGTTGCCTTTAAGTTTACCAAATGCAATGTTCCCATCATTCGTGTGTACTTACTCCCACGGTATAATGGTGTCTCCGCATCACTCCGCAGGCTGTCAAATTCATGTGCCTGGGCGAAGGATTCAACCTCGGCATCGTGAATCATTTTCTCCATTCTATCTTGCTCTATAACATCCACTCCTTCCTTCTTGTGCGACGGACAATCAGTTACTTTCTCACCATGCCATATCCACCTTGTGTATCGAAGATTTATTCCATCACAAAGTAGGTGATCCCTTATATCATCAACATCTCGTCGACTCTCATTTAAACAATTCACACAAGGACAAAAATACTTCCCATTTTTAGTTGGAGCATTCCTTCTAGCAAATTCAATAAACTCTTCCACCCCATTCTCATATTCTTCACTAGTTCTCAAAGCATTCATCCAACTATGATCCATTGTTTTACCACCTAAACCATTCCCAATAACACTCAAGTTTATAACAATTGTTAACTATGAGATTGCCTTTTATCACTTTTTTCAAAAAAACATTTCGGCAGCATTTCCCATTAAGTGTAAGATCCCACAATTTTAATAACAAACCATTTCACCTTAATTCAAACAAAACAAAACAAAAATAAAGTAACTGAGGCAATTAAGGACAATATCAACAATTTAAAATATCAATTTTTCTTTAGGGAACTAATATGTTTAAATTAGTACAAGTTAAAAGTTCTATGCACCTACATAATATTAAAAGTTCTATACATGTATTCATTATTTCAAACCAATGAAATTAAAATCAATTGGTGAATGTTGAAAATTACTTGTTGATAACTTGTTTTATAAAATAAAACAAGTTTTATGTTTAGATTTTAGACTTAAATTGCATTTAGCACTCTAAAATGTGTCTTTTTATATAGCACTTAGCTTCCTAAACATGTTTTATTTTATAATTAAATAAATTATATAACTTATTTAATCTAATAAAATTAGTTAACTAGGTCTTACATTAAAGATATATATGATGAATAACATTATTGATTAATTTATTTTAGTAAAACATATTGATGAGTGCAAATTTTCTAAATGTTTTATTTTCTAAAAAACTATTATTTTCTAAATTTTTTATAGCTTCCTGAACATGTTTTATTTTTATTTTTGAAAACGTATATAGAATGCAATAAAGTCATTTTAATTTCAAGAAATAAAAATTAGTAATAAAATTACACAAACAAATATTATTCAGTGCGTAAACTGTCAAACCATATGAACAAATGAGTAAACATATTTAAAGAGAAAGTTGCTTAATTCACATAAATATATACATTTTCATTTATTCATAATTAATTTCAATCATGTATGTATGAAATTAAAATAATCAATGTATGAACTCATTTTCCTCATTAAATTAGTAGAAACCAAGTCAACAGGTTTCTGGAATCTCTAGCATACATACATGTACTTATGGCATTAATATGAGTGGCTTATAGTTTCTAGAAAAACTACTTTAAATTAAACGGTCATGACATTAACTAAAGTGAAAAAAAATAAACCAAAAGCAAAAAAAAAACAAAAAAGATTACACAGCTAGCTTGGAAAATGGCGTGATGAAGAGGTTGGGAGGGAGGAGGCGCGCGCACCACCGTGAGAGAGGGAGCGAGTCTGATGCTGCAACTGTGAGATGATAGAAGGAGGAGATGAGAGAAAATGAAGAAGGAGGGATATGGTGGAAGGGAGACGATGGAAGGAGGCTACGTGTTTTTGAGAGAGGGAGGAAGAGTGAACGAAAGGAATGGAGGGAAATGAAGAAAAAAAGTGGAGGGAAATATGTTTAGGCGTCCCTTCTGCAAGAAGGGACGCCTAAACATATAAATAGGCGTCCCTTCATACAGAAGGGACACCTAATATGGGGTGCATGCCATCCACATGGCTGGCATGCACCCTTTAGGCGTCCCTTCTTGCAGAAGGGACGCCTAAAGATTAAAAACTCTCTCTTTATTTACGTAAATGCCACTGCGTACAGTTTTTACTTCCCTTTTCGAAGAAGGGACGTATTTATGTGACGTTAAATCCCTTTTTTGTAGTAGTGAAGTAATATTATATATTTTCGCTTAAGAAACAAACAAATGATCACTTGAATTTTAATTATAACAAAGTTAAAATTTTTTACTGTTTTTATTTGTAGGTGGTAAAGCCGCAAAGGTAAGAATTAGATGATGCTATCATATAAATAGAAGCGGTTTATCAAGTTTAATATAATAAGCTCCCATTTCCGTTTTTTTAGCAAACAGTTACATATTTAGAGAAAATAGTTATTGTTAGGGAAAATCCTATATAAATACTATCCAAATTCCTAAATCTCAAATCGGTAACTCCAATTTCAACAATGCCAGATCAATATAAACAAACTAAATAGGGATTTACAAATGTTGGCAAATCACCCCCAATGCCCCTAATTCTCACTCCTCTCTCCCTCCTTGCCTAAATCTTTGACCTAGTAAACCGCCATGGTCGAGCCGGATCTTATCTATGCTTTCAAACCCTAGACGGAGGACCATCCATCACTGCTGCCGAGATGGCATATTCCATGGCCAAGTTGGGCAATGCCCTCATGGAGAAGCTTACCGGAATGATCTAAGAGGCCGGTTGTGAAACCAGTTTTGCAGAATAAATCTTTGGTGGGTATGTGATTCTAAAGAAAGAAAGTGTATTGATGAAGAATTACAGTTGAGAAATGTTTGCAATGTTGGTTGTTTTGGAAGTTGGGAGCCAGCGAGTAGAAGGCATTACATATTCAAGTTCTTCCTTGTATAGAATGTTCAGAGGTTAAATTTCTGCATATATTCAAGCACCATCACCCTGCTCAGCCATTTTAAAAGGTTCCAATTTCCCTATCTTATTGGTAATTTGGCTATAAGTAGTAAGTAGTTGTAGAAAGTGGTTAGAATATGTTAAGTTGTTAGGATCTGTTAAGCTCTTATTATTCTTGTACAGGGCATTTTCTTAGTTTGAGGAGCCTATATAAAGTGGGCCTCCTTCCTTTGTAAACTGACTGTCTTTGGTGATTAATGAGAAAGTCCATAATGTTATAGAGACTAACATGGTATCAGAGCCCCAGGTTGACCTGGCCCTTCTATCTAATTGGTCACACCCTCTAAATCGCACCTCCTCTCGATTCTTCCGTCCCATCCTTGCCGCAATTTTCTCGATTCTTCTGTCTCACTCCAAATTGCACCTCCTCTCGATTCTTTCGTCTCATCCCTGCCGCAATTTTGCAGCTACGCCGCCTGCCCAGTCTTAGCGTCTGCCCAGCCTCAGCATTCTCATCTGCTTCTTGAAATACTTCCTTGATCGTTGCCTTCATCCTGATCCTTATCTTTCCTTGCAACACGCCACGCATTAACATTCTTTCATCGTTCTTGGTATGCTATTCTTGATCCCTACCTTCATCCTGATCTTGAATTTATTTTGAGAATCATGGCGGAGACCAGTTCATCTAAGATTGACGCTGCTACTCTAGGGTTCAACCATCCACTCTTTCTTCACCCGTCTGATACGCAAACTCTCACTCTTGTCTCCGCTGTGCTCACTGGATCTGACAATTATTCCACCTGGAGTAGAGCTATGCGTATCGCCTTGTTAGGAAAGAACAAACTCTGTTTTGTGGATGGCACTTGTACCTGCGATGCTTAGCCCACTGATCTTTGACTAATTTGGGACTGTTGCAATGCCATGGTACTCTCCTGGTTGATTAACTCTGTCGATAAGTCGATCTTTGGTGGTCTCACCTTCTCAGAAAATGCTCAGTCCCTTTGGCTCGACCTTAAGGAACGTTTTGGCATTTCGGATGGGACCAAAATCTTTGGCCTCCACCGTTCCATCACTACCATGTCACAAGGTTCCCTCTTTGTTTCCACATATTTTTCAAAGCTCAAAGACTAATGGGAAGAATATGATAGTCTCGTGGTCCTATCGTCATGCAACTGTAGCACATCTCAGACTTACACAAAAATTGTGCAAGAGCAACGATTGTTCCAATTCTTAATAGGGCTCAATGAAACATAACACCAGGCATGCAGCCACATTCTTCTTCTATCTCCTCTACCAACGGTAAACCAAGCCTACTCAATGATTTCTCAGCAAGAAGCACAATTCTCGTTCACCCCCACTTCATCTAATCCTACTATTGAGAGCACGGTATTAATGACTCAAGGAGGACGAAGAGGACGTAGATGAGGCAGATGGGGAGTTCAGGGCAGAGGAGGCAATCAGGATGAATGCTCCCACTGCCATCGCAAGGGACATAAGAGGGAGCAGTGTTACCACCTTATTAGGTTTCCACCAAATTGGAATCCTCGACCCTTGAGAACCCAAGGAAATCGTGGGAATCCTCCCATGAATGTCAACCGTGCCACTATTGCACTAATTCCTTATGGGACAATAGCAACTTTAACTCCAAACCTCACCCCTCAATAATATGAATAACTACTTCACTTGCTTGAGAAAGATTCTCAAGCTACAACGAAAGACACCAACAAGGATCTTACCGACCCCACAATAGGAGCAGTTGGTGGCGCCACAGGTTTACATGTTTCGATGAATTATCAGCCTCTTTGGTTATTAGATTCTGGTGCTACCACTCATGTTGTTATTAGTCTAGAATTTTATCACAATTATAACACATACGAGGGTCCCATAAAATGAATAAGAGTGCCTAATGGGCAACAGCTCACCGTTACCCATACAGGGAATGTGAGTGTAAGAGAAAATATACTACTGAGAGATGTTTTGCATGCACCTGGACTTCAATTCAATCTTATTTCCATATCTCAATTGACCTTGCATGAGAATTGTTTGGCTCTATTTTTTCCTAATGTTTGTGTTATACAGGATACCTTAAGTGGGAAGATCAAGGCGACTGGTAGGCTATTTTATGGGCTTTACGTGTTACAAAGAAAACCCGATTTAGATTTGCTTTCTGACATTCAAAGTTTATTGCTTCGTTCTATTCAACATGTTTGTTCAATCAATACATGTAATGCTGATCTTTGGCTTCGTAGACTAGGGTATGCCTCTACTCATGTATTGAAACAATTGCATGAAATAAATGATCAAGTTGGTGATTTAGATAATAACACTTGTGAAATCTATGTCCAATCTAAACAAGCATGTCTTCCCTTTCAAATCAAAACAACTAAGTCCACTTGTTGTTTTGAATTGATTCATATGGATGTTTGGGGGCCGTATAAGGAACCCACACACCAAGGATTCAAGTATTTTCTAACTATTGTTGATGATTTCTCGAGGGAAGTATAGGTATTCCTCATGGCATACAAATCAGAGACTTTTATGCATGTTAAGAATTTTTTAAATTATGTGTCAACTCAACATGGAACTAATATTAAAACAATTAGGAGTGATAATAGGCTGGAATTCGTTAATATAAGGATGAATAGTTTGTTCAAAGAAAGAGGAATTGTGCATCAAACTTCTTGTCCTTATACTCCCTAATAAAATGAGGTTGTGGAAAGGAAACATAGGCATTTACTTGAAGTGACTAGGTGTTTGATGCTAGAGGCGAGAGTCCCTATAATTTTTTGGGGGGGAGGGATTAGAGCAGCAACATATCTAATAAATAGGATACCCACAAAATTGTAAGCTTTTAAGATCCCTTATCAAATAATTCATGGTAGACCCCCTTCCTTGGGACATTTAAGAGTTTTGGATGTTTAGCATTTGTGACAAAGTTGCACACTCTAGATAAGCTACAACCTAAAGCTGACCCATGTGTGTTTATGGGGTACCCTACTACACAAAAGGGATACATACTTTACAACTTAAGAACTAAATGATGATGGTAAGTAGACATGTATCTTTTATGGAGGGAAGATTCCCATTTAAGGAAGAAGGATATACTAATTGAGGGGGAGACTTCCTAAAACTAAAGGAAGACAATGTAATACCAACTGACCCCATGCTATATGATTGCGAGAAACTTTTTGTGCCATTAGAACAGGGGAATCAAAGTGACACAACACCTCCTTCAGACCAGCCCAGAGAGCGAGAACCTGTGGGAGTGATGCCAAGGCGATCTATAAGAGAAAGAAGACCATTGGCATGGTTGCAGGATTATGAGTGTGCACCTCAGACTACAAGTGCAGCAGATGATTCTGGGTCAGAATCCTTAGTAGAAGTAGTAAGTGAGATGATACAGTCTCAAACAAATGATCCACAGGGAAGTGTTATATACCCTATGCAAGATTACTTCACATATTCACATTTATCCTGCTCATATAAACATTTTTTATGTTCCACTGATGTTGTTTGTGAACCCATGTGTTTTGAGGAAGCCGCTAAGGATCAGAGATGGATAGATGATATGAAGGAAGAAATCCAAGCACTTAAAACCAATAAGACATGGGAGATTGTTGATCTACCATAAGGAAAAGTTCCCATCTGATGCAGATGGGTTTACAAGATAAAATATGACTTAAATGGTAGTGTGGCAAAGTTTAAGGCGAGACTTATAGCCAAGGGATATACACAGAAGGAGGGAGTAGACTATTATGAGACCTTTTCACCCGTCGTGAAAATGGTGACAGTGAGAGTGGTGTTTAGCCTTGTAGCTGTTAATAATTGGAAGCTATTCCAAGTGGATGTACACAATGTGTTTCTCCAAGGAGATCTCCATGAGGAAGTATACATGTGGATTCCAGAAGGGTTCAACAAGATGGGAGAGAACAAGGTTTGCAAGTTGATAAAGTCACTTTATGGGCTCAAGCAAGCATCGAGACAATGGAATGCCAAGCTTACTCAAGCTTTATTAAAGGGAGGTTTTAAACAAAGTTTACATGATTATTCGTTGTTTATTAGATTGAGAAATGGTCATATAATTGTTGTGTTGGTTTATGTTGATGATTTAATTATAACTGGTAGTTGTTGTGATCAAATAGAGGAAACAAAGAAATATCTCCATAGTCAATTTAGGATAAAGGACTTAGGAGAGGCAAGGTATTTCTTAGGGATAGAAATTGCAAGGTCAAAATAGGGGATTGTTCTAAACCAGCGGAAGTATATAATAGATTTGTTAAATGACACTGGTTTGAGTGCTGCAGCACCTGCTGCTGCTCCAATCGAACAAAATTTAAAGTTAGTTGAACACCCTAGACCTGAAAGAAACAAACTAAAAAGGGGGAATAAAGAAGGGTTAAAGAAGACTGACGAGTTGTTAAAAAATCCTGAGTCCTATAGAAATTTGATTGGCAGATTGTCTTATTTGACTGTGACCAGACCTGACTTGTGTTATGTTGTGCAGGTTTTAAGTCAATTTCTGGTTCAGCCGAGACAGTCTCATATGGCAGCAGCATTAAAAGTTCTTTCATTACTTAAAGGGTACAGCTGGAATGGGAATTATGATGTCCTTCAATAGGAAAATGGAACTGGAATGCTATTGTGACTCTAATTGGGCAGCATGTGAGGATACTCGAAGGTCGGTCACAGGGTATGTGATAAAGCTTAAAGGCTCCTTGGTGTCATGGAAATCAAAGAAGCAGAATACAATCTCCTCTTCATCAGCTGAGGCAGAGCATTAAGACATGTCACGGGGGAGATAGTATGGCTGATTGGTCTGTTAAGAGATCTGAATATAATAAACATAGAACCTGTATTAGTTTTCTGTGATTCTAAGGTTGCTATTCATATAGCTAGTAATCCTGTTTTTTATGAAAGGACAAAGCATATCGAGATCAACTGTCACTTCGTAAGGGAAAAGCTATTGCAGGGGTTGATAGATTTGAGACATGTTAAGTCAATTGAACAATTGGCTGGCATTTTTACTAAAGGATTAGGAAAAGAAGTACATGAATATTTGTTGGGAAAGTTGGGGACTTTTAATTTGTTTAGTCCCAACTTGAGGGGGAGTATAAGTAGTTAGTTGTAGAAAGTGGTTAGAATCTGTTAAGTTGTTAGGATCTGTTAAGCTCTTATTATTCTTGTACATGGCATTTTCTTGGTTTGAGGAGCCTATATAAAGTAGGCTCCTTCCTTTGTAAACTGACTGACTTTGGTAATTAATGAGAAAGTCCATAATGTTATAGAGACTAATATTGGCCTTTCCCATTAAAATACTATTAGACTGGCCTCTTTCTTCCTTGCGATGTTTTAATGATTTTAGGCTTAAAAAAAGAGGTCTGTAAATGTAGAGTTTATCGCCATTTTTATTTCTCTGCCCCATCCCTTGTTATCTTCATTGTGCTCCTAGTATAAAATACAAGAATAATGGGAGCCTAAGATCCGTAATCATATAAGGATTGGGGAGGATAATTTACAGGAGGAAGAGCCTTTCCGAATCTTTCTCATCTAATCATAAATTAACCTTTTCGTATCTATAAGAACAAGCCGAACATAATATTATGTTGGCTATAAAGAGTCTTTTGATTCTTTAATGAATGTCAATACATAATATCTAAGAATTTGGTGTATCATATATGTGGCTTAGATGATTAAACTCGCCATACGAACAATAGATTTATTTGGATAAATAAAGTTTTGGTTTACTAGAAGAACTTTTCAATTTCTATAATATGATTGAATTAAAATCCTCATCCAACATGACTCACACTTGTATTCAATAATCTCCCTATCAAGTGTGAGTTATATAAGCAAATTTTGACTATTCCTATATTAGTTCTTCAAGAACTATATCAATGTTAATTTGTTATTAATTCTTTAAGAACTATATTAATAATATTTCCTTTGGTTACAAAAAAATTCTCCAAGAACTACCACATAGTTCTTCAGGAACTACTAAACATTGTCAAGTCTTTGTATAGTCCTTAAGGAACTATCTTATCTTTTATATTCAATATCTCTTTATTATAGCACAAGCAAACATTATAAGTTTAGAAAATTTCTATAACTTTTTCCATCCATAAGCAAATATATTGTGCTATACTTGAATCACTAACAATTTGATATGAGCCATCAGCTTTTGGGACTATATTATTCATAATATATATGTGATTGTTATATTACTTATAAGCATATTAAATTTAGAGATTTTCTCTCTTCTTTAAGCACCACAAATTTCAACAATTATTAGTATATAGGACAACAATAAAGATAACATTTGGTTTCTAGGCTATATCATTTATAATTATTAAAATATCATAGTGTCACAAAATTTCTATAAATACATATGGTTCATTGAGGTCACAAATTGATTCTTAACAAAATAGCTAATTTTCAAAGTGATATATGACTTTAGGCCATTTACACAGAAAATTATGAATTACCATAGTTACTAGCTTCATATGATGTACAGAAATCTCATCAACAACATACCAAGACATCTTTCATTGTACTCAAGAGCTTCTCGAAATATAATATATATATTTTAACCATTAGCCTTTTAGACTATATTATTTGTAGCCTTGAAATAGTCATTGTCTTGTATATATTCAGTAGAGACTCCTGAGTGGTATAATTCTTTTAATGTGATAATAGCACAAATAAATATGCTAAGAAGTCTTTGGGACTATTAATTTTTAGTGACATAATTCTCTGAGTAATTAATTTTCAAGGCACTCTATTGTACAAATAGTTTTCAAAGTTGCAAAACTCTTTTATGTAATTCAATATTTTAATCATAAGCCTTCAATACTTTAATTAAAGTGTCACAATTTTTCTTTCCATGCCATGATTTAAACTATAAAAGAACCATTATCAAAAGAGATGAGGCTTCTGGCCATCTAACTTAAGAAATCAAGAGTATAATGTGTGCTTGCCTTTAAATTATAATATTAATAAATACTCAAAGCAAATATCATAAGCATATAGTCACTTAATCTTAAGATAAGAATAAAAGTTTTATGGCTTCAGGCCATTTAATATAGAAAATAGAAATTATATGGCTTCTAGCCAAATAATAAGATAAAAAATAAAAGTTATATGACTTCTTGTCACATAGTTTTAAAATATGAATCAAGGGAAGAACATTTCTTGCCATATTACATCAAAATAAGAAATCAAAATGATATCGCTTCTAACCCTATGATTTCAGAATATGAAATTAGAAGTGTATGACTTCTTTTCATATTAAAGTAATTAACAACAACTCAAAGGATGGTAAAACACTTTAATATTAGCATAACCTTTTGTCTTAAACCAGGGTAGATAGAGGGCATTGTTAAAGTTATAAAAGTTATGCGGGAGACTGTACATTATTTTCAAATATAAGAATAAATATCTATTTTTCAAATATACGATTTTTTTTCAGAGAACAAGTACCATCATTCTATATAATAATGGATCTCCAATTTTTTTTTATCACGTAAAGAAAATTTTTCATAATACTCATAATCAGGAAAGGGTAAGGGAACCAAAATAAAGTTAGTCTAGCGGTGTAAGATCCTACTAGATCCTTTCAGGGTTTTGGGTTCAAGTCTCAGAGAAGACACCTGTGGTGGGAGGGGTAGTCACAAACTCTAAATTAAATACTAGGTGATAATATCAAAAAAGGGAAAAGAGTAAGGGGATTTTATCTATAAGTTAAAATCAATTATCCAACTTTGCAATGTGCTTTCTGTTGGAATAAAATTCAACATTTGGTCTCACGCATGTAAATATTAAAAATGATATAAGGTGCGCTATCTCTTTCAGATTCATCAGTTCTTCTTGAAAGGATATTTTAAGGACTAAGATATTTGAAGATGTGTAACTCTTTAAATTATAGACAACACATATTCAGCTATATACAAATATAAGTTTCATATATAAAGAAATTTCTTGTACCTTATATACGTAAAAGATAAGATGATAGCTCTACCTTGGTTAAAGCCTGGGGAAACCAGCAAGATACAAATTTGATTCTCATAAACATAGAAGAATATAATCTAAATAAAGGTTGTTCCCAAGCTTTAAAAACTAACTTAACACTTCCTAGAGTAGCCTCGTAGAGAGCAGATACCTTGGAAAGATCTATGTGTTTGAATAGACCAATTAGAGGAACAATTATGATCTTTACAACTATGGACACGTAAGCACGCCATTTTTAGCTTCACTCTCAAAAATTTCGGCAGAGTTCTCCTATTTTAACTCATGAGGTTGACGTTTAATAGATTTGATTCAACCTTGCATTGTTGGCAGGTGATTTGTTGAAGAGTGAAAAAAGTATTGAGTCTATGTTGTGGCTTTTTTTTTTGGTTTTCCTATGGCAACGTATCATCCTGACTATGCCCGTGCTATTTAAGATGTAATCCTGTTATTTGACAATTTAAGTTCTTAATGCTGTGATTTGTAATATGATGAGGCACACGTTCTCTTACTCATCCCCTCGTCCCTCATCTTCCATTATTCTTCCAAATATATTTTTTTCTTTCCTTTCATGCATAACAACTCATCTCTTATTCTTCTTACCACCCACGAAACTACCTTCATGCAAACTCCCTTATTATGTGTGGAGATAGTTTTGGAAAACAACGATAAATATGAAAGACTTTTAAAATCGATTTGAATATAATATGAATAATTTTCAAATCATGTATATGCACTAAAGTGAATTGAAATATAATCAAATTTTTGAAACATGCATTTCAAACTCAAATATATAGAAAGATTATGCACAATTTTCACGTTCGGTTCTTTTAGCAATCTAAAAACATTTTAAAAATCGTAAATGATTTATTGCTAATGATATGCAATAATGAGCAAGTATTTACCACTCAAATTGAGTTGGGAAGAACGAGTGTGACGGTTAAGTTTTGAAATTACTGATATAATACCCGCCACTCGAGTTTTGTTGAAGAACTCAAGTTCATATAAACTCGAGTTTTGCTTAAGAGCTCAAGTTCTGCAGAAAACTTTTACTAATTGATACATCGTACCTGGCTTGAGTGTAACTTGTAGACACCCAAGTTAACTTCCATCTTCATGTATCATTGTACTCAAGTCTTCCAATATCACTTGAATAAACCATGCTTTTCATTCATGCTTTTCTGCAGTATTCTTCCTGAACTCAAGTTTCCTTCAGTAACTTCAAGTTAGAAGTCAAGTTTTCATTTGTAACTCGATTTTCATGTCAAAACTTGAATACAACTCGAGTTTACACTCAAAGTTCCAGCATACTGTATTCATCCCTGCTTTACTGACCAAAAGTAGAGCATTCCTTTCTTCTTCCTACAAAACCATATAACCCTTTTTCTTCCTTCGGTATCCAATTTTATTTAGACCCACTCATTGTTAGCTTGTAAGAATCATAATTCACATGCTCTATAAATATAGTCAATTCGAAGAAATTGAGCATAATAAATTAAACATGACTTTATGCATAAAAATATTTTCTCTTGAAGTATGCGTATATGCATAAAGTGTTAAGCTATTGAACATTGCAACTCTTTATGAATGAATTTTCTAAAGATTGTGAAACATATATACAATGATCATTCATAAGGTAACAATGTATAAACCTCAATAGGTATTAAGGATAATAGTGTAGTATGTTTTACCATTGTATACTTTTACCTTAGGTTCTTGGAGGATTGCCTTTGCTCACCCAATGCAATTTTATGTAATGTTAACAGTTTGAATCCCTTGCTTTAGGTGCCGGCAACCTTCTCTCAAAAGATCTAGACTCTAGGAGTCTTTTACCTTATGCTTGAAAGATCCTCTTTTTCTTGTTCTCCTCAAGGTAATTGAACAGTACTTTATGGTAGTCCATTCTTGAGATAGAACATACCCTTTTTTCTCCATTGCCTTTCTTTGTGGTTAGACTTTACAGTTTCAGCAACGGGTGATTCGAGAGTTCTCCTAATTGATGTGAATCTCCTTTCAGGTGCATTAGGAACTCTTGGAATCTTCTTCTTTTTTTTGTACCCTTATATCTATTCTTTCTAGAATCAATCTGTACACATAAAACACCACATGAACATTTTGGTACCTACTTTACTTTGGGTCCTTAAATGTTAGCATTGGACCTTACAAATCCTTTCGAAACCCAAATATATTTATTTCTCACATTAAGATTTGTTCTAATATAGCATGTGTAAGAAGTATGATCGGATTTACCACAATAACTACAAATACTATAATGATATGCATTATGAGGTCTTATGCAATTATTGTTTTGTTTAAGGGAAGACAATTTCAAATGTTTAGTTTGCTTTTAAGTTCTTTCTTCACACATAAATTTCCAGCATGATTGAAGGCTTTTTTATTTTTCTTAATAGAATTAACAATTGGTTGAAAAACAATTTTATGTAGACTTTGAAAATCAGTTTATCAAATTCACAAGAGTAACTAGAACTTTTTACCTTAATTTCATCTTAAGCTCTAGAGTGATTTTCCATGTCCATATACAATGAGCTCCTTTCTGGAATCCTCTTCTTGTCTATTGTTGTTGACTGTATCATAGAAGTGTTCTATAATTTATCCTTCTTCATCATCATCTTCCAATTGTTTATGTAACGTAGATACGCATTTTATAGTTTCTTATGAACTGTCAACATTTTCAACTTCAACACATTTGTTAGAAGTATACATAGAATCAAGAGTATCCAAGATATCTTTAGCAATAGAGTAAACTTTAATCTTCTTAAAATCACTTTCAGTTAAAGCAATATACAAAATTTTCATTGCTCTAAAATTCAAAGAAAACATTTTCTTCTCTTCTTTTGTCCAATCCTTTCTTGGTTTGAAATAAAAAATATTTGTAACAATATTCCACATATCATAATCAAATGCTATTATAAAACATGTCATTATAACTTTCCAAAACCAAAAATAATTATCTTGTAGAAAAGGCGGAACACAATAATCAAAACCTTTTGGAAATACGTGACACCCAAAATCAGTCATTGATAACTCTTGAGATGGTTAAGTCCTTTAAACAAGAGTCTAGCTTGTGAAGTAGGTGAAATGACTGTGATTAACACAATAATCAGTCTGATACCAAATGTTAGAACTGACTGACACCTAAGAGGGGGTGAAATGGGTGTGTGATAAGAAATTAAAAAATTTTAAATCCTTTTTGCATCTTATTAACTCAGCATGTATCATAAGAAACTATTTAAATCATATATACAGGAAATATAAAAGCTTAGGGAAGAGAATATGCAAACTGTGATTTATCCTGGTTCGGTCTAATCCACGATGACCTACGTCCATTCTACAGCCTCCTCCTGAGATTCCAATCCATTATGTCCTTCAAGTTTAGCTGGTACTTGATAACTGTTACAATTCCACAAGTTTAGATGGGTACTTGTGAAGCTTGTTACAAGTCCCTTACGGAGTTACTCCCCCTTACGGTGAGTTTTATAAGCAAAGAATCTCGAAAACCTTTCTCTCCTACTTACCGGTGTAAGTCTTACGAGTAGTAATGTTCTCTCCTTCTTATACCCCAGTAAGTCTTACGAGCAACAAAGTTCTCTACTGCTTGCACCTTGTAAGTCTTACAAGAAGAAAGTCTTACCGAAAATTCTCTCTACAACTTCCCCTGTAAGGAAATTAGTTTTCTCAAGGTCTCTCTACCTTGAGATCAACTCAGAAATATGTTTGTAAGGATTTACAGACTCTTTAACATAGTAGGTATGATAATTACTGAAGAACAATACAAATGATTACACTCTCAAAGATACATGATATAGAACACAGAGAAGAACATAGTGTTTAAGACAGATGACTCATGATATCAACATATTGGCGTAGTTGTGTTCTCATCACTGTCTTTCTTTATTGAATGCTTCCATATCTATAGATGAGTTGAGATAGCCATTGGTAGAATTTCAATATGTCCATTGTAGCACTGCTTCTTTTGACCGTTTTCCACGTTTGAAAAACTAGCCGTTGTCAATTGACGCTCCTCTTCTCGAACTTGGCCTTTTCTTCTCTTAGCATGATTCCTTCATTGAATACCTATAATAATGCTTAGAACACTAATACAATGAAGTTTTAATCATAAGGTAATGAATCAATAAACAACAGATGATTATCATACAATCTAGACTTCATCACTTAAGTAATCACTCGAGTGATCATAGGCCATCACTCGAGTAATCCCTTATAATTTCTTCCTGAGAGTTTAATTTAGTAAAATGACTCATTGCACAGTACATCACTCGAGTAATCCATGATCATTATTTAAGTGATCACCCTAGTGTTCCATTAAAAATCTTGGCAGAGAGTCTTTCCTGAAATTTGCCTCAACTTACCTCATCACTCAAGTGGTCACTGGAGTGATGAATGGTCATCACTTGAGTGATCCCTTCTAAAATTAGCAGAGTTTTGAACACTGTTCTAACTCTAACACTCGAGTGATCTTCTCAGAATCAAGTAGAGAGTTTTATTAAGATAAAGCTTCATACCATATTTCACCATTACTCTGCACACTTCAATAAACTTTTCAAATCATTCAAAAACCTTTTTTTATCATTAAATCATCCTTGACATCTTTTGTTATCATCAAAAGTCTAACATATTTGACATCAGCAAAAAGTTTGAAATCTAAGGAAGAAATGCTTGTGGAGAATTAAAAATGAAAACAAATTAGAAATGTCTTTTTCTCCATTAATCAAAATAAATGTGTCAAGAAAACAATTTGCTCTCCACTTATTCGAAATTAATTTCATTTTTAATGTGATGCAATAAAAAATGATTTTCACTTTTTAAATTTGAAACAACTTGAAGATGTTTTCAAGAAAACTTTCATAATCAAGGATATGCAAAGTATTCTCAAAATATAAAGAAATAGGGTTTAGAAATGCTCATTTGGATTTGGCAAGCTGATGATAGATCCATGAAGTCTAGTTCACCACACTTTCGCTATGCAACTCTGATGTATATTCATGTCTCTAGGAAGCTCTTACTGAGTTGAGCTTTTGTTCTATATTTTTATCACAATAAGCTTAATTCTCCTTTATATTGGCACAGGTATTTTTTGCTTTCAATGTTGCAACCAATATATTTCCCTTGATTGATCGTTAAAGCTCCTCAAAGTTGATATATTTTCTTTTTAGTATGTTGAGGAATGATCTTGCATAAAACAAAATCTCCTGTCATAAAAAATTCTTGCAAGGAGAGTGATTAGTACAATCAAGTGTCAAAATTTTTCTTTCTATAAAGTATATTCAAATTGAGATCATGGAAAGAAAATATATGAGTGAATCATCATCAAAACTAACCAATTGAGAGTTAATGCAGATGAGTATGTTATAATGAATTTCTTCAAATAAAGGAGATAGGCTTCTAAGATATAAAACACATGTGAATGTGAAGCTCCCCCTTAATAAATGTATGGCTTAAAAAAATAATTATGAAGAATAGAGTTAACAACTCTCATGGATTTGAAAAGCAATTGAAAAGCTTTGTAGAAAAAATAAGTATGAAAGTCTGAAGATTTGGTGAAAAATCAAGTTTTGAAAATGATGATGCTATTCAGGGTTTTAACAGTTATACCCCAATATCACTCAAATCATCACTCAAGTGTTCACTTCAAGTGATGCAACTTAGAATTTGAATTAAGAAAGAATATAGTACCTTACTAGAGTAATGTTGTAATTACTCAAGTCATAGTCCTCTGTAGTCTATTGATGCATCGTTGGCCAATCACTGTCTGATAATGTGATTAGTAGTGAGGGATTTTAAAGTTGTAGTCTCTATGGAACACTCAAGAGCAGGGATAACAAGATAAGCTTAAAGTAAGACTTCATAATCATCCATCCTCTTGGCATGTGCCTTTTGTCTAGTACTATATAGAAATTCTGATTTGCATACAGCTCTCTTATTCGATCATCCACTATCTTAATGAGCTTCTCATTGGTATTAGTAATCTTAAATGAGATCTTCTAAAGCTCAGTCTATCTAAAAAGTGGATCCAATGAATGAGAGTCTAGGTGATCTAGCTCCTACTGAGGATTTGGATTCATCATCTCTAGATGCCTTAACCTTTACTCTGACTCTTGTTGTTCAAATAGAACTTTGAAGTTCCAATTCACAGCTACCTCATCTTATCGAATTTGATGCATTTTATACCACATATTTTGCTTCTGCTTACACTGCAACACTACCAGTTATGCCTACTTTGTTAGCCTCTGATCTTTGTACCCAAAAGTAGAGCATCTTGATCAACTCCTGTAAAAGTATAAATACATGTCTTCGGTATTTGAGCAAAGAGTATCATAAACTAACAAAGACCAAAATATAATTTTACCCAATTAAATAATAGTTACAAATAAATGATATTGTTCGATGATCAATGACAATTTATAAATACTTTATATAGAAAATATGCCATTAATAAGATTTTAATACAATCCATGTAAGTTGGATCAAAGATAGTAGAGAATCTATCCATAATGACCAACTTATGAAATGATGAATCATGAATGAAACCAAGTTTTCAAGAATGAAATATGCAAATTATTTTAATCTCAAATGTTATTTCAAATCATGACAATGTATTGTAAAATTAAGATATGTAAAACTCATCTTTGAAACATGTTTACAATAGATGTTTATGTTAAAATTGGTGAAAGTTAATATATATATATATATATATCATATAGCTTCTATTAGAGAACCACTAAGAGAACATGTTAGACATTGGAGTTAACATGTTTGAGAATTTTTAAAGAGCAAAAGTCATATAGAAAATGAATTAGCCAAAAAGGGCTTAACTTGATAGACATACATAAGCACAATGACTTTGTTATTGACTAAGAGATAATTTTCCTTCTTAGAGTTGTGTCATGAAATATGAGCATTCAAGGCAAGAATTTGAATACAAGATTCTAGTTACTCATAAATGGATGAAGACAAATGTTAATACATTTGAGCAACAAAATAAGTACATTGATTTATGGATGATGAAGCATATACTCATCAGTCCAAATGTCTAGAGTTCTAAAATATTATCCTAATAAGTCATTCCACTATAATAGCCAATGCATTAAGATTCAATGCATTAATAAGCATTCATAATGCTTAGAATAACTCAGCCAATAACAATTTATGCATTAGGTATAAGGTTTTCACATATTGAATTCTTTTATGGGGAATACACTTGAAACTCATAGATAGTTAACTTGTTAGACATAAGGTTTAACACGTTAGAAAATAAAGATTAAGGAGTTCAAGCTGTAACAAGTTTATGACCAAGAAATAATATGTAAATGATGAGGAAGAACTCTAGTGAATGGATTTGAAGCATTTTGACGTTCAATATACAAAAATATTAACTTCCAATTTTGAAATCGATTTAAATGCAAACAATATATGAATAAATTTCAAATCATGTGTATACACTAGGATGGATTGAAATTCAAGTAAAGTTTTAAAATTTGCATTTCAAATTCAAATGTATAGAAAGATTATGCACAATTTCACTTTCGTTCCATTTAGCAATCTGAAACACTTTGAAAAATCATAAATGATTGATTGCTAATGATATGCAATAAAGAGAAAGTATTTACTATTCAAATTGATTTTTGAAATTACTGATATAATACCCGTCACTCGAGTTTTGCTGAAGAACTCAAGTTCATATAAACTCGAGTTTGGCTTAAGAACTCAAGTTCTACAGAAAACTTTTACTGATTGATACATCGTACTTGGCTTGAGTGTAACTTGTAGACACCCAAGTTAACTTCCATCTTCATGTATCATTGTATTTAAGTCCTCTAAGATCACTTGAGTAAACCATGCTTTTCATTCATGCTTTTCTGCAGTATTCTTCCTGAACTCAAGTTTCCTTCAGTAACTTCAAGTTAGAAGTCAAGTTTTCATCTGGAACTCGAGTTTCATGTCAAACTTGAATACAACTCGAGTTTACACTCAAAGTTCCTCCATACTCTGTTCATCCTTGCTTTACTAATTGAAAGTGGAGCATTCCTTTCTTCTTTCTACAAAACCATATAACCCTTTTTCTTCCTTCGGTATCCAATTTTATTTGGATACACTCTTGGTTAGCTTGTAGGAATCATAATTTACATGCTCTATGGATATAGTCAATTCAAAGAAATTGAGCATAATGAATTAAACATGACTTTATGCATAAAAATAGTTTGCAATGCTCATTTCTAAGGTAACAAGGTATAAACCTCAATAAATGTTAAAGATAATAGTATAGGAGGTTTTACCATTATATATTTTTACCTTAGGTGGTTGGAGAATTGCCTTTGCTCACCTAAGCATCTTTCTATAATATTAGTGGTTTGAATCCCTTGCTTTAGGTGCCGGCAACCTTCTCTCAAAAGATCTAGACTCCAGGAGTCTTTTACCTGATGCTTGAGAAATCCTCCTTTTCTTGTTCTCTTCAAGGTAATTAAATGGTAGCCCTTCGTTGAGGTGAAACATGCTCCTTTTATCCATTGCTTCTTTCTGTAGTTATGCTCTATAGCTCCAGCAAAGGATTCTCCAAGAGTTCTCTTTTGTGATGATATGAACCTTTCAATTGGTGCATAAGAATCTCTTGGCTTCTTTTTCATCTTCTCTGTACCGTTATGTCCATTTATTTTTAGATCATCCTGCATACATAAAGTACTAGATGGACATTTTGGAACCCACATATACTTGGGTCCTTGATTGTTAGCATTAGACTTTACATGTCCTTTCGAAACCTAAACATATTTATTTCTCACATTAGAATTTCTTTTAATATAGCATGTGTGAGAAATATGACCGGATTTACCATAATAATTACAAATTGTATGAAGACATACATTATGGGATATTATGCAAGTACTATGTTGGTCATAAGAGTATAAACTTGAATGGATTTTATTTGAACATTCTTTTTTCCCAACAAAATTTCCAGCATATTTGAAGACATTTTTTTTCTCAATAGAATCAACAATTGGTTGAAAAGCAATCTTATGTAGACTCTTAAAATCAGTTTCACGAAAATCACAATAAGAATTGTAATTTTTTTACCTTAAGTTCATCTTGAGCTCCAGAGGGTGATTTTTCATGGTTGTCTATAAAGAGCTCTATTTAGGAATCCTCTTCTTCTTGTCTAACCACGTTGACTGTATCATGGAAGTGTTCTATGATTTCTCCTTCTTCATTAGCTTCCAATTGTTCATGTGACGTAGAAGCACATATTATAGTTTTACATGAACTGTCAACACTTTCAACTTCAACACATTTGTTAGAAGTATATATAGAATCAAGAGTACCCTAGATGTCTTTAGTATTAGAGCAAAATCTAATTTTTTTAAAAATCATTTTCTGTTATAGCACTATAAATAATCTTCATTGCTCTAATGTTCAACAAAAATATTTTCTTTTCTTTTTCAGTCTAATCCTTTCTTGGTTTATAATAAAAAACATTTGTAAGAAACATTCCATATATCAAAACCACATTCTTTTATAAAACTAGGCATTCTAGCTTTCCAAAACCATAAATCAATATCTTTCAAAAGAGGTGGGATTGTATAATTAAAACCTTTTGAAAGTATAAAACACCTAAAGTCAGCCATTGATAACACTTGAGATGATTAAGTCCTTTAAACAAAAGCCTTAACTCTGATACCAAATGTTAGAACTGACTGACACCTAAGAGTGGGGGTGAATTGGGTGTACGATAAGAAATTAAAAAATTTCAAATCCTTTTCTCATCTTATTAACTCAGTATGTATGGAAGTATAAAATCATAAGCAACTATTTAAATTATATATGCTGGAAATATAAAACCTTAAGGAAAAGAAGATGCAAACAGTGATTTTTATCCTAGTTTGATCCAATCCATGATAACCTACGTCCACTCCTCAAGCTTCTCCTAAGATTTTCAATCCACTATCTTCTTGTTTAACCGGGCACAAGAAAAGCCTCTACAAACCCACAAGTTTAACTAGACACTTATGAAGCCTTTTACAAAACTGTTACGGAGTTACTCCTCCCCCTTTCACACTGTAAGGTTCACTCCCCTTTACAAGCAGAGCAATCCTGAAGACCTTTCTCTCCCGCTTACCTATACGAGTCTGACGAGCAGCAATGTTCTCTCCTGCTTACACCGCTGTAATTCTTACAAACAGCAACGTTCTCTACTGCTTGCACCTTGTAAGTCTTACTAGCAGAAAGGCATACCGATAATTCTCTCTACAGCTTCTCCGTAAGGAAATCAACCATCTCAAGGTTCTTCTACCTTGAGATCAATTCATAAATACAGATGAATTGTTTACAAACTCTCTCATAGAGTGGTATGATAATCGCTGAAGTACAATACAAATGATTACACTCTTAAATGAACATGATATAGAAAAGAAAGTATAGCAGAGAGTGTTTGAGGTGGATGAATTATGATAACATGTTGGTGTAGTTGTGTTCTTGTCGCTCTTAAACTCTTCTTTGAATGCTTCCATATTTATAAGTGAGTTGTAGAAGACGACTATTGTAAGCATTTGTTTGTTAGAGTCCATTGAGGCTTTCAAAATATGACCATTGTACTAGCTGTTGGAAGGTTCTTACCAAAACACCATTTTTCCAATTTATGTGTTAATCCTTGTTTGATTACCTAGAAAATACTTAATCACTAGTATAATGAATTGTTAGAGTAATTAGAAGCAAGAACAATAAGTTACATAATAATTACAATGACTTTCAGAAGTTACGAAGCATTGCTGTGTTTTCTAGGAAGCATCACTGAAGTTATCTAGGGATATCACTCGAGTATTCCCTTCCAAAACTTGGCAGAGAGTATGATCAGCTTTTCTAACTTCATCACTCAAGTGGTCACTCGAGTGATCTTAGGTCATCACTCGAGTGATCCCCTTTAATATCTGGCAGAAGCTTTTTCAACTGCATTATTCGAGTGCTCAAAAGCATCACTCGATTGATCTGCTCCAACTCTTAAATCACCTTACGAGTCACTCACAAAATCCTGCAAGTGACGTTGAATTACTCAAGTGGTAGAAACCATCACTCGAGTGATCTGCTTCCAATACTCATAACCTTTATAAGTCACTTACAAATGCTTTATGAGTGATAATGAGTTACTCGAGTGCTTACCCAATCACTCGAGTGATCTTTTCCTTTTCAGAATAGAGGTCAACTTCTAGTAGCTATAGCTTCTCGAATATTATTCTAAATTTGGTAAATTACCTATCCCCAGAAAGCACTTTAAAACTTCTTTCCAATGCAAAAAGAATCAGCACCAAATTCATAGTATTCTGAAAGTTTCGATTACATTCATAACAGCTGGTGTAGAGCAATATCTTGTAATGCCTTTATACGATTGTGAACTTTTGAAGTTCATATCTCTTCTAGTTGTTCTTAGTTGACTATGATCTTAATGTTTTCGAAACACTTTTGGAGTCTAGTTTCATATGCAACAAGTTTTACTTCAATTGAATGTGTATTATGCGAGATACATCCAAATTATTAAACTTGATTTGAACTGACTTGAGAAATTCCAGCGTCAACTTCTGAATTTAATATCTTTTTCATATGAACTCCTTTTAGCTTGACCTTAGTGTCAAAGTGATGCATTGGAAGTCTAGTTTCATATAAATCAAGTTTTACTTCAATTGGAGTTATGGTTTAGGAGATATATCTAAAATACTGAATCTTTGTCATGTTGAACGAAAACAGAGCATAACAGAGTGCTATGCATTACTCGAGTGATCACTTTGAAAAACAGGCAGAGGCACATCACTCAAGTGATCATCTCTAAAGATGTCATAACTTCCATATAAGTCATTTTAGCTTCGTTTTGACCCATTCTAACCTCCTGTATCACTTCTTGAATCTTGATATTCCTATTAGTTCTTCTTTATTTAATCTCTTCTCTTCTTCTTGATTATTTTCCAAAAATCTTTTGATAACTTCTTGCTTTCTTGACTAATGTCTTCAATCTCTTTCTTCTTCTTCCTCTTGATTAATCTAACTCAATAACTTCTTTCTTAATTTTCTTCGTGATCATTCTCCATAATTCAACTTGATATCTTCTAATCTACATTAAATATAGCAGTTAGTCAATGTAAGAGATAAATATATTATGTAAACTTTTTACTCTTGATATTTGACATCTATATTTGACATCATCAAAAGTAATCATATCTAGCAATCTTTTTAATAGAAATTGCATGTCAAATTAACAGATGACATATGGAATCCTACATGGCATTCTATATAAAAAATTAATATTAACCGTTAAATTCTTAACTGTAAGGGGCAAACATTGCTCTATTTTAACACCTATTAGACAAATTGAACCTAATTGGGAGAGCTTTAAAGACAAGGAAACTGAGTCCTATGTACATCGGACCATTTGAAATTTTATCAACAGTTGATCGGTGACTTATCGGATAACCTTACCTTTGAAATGGACCCTGAATGAATTATTGATCAATAAGAGAAGTAGCTCAAGCACAAGACAATACCATTTGTAAATGTGGTATAGAAAGGATTGTCTTCAAGGGAAGCTATATAGGAGACGGAAGAAGATTTGTGGAAGCAGTGTCCAGAGTTTATGAATATGTTTGTATAAGAAAATTTCGATGATGAAATTTTATTGACGAGGGGAGAACTGTAATATCCCAAAAATTTTATCACTCAGTATCATGTAACTATTATAGTATTCCATGATAAAAGAGCATGCAAAGTGGCAAAACAAAGCCTATAAAGTCACACACAACAAAATAGTTGTTGTATAAGATAGTCGGTGTATTTCCTGTTAAGGCAGTCGAATTGTGTGATGCTTTTTAATTAGTAAATCACCTCCAAAAATTCAGAAACTTCCAAGAATAAAATTAGACATGATAAGCTTTAATTTGATAGCTCATATGAAATTTTGGGAGTTGTATACAAGGAGAAATGAATTTTTGAAATTTGCCCAGCGAATTTGACATTTTTCAGGGGCAGACTTCAAAACTAATTATTATGAGAATTTTTTGCATCAATTTGGCTTAAGATTATATTGTTTCCTAAAACTATACTTAATAAGGGTCACATAGCCTTTGGAATCACCCCAATTGGATATCTATACAATTAGATTTGAATTTTTAAAATTTGGTGACAAATCTGCCAATTTCTCAAGTATTGCGAAAATTGTAAGGGAAAAATGGTCATTTTGACTAAATAAATGTAATCTGAAATTTTTTATTAAATAGATGAAGAAATGGGGACAGATGGAGTATGCAAATATTATTATATGATTAAATATATAATTATATTATGGCTTATGCAATAAATAAGACAAGGACAAATTAGAAAATGACAAGTATAAGCTCTAGACAATTCCACAAAATGGCTGCCTTGTTTATTTAAGGCCAAAAGTCGGCCATTATGGGAAGGAAAGAAGGAAAGGAAGAGAGAAAAAGAGGAAGAAGAGGAAGGAAGAAGGAAGTCTAGAGCACAGATATAAGGTAAGTATGCCGAAATCTCTGCACAATCTTGTGTTATAATACCATAAACCTCTCTTTAACCTTCCTACCTTCTTGAATTAGTCATTCAACAAGCAAAAATTCTAAGGAGAAAGGGGGATATTTCGGTAAGCAAAAACCTGTTAGATTTCAGTAAGTGGAAGTAGTACGGAATTGAAAAAGGCCAGAAAATTTTAGTTTCTGGGTCTTGATGATTATTATGAATGAGTTGTTTAGTATTTCTCCAGTATTGTTTTGCCTTTGATAAGGCTAATGTAATAATACAACACTCTAAGTAGGATGATAGTTATGAGAGGAGCTTCATAAGGCTGAGACAGGAATTGATGATACTATTGACCTATGTGGTCTTAAGTTGCAATTAACCTGTGTGGTCTTGATTTGCAGTTAACCTATAGGGTCTGTGTTAATATGAATAAGAATGGGTTAAAATGTATCCTGATGTAGCAGGATGACATTGTGGTATAAACCTCTCGTCAGCTGAAGCCTCACAAACTAAAATATCCTACGTATGAATTTTGAGATAGTAACAACTGTTTATGCATAAGGAAATCTGGAGATATTGTTTCTCTGGGACATCGTAGAGTTGTACTGCAACCATTAGAGTTTGAAGTAACAGTATGATCATAAAGAGTTGAACATGAGATAGCACTGATGGATTGAGTTGCTTAACATTTTAACCTAGAAGTTAAATACTATCTAGGAAGTATTAGTGCAATTGTGGATGTATGGAACAATAACAGTGTAAGTTAAGGAACTTTGTTTCCATACTCAATGACGTGGCGTGATATATATAAGTTTATTCGTAAGCATATAGGTGTTAAAAAAAATATAGTAGGCGATAAGACCTATTGGAATAGCATGTCCATAGGCCATAAGACCTTATGAACAAGTAGACCAAGGTTGTAAGAACTACAATGTAGCCCAAATGTCAAACAACGACTTGGGCATGAGATTTCTGAGGTAACTCAATGCCAGAGAATATAAATAGTCTCTCAAAGAGATTGTAATATCAAAGGGTTATAGGACAATAAGCCCTAAGGTAATAAACCTGTAAGTGTTGTATGCATGGAAAGTTACTCAGTTTATAGAACCTTTTTAAGTATTCAAGTGATGAATGTGTATGATGTGCTATGATTTTCTAGGGACTGTGTGTCCTATGATTACTGAATGTCAATAGACTATTTGTAGCTGGACAATTTTTCCTTTTACACCTTGTAAACAATATATATAAGGATAAAAGCCAAATAACAAAAGTTAGAAATTTGAGTTGTGCTCAAAATAGCTGTAAGATTGTATTGATAGTTATGAATCTTAATATATATTCCATATAGATATTGGATGAGAAGTTCAATAGCCATAAAATTTATTGGACCAATGTGTCCTTAGGATGGAAAATTAAGAAATAATTAAAGTTATGATGGACAGAATCTAAAAACTTGGTATACAAACTCGAAAGGAGCAACAACTCTGTCATGGTATTGGACTGGTAAATCTAGGGAATTTGTTTTGATAATTCCTATAGAATATTTAAAAATACCTACGGACTCTTAGAACTCTAGCTCTATAGTATAAGAACTACCGACTTCCAATATTTATGAAATTTGTAATGGATGTGTTCCATACTTTACAAACTTGCATAAGAAAAGATAGACTGAGGGTTGAAAATGATAGAATTAACCGAAAGAAAAATGTTTGGGCTAGATATGGTTGTTCAAACAACAGAGAAAATCAAATTAATTAAGTAGAGACTATTAACGGCACAAAGCAGGAAGTAAAGTTATGCAAACAAAAGAGGGAAATTGTTGGAGTTTATGGTTGGAGGTCATGTATTCTTGAAAGTTTCACCAGTTACTACAATTGAGAGAGCTTTAAAGACAAGGAAACTGAGTCCTATGTACATCGGACCATTTGAAATTTTATCAACAGTTGACTGGTGACTTATCGGATAACCTTACCTTTGAAATGGACCCTGAATAAATTATTGATCAATAAGAGAAGTAGCTCAGGCACAAGAAAATACCATTTGTAAATGTGGTATAGAAAGGATTATCTTTAAGGGAAGCTAAATAGGAGATGGAAGAAGATTTGTGGAAGCAGTGTTCAGAGTTTATGAATATGTTTGTATAAGAAAATTTCGATGATGAAATTTTATTGACGAGGGGAGAACTGTAATATCCCAAAAATTTTATCACTCAGTATCATGTAACTATTATAGTATTCCATGATAAAATAGCATGCAAAGTGGCAAAACAAATCCTATAAAGTCACACACAACAAAATAGTTGTTGTATAAGATAGTCGGTGTATTTCCTGTTAAGGCAGTCGAATTGTGTGATGCTTTTTAATTAGTAAATCACCTCCAAAAATTCAGAAACTTCCAAGAATAAAATTAGACATAATAAGATTTAATTTGATAGCTCATATGAAATTTTGGGAGTTGTATACAAGGAGAAATGAATTTTTGAAATTTGCCTAGCGAATTTGACGTTTTTCAGGGGCAAACTTCAAAACTAATTATTATGAGAATTGTTTGCTTCAATTTGGCTTAATATTATATTTTTTCCTAAAACTATACTTAATAAGGGTCACATAGCCTTTGAAACCACCCCAATTGGATATCTATACAATTAGATTTGCATTTTTAAAATTTTGTGACAAATCTGCCAATTTCTCAAGTATTGCGAAAATTGTAAGGGAAAAATGGTCATTTTGACTAAATAAATGTAATCTGAAATTTTTTATTAAATATATGAAGAAATTGGGAGAGATGGAGCATGAAAATATTATTATATGATTAAATATATAATTATATTATGGCTTATGCAATAAATAAGACAAGGACAAATTAGAAAATGACAAGTATAAGCTCTAGACAATTCCACAAAATGGCTGCCTTGTTTATTTAAGGCCAAAAGTCGGCCATTATGGGAAGGAAAGAAGGAAAGGAAGAGAGAAAAAGAGGAAGAAGAGGAAGGAAGAAGGAAGTCTAGAGCACAGATATAAGGTAAGTATGCCGAAATCTCTGCATAATCTTGTGTTATAATACCATAAACCTCTATTTAACCTTCCTACCTTCTTGAATTAGTCATTCAACAAGAAAAAACTCTAAGGGGAAAGGGGGATATTTCGCCAAGTAGGAGGAAGGGAGAAGAAGTGAGGTAAGTTACTCAAACTCTAAAATTCTTATCGGAAACTGAGTTGTGACTGTATTCTGGTTGGTTATTGAATTGTTTCTAGTAGTTTTGCAAAATTTGGGATGTCCATTTTCTAAAGGAAAATTCTGCCCAAATTTCCATTTATTATGTTAAATTTGAGAATTAATGGCTAAACAAAGGAATACAATTAGAAAGAAATTGTTCTAGGAGTTAGAATCATGAAAATATGATTTTTCCCCAATTTCCTAGAACTTTCGGCCAAAGGGGAAAATGAGGTATAGAGTTTGAATTTCATGATTCTAATGGTTCCATTATGTTTAGAAGGGAAAATTATGTAGGGTTCATGTTGAGTGCAAAGTGTCAAAAGCCTCAAATTGTAAAATGACAATTTTGCCCCTAAAACCCCAAGTTAGGGTTGTCAAGGGAAAAACTGTAATTTAAGTTGGAATTGATCTTATCTAAGGTCAAATATGAGATGTACATGTGAAAATATGTAGAATGGTCTTAAGTTGTAATGTTTGGAAAAGTACAAAATACCGGGGTCGAACCGGGTTCCCAAGGGCATTTTGATAAATATACGATTTTGGGTTAAGATAACTAACTTGTAAATTTTAGAATAAAGTATGAATGATTAATAACTCATTTACAATTAGTTTTGGAATTTTAGGAATTTGGTATTTTCCGAGCCAGACAAAAGGTTAAAGGACCGGTAGAAGCTAGGCGATGAAAAGGAGTCCAGGTAGTAACTTTATTTTTCATATACTATGTGAATGTTAATATGAGATGATTTCCATGATCTGTTCAATGTATTGCCTATGATGTTGATACTCTCTAGGTGTGGATGATGTGTTAAACCACCCTATGTGACCTTTAAGGTACCATGTAGCCAGGTGAACCCAGTTGAGTGACTTGATATGTACGGACATATATTGATCTGCTCCAAGTTATAATGTGTACGATAGGTATAGGCCTGCTCCAAGTTGTTGTGATCACATTATGATAAGATATTGTGCATATCAAGAACGGATGATCATTTTGATCCGGACAAAATCATCATTTGGTTCTTAAGCATTGTCAGATAGGCGTTGGCATTTTGATTGCTGCGTCATGATAAATGTTGCATTGCATGTTTACTTTTTACATTTTATATGATTGATATTTTGTTACTACTGAGATTCGTATGAATCTCACCCTTTCTAAAAATTTAAAATTTATTCAACAAGCGGAAATGGCTCAGAGGCCAAAAATAGCTGATGCTGACAAAAGAAGGTCTAATACTGGTTCAAGAATTTCTTCGTTGGTTATCTATAAATTTTCCTATGTAGTTGAATACAGACAAACCCTGTGGGTTTATCTGTAATGTAATCAAGAATAATGTATCAATATATTGTACTATTTCTGTATGCTTACTGAATTGCGCATTAATACTCTAATAAATATCAAAATAATGTGGGGTTTGACATTCATTGTACTACTATTTACCAACACTTCTTTATTATTTTTATATGACTTGTATCTTATGAAAAATGACATAATCGGTTACCCGATTCCCAAAAATATATATAGATATATCAATTTTAGTTAAAAGATAATTATACATTTAGGAGAATAAGGTAGAGACCAATCTTTTAAGATTTTGAAGGGTGAGAATTATACATTTAGGAGAATAAGCTAGAGACCAATCTTTTAAGATTTTGAAAGGTAAGAACTTCTAAACTATTATAAGAAGTTTATTAAGGCTTCGGTTGTATAACCAAATTGCTAAGTAAAGAGAGTAGGGGAAGGATTAAAAGCACAAAAAGGAAAGAAAGAAAAGAAAAATAGTAAGAAGTCAAGTCACACTTGCATTACTATAGAATAGAACTTTGTCAAAAGAAAAAGAAATTTTAATAAACTCATATAGTGTATATTATAACTAAGTGTAGTGGTAGATCATAAGTCAAGAATGCCTTATGAAAATATATAAAGGTTAAGAGAATGTTATAGAAAACAATTTGGATAAGAAATAATTTTATTATTTAATTAACATCCCAATATTCAGCCAGCAACCCAGGCTCTCGAGCAAAAATGTCAAGAAAGTTACGCAGAGCCAACCAAATTTTAAGTGTAACAGAACCCCAAGTTTGAGATAGAGAAATATGATGATAGCCCTTAATTTCTTGTTAATTGTTATTAAGCCAGAAGAAAATTGCAAGTTGACCCTTTATACTGCGTATGAAAATATTAAGCGAAATATGGTTTTACCACTTTGGGCCTATGGATAGAATTGTTTTCAAGCCCAAAAGAGTTGAGTATTATGGGCTTTGAAGTCAGTCTCTTGTGTGTATGTATTATATATTGTTAAGCATGATGAATTAAGTTTTAAATTTTTATTGGGAAATGTGTTTACATATCATGTTTGATGGTGTTTCAATTATGATTGTGTTCAATAGGAGGATATCTATGCCTAAAAAAAACCATCTAATCCTTAATATATGACCTATTTGAAAAGTTGAGATTGATAATAAATATAAGACATTGTTTTTTCATATATATATATTAAATGTATGATCTATTTCATATATTTTTCAATTTTTTTTCTAAATTATATCTATTGATATTCTTTCAATAATAATCAAGTAGGAGAGGGAGAAAGGAAATAAAGGAAGATGATTAGGGTGTTTTAGGAAAAAAAAATCATATTAACTATTTTAACTAATTTCTTTTAATCTAATCAAATTAGTTAATTAAGTATTACATTAAGGATCAAAGGAGTATAATATGACTCTTATGTTTTGGTAGCATGAACTCAAGAGAAATAATAAGTTTATGGTAAAATATCCTTGTTGGGAGAGGTGTCCACCCTGAATAAGATTAGGATATACTTGGCTGAGAGAAATAAGAATATTACATAAAACATATTATATTAGATATGGTATACAATAACTATAACATCCCAAAAATTTAATGTAAGGATTAATTTATATAAATTAGATAATAAGCCAAATTATGGAATCTACGAAATTTAAGGAATATTAAATTATACAAAGGGGAAAATTAATGCCTAGTGTGTATAATTAATAGGATAAATAAATAAATAAATAAATATATATATATATATAAACACACACACACCCATACTTTTTGAGACACACCCACACTTGGCATTTTATAGGAGCACACGTTCAGCTCCCACCTTGCATTATAGTTCTCTTTATCATTAACAAACACATGTTCCATAAACACATTAACACCTATACCCTCCTTTAGATAGACATACACATTCATGCCATTTGGAAACCACCAAAACCTAACACCATCACATGCACCCTTTATGTAATCAAATACCCATCTCCTTCAGCTCTTTGTCTTTCGTCCAGCAGCTTAAACAAAGAAATAGAAAAATAAGATAGAAGACAGAGGGAGTGAGACGTGAGTGACCAAAGGAAGAGAACGATCGGCGAAGTGGATTAAGGAAGCTCTAAACCTTATATACAACTCCATACTGTGGTACAAGTGAGTCTTCTCTACCTCTTCCAGTTGTTATTTCGTTGTTTTTGTCCTGTTTATGAGGATTCATGGCTGTTGTAATTAAGAGAGTTCGTCGGAACATTGCTGTCAACAAAACCAATGATTTTATGACTATTTGGGGTGATATTTCTGGTGTTTTTGATTTTGTAAATATGTCTTCAAACTCAAGAAACATGTGTAGAGGTATGTAGAGTCAAAATCTTTTAGATTTGAGTCCAAAATCGTGGCTACATGACAGTTTTATCAACTTTGTTTTGGTCGCCGGAAAACAGAGTTTCTGTCGGAAAGTTACAGAAGCTTAAATGGAAGATATAGATAGATTTTTGGTCTGATTATTTTTTCTATAGAAATTTTAGGATGTGTAGTATGAAATAGAATCAAGAAGAGCACAATTTGGAGTCAAAATGAATGAGTTATTGAATTTTGAAGTCAGCTTGTCAAAACTGACGTTTTTCAGAATTAGTCTGTTTCGTGTTGAGTTTTGACTAACCTAATCATATCCAATATTTATGAAATTTTACATGAAGATAGTAAACATCTCAAGCTTTAAATTCATGAAATGTATCATTTGGATATTTATAGAGGGAGTTATGTTTTTCGAAAGTATGGTTTAAAATATGTGCAATCTGGAAGTTCAGATTCTGGTAGTTGGTTTCATGATGTTTTGAGCAATGAAATCTTTTTCAATGACCATTAAACTTTCCAGACTGAAATTTCATATTCTAAGATTTAATTGGATATATAGTTCATGTTATTTAGATTAATATGCTAAGAGATATGAATTTTTGAAGTTGGTTGCTCTCAAACTATGTTTCTGAAGAACAGATTGGTTGTGTTGAAATTTTGAAAACTCAAACCTTGACCAAAAATTATAAAACTTTTCAAATTTAAAGTAGACATTAACAGATTTAATTTGATATATGGATCACAATTTTTGGACAAGTACATTAGGAGTTATGTATTTTCAAAGTTGTACTCTGTTTCTAGAGAGTAATCTGGAATAGTGGAATTTCGTGAAATTCTGGGAGTAATATGATGAAACTGGATAGATTTTGATATTTTTCCATGAAACCATATTTCAAGAGCTTCATTTAAGTTTTAGACCCAGTCAATTTGGAATTTTCTAGAATTAGTTATGATTTTTCAAAGTTGACTGAAAAATCTGCCAATTTTCTGAAAAATAGAAAAATTGCACTATGCAAAATTGTATTGTGTAGAAGCCACTAAAATTGAGATAACCAGCATAATATAATTAAAGGCACTAGTAATACAAGTAATAAAAAATTACTTGTTAACTTTAATTTATAGGAATTGGTAATAGCCCGAGCAGAAGAAAAAGTTTTGGATAAACAGCCGGACTGAAAAAGGACCCAGGTAGTAACTTTTTCTTGCATGTATTGTGTAATTTTCTATATGTTGAATACGTCATTTTCTGTAATATGAGCTAGTGTCTTGGACACACCAATTTGCTAAGTTGTGGTCAGGGACTCAACAGGGGAGCTGAGTAGACCAGCGTGCAAACAAGTCGTTTGGCCTTGGGCAAGTGCACATATATTTTCGATCATCTTATATGACATGGCATTGCATATTTATTTTCGCATTCTATATGTCAGATTGTACGTTACTACTGAGATTCATTCGAATTTCACCCTTTTTCAATATATAAAAATATTCCAGCAAAAAGTAGCGGCTCTAAGGGCAAATATGTAATTACCAATGATTGAGGTCCGATTCAAGTGAGACTGTAATTGGTTATCTTTAGTTCCAAATTTTATTTTTGTTGGTCTCTGTATATATTTTTCAAATCCTATGGGATTTTATGTAATGTAAACAAGTACTACTGCTATGTCTGTATGCCTATGAATTATGCATTTAATACTTTGTGAATATCGAATTGTTAAGGGGTTTGACAATAACCAAGCAGCATCGATCGATTTGAACTTCTAATCCATCTACGAAAAAATAATTATAAACCAAACGATGGGTTTATAAAAATTTTTTATTTTAATAAAAATATAAAAATATGGTTTGTAAAACTCAACATCAATTTCAGTTCAAGTAAACATTCACATGTCTTTAAAATAATAAATACACACAGATTATATTAATTTATTAAAACATACTTAGGTCAAGTTCCTTATATCCATTATATTAAGTTCTCCGATTACACATGCTCATGTATCATATTTTTAAAATATCTTCTTTTAACTATAAATTCATATAAAAAAAATAATTGACATAGCCCTGTATAATTAAAGAATTTGACATAATGAATATAATAAACTTGACCTAAGTTTGATACTAATTTATATTGTTTTTTGTTTCATAAATTGAATAAATATATATTTGTAATAAAATAAATAAAATATATTATGAAATAAAATGAATTTAAATACAGTTACACACACATATATATCAAGTTATGTATTCACAAATTGCAAACAGGAACCGTTGCATAGTTATTCAGCCACTGGGATAAGTTAAGTTGCGCAAAGCGTCACAATCCTAAGTTAGGGATGAAATATAAAAATATATATAAGGTTTAATTTAAAGAGAACATTTTGTTTGGAATTATTCATCTAGGAATCATTGCCATCCCAAATTTTTTTTAACCCAATTTTTCTCCAAAACTGTAAATGGAAAGGTGATGTACTCCGATTTTAATTAGGTGAGCATGTGCTACTCAACAAATCTATGACTAGGACATGCTCATCCTAAAATGGCAATGTTTAGGAGGAGTGGATCAACTTTTTTTAAATATTTTCTTATTTATTTGGATTAAGTTGTATTTTGCACCTTAAAATATTTTTGCAGTAGCACCCATTATTCTAAATTAATTAATTTCTAATACATCATTATCCTAAAACTTTTTTTTATAGTGGCACCCAATATTTGAAATTAATCAATTTTTCGTACACCAACACGTTGAAATATTTTTTTTAATAGCATCAAGTATCACAAATTAATTAAATTCTATATCCATTATTGTAAAATATTTTTTCAATAGCACCCAATAGTGACACTCACTAGCCAGAAAAAAAAAAGGAAATTTCCTTAAAAATGATGAAAGAAAAAATGGTGTTTTAAATATTCAAAATACTATAGAGGTGTTAGTGCCTAATTCGTTTTTTTTAAAATTAAAAGGAAATGACAAAATTGTCCTTCTAATCAATTAAGAAAGAGAATAAGATTTTCAAAGTTCTAATAAAAATTTTATAAGTTATGATTAGATTTTCATAACTTAACTTGCAAATTAAAATTCAATTCTGATAAGAGTTTTATAAGTTATGGTAAATATTTCACAAGTTTAAATAAAATTTTCACAAGTTCTCATAAGAATTTTACAACTTACAAATTAAAATTTAATTCCAAAGAAGGTTTCACGTTCAGATGAGACTTTCACTAGCACATGTAAGATTTTCACAAGTTCATATTAGAATTTCACAACTGTGTGGAAGAGTGTATCCAACCATGGAAGGGAAGATGAAGTAGTGGAATCCACCCACAGCACGACAAAAATCCTGCATTGTAACATCCTAAGAAGTTAAAATAAGGTAGATCCCCTTCTGGTGATCCATAGGGAACGGAGTATATCGAACGACAAAGATAATAACTTGTTGAACTGATAACCGCGTGAGCTTATTTCCATGAGAGTACCTCACATCAGAATACTCCCCAGCAATGGTGAGCGTCCGGTAGATAGCGGCGCCGATCTGGTAAATGTAAAGCGAGACGATGCGCCACCAGTCAGCGACGAAAGGAAACGGCGTGCTGGGAGTGGAAATAGACGAGAGGAAATCCTTGATGAGAAGCTTCTGAGGCTGGCCCATTTGCCGAACCAAATCAGGTAAACATTAATGGGAGAAGAGAGAACCGGACAAATATGGTACCAGAGGCTGACAAGGTCGAAGGAACCCTCGTAGCGCTTGGAGGAAGAGAGAGTATGGGGAGGGAGCTTGGGGTTGAACTTACTGAGCATTGGTTTTGAAGCTCAGAAGCAACTAGAGGATGAAAATATGAAAGTAGAAGGAGGAAGAAAAATAGAGAGGAAATAAGGGACAATGACATTGTGGGAGAGGTTGAGGCGAAGGTAGTGGCGGTGCAAAGTGAGAAAGAAAGGGAAGAGGTAAAAGATATATATATATGAGGGATAATTTTGTTATCTTATTTTAATTTTAATTTTAAACATGAAGAATGAGGCCCTAACACTTTTATGATATTATAAATATTTATCAGAACACGATTTTATCTTTTAGTATTTTTAAAATTCTTTTTAAGGGATTTTCCAAAAAAAAAATACTTGTTGGTGCTAACTACAACTTTTGAAATAGTTTAGAATACTAGGTGTAAAACATACTTCACAATGATAAATACAACTTAACAAAAATAAAAAAATTAATGAAAAAAAATAAAAAAAAGAAGAAGAAAGCTAGGTCTATTTAGCCATTTGGGCATGATTAGCGAACGTGGATTCTGTTACGTTGGTCTCTTCTAAAATTTGATTCAATTTTACGTTCTTGGGCCACTTTTGAGTTACTAATTTGTATGATACTACTCACTCCCGAATTACTTATACCACTTCAATCATTACCCCGCTATCAAACTTAAATATTTGACTTAGCATTAATTAATTCGCGTCTTATATGTTACTTTTTTTATTACCATTTTAAATGCATTCAGAAATCACATATGTATATTCTCTCACTCATCCCCTCGTCCCTCATCTTCCATTCTTCTTTCAAATCTTGTTTATTTCTTTCATGTAGACACACTCATCTCTTATTATTCTTACCACTCATGAAACTACCTTTGCAAACTCCCTCAACATGTGTAGGGATAGTTTAGGAAAACAACGATGAATATGGGAGACAACAATATTATTTGCACAACCAACGTAAAACTTTAATAGAGGATTTTTCCAAAGTTATAAGGATTGAATGGCTGTTTATATACGTCCAAATTTTGAAAACAATTTGATTAACTAAAAAGGGAAGAATTGGTGTTGCGCATACACCTGTTCTTAATCTCAATGTCCTTAATCCATCTCAGCGGTGAGTTTGATATGATGATAAAATAAACGGTTAAAAAAATTTATTATTATGAATAGGTGTAATCCGATCAGGAAGGAGGGCAATATAAAATAATATTTAATACCATAAAGTGTCATATTTGTAAGTTAAAATGTAATGAGAAAAGTATTTAAAATAAACTACTAAACATTACAAGAAAAAAATCAGCCATTGTTATCACTGTCTCGCAGACATCATAGTCTCTCTTTGAACAGCCTTCAAGATGAGACTGTCAGGTTCAAGAACCATCTGAAGATGAAGAAAGCCAATTCCATGAGCAATAGCAATCATCATCTTCTTGGTTTCTTCTTTGAACTCTCTCAGATTGATTTTTCCATCCATGTCATGATCGAACTGCGCGAACAATGAATCATAAACACGAGCAACCTCTTGGCTTCGGTCTTCATGTCGATCACAAAGTGAGTCTCAAACAATCTCAGCCTCTTAAACTCATTCACCATCTCATCATAGGATAAAAAACCATCCTTGTCTTTGTCTAATTCACCAAACATATCCCTCATTGACGCATCGAAGGCTTCTTCGTCTTCCATGAAGTTTAATATAGTGGCGGCGTCTACCATTTCTACACTCATTCTGGCTGTAATAAAGGTAATAATCAAAGAGAGAAGTGTGCTTCAATATAATTGGAGAAAGGGATTCAAATATCTGTGTTAGAAGATTGGGGTTGTTTTAATTTTTTGGCCTTTACTCACCTCTATTTATAGAAAATTAGAGCTACGTTTTTATGAGGTAAAATATTTAGGAAATCTTGTAAACGATGAGATTATTAAAATTTTGATATATATTATTTTTGTAAATATTGTTAAGATAATCTTGGGATATTGACATCTTTTTTATTTGATTTATTCGGGGATCTTGTAAGACAATTATCATCCTCTATGATCTTTTCATGTTTCTGGGGACAATTCAAAAAATCTACCGACGTAGAGGATTTTTTTTAAAAAAAAAAATTTATCTTACAATCCCAATTTATAGATAATCCCTGTTGGGAAAATTATCCCAATTTATTATCCCATTCTTTTTCCTTTTTTTTTAATTTGTTGGGAAAATTACGCAGTTCCGAGCTCCCCGAGTTCGAACCCATGCCCAAGTGTTTAAGCCAAGGCGTAAAACCATGGGACATGAGTGAGCTGGTATTATCCCATTCTTTTTTATTTTTAAAATTTTATTTTATCTAGTACTTTTATTTGGGAAATTGGTAAAAAATCTCAGTTTGAAAATTTTATGACTAAGGGGGAGTACTATGGAAGAAGAATTAAGGAAATAAAATATTTATCAATAAGGATCTTAAATATTATAATTATTTTTGAAGACTAAAAATTTAAATATAAATTTTTAATTATAAAATTGAGCCTGACCATACTCTCCTCATTTTCTCTAATTTTAAAAGAAATAATATTGAATAAGTCCTAAAAACTTAAAACTAGTAATAAATGATGTATAGAGAGACTAAGAACATTAATTGATAACTAACAGTCAAAAAGTTAAGTTGTAGTTAGAGAAAATGTGATCAATTTAGTCAAGGTTAATTTTATAATTGAAATTTTTTACTTTTATTTTTACTCCTTCAAAATAAGTACAATTTTTAGATCCTTATTAATAAATCATTTTTTCATTGGTCTTTCTTTCTAATTTTCTCCCCACTATTTTTTTATATACAAAAATAATTGGTATAAGATTTCACATATAAAAATCACTTTATATATATATATATATATATATATATATATCTTAAAATTCAAGTCCTTTTCATCAATAAAACTCTTAAATAAGGATCTTTCACCGATTTTTCTTTTTATTTTCTTATTCAAATTAACTAGATAAAATATTGTGTTCACCGGACACAGCTCCTCATCAATCTTTACTTGGTTTTTAGGAGACGAGATCAACATGTAATATTATATATTTTCGCTTAGGAAACCAAAAAAATAATCACTTGAATTTTAATTATAACAAATATAATATTTTTAGCTGTTTTTCTTTGTATGTGTATATATGTTCTTGAATTAACTTTTTTTTAGTGGTTACTTTTAATGCACAGAAACATTGTAGTAGTATGCTATAACAAGAATATTATGAAAAATAATTTCTGAGGAGGTATTTGGTCAGTAACTTGTTATAATTAATATGATGACATGGTGATAAAATAAAAAAATAATTGATAGTCGGATTATTTGCACAAACTTAAGAATTTAAGAGATTTTTTTGTCAAGTTTTAAAGATTGAATCGTTTATTTATATATGTGAATACTTGTAAGAGTAATTTGTACAATTCATCATTAATTTGACATTGTTAGAAGACAATCTAGAAAAAACTTAAAGATATAGTGTTAGATAACTTGCTAATTTATATTAATTTGAAATTCAAATTGTGATAACTTGCTAAGTAAGATATGAGATGATATCAGTTGTAGAAGTCAGTTTACACATAAAAACATAGAAAAATTTCTATAGAAAATTCTCTCTCTAATTCTCTTCTTCTGGATGGTGAATATGTCATATAACATGAATAGAGTCTGAATCAGTTCTTTAATCTCATATGGGTACTTAGTGAGTCAATCGGATTTCAGGTATATTCAAAATCCTTCATATAGATATTTTATTTATTTTTTATCTTAAACTCCTAATTTATATATAGTAATCGTTAAAGATATATAATTCTCTAATTTTAAAATCTCAAGTATGATAGGATAATCCGAAAAGAATTTTAGATTCCCCGTATTATTATCCCATTCTTTTCTATTTTGAAATTTTATTTTTTCTAGTATTTTTTACTTGCTAAATTGTTAAAAAAAAAATCTCCGTTCAAAAATTTTAGGGGGAAAAAAATCTTTAAAAGTCATTTAAAATATTTAAATTCTAATTTGAGTTACTAAACTTAAACTTATTAAATCCATATTCAGGACATATGACTCAAACTGGGATATTGAAATTGGCAATTTACTTCAATACCTCTGAAATATTAGAAAATGAATAAAGGGAAAATTAATATTTTAATTCTTGAAATTTCATATGGCCCAAATTAGATTATTTTAAAAGTTAAAAAATATGCCCTTACAATTATATTTAAAATTTTCCATTATTCTATTATAATATTCATATTAAAATTAATATTTATTATTTTATGAATCTAAAAACATGTTATCTCACTTATAAAAAAAAAAATTTACATGCATTTTAAAGCATGATTGAATTGTTGGAAAAAAATAAAGAGTGATTAAATTAAATTTTCTCTGTTATGTGGTCCTCACTATAGATAAAGTTAATCTCTTTCACTATTCCCTTGTTCCCCTCCAACACCGTCAATCATCGCTAAAAATATTCTATAAAGATTGTTTCTTAAGTGCTTGTTTGGTAGAGCGATCTTGAATCGGGCTTATATAATAAGCCCGATTCACGTAAATCGAAATAAATCTCCTCCATATATTTATCTCGTAGACCGTGAAAGCACCTCGTAGACCGTAAAAGCACCTCGTAGACCGTAAAAGCTACCTCGTAGACCGTAAAAGTTACTTCGTATTCCGTGAATTACAATTCATAAGCACTTATGAAATTTTCAACCGCTATTCCAACATGGGCATTAATGTAAAATCATCAAATTTTAAAATGTCATTTTTGGTCCTCGAATCTGCTTTATGATTTGTTAAATTTAACGAAGCAATTTAGACTTTGAATAATTCAACGGTTTTTTAAAAATATTTTTTTCACAATTTTATTTACTAATAAAAGGAAGAACTATATTTATGTGCCTAGGAAAAAGACTATATATAGGATTTCATTTAGAAAGATTACTGGTATATATTCAAATTCAAGTCCCTTGATCAATAAAATTTTTAAATAAGGATGTTTCACCCCTTTTTTTAATTTTCTTATTCAAATTAACCAGATAAAATATAGTACGTTCACAGGTCACTGCTGCTCATCATCAATCTTTACTTGTTTTTTTAGGAGACAAGATCAACATGTAATATTATGCTCCCTCCGGTCCATAATAATATGATATATTTGGTTAGTTGATTTTGGTCTTAAAAATAAGACATATTTTTTATATTTGTTAATATTTTCTTAATTTACTTATATTTAAAGAGAGAATTAAGAAAGATGACTAGGGTGTTTTAGAAAATACATGTATATTAACTAACTTACATAACTTTCGATCTATTCAAATTAGGTAAATATGTCTTATATTAAGGATATAGTTTAAGTTTCTAAGACTTTTTTTTCTGTGTAAAACTTTTGAGATAAACTAACGTTAATAATAATATTTTACTATTGGACTATTGGAATAAAAAACATGAAAGCAAAAACTAATAAAATAACTATGATAAAGAATTTGTACGATTTAATAAATCAAATCTCAAGTAGTCATTCTATATCTATTAATTATTAATTACTAGGTTTGCATAGGAGCAAGTGGTGATTCTTCTCTTTGTTTAACAGAAGTATTAGCTAGGTATACAACCTATCATTATGAAATAAGCTTTGGAAGTTAATAACCTTAATTAACTTGTCCAATGAAGACCAAATCTGCCAGGGTCTTCTCTTTATTTTTCATTCCTTTTATTAGTTTTTTATAAGTTTTTCGTACCAATACCAAGTTATCAGAAACTAACGTATTCATGTTTCTTTTCAAACTTTACCAAACAAAATTATTTATTCCATTATCTCTTTCCTTCAACTGTTCTCAAGGGCTTCGATTACCTACTAAAGTTTTAGGCTCCGTTTGGTAATAAATTATATGCTAACCCAAACTCAAGCTAAGTCAAAAGTTAATTGCAAGGTTAAGAAATTTCTGACATACTTAGAATCCGATTGACCTGCTAAAGTACCCATATAAAACTGAAGAACCGATGTAGATTACGATTACGTTACACAACAAAAACACCAAAAAGAAGAAGGAAAGATAGCATTTATATGAGAGAACCTTTTTAAAAGGAGGAGAGCATTATTATATGCCTTATTATTTATACTACGTACCTACTCCCTCAATCTTACATCATATATCTAACGTGCATATGGTCACATAGGAATAAATATAGCTCTTAAGCGTATAATTACTTGATAATAGACATAACTATTAACCATAGAAGGATATTTTTTTTTTATGAACTCATATCTCTCGAGACAGCCACTTTTTGAATCAGACTTGGGCCATAATCCACTAAAAATAGATTAATATGTTCCAACAATAAGGAAAACTATCCTAACATTATTCTCGTATATATTCTTAAAGTTAATTCAAAATTAACACTATACTTAAAATTAATTATATATACAACACGAATTAATTATTTCTCCTCATTATAACCTCTCTTTTAATTTGTGATCTTCTTTCCTTTTTAATAATGTATTTAAGGACACATTAAAAATATTAATCAATTATTTTTTTTCATATTACATTTTTCTTCTCATTATATTTTATTTAGCATATGCCAGGTTTTTGTACTCATTCACAAAATTAATTAAATCAAAATCCAAGTTTTTGTGCTGTTGAGATTTGGAAATTGACAACCAAAGCCGCGTAATATGGACGTGGAAAGTTTAGAGTCACAAGATGATTAATTTAAATTTATACTGTTGGAATGAATTGGTACGAATATTAATTATTTGTTGGCATCATCACAAGTTACAACTCTATCGTTTCATACAGAATCACAAGTTATTGATCTTTGACCAATATATATTAGCTAGGGATCTCGGTTTTTGGTTCAAGGAATCCAATCGGATGGTTACTTTAATCGATTTGATAATACCAATCAATCAGTTTTCAGAAGTCATATTGAGCCAGATTTATCCAGATCAAGTCTAGCTAGTTCAACCACTTGAGTGTACGATTCACCTAGTGCCTTTTTGTTGGGAAAATTGGGAAAAAGTCCCTATCAGAAATTTAATTGGTGATGAGAAGGGCTTGAAAAAATGTATACACACACAGTATTAATATTCTGCGAATTTAGTTTACATAGAGTACTAGCTAGTACCCTGATTTAAGTCATTCTCAATAATTAATTTTTTAATGGAGACTTTTCTCCAATTTTCTCTTTTTTTAATACATAGCACTCTAACTTAAAATCTTATGTAAATGGTAATTATATGTTTGAATAGGGAGAAAAGTAGGTAGACCATAAAATTAGAGAGTGAAGTTGTTGTAAGTCTCACAATGGGAAATTTCACGAGCAGGTGAAGTTTTTGTTTTTTGCTTTTTGATTTTGGGTTGTGTTTTCCCCCTTAGGTTTGTTGTACTTACAAAAAAGAAAGAGAAACTATGATAGTGTGCTTGGTACAGGGGATTTAGAGGGGAAGGGAGTGGAGGGGGAAATTGTTATGGGTTGTATTTAAGAAAATTAGAGAAGTGGTACTATAAAATTTTTATAGAGATAAGATATAAGATAAAAGAGTAAGAAAAATTAATTAAAAGTTTTTAACCCCACTTCTCCCATTTTTTTAAATTAAACTTAAAAAAACTTTCCTTTTACCTCATCCTCCCTTCATATCAAACAAGTCCTAAGAGAAAATTGAGGGATAAAAGATTATTTCCTATTTGGATAGCAAGCAAAAGTAAGAAGAGAAGGCACAACATGTTTTATTCCCAAAGTTTTTCCTTCAAAAGTGAAGATATTTTGAAGAAAAGAAACTCACTTTCTAGCTAATATAAGGATGATTGGTTCAATTGGTAAGGATGTGACTTGTATCTTAAAAGAAAGTATGTTTGAATCTTGCAGCCAATACAAGGATCTTGTTGATATGTGATTTGTACGTACTCTTATAAGTATTGTTATCAAACTCGCGAGTTGACTTTTCGAGTTTATTTTTTTACATTTCTAACTTATAAAATCATGTCGAGTCACACATAAACTTGTGCTAGTTGTAACCGCTAGTTCACTAATTTTACCATTTTTATGTTTCTAGCTTATAAAATTATGTTAACTCATTCGTAAACTCTTGCTAATTTTTTCACTTTGATTATGCTCAGTGGCTTTATATATGAACTTTATAGAAATTTCTTTGTTGAGTATGATAAATTATTAATATTTGGTGGATTTAATTTCAATTATTTGGATTTAAAATATATTTAAATCAAATTGTTGTCATTTTTTATATTTGGGAAAATTAATCTTTTGGTATTTAAATTTTTGACTCACTTATAACTCAGTCCTTGACGTTTGATTCAGTATAACTCAGTCCTTGAACTTTTGACTTACCTACAAATTAGTCCTTAATCTTTCTATATTTTATGCTATTGTCCATGTCATCCCTAATTCGTTATATGTCAGCACTTAGTCATCCTATGTGGCACAAAATTGCTTATGTGGCTTCCAACTCAGCACACAAAATTAGGGGGGGGGGGAAGTAAAATGATCTGGACCACAAAACGAGTTCAGAATCCCTGTATGCATCCCCACTCGGAGAAATGTCTCGACCATCATCAACCTTCTGCAAGGTTCAAACCTTACGAAGAAATCACTTATCTGCTTCTATGTTCTCCACTTGGTGGACTCGGCCTTGCTCATCGGCCACAGCACCAGAAAATGAGTTGAGCTTGGTTTCTGTTAATGGCGGGGCAGTCTGATTCAAAATCAAATCAACTATATGAATTTATCACTAAAATATCTATAGCTTTCAAGAAAGGTCTTATATTTTCTTAGACAAATTCAATTAGAATCTTAATAAATTTATATCATATAATAGAGACAACCATTTAACTGACTTAAACAATGGAAAGGAACAGATTGGAGTACCTTCAAGGTAGAGAAGACGCGCAGCATATCTGTGCGAATCATGTTGAATAAATTATTGAGGCAAGTTTTCATATTTATTATTATTCTTTTGTAGATAGGATATGAGTTTTGCCTGAATAAATATCATGAGCAATGATATTTGACATTACTTTACGAAAAATAGTTAGAGTATTTTTAAAAGGAAGAGAACAAAAAAATAATAACCAGAAGCAACTTCACATTTCAGAGGTGAGCTTTCTTCGTGTTTTAATTTGCTTGGACAAAAAAAGAGTTATTTTCAAATTTTTCATATTTCAACAATCAGAAGCAAGCATTAATAGCTCAAAGAACGGGGAAAAAAAAAATAATAGGTCAAAGAATTTATCAGATTTTTTTTTTCCTGATAACGGCTGAAGCTTGCAGAAGGTTAATTAGGATTTATCGGACGTTTCTCCGAGTGTGAATGCATACGTTTTGCGGTTTAGATCGTTTTACTGTCCCCCCCCCCCTAATTTTATGTGCTGAGTTGGAAGGCATATTAGCAATTTTGTGCCACATAAGATGACTCGGTGCCAACTCATAATGAATTAGGAATGACATGGACCAAATTATAAATTATAGAATGATTAGGGATTGAGTTTGCGGGTGAATCAAAAGTTCATGGATTAAGTTATACCGAGTTAAATGTCTGGAACTGAGTGATAAGTAAATCAAAAGTTCAAAGACAAAAAGATTAATTTTCTTAAACTCTTAAAAATTTACGATTCAAGTGTACGATATGATTTTAAGTCACTATCTCGAGTTTTCTTAAACTAGCGAATTTAAAAACCTTGCTTATAACAATAGATATTATTTCTAATGAAAAGGGGTATTATAAGAATGGTTGGTTCAATGGAGTCTTGCGATGATCAAATCTCACCTAGTCAAACAACTATATTAAAAAAAGAAAAAACTCCTATAAGTGTTCTTTGATTTTTAACTAGAATTGAGATGAAGCATTTGCAATAATGGCACTAAAAAATTATGATTATTTTAAGGAAGATGTTAATCATATATTCATACTCGTAGTCTTTCCTGATTTGTCAAACAAATTGTTTTTCTCTGGCAATGTATCGTTTGAAAAACTGTAGAAATTAGTTAAGAGGTTATATGATTATATTTTATTTCATTTTTCTTCATTCGTTGAGTAACACCCAACGGGGTGTCACGATTCACGCATGGAGGGGAATAAATGCGACCAATATTTAATAATCAATAAATTAATACTTCTGTCATAAATATACAGTAGCTAAATACTCATTTGATGCCATTTTGTAAGGTAGAGAAAATGTTTATTTTGATCTTAGTTATAAGTCAGATCACATCATTACAATTTTCATATGAATATATAATTTTACTATTTATTTATTATTATGTTGAAGTTTTTTTAAGAGGTATATTGTATAATATTAGGGATATTTTAGAAAAAATTATAAATTTGGGAGATCAAGTGAAGGTCTTATAATTTTGGTAATCCATCGCAAAACAGGAATATGTTATCATTTAAAGTTGGCAATGGAATTACTGACAACATAGCGATAAATTAGTAACGAAGTTTAGTGACACAAATCAGTAACAAAATTTAGTGATAAAAAACTTCTGTCAAGAAAAAATTGTTGCGAAGTAGAGTTAACGATGGAATTACCCGAGGAAACTATTTCATTGCAAAGTTCCATCACTAATCCGTTCGAAAGTCTATCGCTAACATTAGCGACATAATTTTTTCCGCCGGTAATTCACAGTTAGTAGTGCTTCCTTGATAATTAATAAGAGTTTAGTAAAAAAAAATTATAAATTTAGGAGACAGTAAATTGAGATATTATATTTAAGTTCAACACATGCATTTTTACTACCTTTTACGTGTAGATGGAATGAAAAAATATATCACAAAATTATCAACGGCCTGACTTATTCAAAACTCCATGGAATAGATAAGTAAACATGTACGACCTAACAAAAATATGTAAATTGACATGCGTTTTCTTGCAAACGTTTATGTGCCCTGACGGACTCAATTTTTAAAAGATTTTGGATGAAAAAGAAATTACGTTAGGACACTTACTTGACTACATAATAGTTGGATAGTACTCTCGGTTCCTCTTTATAAGTTATAAATAGCCAAATTACGTAGATTAAATAGTCAATTAAAATTGGTTAAAGGAAATTAATAAATGTGTAATGCTTGGACACTATTCATAAAAAAATGTGGAGACATATAATCAATTAGTGGTGAAAATGAAAATAAAAAGCATTAAAATTCTAGGCATCTCCAACGTGTAACTTATAAAGAACCATGCCTGTTCAAAAAAGTTTTAACTTATAAAAAAGACCAAAGCAAGTATTAGATGTACTTTCTATTGTCTTATATTTAAGATAGAAATAACCAACACTACTACAAAAAAGGGATTTAACGTCACATAAAGACGTGTTTTCTTCGAAAAGGGAAGTAAAAACTGTACGCAGTGACATTTACGTAAATAAAGAGAGACTTTTTAATTTTTAGGCGTCCCTTCTGCAAGAAGGGACGCCTAAAGGGTGCATGCCAGCCACGTGGCTGGCATGCACCCCACATTAGGCGTCCATTCTGTATGAAGGGACGCCTATTTATATGTTTAGGCGTCCCTTCTGCAAGAAGGGACGCCTAAACATATTTCCCTCCACTTTTTTCTTCATTTCCCTCTATTCCTTTCGTTCACTCTTCCTCCCTCTCTCAAACACACGTAGCCTCCTTCCACCATATCCCTCCTTCTTCATTTTCTCTCATCTCCTCCTTCTATCATCTCACAGTTGCAGCATCGGACTCGCTCCATCTCTCATGGTGGTGCGCGCGCCTCCTCCCTCCCAACCTCTTCATCACGCCATTTTCCAAGCTAGTTGTAAGCTTTTTTGTTTTTTTTTTGTTTTTGCTTTTGGTTTATTTTTTTCACTTTAGTTAATGTCATGACCGTTTAATTTAAAGTAGTTTTGCTAGAAACTATAAGCCATTCATATTAATGCCATAAGTACATGTATGTATGCTAGAGGTTCCAGAAACCTGTTGACTTGGTTTCTACTAATTTAATGAGGAAGATGAGTTTATACATTGATTAATTTAATTTCATACATACATGATTGAAATTAATTATGAATAAATGAAAATGTATATATTTATGTGAATTAAGCAACTTTCTCTTTAAATATGTTTACTCATTTGTTCATATGGTTTGACATTTTACGCACTGAATAATATTTGTTTGTGTAATTTTATTACTAATTTTTATTTCTTGAAATTGAAATGACTTTATTGCATTCTATATACGTTTTCAAAAATAAAAATAAAAAATGTTTAGGAAGCTATAAAAAATTTAGAAAATAATAGTTTTTTAGAAAATAAAACATTTAGAAAATTTGCACTCATCAATATGTTTTACTAAAATAAATTAATCAATAATGTTACTCATCATATATATCTTTAATGTAAGACCTAGTTAACTAATTTTATTAGATTAAATAAGTTATATAATTTATTTAATTATAAAATAAAACATGTTTAGGAAGCTGAGTGCTATATAAAAAGACATATTTTAGAGTGCTAAATGCAATTTAAGTAGTCTAAAATCTAAACATAGAACTTGTTTTATTTTATAAAACAAGTTATCAACAAGTAATTTTCAACATTAACCAATTGATTTTAATTTCATTGGTTTGAAAAAATGAATACATGTATAGAACTTTTAATATTGTGTAGGTGCATAGAAATTTTAACTTGTACTAATTTAAACATATTAGTTCCCTAAAGAAAAATTGATATTTTAAATTGTTGATATTGTCCTTAATTGCCCCAGTTACTTTATTATTATTTTTTATTTGAATTAAGGTGAAATGATTTGTTATTAAAATTGTGAGATCTTACACTTAATGGGAAATGCTGCCGAAATGTTTTTTGAAAAAAGTGATAAAAGGCAATCTCATAGTTAACAATTGTTATAAACTTGAGTGTTATTGGGAATGGTTTAGGTGGTAAAACAATGGATCATAGTTGGATGAATGATTTGAGAACTAGTGAAGAATATGAGAATGGGGTGGAAGAGTTTATTGAATTTGTTAGAAGGAATGCGCCAACTAAAAATGGGAAGTATTTTTGTCCTTGTGTGAATTGTTTAAACGAGAGTCAACGAGATGCTGATGATATAAGGGATCACCTACTTTGTGATGGAATAAATCTTCGATACACAAGGTGGATATGGCATGGTGAGAAAGTAACTGATTGTCCGTCGCACAAGAAGGAAGGAGTGGATGTTATAGAGCAAGATAGAATGGAGAAAATGATTCACGATGCCGAGGTTGAATCCTTCGCCCAGGCACATGAATTTGACAGCCTGCGGAGTGATGCGGAGACACCATTATACCGTGGGAGTAAGTACACACGACTGACGGGAACATTACATTTGGTGAACTTAAAGGCAACTTGTGAATAGACCGATAGTAGTTTTACATTACTATTGGAATTATTGTGTGATATGTTTCCAGAAGATAATGTACTTCCAAACCGTATGTATGAGGCAAAGAAAATCTTGTCTACGATGGGTATGGAGTACAAAAAGATACATGCTTGCCCTAATGACTGTGTATTGTATAGAAAGGAGTATGCAGGTCTTAGTGAGTGTCCTAACTGTAAAACATCACGATATAAAGTGAAGAAAGACGGTGGTTGTAGAGATGGGACAACAAGTAAAAGGCAACCTTCGAAGGTGTTATAGTATCTTCCAATAATACCACGGTTTAAGCGTTTGTTTGCGACCGCAACAAAAGCGAAGAAGTTGAGATGACATTCTGATGAGAGAATTTATGACGGAAAATATCTTCGGCATCCGACCGACTCTCCACAGTGGAAGAAGATAGATGAAATGTTCCCTCAATTTGGCAGCGAGTTGAGAAACCTTCGGCTTGGACTTTGTACAGATGGAATAAATCCGTATGGAACTCTTACTAGTACACATAGTTCGTGGCCAGTTCTCCTTGTAATATACAACTTACCTCCTTGGTTATGTATGAAGCGCAAGTACGTTATGCTTTCTATGATTATCTCTGGACCAAAACAGCCAGGGAATGACATCGATGTGTATTTGGCTCCTTTGATTGAGGACTTGAAGAAGTTATGGGAAGAAGGTGTGGATGTGTTCGATGCTTATAAGAAAGAGTCTTTCAAGTTTCGTGCAATGATTTTTACCACGATAAACGACTTCCCCGCATACGAAAATTTGTCAGGGTATAGTGTGAAGGGTCATAAAGCATGCCCAATCTGTGAAGGAGAAACACACTTTCGACAACTTAAGCATTGCAAAAAAATAGTGTACCTTGGCCACAGGAGGTTTCTTCATCGATTCCACCCATATCGTAGGCTGAGAAAGCGTTTTGATGGCTTACCAGAACATGGAGTTGCACCAAGGGCCTTAACCGGGGAGGAAGTTTGTAGTCGGGTAGAACGTGTCAATGTGACATTAGGTAAAAATCAAAGGACTAAGGGTGAGAAGAACATATGGAAGAAGAGGTCAATTTTATTTGATCTTCCGTATTGGCATTGTCTTGATGTAAGACACAGTATTGATGTGATGCATGTGGAGAAAAATGTGTGTGACAGCCTTGTAAGTACGCTTTTGCACATCCCAGGTAAGACCAAGGATGGAATGAGCGTGAGACTTGATCTTGTTGATATGAGAATAAGAGATCGGTTGCATCTACAACTAAGAGATGATGGTAGGAGGGCATATATGGAGCCAGCTGCGCATACGCTATCAAAAGCGGAGAAAAGAAGTTTGTGTGGGTGTCTGCATGAAATTAAGGTCCCACAGGGCTACTTTTCTAATGTTAGCAGGTGTGTGTCAATGGACGATTTGAAGTTAGTGGGAATGAAGTCCCATGACTATCACGTGTTAATGCAACAATTGTTACCAGTAGCCATTAGAGGCATTATGAAAGAAGAAGCGCGAACTACTATAACCAGATTTTGTGTTTTCTTTAATCCTATCTGTAACAAAGTCATCGACACTGAGAAGTTGGATGAACTAGAAAATGAGGGTTATATAATTCTGTCCCAACTAGAGATGCATTTTCCTCCATCATTTTTTTGATATAATGGTGCATTTGGTAGTTCATTTAGTAAGGGAGGTAAGGCTTTGCGGTCCAGTTTATTTAAGGTGGATGTACCCTTTTGAGCGATACATGAAGATCTTAAAAGGGTATTCTAAAAATCCTTATTGACCTGAAGCCTTAATAGTTGAGCGATATGTAGTTGAAGAGGCTATGGACTTTTGTAAAGATTATCTATCTGGTAAAAAGGAACAGTCTCGGCATGAAGAGGGGAGAAGCAAGGGAACACGAGGACTAAAAGTGAAGACTGCGGATCGTGAAGAGGTGTTGCAAGCACACTTGTATATCTTGAATAATATGGAAGAAGTTCAGCCATACATAGATGAGCACAAAAAGACTTTGAAGAACTTGAATCCAAAGAAGAGTGACATGCAAATAGCTATTGAGCAAAACAAGACATTTGTTAAGTGGTTTGAGGAGAAGGTTTCGCGTGAGATCGGTGTATCGGAGATAATCAACTGGCTAGCTTGGGGGCCTTCATTTCAGGTTGTTAATTGGACTGGTTATGACATAAATGGGTATTCATTCTACACAAAAGAGCAAGATGACAGAAGTACCATATAAAATAGTGGGGTGATGTGTAAGACCCCGTCTTATTATTGATAATGCTCAGAGTAGCATTAGCGTAGCTCAGTGGGCATATAAAAGTAGCATAAGTATACTAATATATTGAAACAATATTGCTTGATTATATACAGAATTCCCATAGGGGTGTACAGAATAATACAGACCTTAACAAATATAAAGGTCTTCAGATAACCAACGACTCCTCTCCTATTGGCCCGGAACCTTCTGTCACCAGTAATTACGGTTATGCTCTTTGAGCCGCTGTCTGCTGCTGGAAACTTTAAATGTTTATGGAAAGGGTGAGATTCGGGGGAATCTCAGTAGTAACATGCTTTCAAACATATAGAATGCGAAAATAGATATGATATGCCATGTCATGTAAGATGATCGAAACTATGTGTACACTTGCCCAAGGTCAAACTAAATGTCTGCACCTTGGTCTACTTGGTGCCCTTGTTGGGTCCCTGACCACAACATGGCGAATTGGTGTGTCAAAGACACTAGCTCATGTTACAGTGAATGACATATAAAACATTTAGTAATCACATAGTATATGTAGGAAGAAGTTACTACCTGGAATGCGCCCTTTCCTTGCCTGTCAATCGGTCCAGCTCCGTCTTCGGCTCGGACTATCGGTATATTCTAAAATTACAAATTTAGGATATATGAGTTATTATTTATCCATAACTCATTATAAACTCATGGTGTTGGTTATCTTGACTCAAAACTGCAAAATTACAGAAATACCCCTGGGAACCCAGTCCACGCCCCTTCGTACCCGGTCAAATTGTACTATTCCAAAAATCATGACCCGGGATAATCCTGCACAATTTTGTGTGTAGAATCCATTTTTGACCTTTGATTAGTCAAAATCAGGCCCAAATTACGAAATTACCCTTGGCAGCCCATAACTTAGGGTTTTAAGGGTAGTTTGGTCATTTTGCATTCTAGGGTTTTTCTCACTTCGCAGTCTACATGAACCCTACACAATTTTCCCTTATAAACTCAATTGAACCATCAAATTTATGAAATTCCAGACCAAAGAGGATGAAAATGCCCCTGGACCAGATCTGGAAAATTTAGGGAAAATGTTGTTTCTTGATTTTAAATCCATAAACCTCCTTCTTTACACCTCTAATCACTTGATTAGCTATTTAAATACTCATTAGACATCATTTAGCCATTAAAAAATACTTTAAAACTAGCCATGAACAGTACCCCACTTCCAATTTACTCATCCAAACGACAAACCAATCGGTTAAAAAGGAAGCTTATGCTTACCTCTACCCGTTTCCGCAAACGGTTCGGAATTCTGACAATACTCCGGTAAGGGAGACAGCACCAAACACCTCCAAATAAAAATCCAAAACCGTAGAAATGAAGATCTCGATGAGTAGAGGAAGTTTCCTGAAGGGTACTTTTAAAGAGGATGCCGTTTCGGCAGTGTTTCGGAGGAAAGAATTTCCTCTCTCCTCCTCCCTCCATTTTCGTCACTCTCATTTCTCTCTCTTCTGGTCAGATTTTCCGTGAAAAATCAAGGAAGAAGATGATAATTGATGATTAAATGGATCAGTTTCTCATCTGCCACGTGTCACCCTCTGATTCGCCCAAAAATTGAATTTTCGCATATAATACCAAATTCTGCAGAATTTTCATTAACTTTGAAAATTCATATCTAATTGTACAAATGTCCAATTGGAGTTATTCCAAAGGATATGCGACCCTCATTGAGTCTAGTTTTAAGGAAAAATATAAGATTTGGCCAATTGGAAACTCACTCTTCCCAGAATTTTAATATTTGAATGCTGTCCTAAAAAATAATTAATTTCGCTGGGATAACTTCAAAAATTTATTTCTCTTTGTGTACAACTCCAAATGACTCATATGACCTATCCAATTAAATCTTGATAAGTCTAATTTAATTTTGAAAAGTTTCATAATTTTTGGAAATCATTTGTCTATTGAAAAATCTCACACAATCATGACTGTCACGTAGAGAAACACACTGGAGGCAAATTTCATTTGGGTTCCCAACATAGTCTTGTTGTGTGACCACTCATTGTCTTGTTTTGTCACTTAATGTGGTCTTTAATGCACCATTTTATTTCCCTTTGATGCCACCAAAGGTGTTAAGAATTGTAAGGATTAAAATCGTGCCTTACTGGGACACTTGCTAAACTGGAGCTTAGCAGTCCACTTATTGTAGGCTTATTTTCAATTCTATTGTCCTAAAATTTGGGGTGTTACATGATGGTTGAAGCTGAAGCTATGCACTTTTCCAGTTCGAAAGACAAAAACCCCATATGTGCATCATTAGCTTATTATGGAGTTATAGAAGAAATATGGGAGATGACCTACAACAAGTTCAAAGTTGCTTTGTTCAAATGTAAGTGGGTTAGCAATGCTGCTGTGGTAATAGATCCACAATTTGGATTTGTCTCAGTCGATCTTCGAAGAGTTGGTTATAGAGATGAGCCCTTCATTCTAGCAAGCCAGGCGAAGCAAGTGTTTTATGTCACAGATCCTGCAAATAAAAATATGTCCATTGTACTTCAAAGCAAAAAACAAAAGTATGGTGATCCAACCTTCAACCTTGACGACACACCACCTTTGACAACAAATCCACCTATAGGAAGTGAGGTCGAGTTGGTAGATGATGAAGATTATTCTGTAAGAAATGATCATTGTGAAGGAATATGGGAAACAATATGAAGTAAGACCTTTAACTATATAAAACTATATTATGTCCTATGTGCTTTTTTCCCTTAATGTAGTTTATACAGATACCTGCAATCTACTTACCTCTCTGACAATGATTTTTTTCTGTCTAGAAATATGTCAAGTTCTAGTGACTCAGGGAGTGACAACGAGCAGCATAATGGAAGGCAAGAAAAGCCACCCTCCAAGAAGAACAAGAGGTGCCACGAAGATGGCTGTATTGGCGAAGCGCCACTACAATGAACAGGAGAGGGTTCACATAGAGTTTGATGCCAACATGAATCCAATGGGTCCTGAGGAAGACCACTTCATTAGTTATCTTGGTTTTTTGGGTTGAAGCAAAGTCCGAATCATCTATGATAGTTGGAGGCAGGTTCCCAAAAAGACGAAAGCCATGATATGGCAACAGATTTTGGTACATAACTTTCGATACATTTTATGTATTTAGACCTTTCTTCCTATTCAAGTTTAATTGTCTCCGTTTTTGCAGCAAACGTTCGATGTTCCTGACACCACAGACATGTACAACCACTGGATGAGAGAGGTTCATTTACGCTGGAAGGATTTTAAAAATAAGCTCTCCAGGAAGTACCTTAGAGGTGACAAGAGTCATCTGGATCCTTGTCAGGAATATTCATATCTATCTCCAGAGGACTGGAGGTTGTTTGTAGCTAAACGACAAACACCTGAATTTTTGGTAAATTTTCTGTCTTCAGTATGAAAATTTATAATTTTAATATAGTTAATGCACTAATGACTTATTTTTCCCTTTTTCCCTTAAATAAGAATTAAGTGCGGCGAACACACAGAGGCAATAAGCAAATCAGTACCAGCATTGCATGTCTCGGGGTGGCTACAGGAAGCTGGAGCGGATAATGATGGCAGAAGAGCTGGAAAAAATAAAGGAAGCTGCGAAATCGGATCCTTCCGTTGTTGTGCAAGCGCCAGCTCCTCCTCCACGTCACAAAAAATGGAAAGCAGGGAGGATTAAGGGTGGCAAATATATAAATCCTACTATTGCTGAGGTTGCCTCGAGGATTGTAAGTCGTAATAGCATAAGTAATTAATTGTGAAATTCTTTCACATTTCTAGCATTTAATTTTTGTTCATAACGAATTGTATGCTACAGGACGAACTCGAAGAGCAGAGTAGCTAAGGGTCGTTCACTCCAAGTGAACGGAGGGACATATTGGCAACAACGATTGGGAAGGCTGAATACCCCGGCCGTGTTAGAAGGGAGCCGAGGGGAGTTGGTATTTCAAAGTATTTTGGTAAAGCCTCGATATATTCTTCACAAGCTGAACCCAGTCAAGAGTTTGTGGATAAGCTTCACGATCAAATCCGAGAAGAGCTCCGAGATGAGCTAATGACACAACTACGTGATGAAATGAAATCGTGGTTTGATTTTCATCACATGGAGACTACTAGGGTTAGAAACGAGGAATCCCCGGCCTTCCCCAGCACTAAAGGAAGTCAAAACCCGTCGGACGAATCCCTTGTACAGCCTTCCCACACTCCGCAACTCGTTGCCGAGGCTTTCCACAATCCAGAACCCCTTGTCCAGCCTTCCCACACTCCAGAACTTGTTGCCACTCCTTTCCATAGTCTTGTCCAGCCTTCCAATAGTACAGAACCCTGTGGCCAACCTTCTCACATAACAGAACCACTAGGCCAGCCTTCTGCCACTCCGGAGTCGGGTGAATCGTGTATCCTCTATTTGGATGCCCCCATGATTCATGTTGTAGCCGATGCTCTCGTTTACACACAAGCTACCACCCACCATCATAATCAAATTCCACAGTATTTACATAGGGTGACAGTGACACGTGTTCATGAGGGGGAAGAAGGTGCAGCCATCCCTATCCCTGACATTGAGATTGCCACGCTGGGTCAGGCAATTGGAGGTTTCATCCTTTGGCCTCAATATCTTATTGGCACGTTGGCAACCCCACCAATGGTAGGAATTATATTCATATCACTTGACATTTATTGGCATAATTGTAATATAATTGGTTTTGTTTTCTATGGTTATAGGAGGAGCAACATGCGCTGAGATGACCCTTTCTAGCACGGCTCCAACAGATGTACAAAGGTATTCCCCTAGTCGACTTCAATATGCCTCCAGGGATTGTGGGTACACAATTGACGTATCCCTACACGATCGACAATAAAGATCTTAAGGAGTTTATGCATTTGGAGGAGATAGATGCAGGATGGGTCAAACTTGCCATTTGGTTAGTTTTTCTTTTCTAAGTTCAAGATTTCATAAGTTTAATAATTCATTGGTCATTTTATTTTTATTTTAGGTCCTTCTACCACATGTGCATTGATATGGAAAGACCAAATTTATACGGATTCTTATGTCCGGCAAATACGACATCGGATAATAATGATGTCACACAAAGGACGCATTATGTGGGCTTCACAATGGCAGCGACCAAATTGCGATGTTACTTAGCGCCAATTGTTCAAGGGTATGTAGTAAAAAAATTTATTTTTGGATGTTTGAGAAATAATTTTCTTCTAATCTCAACTTCATTTTAATCTGTGTATTGTTTTAGTTACCATTGGAGCCTGTGTGTTGTTTGCCCACGCCTCAATGAAATCTATTGGTTTGATTCCTTGACAAAAAAGCCCGACAAGGACACAAAATCAGTCTTCAACACGTTAGTTATTTCTTTTTTATTAATTAAAGAAATGCTTGATTTAAATAAATTGTTCTAACTTAAAATGTTTTACATTTTAATGGTAGCGCGACCTAAACATATAGAATGCTTGGCGGGTCACGTGAGGGTAGAGTTGTTCGCAAGCCAAAGTGGTTCTATCCCAAAGTATGTGGTTCCAATATAATTTAAGTTATTTTATTTACGGTTGTTTTATAAATGATGTATGTTATTGATTTTAACCAATTGCTTTTGATTTATAGTGCCCTCAACAGCCAGGTGGTACTGAATGTGGCTATTATGTTCTACTTTACATGTATAATATCATTCAAAGTGGCGTTACAAATGATTTTCAACAGGTAATCAAATGATAATATTTTGGTTGTATTTTAATTGAATTGCTAAACAATCCTTTAATTTCATTGATTTCGTATAATCATATTTTCTAATTTGTAGATATTTGATAATGATGCTGCTTACTTATATGAAAACATTAATTTGATCAGAGACTTGTTGGCTGGGAGGATTCTTCAACACATTGATTTGTAGAAGTTTATCGTTTCATGTACATTTACTTAGTAGTTGTTTATTATATTAGTGGACAACATTTCTGTCAACAATGTAGTGCATGAATGTTTCATTAGAGGTGGATGTTGTGTTTTGTTACTTATAAACTGTGTGTTGTATGTTTCCTTTTTGTGTATACGTTGCTGTTTGCTTTCAGAATGATATGGCCAGAAACAATACAAATGGCACTGTATGGAAAAAAAAACCAAGGGACGCCTAAAGTCCCTAATTTTTAAATAAAAAAATTCTAAACGGGGACTTTAGGCGTCCCTTTTAGCAAAAGGGACGCCTAAACCCAGACTTCAATCGTCCCTTTACAAAGGACGTATAAAGTCCAAATTTATTACGTCTCTGACATATGCGTCCCCTCCTAGAAGCACGTTAAAAGTCCTAAATAAGGGACGTTAAAAGTGTTTTTTCTAGTAGTGCAAATAACGTAGATAAACAAATTGATTAAAATTTATTAAAGGCAAGAAAAGTGTAAAAAATGCATTTTATTTTTCAAAAATACTCTTATTTATGTATGAAGAGTGTGAGAATGTAGGAAAAAGAGCCATATGAGAGATAATAAATATTGTGATATAACATGTAATTAATTGAGTCAAAAATGGAAAAAAATAGTAAATTTTTTTGAAATCCTTTCAAATTATCTTATTAATTAGGATCAGCCCACCAAAAACATGTATCTTTTTTATATATATAGGATGTATGAATGAGGGACCAGAAATTCTCACAGTATGGGAAATGAGGCAAATAAAAGAATCCTTTATAGGACTTAGAGGTGGCGGAGGGAGAGGGACCATGAATAAGCTAAAGAATGGGTCTCTTTTCATTTGCAAAGCCACTAATTGATTATTTTTTTAAAGCGAAAAAAATCCAATGACAGGTTGGTGAAGAACTCCAAAAAGTCCTCAAAACGACAAAAAGGTGGGGCATCGGGAGTTTGTCAATCATATACGAAGTCGGTAATTAATCGCTTTTTAAAATACATATTTAAGTACGCGTCTTTGCTTCTCTAAGCCCATTCACATCACCCTCACAGAATTCTTACTGTTCAAAGTTGGAATTCAATTCAATTATTAGTGTGTGTGCGTGCGCGCAGAGAAAGACCTCTTAGAGCAACGAGGATGAATATAAGCTGCACCATGTGAGGTACATATTGAGGGACAACTTTATGAGCTTCGCTTCCTTTTAATGTGTAAGCACATTTTACATCTTCTTAGTCTTCCAAGTGTTTGTGTTAATGTTCGTTTGAAAGATGCTTGAGAACCGCATCTATCAAAGCGAGCTAACCAGTGTTGTGGTGATTATTCTTGACTTGGATCTCTTGCAGGAGTTGATTATTATTAGCTTGACCTCTTTTAATTGCTCATCAAACAAGTTCAAATATGGAGATTTCACCCATCAGAGGGTTACCTGATGATCATCAACTGGTAAGATTTTTAGCTTTTCTACATACCTATACGTTTGAAACTTGTTTTGTTGGAAAACAAGGCAAAATTTCAAGAGATATACCATATGAAACTAATTTTTGGTGCATTCAACATCTTAAAGTATTTTTTTTATAACACCCAGTAGCTTAAAGTGTTTTTCTCAATCACAACTAGCACGATAAACTTTGAATATTGAGTACCACTAGAAAAATATTTTAAGATATTAGATAGATAAAAAATTACTTTGAAATGCTAGTTACGTTTGAAAAAATACTCTATAGTTTGAATGTACGCACCAAAAATTAGTTTAGGATACTGAGTGTTACTAGAAAAATGCTTTAAGGTGTTAGTTGCTGCTTAACCCTCCCTACAATGAATGTGATCTTTCTCTTTTTTTCTGTTTGCAGGAAATGACAATGAAGGATCCAAGTTATGTTCATGATGAGTGGCACTTGAACGCATATGAGGATCCAACCTTAATACCACCCATAGCTTCTGGTTTTGGAGAGACCTTATTACAGCAACATTCTTTCTGTAATAATAATATGAACCAAAACTACTTCAATTCCAAAGTCATCAGTTGCACCCAAACATCATCACCTTCCATTAATGAAAGACCCACAAAGCAGATGAAAACTGGCAACACAGAGAGTGATCCAGACCTGACATTTGATTCGGGTCCTAACCATGTTTCCTTTGTGAACCAGAACTACATAATGGATCAGATGGGATTATTAATGGGGAAGATTACCAACAATAAGGATGAGATTGGGACCAATAACAATTTTGTTGGTGATCATCATGTTTTGGTGTCTCAAGAATCCTTGGGGAATCCAAACTATGGGTTCAACCCGACAAGCCAATTAGATCAGCTGGCCAGGAAGATTAATGGGACCATTACTAGTCCTGATAATAATAATAATAACAATAATAGAACCTCTCATCAACCAGTGCAGGATCACATCATTGCTGAAAGGAAACGAAGAGAGAAGCTTAGCCAGAGGTTCATTGCTCTCTCCGCCCTTGTTCCTGATCTTAAGAAGGTATCTTCATAAACATTCCTATTATAACCTCATGATTTTTTAAATTTTTATTATAACCTCATATATGCTCTGACCTGCACCAAAATTTTTTACAGATCTATAAAATAAATTAATAAATCATATATATATGTTCTGGATTTTATACAGTGAGATGAGACAATACTTATGAAATAAATGGTTGATGTATTGAACATGACAAGATTGAAACCTCTCTTAAACTTTATGGGATCTAAACTGTAGGGATTTTTTTTCCTTGTTTGCTTATAATTGATTTGTTCTGTTAACTTCTGAATTTGTTTGGGTAGGCACTGTACGCCTACCTTGCCGTTCTAAGATAGATAACTTTGATGTAGTAGCAAAATTCCTTTGAATCTTGCATGGCAAACTCTTTTGTGCCTTCCTTGTCAGCCTTACGATTTTTCACTTCTCCACAAATATAACCTGTTTTGTTATTTTAAGTGGTTTTTATATTCTAGGTAATCAAGAACTTATAATTCTTAATTCTTGGGTTCAAAAATTCCTATATAAATTAGGGGAAACAATAAAAGCTCTTTCTATTTTTTTATTAACTAATTTATATATAGGATTTCATTTAACCCATGGTTGGGAACTAATGATTGGTTTTGTCTATAAAAATTAGATTTGCTCACAATGACCAAATTATATCCTGTCGTGTTTCTACTTTTTCAGTCATGCTAGATAAAATTTTGAAATATTAGATTTTTTGTTATTTAAATCATGTATCTCTGTCACTTGTGGTGATTTATCTCTCGATGAATGACTGAAAAAAAGGATTCACTAATCCAATTCTAAATCGAAACCCTAAAAAAAGACGACTTCTTAATTAGTTTAAAATCTTTACTACTGTAAAACAAGCCGGTTATTGATGAATTTGAAATTATGATAACAGATGGACAAAGCTTCTGTACTTGGAGATGCTATAAAGTACATGAAGCAACTGCAAGAGAAAGTGAGGGTTCTTGAGGAGGAACAAACAAAGGCGAAAATAGTTGAATCTGTAGTGATTGTGAGGAAATCTCAGTTTCTTCCTTGTGATTCTTCAGACTCTAATAATTCTTCATATTCTTCTTCTGGTGGAGGTGGAGGATCATCATCATCCTTGCCAGAAATTGAAGCGAGGTTCTGTGAAAGAAGCGTGCTCATAAGAATTCACTGTGAGAAAATCAAAGGAATTGTGGAAAAAGCTATTGGTGTGATTGAGGATCTCCATTTAATAGTCACCAATAGTAATTCCATGACTTTTGGAAGTGCTGCTCTTGATATCACAATTATTGCTCAGGTAATTATATATATTTCTTCACCTTTATTAATTATTGGCTTTAAGTAATTAAGGAGTCACAGTACAATTTTTTCACAAGCACACTTTGATCTGACTTTTCTGGTGTCATAAATTGATTATGAGACATCATGAATATGAAGAAAAGAACTAAGCTTCACACACAATCTCAATCTCTCTCATTCTCTCTTTGGATGCGTGATCACATATGTTTCCATGTACATTGCATGGAGTTTGAAGAATGATCACACTATCACTATGTGGTTTATTATAAATAAAAAATGTAGGAAAAATTAATCTTTTACACCTTGAACTTTATTTTATGTGTGTGTGTGTGTGAGATTTTATTTTCTAAAATATAGGGACCAAATACTATGAAATGGTTAAAAGGGCTGAGTTGCAGGTAGTCAAGGCTTAGAGACAGAGTTACATTCGAGAGAAAACCATAGAGATTCATCATGAGTTGTGCCAAGTTAAAGTGTACTTACAACTGAATTAAAAGTATCAACGCCAAAGATTAAATTTTCCTAGAATGTATTATAGGTGGTTGAACCTATACATTATTAAAGCTACTAAAGCCCCGTACATTAAGTTACATTATTCACGGCTTGAGAACTATGCAGTTTGCTGTAGATTTTAAAATTTTATATTTTCTGCATACCAAATAATGTCAAATATTACATATCGTTTTTAAGTGCCCGTGTGCAGTATTGCAATTGGATTTTATTTTATTATTTACCTAATGAATATAAGACAAAAAACAACTCATTGTACATATAGCTTGGCGTATTCTAGCAACTTTATATGGTTCAAAACTTTAGGTCTGTCCGTGAGCTTTACTACATACCCTTATTATCAAGCTTTACCCAAAATCTATAGCAAATTAGCTCATAAGTGTTCTAAATAGTGGTTTGATTCTATGAGCTTTCGAGCAATGAAGGGGCTGAGATTTAGCTGCAACTAGTGTGTGTGTGTGTCTTGCAATATAATATAATATTCTATTCTCTCAATAACTAATTAAGGATATATTTTTTAAATTATTATATTTGTACAGATGGATTCAGAATTTTGCATGACACTGGAGGATCTTGTGGGAAACCTACGCTCAGCCTTTAAATCTTTCATGTGAAGAAATCAGTTCCAAAATATTCAGTTCACACGTATATCAAATATCAAGCAGCCGAAGGCTTCATCAGAAATTGAAAAGAAATAAACTTCACAACTGTAAAATGTTATATATATATGCACACTGCAGCTCAAGTTATCAAGTGTATGTTACTATTTTAAGTGTACTGTTCTGTGTTTATACTGTGCCTGTAATGTCGGCCATCTTCTTAGACTATCCAGATCAAACAATAATATTTATCTATTGGATCAAGTTGGTTTGTAATAGGGTTTTTTTTTTCCAGCAAAAGACTGTGAAGTACTGTTTCTAACATGTCACTCGCAGGTGCTGGTTTTCTTAAGGATCTGTTTGGCAGATATATGTGGTTGAGAAGTTGAAACCGCCTGCTGCTTTATGTCCCCTTTTTTCTGAAAAGCTTGATCTGTAGAAAATGAGGTTTTTAGGGTGTCTTGACAAACAGTGCCTTCGTCTTTACTTTCAAAAAAGGTAAATATGATAATGTAAAAGTTTGTTTCACTGTGTTAGTGATGGAATTATAAATAATAATGTTATTGTTTGTTATGATTGAGTATCAGATAGCATGATGCTTTTTTATTTTTTTACTTTTTCTTTTTTCCCTCTATTTATTTACTTTTTGCACCATTACACACTTTAATTTAGAAATTGTTTTCCCTATTAAGTGTTTTGCTTAGTACATTGCAAAAAAAAAAAAAGATATTTCATAACAGTATATTTGTAGCGATTAACAATTACCGTTACAAATGACATGGTTTGTAGCGGTTTACAAAAATAAACCGCTACAAATTTGGCACCAATTTCCCACCATAATTTGAAACGGTTATGTTATGTAAACCGCCATAAATGTGGCGCCAAGCAAAGGGAAGCAGGTGTGACAATTATGGTAGTTAGTTTGTAGCTGTTATATTGATGTCAACCGCTACAGAATGCAAATGACCGCCTCATAGTAGTAATTCTGGATAACCACTACAAAGCTTAACGGATATTTGTAGTGGTTTGTTCATGTAACCGCTACAAAATGTCTAGGGTCTTTATATTTGTAGTAGTTATTAGTAACCACTACAAAGTGTACCATTACTTGAGGTAGGGTTTTTGACTTTGTAGCGATTTCTTAAAAAACCGCTACAAAATGTAGCGCTATAAAAGCACCACGACCCCTCATTTGTCATGTTTTTCCATTTTGTTTTCTGATGTCTCTCTAAGAGTTTTCCTTCAGTTCTAAGTTTTCTGACGTCTCTTTGGGAGTTTTCTTGCAGTATTTACACATTTTTGACACTTGAGGTAGGAAAGTTACTTATTTTCTTTCCATTTATTATTATTATATATAAATGTGACTAATTTTTTTATTTTTTATATTTTGCAGGTAATATGGCTTTAGGGAGAAGCAAGGGGAAGAGCAAGAAGGCTGAGCTTCCCCCCCAGACTACTTCTGCAAGGTGGCAGCAACATAGAAGGGAGCAATGAGAGGGGGCAGCACGGAGGGAGGGCGATTGCGCCATAGTAGATGGCCCCACAACATGTTAGAGCAAGCTTTTCACCCAAGAGGGGGGTGAATTGGGTGATTACAAAATAATCGAAAGCTTAAATTCAATTTATAAAACTTAAAGCACAGTTAATGAAAGGAAGAGATATCACCGAGATTCACACAGAGATTTATACTGGTTCGGTCTCAACCACTTGACCTACGTCCAGTCCTCAGAAATCCTTCTGAGCTTTTCACTATATCTTCCAAGATTCAGTGGGTTCTTGGCACCACAGTACAACCAGCAAGTTCCTCTAGACACTCGCTCCCCCTTACACAAGGTAATCACAAATCCCTACTTAAGGTTCCTCAACCTTAAGTTAACTCTATTGAAAATAATTAAGTATGAATGACAAATCTCTCTCACAGAGTATGTAGATAAGAACTGAAGCACGAATGATGAACTGAAGCTTTTGTGAGGATATTGCTTGTGGAGTATTCAGGCGTTTTTCTGCGTTGTTGTATTTTTCAAATGGCTGGACATATATAATAGAACCACTTGAAGACCGTTGTAAATTTTCCCGTTGATTCAAAGATGCTTCTGACAAATGTAACAGCATTTGTCTTCCGTTACTTTTGAATTTCTGCTGCTACCATGAATAGTTGTCGTTTGAGTGGAGTGTTCAGTTACAAGTCAAGTGCGTGATGGTGGAGTACAGCTGTAACACACTTATGAATATAACCGTTAAGCAATATTTGTATCTCAACAAATTAATATGGATCACTGGAGGTGTTTTATAAAAAGTGACAGAATAAAACCATAGAGAGTGATCCTATTTTCGCAACTAAGTATTAAAATGATATACCATATGATTTTGATAGCTATTTGGAGAAATCAGTAATAATAGAATTTCACTAGCAAAATCAGTTGAGGTAAAAGCACATGGAAACAATAGATCATTATATGAGCAAGTGCAATATCACTGGAAGTGAATATAATGTCATTGGGAGTGATTTTGAAAACTTTGAAAACTTCTGTCAGTGATTGCTGGTTCACTGGAAGTGATATTGGAAATTGCATATTTCACTCGAGTGAATTTGGAATCACTGGAAGTGATTTTTTAAATAGTGATTTCTTCTTGGAGTGATTTCCAATTCACTGGAAGTGATTTGCAACTTTTCAAATATCACTCGAGTGATTCAAGATCACTGGAAGTGATTTGGTGAACAGTGAAATATTCTTGCAGTGATTTCCAATTCACTGGAAGTGATTCAGCGAAAATCCAACATCACTCGAGTGATTGAGAATCACTGGAAGTGATTTGAGAATTTTGGCGGATCACTCGAGTGATCTGAGCTTCACTGGAAGTGATTTGCAAAACAGTGAAATTTTCTTGAAGTGAATTCTAAATCACTGGAAGTGATTGGCCGTATCACTCGAGTGATTCACAATCACTGGAAGTGATTTGGCGCATCACTCGAGTGATTCAGAATCACTGGAAGTGATTTTCAAAACAGTGAAATTTTCTTGCAGTGATTTCGCGATCACTGGAAGTGAAATTGCGGATCACTCGAGTGATCTGTTATTTTTCGCAATCACTCGAGTGATTTCAGCGATCACTCGAGTGATCTTGCACAGATCACCAGAATTGATTGCTTTGCTGGTAATTAATCCATGAGCTTCCAAAACATGATTTGTTATCATCAAAACATGAAATCTAACATTCTCCCCCTTTTTGATGATGACAAAACATATCATATGATCAAGTTTAAGATTTTGATTTTCTAATACACTTTACTTGATCTTTTTGAAAACTTTTGTACTAATTTTGATTTGCAATTGCTAAGATGAGTTTGTTTAAAAGATTAAGAGTTTTTGACCTTTGGAAAGTAAAAGATGTAAGTTCAAAGTTCAAAAACCATTGTAAACAGAAAATGCACATAAGAAGTGATTTTTTTGAAATCATTTTGGCGGCTGCAATACACTAGGATTTCCATGAGATCATGTTGGCTACTGCAATCATAAACACAGATGCATTAAAAATTTCATGAGATCATATCATAAACTCATATTTCCATTAGATTAGAGTCAGTTCAGATTACACAAGCTACACAATGACAAGTTCTTGGAAAAGTAAAATACATAACTTGGAATTACAAACTAGAACACATAAGTAAAATACATAACTTGGAATTACAAACTAGAACACATATGCATCAAAAGAAAATATATCATATCAGCTCTTCTCCCCCTTTTTGGCATCATCTAAAGGAGAGGTAGACGGTGTAGAGGCTTGAGTGGATGCAGAAGCAAAGAAGGAGGTAGGTGGAACATATGGAATAATGGAAAGTTGTGGAGGAGATTGGAAGGAAAATATGGTAGAAGATGGCTCAAGAGGAGTGGTGGAAGTGGAGTGAGTAGGTCCTATGACCTCTGTGGTGGCTTCCTCAGCTATAATTTCCTCAGTATGAAAACTAGAAGCAGTATGATGTGAAGAAGATGATGGAGTCTGGAGAATGGGGTCAGTGTGTGGAATATCACCAGCAGAAATAGAATCAGAGATAAAGGTTGTGGGAGGTGCTGGAGGAGTGTCTGAAGGAATAATGGGAGGAATGATGGGAGGATCAGAAAGTGAAATCTCTGGAACTGAAGAATCTGATGGAGGAGGTTGTGAGGAGGCAGGTGGTAAGTCAGGGAAGGGGGTATGAAGGTGAGTCCTGAGAGCATCCTCAATCCTCTGAATTCTCTGTGTTTGCTCAGTCAGGCGCTCAAAGAGGAGATTGGAGTTATGATCCACTGCTGCCACTAAGACTGTCACTTGATTATTGACTTGATCAATCAGTTGAGCGTTAGAGTTCTTCAACTGAGTGACTGCAGACTGAATGGCCTCCTGGATATACGTCTGAATAGCAGCCTGAGTAAAAGAGGGACCATGGGAGACTGCTCTAGAGGACTGTGCCTCATCCATCTTGGAGGGTGAAGGGTCCATCCTCTGAGGTTCTCTCTGGCTGGCCTCAGGAGGAGGTGAATAGTGTCTCTGTTGTGAAGATGCTCCAGCAGGAATGGTAATTCCCATCCGAGTGAGGTGGATTTTCCCAAACTTAGGAATCCTCACAATATCTCCCTCAGGTGTCAAATGCCAAATGTTGTGTATGGAAAGAATGTAAGACACAAGCTGAGGATAGGGAATAGTAGTAGACCTGGAGGAGTGAAATCTAAACCTCTTCATCTCTTGAAAAATGAGTTCCCCCACATTTCTTCTTTCCCTTGTCATAAGAGAAGCCATCATCTGAAGATCCTTCCCCGTGATATGAGTGAAATTTTTTGCTTTGTTAACCATGCTACGGGAGTAAATGTAGAATAAGGCTCTCTGGTTGTTGGTAAGAGAGGCTGGGGAATTGGGTAAAGGCACACCAGGCTGTCCTGGTCTAAAGATATCAACTAATTCATGAATATTAAAGACACGTGGAGGCCTCATGGGAGCATCCTCTATGCCTAGATAGGTGTTGATAAGATCCCCAGACAGAAGAATTTTCTGATCTCTAATACTTGTTTCAATTCTCTCAGCAATGATGTTTCCTTGGTCATCCTTTACATCAGCAGTCTTCATATTACAGTAAAAATATTTGACAACCAAAGGATTGTATGACATTCTCAATCTCAGCCAAGGTTCATATTGTTTCAAATATGGGGTTAGATCAATATGAAATTTCTGTTTTAGTTCCTCCAAATCAACCCACACAACAGGACAGAAGGTTCTTTTGGCAAAGTGTGAGGCAAACACAATGGAGTTCAAGATACTGAGATTACCAGTGTTAAATCCAGAAGGAGGTTCAAGGAGTTCTGTGGTTTCTTCAGCCAGAGATCCAGATTGTCGACTACCAGTGGCTTGACTTGCATACCGTGACTTCTGAGGAACTGAGGCTGCCAAGATATTCACTGCCCGTGAGATTTTTCTTTGCAAGGTAGACTCTTGGACATCTGCTTCTCGCTGTTTTTCTTTCCCTTTCCCTTTTATGCTGGTATGCGAATGGGTAGCCATTCCCGTTGGTTCCTCAATCCGAATCCCCTTGGGTCTTGGTCTGGGTGAATTGGGTTCTGGTTCAGCGGGGGCTTTCGCCCTCTTAGACGGAGGTGGAGGTGGAGGTGGAGGAGATTGCCCGGGCCTTTTTGTTCTTGCCATGGGTACCGATACTTGGTGGAGGCGAAGGTTTTGATGCTGGGTAGACTGAAATTTTGACGCTTGGTAGACTGTCGGAAGCAAATGGCGAGAGAAAAGTGAAAAGGAGACTGTCGGGAATGAAGGGCGAAACTGACAGAAATGGGAGGAAGACTTTAAACTGAAATGGGCTGGCTTTTGAGGGGATTTTTCGGTTAAGAGTAGTAAAGAGGGTTTCCGTTACTGGGTTCAAGAGGTTTCAAGGAAAATGAGAGGATTTCAGCGAGTGGAGGTGACGGTTTGAAGAGAGTGAACAGTCGCGAGAGAGAAAAACTGATATAACAGAGTTTTTAACATTCACTCGAGTGATTTTTAACATTCACTCGAGTGATTTTGGTTTTCACTCGAGTGAAATATAAAAATCACTCGAGTGAAGTACAAAAACACTTCACAGAATCTCAAACCATGCTGTAACTCCAAAATTAATAATTAAAATACTCATGTGACTTACCAGTGACAAAATTATCAACTTAATTTACCTGTGATTGCAGTATTTCACTTTTCACTCACTCGAGTTGTTCTTTTATCAACACCCGAGTGTTTTCCTCTCCGTTTGTCCCTGTTATTTGAGGATATTACAGAGCATCCTGCAAAATAACTTTGTAGATATTCCGATGCTTAAGTTAGTAATGGGATCATCAAAACAATATGAAATCAATACTTATAAAGATTAAACAACTTACAATTCATTGGGATTTACCATTCCCAATTCCCTTCGTATGTGCATGAATTGTTCTCGGGCAAGAGGTTTGGTGAAGATATCAGCTAATTGTAAGTGTGTGGGTATGAATAACACCTTGACATCTCTTTTCTGAATATGATCTCTAATGAAGTGATGTCTCACATCAATATGCTTGGTCCTTGAATGCTGTACAGGGTTTTTCGCCAAACTTATTGTACTGGTGTTGTCACAGTAAATAGGAATTTCTTTAAGATATATGCCAAGATCCTGAAGTTGCTGTTTTAGCTACAGTACTTGTGCACAACAGCTTGAGGCTGCTATGTATTCTGCTTCCGTTGAAGATAATGATACTGTAGTTTGTTTCTTACTGAACCAAGAAACAACTGCGCCTCCAAGGAATTGACATTGCCCACTTGTGCTCTTCCTATCTGTTTTATAGCCACCATGATCAGAGTCAGAATAGGCAACTAAATATTCATTACCCTTTTTGGGATACCATATACCCAACTCTTTTGTGCCTGCGAGATATCTGAAAATTTGTTTCACTAATTCAGCATGTGACACTTTAGGACATGACTGAAATCTTGCACATAGACCAACACTGAACTGGATATCAGGTCTGCTGACTGTGAGATAGAGTAATGATCCAATCATTCCTCGATATTGAGTTATGTTGAAGTCAACTCCTTTTTCATCAGCATCCATCAGTACGGTTGAGCTCATAGGTGTATCCGTACCATTAGCGTCATCCAATCCAAACTTCTTGAGCAATTCTTGAAGATATTTGGTCTGTGATATGAATATTCCATTCTTCCTTTGTTTAATTTGTAAACCAAGAAAGAAAGTCAATTCTCCCATTAATGACATTTCAAATTCTCCCTGCATTATCTCAGAAAATTCTTTACACAAGGAGTCATTAGTAGCTCCGAATATAATATCATCAACATAAATCTGAACTACCAAAATATCACTTAGTTTTCATTTTATAAATAAAGTTATATCGACTTTTCCTCGAGTAAAACCAAATTCAATGAGAAATTTGCTCAACCTTTCGTACCAGGCTCTAGGAGCTTGTTTCAAACCATATAAGGCTTTCTTGAGTTTGAAAACATGATCTGGTTTGGATACGTCTTCAAAGCCAGGGGGTTGTTCTACATAAACTTCCTCCTTGATGTACCCATTTAAGAAAGCACTTTTCACATCCATTTGATATAATTTGAATCCTTTGATGCAGGCAAAGGCTAAGAGTACTCGTATAGCTTCCAATCTTGCTACTGGAGCATATGTTTCCTCATAATCAATTCCTTCTTCCTGATTATAGCCTTTGGCAACCAACCTTGCCTTGTTTCTGACAATAGCTGCGGATTCATCAAGTTTGTTCTTGAATACCCATTTAGTGCCAATAACCGAGTGGTCTTTAGACTGGGGCACCAAGTCCCAAACTTGATTTATGTCAAATTGATTTAACTCTTCTTGCATTGCTAATACCCAATCATTATCTGATAGGGCTTCTTCAATGTTAGAAGGTTCTAATTGAGAAATGAATGCAGAAAAACTCACTTCGTTTAAAACTTTGTTTCTAGTTTTGACACCTTCATTAACTCCACCTATCACTTGATCTAGAGAATGACTCTTGATGTATTTCCAGGCTCGAGGTTGATCTGGATTACTTAGTTCAACTTCTTTTTCAAAATTGTTATTTTCAAGATTTGGAGAATTAATAGATGGTTGGTTTCTAGTTATCTCATCATCAACGTTTTTACTAGAGGATACATATTCATCGAATACAACATGAATTGATTCTTCTACAACGCATGTTCATTTATTAAAAACTCTAAATGCTTTACTTTGATTTGAATATCCTAGGAAAAGTCCCTCATCAGCCTTAGAATCAAACTTTCCAAGATTATCTTTACCGTTGTTATGAATAAAGCACTTACAGCAAAAAATGTGTAGATGAGCGAGGTTTGGTTTCCGTCCCTTGTAAAGTTCATAGGGTGTCTTTCCAAGTTTGGTTATGACATATGCTCTATTTGAAATGTAGCATGCAGTGCTCATTGCGTCTGCCCAGAAGACTTGAGATACATTCTTTTCGTTGAGCATTGCTCTAGTCATATCTGTAAGAACTCTATTCTTCCTTTCCACGACACCATTCTGTTGTGGAGTTCTTGGTGCTGAAAAATTGTGATTGATGCCATTTGTATCACAATATTCTGCAAATGCTTGATTATCAAATTCTCCACCATGATCTTTCCTGATTCCTGCAATTGACATACCTTTCTCATTTTTCACTTTCTTGGCAAAGGCAATAAATTTATAAAAGGTTTCATCTTTGGATGACAGAAATATATTCCAGGTAAATCTAGAAAAATCATGAACAATAACAAATGTGTACAAGTTTCCACCGAGACTCTTAACTCTTGCTGGACCAATCAGATCCATATGCAATAGTTGAAGTGGTCTATTAGTGGTAATTTCAGTTTTTGTTTTAAAGGAAGATTTAGTTTGTTTACCTCTTTGACAAGCATCACAGACTAAATCATTCTTGAAATTAACATTAGGTAGTCCAATTACCAAATCCTTTTTGAGTAACTTTTTTAATTGATGCATATTAACATGAGCAAGTCGTTTATGCCAAAGCCAACTCTCGTCAGTGTTACTCAGAAGGCAATTTTCGGAAATATTTTCATTCATATCAAGAGTATAGCAGTTACCTTCCCTTTTTGCCTTGAGTTTGATCTTCAACTTTTTCTTTTCAATTTGCAGATCCTTCTTGCTGACTATAAGACATTCTTCTGAATCAAATATTACCCAGTTGTCTTTATCCGTGCTTTGACTTACACTTAATAGATTGTGACATAAACCTTCAACGTAATATACGTCTTTGATTTTATCTTTGACTTCCCCAAGTCTTGCTATCCTTCCAGTTTGATTTCCTCCAAATTTCACCTTGCCACCTTCCTTAGGTACTAATGTGGTGAAGTTCTCAGGATCACCAGTCATATGTCTTGAACATCCACTATCTATATACCATTTGGTTGATTTGGATGTTCTGAGACAAACCTGCAGTTAAGGATAATTAAGTTTTAGGTACCCATATCTTTTTGGGTCCTTTTGAGTTAGTACAAATAACTTTTTGTTCATGAATCTTCTTAGGTATCCATTTATAGGTTCCTATAATTCCTTTCTTTTTATGAAAACACGAAGAAGTATAATGTCCTTTTCTATTGCAGTAATTACAATAGGCAAAAGGATTAGATGTGTGCACAGAACGTGTGAAATAACTTAGATATGATTTACTTCCTGTTTTCTTCTTACCTTTTCTTTTGTCTAGGTTCGGATCATATCCTATACCAGACTTATCATTCACATGACGTTGTGCTTTTAAAATAACATTTAACATTTCACTTCCTTTTGTAAACTTTTCAAGAGTTTTAGTAAGATCAATATTTTTCTTTTCAAAAGACAAACACCTTTCGTAATTTCTATCCAAAGGGTTTTTAATTCTTTCTTCAAGAAATTTGTTTCTCTTTTTACAGGCAATCAAAGTATTAACAATTTTGATAAATTCAGAATGTAAAGCATCATATTCATTTTGTAACTCATCATATGTAGGGTCAGAATTCATTACCTCCTCGTCTGTTTCTTTTTGAGCAACCAGGCATATATTGGCTGTCTCCTCATTATCGCTTTCTTCTTCTTCTGAGGAGCTATCTCCCCATATTGCAGAAACAAATGCCTTCTTTCTGTTGAAAGATTTGAAGTTTCTCTTTTCTTTATTTTTCTGCAATAGCTCCGGACATTCTAATTTGATATGTCCCGGTTTACCACATTCATATCAGATGATTTCCTTGGCGTCTCTTTTGCCACTTGTTCCACCTCTTTGAAAATTTTTGAATCCTTGGCCTTTGTAGAATTTTTTGAATCTTCTTATCATCAGGCCCATTTCATCATCATCGATCTCCTCTTCTTCTTCCTGGTTTTCTGCCTTTGTTTTTGTTACACTCAGTGCAAGACTTTTCTTCCTCCTGTCACCAACTTCTTCTAATTCTCGTTTGAATTTTAGTTTGCTTTCATATTCTGAGAGGCTTCCAAACAGAGAAGCTACAGACTGCATTGATTCTCCTTTGGCTTCCTCTATTGCTGTGACTTTCGCTTCCCACTCTTTGGAGAGAATATTTAGTATTTTTCTTACTTGGACATTCTGATCATAGAATTTTCCAAGTGCTGCAAGTTGATTAACAATGTGAGTATATCTAAGTTCAAATTCAGCTATTGACTCACCTTCCTTCATACGAAGCAGATCAAACTCTGTAGTTAGAGTATTGACTCGATTTTCTTTTATTCCAGATGTTCCTTCATGAGCTACGTCAAGCGCTTGCCACATTTCTTTAGCAGTCTGAAGAGTACAGATTCTGAAGTATTCTTTTTGACTTAGTGCACTCTGAATCATTAGAATTGCTTTGCTGTTGAGAGTCACTAGCCTTTTGTCATTGTCGTCAAATTCTGCTGGTGATTTAGGAACTTTTCAAGATTCTTCAGTCTTTGTAGGCACATAGTTTCCAGTTTCAATCACATCCCATAGTCCGTATTCTATAGCCATTACGAATACACGGAACTTAGCTTTCCAGAAGGAAAAATGTTCACCACTGAAACCAGGTAGTCTAGTGATAGAAGCTCCGTCAGGAAGGATTGCTTCACCCATGCTTGCCATCGGATCCTTCTAAGGTTGTTAAGCCTGAATTAGAAGACCTGCGCTTTGATACCAAATGTTAGAGCAAGCTTTTCACCCAAGAGGGGGGTGAATTGGGTGATTACAAAATAATCGAAAGCTTAAATTCAATTTATAAAACTTAAAGCACAGTTAATGAAAGGAAGAGATATCACCGAGATTCACACAGAGATTTATACTGGTTCGGTCTCAACCACTTGACCTACGTCCAGTCCTCAGAAATCCTTCTGAGCTTTTCACTATATCTTCCAAGATTCAGTGGGTTCTTGGCACCACAGTACAACCAGCAAGTTCCTCTAGACACTCGCTCCCCCTTACACAAGGTAATCACAAATCCCTACTTAAGGTTCCTCAACCTTAAGTTAACTCTATTGAAAATAATTAAGTATGAATGACAAATCTCTCTCACAGAGTATGTAGATAAGAACTGAAGCACGAATGATGAACTGAAGCTTTTGTGAGGATATTGCTTGTGGAGTATTCAGGCGTTTTTCTGCGTTGTTGTATTTTTCAAATGGCTGGACATATATAATAGAACCACTTGAAGACCGTTGTAAATTTTCCCGTTGATTCAAAGATGCTTCTGACAAATGTAACAGCATTTGTCTTCCGTTACTTTTGAATTTCTGCTGCTACCATGAATAGTTGTCGTTTGAGTGGAGTGTTCAGTTACAAGTCAAGTGCGTGATGGTGGAGTACAGCTGTAACACACTTATGAATATAACCGTTAAGCAATATTTGTATCTCAACAAATTAATATGGATCACTGGAGGTGTTTTATAAAAAGTGACAGAATAAAACCATAGAGAGTGATCCTATTTTCGCAACTAAGTATTAAAATGATATACCATATGATTTTGATAGCTATTTGGAGAAATCAGTAATAATAGAATTTCACTAGCAAAATCAGTTGAGGTAAAAGCACATGGAAACAATAGATCATTATATGAGCAAGTGCAATATCACTGGAAGTGAATATAATGTCATTGGGAGTGATTTTGAAAACTTTGAAAACTTCTGTCAGTGATTGCTGGTTCACTGGAAGTGATATTGGAAATTGCATATTTCACTCGAGTGAATTTGGAATCACTGGAAGTGATTTTTTAAATAGTGATTTCTTCTTGGAGTGATTTCCAATTCACTGGAAGTGATTTGCAACTTTTCAAATATCACTCGAGTGATTCAAGATCACTGGAAGTGATTTGGTGAACAGTGAAATATTCTTGCAGTGATTTCCAATTCACTGGAAGTGATTCAGCGAAAATCCAACATCACTCGAGTGATTGAGAATCACTGGAAGTGATTTGAGAATTTTGGCGGATCACTCGAGTGATCTGAGCTTCACTGGAAGTGATTTGCAAAACAGTGAAATTTTCTTGAAGTGAATTCTAGATCACTGGAAGTGATTGGCCGTATCACTCGAGTGATTCACAATCACTGGAAGTGATTTGGCGCATCACTCGAGTGATTCAGAATCACTGGAAGTGATTTTCAAAACAGTGAAATTTTCTTGCAGTGATTTCACGATCACTGGAAGTGAAATTGCGGATCACTCGAGTGATTTCCCATATCACTCGAGTGATCTGTTATTTTTCGCAATCACTCGAATGATTTCAGCGATCACTCGAGTGATCTTGAATATCACTCGAGTGATTAATAAAATCACTCGAGTGATCTTGAACAGATCACCAGAATTGATTGCTTTGCTGGTAATTAATCCATGAGCTTCCAAAACATGATTTGTTATCATCAAAACATGAAATCTAACACAGCAGCCATAGGATTTGGCCCCATCGTAGCCATATCAAACGGCCCCACATAAGGTGACCGCACCAAAGGTGCCTCCTGTTGTTCAGGGAGAGGGGGCTGATCTGAGTCTGAGTGACTACGACGAGAACGAGGAGTTCGGCATCCAGATTCTGCTCGGTGACATGGAGTGGTTCCAAGATGAGAAGGCCCGGGACTAGAACAACCCACAACGGTCGTCTTCCCGGTCGACTGGGTTTGAGGTGCAAGTTCAAGGTAAATGTAATTTTTTATTTAATAAATTTAATATTTAAATTTAACTAACGTATGTGGTAAATTGTGTAGATGAGTAGGGGAACATTTCAACGCGGAGGCTGAACGTAGTCGGTTTGAATAGTCTAGACTGGACACTACAAGTTGTAGTTCCATGGAATGAGGCCATGACTAGCCCATTGACAATGGGGTTATCTGTTCAACCTCTACTTGAACAAGCTAGGCTCGAATTAGATGTGATTCCTCATTCAGTTCAGGACGTGGAAGAATGTTTTGAAGGACTGAAGGATATGGTGTCGGACGAGGCAATGAAGGTAATTAATTATATTTAATTATATTAAATTATTTTTTAATTTATTGTATTTAATTATTATTTATTAATTTTCTTATTTCTAAATAATCATATTTAATTATTTTTTATTTAATTGTATTACAAGATAGATTTGCCGTCCAGGACAACAGGAAGAGGTACATGCTGATGAGGATGGGCGACAGTTAGAAGAACAAGATGAATCGCCTCTTTCACATCATGAATAAGGATGAGATGATTCCTTTACAGCATTTGATCGAGGATGTTCCAGACGGTGTCCCACCTAATGACTGGGTGAGTTTTGTCTAGTATAGGAGGAGCCCAGAGGGACAAGTATTTTTTTAATAATTATGATTTTAGTAATGTTTGAGTCATTTTTTTAAAATGTTTTTCTAATAATTATTACATTTTTATTTTTTTTCGTAATTTTAATGTAGTGCTTTTTTTGTAGGCTCTTTCTCAGAGAAACACGAGGAGCTGAGGGTAGCAAATGATCCATCACACAGTTAGATCGAAGACATTTTCTATGACTTACAACGAATTGCTAATTTTTTACAATTTCAGTTAATTTTAGCTTAATATTACTAATTTAATTTCAATTAAATGTTTATAATAATAATTTAATATTTTTATTGTTTTAGGAAAGGAAGGCTTAGTAGGAGAATCGTCAGATAAACTACGAAGAGTTATTCATGGTCACACATAGACACCGGGATGGGACTCCGGCATCTCAGCAGGCAGAGAAGGCCATTGTAAGATAATTGATTATTTTATTTATTATTTATAACACTTAATTTATTGTTGTTAACAACAACAACTTGTTTCATAAAATTGTAGGAGTGTATTCAGCAGTCTCAGGCTGAGCTGCAAGAGACCTAGACCTAGGAGTCACAGGGGTCTGTGGATCCCACTATGCCATTGAAAGCTAGTCTGGGATTAGTTGAGCACCTTGGATGCCTTAGGGGTATGGGGTTAGGTACTAGACCTAGCATGGTCTATTGTAGGAGCGACGCCTCTAAGGTTGGCACCTCCAGAGCACAGACCTCGGGCTTCAAAAGGCCAAGGGAGGAGATTGTTCAGGACATTTGTGAGGAGGTTGCTAGGTAGATTCAGGTGTAAGCCAACTTCTTCTACGCGCAATAGACCCTATAGCAGGACATCACGAACAACATGTTGTTTAAGTCGTGGAGCCGATTGTTTCCCGACAAGGAGCATCCACACATTACTACAAAATATAGATTTTACTACCCTAAATGACGTCTGTTTTTCAAAAAGGGAAGTAAAAAATAAAGGCAGTGATATTTTTATAATTCTGTGCATCAATTTTGATAGATTAGACATCACAATTCCAAAAATAGACATCAAAGGTCCACTTTTGGCGTCCTTAATAATTAGGGATGCCAAAGGGCCACCTTACGGTGTCCCTAATTCAATTAGAGACTCCAAAGGTGGCGTCCCTAACTAAATTAGGGACGAATATTAGTAGCGTCTCTAATTCACAATTAGGGAATGATATACATATAATGTATTTGAGAAAAAGGGTCTATAAAAAATAATAAATGGCATTAAGAAGAATAAAATAATATTAAAATAAAATGAATACAAGCATAATTTAAATAATAAAATATATGTAGGAAAGACTTGAAGTAAATGTTTCACTATTTTCCATGTCCAAAAACACTTCGCATATTTTTTTGTCAACTAAAAGAATACTTGCAAATAAAAGCAAGGCTTTAAAAGTATGTCAAATGAAAAATAAAAAATGTTTACAAGGTATTGATGTGGCATTTGCTGGTGTGCTTCCCCATATGATAGTGACAATTTACCTTTTTCCTATTTTAGATCTCAATGACATTTTTTAATATTAGGGAGGCCACTTTGGCATCCCTAGTGGAATTAGGGATGTCGAAAGTGGCATCCCATATTCTTAAATATTAGAGCAGAATAGATTCAAATGGACTCTCCCCCCCCCGGGTGACATTTTTCAGTTTCTTTGAGAGGATGGAGTTGCAGAGAGAAACCCACACTCTATAGATTCAAATGGATTTTTTTCATTTCTTCCTTTGATGTTCTCACCATCCTCCCCTCTCTCATCCTCACTCTCATCATGCCCTCTGCCGTTCATGCTCAATCCCCCATTCCCGCCTGCCCCTAGTTGTAATGGTAATCATCTCTTCATCAATTCTCAAATCTAACATGCTAGCCTCTATTTATATTCTCTTTGCATTTAGATTTGACTCTCCATCTATTTATTATTATTATTATTATTATATAATTTTCTTTCCTTTTTCACAATCAGATCTAGTACGGTACATGTGAAGATGAAAAGAATGGATTTTTGAATTCAGAAGTTTGACTAAAAGAAGGGAAGTAACATCATTTTGGGGAGAACAAAGGAATTCGTAACCTAAGGAGAAAGGTGAAAAAACAAGCTACTGAAAAGCTGAAAAGCTACATGTTGAAGGTCGTCGTCTTCTTCTCTCCGTTGAAGCTCGTCGCCCTTCAGGTCTGATCTTGTTTCTGTGGTTTATGAAAAGTTGCTGGGCAGTAAAAAATATAAATAAATATTTTTTTGAAACAAAACACCTTTTAACGTCGATAATAAATAAGGGACACCATAACATACTTTACGTGTCCTTTTTTCTAAAGAAGGGATGACACTTTTTCCTATTTTAAAAAAGGAACGCCTAAAGTGACCCTTTAGGCATCCTTTTTTAACGGACGTTAAATGCCATATTTTATTATGTCGATCACATAGGCATTTCCCTATAAAAATACGTAGAAAGGGCCAAAAAAACAAAAGTTAAAAGTGTTTTTTTATAATAGTGACAGGTCCCCCATCCCTAGGTTCATCATTCAACTGCCTCCTCCTCCTTCTGCTGATAATGATGTTGTTGACTCCAGTCAGCCTCCTCCTCCTCCTGCCCCTGAGAGAGGACCTGATGATTAGACTCCTAACAGTTAGTTTAATTAGTTGTAGTTTCTGCATTGTACAAAAATTTAGAATTTTTTATTTGAGTGATATTTTAATTTGTTATTTGAGTTTAGTTACTTAGTTGTAGTTTCTGTATTGTACAAAAATTAGTTAGTTTGGTTGTTTTATATTTGAAATCGTTAATTTTTAAATAGTTAAAATTTAAAAGAATTAAAATAAAAACCACCCTAAATGTTTAAGATTCATCCTTTAGGTACATAACAATTTACAAACAAACCATGAAGAGATAAAATCCACTGATTAGACGTGAATAAACAAACTTGGAAAAAAAATAAACCGCTACAAGTTTATTTGTGGCAATTAATTTATAATAACCGCTACAAACTGTCACTAATTCAAATTTTGAACATGTCATCTCTAGCTAATGATCATAAATATTTGTAGCTGTTTCACAAAATAACTGCTACAAATTGTGAACATGTTGAAATTTGAATTTAAAATGGTTCCTTGTTTGTAGCGGTTAACTCAAACTAACCGCTACAAAGTACACAAACTTTGTAGCAGTTTTATTAATATAACCGCTACTAGTTGTTATTAAAATTTGTAGTGGTTTATTCCAGTTAACCACTACAAAGTGTGAACAATATGAAATTTGAATTTCAAAATTCCACCAATGGTCATACACCTTTACAGTAGTTTGTGCCAAAAAAAACCGCTACAAAAGTGCATGATTGTTGGCGGCATTTGAAATTCAATTTTCAAAATTTCACTATTTGTAGCGGTTTGGGTTGCAGTAACTGCTACAAATCTGCACTTAGTAGTAGTTAAGGTGAAGGTTTTTATCAGCTACAAATGTTTGAACGATAGAGAATTTGAATTTAAGCTTCCGGGAACACATCATTTTTCCTTCACTCATCTTCTGTATCAAATTTTTTCATTAGCTATGATAAGTCATGGATTAAGTTGCCATGCAATTCTCCAGCTTATTTATATGGATTATACAACTACTTGGATTTTACATACACTCACACAAGTTGTAATGACAAAATTGTATGTCTGTATTAGAAATGCAAGTTCAAGAAGTGGTATACACGACAAGATGTTAAGGAGAATTTGCTTGTAAAGCCTTTCCAGGAAGACTATATGTTCTAGGGAGTTCATAGTGAGAAGGCCAATATAAGATATGATAATCCTCTTCCTCGAAGTTCACAAGTAAGAGTTCAATTAGATGAAGATGATCCTATTAATGAGGCTGTGCGTGATGCGTTTGGTTTTCAAGACAACAACTTCAGTAAAGAAGTGCGGGGCTTAGACCCTGTGTTCTAGAGAAATGAAGCAGCTTGGGATTTTATCAGTCTAATGGATAAAGCAAATTGACCTTTATATCAAGGTTGTCGAAAATACTCAAAATTATCTTTATTGATCAAATTGTATCATATTAAGTGCTTGTATGGAATCATGCATAGATAACGGCATGTCGATGTTGCTGGAATTATTACAAGATGTGTTCCCTGACGTGGAGATTCCCATAATGTTCGAGGCCAAGAAGATTATTAATACATTAGGCTTAAACTATCAAAAAATTGATGCATGCCCCAATAATAGTATGCTGTTTTAGGTAGATGATACTAGCAGGGAGACTTGTAAGCAATGTTACACATCGAGGTATAAGAAAATCCAGAAGGGAAAAAAGAAGAAGAACAAACCTGCAAAGATTCTCAGGTACTTTTCTTTGAAGCTGTAGTATTTGGGAATCTCAGGTACTTGTAAGCAATGTTTAGCCTGCTTTGGTAACCAATGGTTTCAATCCATTTAGGAATCTTAGAACAAGTTATAGTATTTGGCCAGTAGTCTTATTTTCCTACAAATTACCCCTGGATGTGTATGAAATAAATCTCATTCATTTTGTCTATGATCATTCCAGGTAAAAAGGCACCGGGTAATGACATCTATGTGTATCTCCAACAACTTATTGTAGAATTGCTGGACTTGTGGGATGTTGGCATTGAGACATCATATGACGCATATGATAAAACATTGTTCAACTTGCGTATAGCCTTGATATGGACCATTAGTAACTTTCCTAGCTTGAGAACATTATCCAGGTGGAATGTGCATATTGGGCTGGTGTGTCCAGTTTGCAATTTTGACTCTGACGTAGTGCGCCTTTCCCATAGTTGAAAGTGATGCTTTATGGGGCATCTGAGGTTTCTCGATGGAAAGCACAAGTTTATATTGTAACGGAATCGTTTCAATGGGAAACCAGGAAAAAGAGGACCTCCTCAGACTTTATCCAATGTAGATATCTTACAGCAGCTTGAGGATGTTGAATTTGAGTTTGGAAAAAGCGACAGTACAACAAAAGTAGGGCAAAGATAGGCAAGACTTCTGCTTTTGCGCCTCAGCAATGACATATGATAATCATTTTCTTCACTTTTCCATATTGGAAATCTAATTTACTTCGCCATAGTCTTGATGTCATGCACATTAAAAAAAATGTATGCAACAATATGCTATATACGTTGCTTAACAAACCTAGCGAGTCAGAAGATAATCTTCAAGCGAGGAAAGATTTACAGGCCATGGGAGTTCATGAAGATGCGTGGCTAGATGAACATAACAAATTTCAACAGGCAAAGTTCACCCTTACAAAACCGAACAAGGAAGTCTTCCTTGCGACGTTGAAGAAAATAAAAGTTCCTGATTGGTATTCAAGTAACATTTCACGATGTATTGACATGCAAGCTCAAAAGGTTGTTGGCTTGAAGAGTCATGACTCACATATTCTTATATAACAGTTACTTCTATTGGCTATAAAGAATGCACTTCCTTCCAATGTGTCCATTGTTTTGGTGGAGCTTTCTTCTTTCTTTCAGAAGTTGTGTTCTAAGGTTTTGATCGTTGATAAGCTCGATCAGCTGCAATCCAAAATCATTCTTATGCTTTGTCATTTAGAGATAATCTTTTCTCCATCCTTTTTCACTGTGATGGTTTACCTTACAGTCCACTTTGTTCATGAAACAAAGTTCGCTGGCCTAGTTTAATATCGATGGATGTATCCTATTGAGGGATACTCATTTTACATATATGCTTTATTATTAGTTCATATGTTTGCTAGTTTCCCATTTCAGCATTTAGTATAATTTTTCCTTCTTTAATTTGTAGGTTTTTTTGGGAAATTGAAATCTTACGTAAGGAATAAAGCGAAGGTCCACAGAGACAAACATCCTCCGAAGTTGACCAAGAGGTCCACTGAGAATTCCCAAGATGGTTTATGCGCAGAATACTAAATGACTACAACCTACATTCACCATATTTCAGAGCTCTTGCAATTGGCCCTCTTGACCATGCAAAAAGGCTTACAGTATAAAATGTCAATGGTTTCAAGTTTTTCACTGTTTCACGAGATCAAGGATTGTAAACTCAAAATTCGGGTGTTTATGGCACCTTTGGGACAATGAGTTATGCAAGCAGCAGTGACGCCAACATGTAGTTCGGAGGCATCCCTTATAATAGAAAGCTTCTTGATGTCATCAAACTAAATTACTAAGGCCGTTTCACCATGACGTTGTTGAAGTGTTTATGGGAAAATACCATTGCTTCCCGGGAACTCACAACTGACGACTTAGGCATCACATCAGTAAATTTCTCCCGAAAAATTCACATTGGTCAATCTGAAGATGATGAGCCATATATTCTTGCCTCATAGGCACACCAGATTTATTATGTTAAGGACAAGAGGCATAGGAATTGGAACATGGTGGTTCACTTAAAGCCTCGAGACCTTTACAACATGGGTGATGGGGATAACATCACCTATGAGAGTGAGACATTCCAGCCCGCCAATTTTGAAAACTTCTTCCTTGACGGTGATGACAATTTACCTATAGTTCAGTGCATTTTTTATAAGTTCACATCATTTAAATCTAATTTTTCTACAAAATAATACCACACTAACATTTTCTTGACAAAATTTTTGTAGGGATGGAGATGAAGAATGATTAAAAAAATTTTACTTTTGTTCTTGTAAATCTTAATTAATATTTAAAAAAACTTTGACCAAGTTTTGTAACGGTTTGATAATGCTACAAAACCAAAACAATTGCTACAAAATAGCAAAAAACCGCTATAAGTGTTATGCATATCCCTATAAATACCCCTACCATAGTTTATTTCAAATATTCCTCCAATTCTTTCCATCCTACTTCTCTCTCGTTTTCTCTCATGTGAGAATTTTTTTTCAAGAGCCGTGCAACGTCATTATATAAGGTAAAATTTATTTTAATTCTCTTATTTTATCCTTCTTATAATACTAATTTTAATTATTTTTCCTTTTTGTCCAAGAATTTAACCACTTTTCCTCAATACATTCAATATTCCTTCAATAATGATCAACTTCTAATAGACAACATAATAAGTCCTTATTATCTACACATTCTTAATATTACATATATAAACTTTATACTTATCTAACTCAATTTAATCATTCTTCTTAAATAATAATTACTATCATTTAATTTGGTTCAATAATAAATTATTTAACACAATATTATAACAATGGACTCATATTATTGTATAATCTTTTTTAAATTTTCTTAACAATTTGTAGCGGTTTTAAAACCGCTACAAATTGTTAACAAATATTGGATTTAATTTTTGCCACTAGTCTTAAATTTTCATATATTTGTAGAAGTTTTATAATCGCTACAAAGTTTGGGTGCCAACTTTTTTTTAAAATTCAAAATTTCACTTAGTAATAGTTTTGTAACCGCTACAGAATTGGAGTCAAATTTTTATTTTCATTTCCCGCTTTGCAGCCAATATAGTGGTTTTTTAATCGCTACAATATACACAGATAATGTGTTATCTACATAAGCCTCTTCTAGTGGTTTATGTTAACTGCTACAAAGTCAGTAGTAGTTTGTTTACATGAGTAGCAGTTTAGTATAACTGCTACAAATCCGTTAGCAACAGAATATTTTTTTAGAGGTTTTTGTAATGGCTACTACTGGCATTTGTAATAGTTAAAGCCACTACAAATACACCTTTTTAACCGCTACTAAATGACAGTTTTTTTGTAGTGGTGTGAAGAGCTTTAAACTATTTAGATATGATCAGGACGGTCCAAATTTGATTTTTTTTAAAAGTCTATATTTTTTTAAAAAAAAATTCTCTTAATTAATATTTTTTCAAATAATGATTAGGAAAATATCTTTAAAAACCATTTAAAATACCCAAATTTTAATTTAGATCACTAAACTTAACAAATCATTAATCAGGACACATGACCTAAATTAGTATTTAGAGATTTTGTCAATTTACCTCAATGTTCCTCTATCATCAATCTCAAATCTCTCTTCCTTTATCATCTCTCAAATCATGACTAGGGTCAAATCCACGCGTAAAATTGTAAATTAACAAAAAAAATAATACAAAACTGGTCTACATACCTAACACACACAGATTAATACACTAAAAACTGTAAATTTAGTCAAAAATTCATTTTTTTTTATAAAAATGCATGCCATTTTCTTTAAATATTGGAATTTTTTTGTATAATATATGATTTATTAATAGTAAAACAGGTTTGTGTATACATTTTGTGCAGCTTCTCTAAATGCCAATAAATGCAAATGATTTAAGCGGTGAAAATGATCGTTCATGAACTGGTTGATCCTAAATGTTGCAGGCCATGGTTCTATTCTCATTTTGTTATTTCTTTAATTATACTCTCTTTTCTTTATTTGTAGCTGGGTTGTTTTAGCCGTTTTGTTTATTTTATTCATATGAATAAAAACTATTTGAAAGGAGAAAAAAAAAAGTTAAAACCAACGTGGTGGTTAATTCCCCTCTCATCTTGTTTTTCTCCTCTAACTATAAGATTAATGGAACTGGTCTACCTAATAAGCAATTTGCACCATTAAGTTTTGATCTCTGACAGAATATTTTAAACTATATTATCATATTAAATTTGAACAGTTTAAATTTGATTTTTATATCTTTTTAATTTGATATTTTAATTATAATTTAGTAAGACATTAAATCTAAATCATCCAAATTAAATCTTTATTGGTTACAAAGATTCAGAAATTTTATTAGATATTGCATTGTAAGGTTTCATGGGCATTGAGGTATTGATCCAATTACTAAATCCCACTTTGTCCTAAGTGTCCTGATTATTGATTTGCTAAGTTTAATGATCAAAATTAGAATTTGGGTTTTTCATATGACTTTTAGAGGGATTTTCCCAAAATTACTTTTATTAAAAACTCACTAATTAAAATTTTTTTTGGGAAGTTGAGATCTAGCAAGGCGCTTAGCATGGAAATCAGGTCCATTTTATTTATTCATTTCATAATCAGTCCATATCAATTATATATAAAATTTATTGGAAGTTTATATAATGATGATATAGTCTTTTTTTTTTAATTCAAAGCAACATCTATAGAAATCCCGCCCTAGTTATATACACAAAAAATATTCAAAGAATTTGGGAATAACACATTGGGTAGGTGAGTTTAGGGGGGAAAAGGTCATACGTGGGAGAAGGTGAGTTTTCAAATTTTAATTAATGATAAAGAACTGTCTCTAGACTAAAAAATGTATGGTGTGAATAATATCTCATGTTGTATATATTTATTTAATTTTCAGATGTGTTGTTATACTTTATTCGTTCTGCATGCATCATGAATAATTATATCTTATATTGTATATTTATTTACAAGTATATTTAAAATGAAAAGAAAATGAATGATACAATAAATTAACAATCACAAGGGTAATAGTAATGCTTAATGAAGGTTGAACAGCTATCATGAATAGTTAGCAATATTAATTTAGAAACGATACTATCATAATTCATATATACTATCATTTATGTGAGATTATATATTATAATATATTAGGGAAAATCGCACTTAAGCCCCAAGGACCGGAACAAATAGTACAAAAGTCCTATAGTAGATTCTTCTATCAAAAAGCTCCATAGGAACTCAATAATATAAATTTTGAATGTGAAATTACATTCTTACCCCATTGATTAAAAAAGAAAAAGAGAAGTAATGATATATGATTAGGTGTATGTACTTGTCAAGTACCACTTTAGGACTTATCAAAATAGATATATCCAATTGTCAATCATAAATTCCGAATGCAATAGATCAGACTCAAATCATGTATTTTGATAAGATTATATGCCTATAATGACAAGTTATACATTAGCAAGTGTATGTGCCTATTTTGGCATGTTATACATTGGCTATGCCTGTTTTTACAACTTTTTGTGCCTATTTTGTCAAGTTATATATTGAAAAGTTTATGTGTCTATTTTGATAAGTTTATGTGCCTATAATGGCAAGTTATATATTGGCAAGTGTATGTATCTATTTTGATTCATATATGTCCTTATTTCGACAAGTTATATATTAGCAAGTGTATGTGCCTATTTTGACAAGTGCAAGTGCCTATAATAGCAAATTGTAAATTGGCAAATGTATGTGCCTATTTTGACAAGTTATAGAGAGCCCATACACAAGCTCATTTATGCTAACTAAAATAACTCCCATTGTCAAGTGGATATGCATATTTTGACAAGTTATATATTAGCAAGTGTATGTGCATATTTTGACAATTTATACATTGGCAAGTTGATATACCTATTTTGACAAGTGTAAGTGCCTAAAATGGCCATTTGTACATTGGCAAGTGTATGTGCTTATTTTGACAAGTTATAGAGTGTCCATAGACAAGATCATCTATATTAACTAAAACAACTCCCATTGACAAATGGATGTGCCTACACTACTACAAAAAGGGGTTTTAACGTCCCTATTTTGGGACTTTTAACGTCCCTATACAGTGGGACACCTATTCGAGGGACGTGGTAAATAAAGACTTTAGGTGTCCCTAATGGCCTTGGAGACGTCTAAAGAAGGGACTTTAGGCGACCCTAATTTCCTTGGGGACGCCTAAAGTAATTTTTTTAAAAAAAAATTGTTTATAATTTTCTTTGCCCAAAAAATTGAAAACCACAAAAAGAATCAAAAAATAAAGCACAATATCCTTACAAATAGTAACAAAACTTCCAGCAGTAGCTAATTCCAAGTACTTTACTAGAATGAAAGCTCCAAGCATAATGCAATAACATACTTCATCAACACTATCGATAACTTGAAAGAAAGAAAAAAAATATTCCAAGTACTTTACTAACACAAGCTAACCTGAGGATGTAGAGGAAGCAATCTAAGGTGGTGAGGGGAGGATGACGGTGGTGAATCTCTTTCCTTGTTCTCAAAGAATTTGGTGATGCCGCTGACGGTGGTGATGGGAGGACGATGGAGGTGGCCGGCTTGAGAAGATGAGATATATGAGAGATTGAGAAAGAAGAAGAGCGCGAGTTTTAACTTCTAAGTGATGAATAAGTGACGGAGAAAGAAGAAGAGAGCTAAGGACATGCCAAGAGAGAGTTTCAAGTGAATGGAGATAGACAAGAGAGCAAAGGATCAGAAATGCTGAGAGAGAGGAGAGGAGATGACTATTTGCGATTCAGAGATAAAATGACAGCACTTATGTGTCCCTAATATATATTAGGGACGCCTATTATCATCTCTTTTTTAAAAAAAATTAAAAAAAATGGGAATGGACTTCCCTAATTAAAATTAGGGACGCCTATTTTGGCGTCTTTCCAACTAACATGCATTGGGTTAGTTGTTTTTTAAAATAAAAAAGGGGAATAGGTGTCTCTAATTGAAATTAGGGACGCCTATTCTCCTTTTTCTTTATTTTTTTAAAAAACCTCGCCTATTGCCTAATGCATGCCAGTCAAAACTGACATGCATTGGGTTTTTCTTTTTTTTTAAAAAAAAAGGGTATAGGCCTAATTGAAATTAGGGATGCCTATATTCAATAATTTAAATTCGCCCGCCAAGATGTTGGGCTTCTGGAGCTCAAAGTCAAAGTTTAGACGTCCTAATTAATTTTTGGGATGCATAAAGTTCTCTTTCCACGTCCTAAATTTTAATAGGGACGTATGAAGTTCAAAATTGCGGTCTGAAATTACAAAATTGCAATTTAGGTCATTTTTTACTTCCCTTTTTTAAAAAGGGACGTCTTTTAAGGTAGAAATATATATATTATGTAGTTGTGCTATTTTGACAAGTTTATGTGCCTATAATGACAAGTTATACACTGGTAATTGTATGTGCCTATTTTGACAAGTGTATGTGCCTATAATGACAAGTTATGCATTGAAAGTGTATGTGCCTATGTTGACAAGTTATAGAGCGTCCATTGACAAGCTCATTTATGTTAACTAAAATAGCTTCCGTTGACAAGTGGATGTGCCTGTTTTGATAAGTTATATATTGGCAAGTGTATGTGCCTATTTTGATAAGTTTATGTGCATATAATGGCAAGTTATACATTGACAAGTGTATGTACCTATTTTGACAACTTTATGTGCCTATTTTGACAAGTTATATATTGACAAGTGTATGTGCCTATTTTGACAAATTATATAGTGCACATTGATAAACTCATCTATACTAACTAAAATAGCTCCCATTAATAAGTGGATGTGCCTATTTTGATAAATTATATATTGGCAAGTGTATCTTTTGATAGTAGAATGACACACACACATGTGTGTGCATGCACGCAGTAGCTCAAATTGTCAAGTGTATGTTGCTATTTTAAGTGTACTGTTCTTTGTTTATTATGTGCCTGTAATGTCGGCTATCTTTTTAGACTATCCAGACCAAACAATAATATTTATCTATATATGGTGCAAAAAAGAAAAAAAAAACAAACAAACAAAGAAAGAAAGATAAAAGCAACGTGGTGGTTAATTTCCCTCTCATCTTCTTTTTCTCCTCTAACTATAAGATTAATGTAACTAGTTTCCCTATTAAACAATTTGCACCATTAAGTTTTGATCTCTCACAGAATATTTTTTAATTTTTTTTGTTTTTTTGACAATTTTAGCTATTTTATCATATTAAATTTGAATACTTTAAATTTAATTTTTCATCTTTTTTAATTTAATATTTTAATTATAATTTTATAAGACATCAAATCTAAACCATCCAAATTAAGTCATTATTGGTTACAAAGATTTTTTTTTTCAATGGAAATTGGTTACAAAGTTTTTGAAATTTTATTAGATATTGCATTGCAAGGTTTAAGGGGTACTAAGGTATTGATCTAATTTTTAAATCCCACTTAGTGCTTAGTGTTCTGATTATGGGTTTGTTAAGTTTAGTGACCCAAATTAGAATTTGGGTTTTTCATATGGCTTTTAAAGGGATTTTTTCCATAATTATTTTTATTTTAAAAAATCACTATTTAAGAAAATCAAATCAGGGAAGTCCAGATCTGGTAAAGCGCTTAGCATGGAAACCGATTCCATTTAATTTATTCATTTCATAATCAGTCCATATCAATAATATGTAAAATTTAAAGGAAGTTTATATAATGAATAATTTTTTTTTTCAAAATTCAATGTGAACTCTATAGAAATCCCGCTATAGTTATATACACAGAGTATTCAAAGAATTTGGGAATAACACATTGGGTAGGTGAGTTTAGGGGAAAAAGGTCATACGAGCGAGAAGGTGAGTTTTCAAATTTTAATTAATGATAAAGAACTGTCTCTAGAGTAAACAATGTATGGTGTGAATAATATCTCATGTTGTATATTTATTTAATTTTCAGATGTGTTGTTATACTTTATTCGTACTACATGCATTATGAATAATTATATCTGATATTGTATATTTATTTACAAGTATGTTTAAAATGAAAAGACAATGAATGATATAATGAATTAACAAACACAAGAGTAATAATAGTAATACTTAATGAAGGTAGACCAGCTATCATGAATAGTTAGCAATATTAATTTAGAAACGATACTATCGTTTATGTGAGATTATATATTATAATGTATTATATAATATAGCCCAACTAATGTACACGTTCACTGATCACTGTCCATCATCGGAAGTACGTAACTACGTAATAGATTTTTTTGAAGTGTTGATTGGAAAAGAAAAATATTGATAATTCAATATCGTTCACGCATTACAATTTTCCCAGCAAAAGACTGTGTGTACTATGTTTCTAACATGGTCACTCACAAGTGCTGGTTTATAAGGGTCTGTTTGGCAGCGATATGCGGTTGAGAGAAGTTGAAACCACCTGCTTTTTTATGTCCCTTTTTTCTGAAACGCTTGATCTGTAGAAAATGAGGTTTTTAGGGAGTCTTGACAAGCAGCGCCTTCGTTGACTGGGGGCTTCTATATTTGGAAAAAAAAATCTAGTGGGGTGTCGCAGTCCATAGCTCTCCGGTCACATGATGAGGATTGGCCAAAATCCACAGAGCATGTTTCCAGACCATGGGTCTTTCCCCTCATTGAACTAGTGGGGTGTCGCAGTCCCTCATTGAACTAGTGGGACAGTCCCTCATTGAACTGGTGGGACAATATAAAGCCAACCATCGTGCACCAATGGAGGCTATACCACGTGGTAAAAATAACTTTCTCCATCTCAACCTAAACCAAACAACCCAATATGTATCAATAAATAGCTCAATAGGAATTTTCTCAAGATTTCCATACACATATGATGATATTCAAAATATACAAATACATCTTATAATTTAAATCACATGGTTCCACAAAGCAAGTGTATAACAAAATACTCATCAATATTACTCATTGAAATAATCTATAATATCCATATATGATTTTCAATCTCATAATCATTTTACAAAATACTCACAAACACACACCAACACACATAATAAGTGGAAAGTGGTTACCTCTCGCCAAAGCTAATTATTATCACACTCTTCCAAATCCAAGAGCTCAAACACACGCCAAAATCAATCTATCACAATCAATTTACTACCGTTAATAATTTTCTAAAAATTCAAAATTATAACTTATTTACAAATTCTAATAATAATATCCTATAAAAACTGAAAATAATAATTTAGGGTTTAAATTATAAAATGACAGTTTAGTCCTTCGAATTTCATAAATGAAAGTTTAGTCCTTCAGATTTTAAACTATACCAACTAAAATTTCAATAATATCTCCATTAACCCAAATAAATTATTTAATCTAAATTTAATCGGTTTAAAAGTCCAAAATAACATTATTTATAAGTTAGTTATATAGAAAATTCATTATAAAATCTTATATCAACTAAATAACAAAAATTAACTGATTAAAATTAACTATTAGTTATGTACTATATTCTTATAGTCATATACTGACAAAACTCAAACTTGTCCAAAATTTTAATCCTAAAATATTCTCTAATCAATATAAAATTAATATCATAAGAAAGAGAAAATTATTTAGAAAATATTTTATAAAAGAAGTTTTATAATTAGAAGAGATTTTGAGTACCTTATTGATCCCCGAAGAAATGAAAATACTCCTATCAGAGCTTTACCCGTCACCCTATTACACAACATTTCACGCAGAATTTGCGTGAAGTGTGTGTGAGGAGGGGGAGGTATATAAATACCTCCTCCTACCTCTTTTTATTATTTTTATTATTTTTTTTTATTATTTATTTTTTCTAAAACGTGTGGCACCGTAGGTGCCACACCTTGATTTTCAAATGTATTTTCAAATGTGGGGGGCGCCGCCCCCCACGTTTTTATTATATATATATATATTTTAATAATATAATATAATATATTATATTATATAATAATATTATATTATATTAATATTATATTATATAATAATATAATATTATATTATAAAAAAATAATATTTTATTAATTAATTAATTAAATTTTTTTTCTAATATTTATTTATTTATTTTTAGTACTAAAAATTACCTAATAAAAATGATAATTTTTTCTAAATTATAATTATATCCTAAAAATAAAAATGAGGATGTTACACGACGACTATCAACATATGGATTTAGTACTTTATCATCATCATCTATCACTATTATTATTATTCATCATTCAAGTTCTTGGTTTTAATGACATTGTTTGTTTTTTATAAAGGCACTTGTACAACGATCTATTACTGGGCACAGAAATGGAGCATAGATTCGTATTTGTCAACCTACACCTCCTTGGCCAGCATATAGGGAGTAATTTGGAAACACAATCTAATGATGTTAAGGACCGGTTCATGTGGAAAGTAGCCCCTAATATGCTCTTTATTGTGCCATACAATCCAGGGTAAGTTATTTGCGACAATATTTTAATGTATGTTATTTTTATTCTTTCACTTTTACCATAGCATTATTGTCGAAGTAAAATTTTCAAAATATTTTAGGGCACATTGGATTTTGATTGTGATCCATCCAACGTTAGCTAGAGGCCCTAATATTTTCTATTTGGATCCTCTAGAGGCTGGTTATCCAAAGAACCGGCCTGATATAATGATTATAATCAATAGCTAAATGTATAGATGTATGTGTAAATATTTGCGTGTGTGATTATTGAAAAACCAAAATTAATCAATTACTACTTGTTTTGTTAGTGCATTGACCGCCTATAGACGTCATGTTGAACTGAGCTATTCTAAACACAATGACCCAGTTAATGCCTATACCTGGAAAAAGATTACGGTACTTATATATGAATTTACTCAAATTTTGTTATACAAAAATTTTTCTTGAAAAATTGATTTAATTATTTCATTGTATTGTTGTAGTGCTCATTCCAACCAAATAATAATGATTGCGGTTATTATATCATGAAATTTTTGAAAGATGTAGTTACTCATCATCTAAATTATGTCCCAGTGAAAGTAAGTTTTTATACTTACAGTTCATACTGTGTTTTAAATTTAATTGACAATTGTCTAAATTAATTGATTTTTAGTGATTTTAATTTGTTCTATGCATGATTTTTATGTTGTATTATGAAGATGGACATTGTGCCCAATTGACTAACTAACAAGTGGGTGAAATCATTGAGGAATGGTGTGAACATATAGTCAGGAAAATATTAGCTAATATTTAGGTACATACGTTAGGTTGTTTCTTGCCTATTTCTTGCGTTGCTTATTCTCTCTAAATTAGTTGTATATTACAATTGTTACATTGTAATTACATAAATTTAGTACTAATTTTATGAATTAGTTATGTGTTATTTCATTCTAATTTGGTTTGTTTTTTTACTGTTGATTTGTATTTTAAATTGTTGTGGATCAAACTGGCTTGAGTTCAGGAAAAAGAAAATAATTATGTAAAATAATATTAAAACAAACTCTCTACCTCTTATAGGGGGCTTCTACGGGGTTGGAAGTTTGGGACTTCCTATGGGACTTCCAATGGAAGCGCCATAGGAAGTCCTAGACCTCCTATAGCACTTTATCAGGGAAGCGCCATAGGAGGTGCCTAATTCCTATGGCACTTCCCCGTAAAAACACCATAGGAAGTGTACTTAAAAAAATAATAAAAACACAAGCTATGGCCCTTTTAGAAATTCATCTTAACTTATTTTTATAGCGTTGGAAGCTATGACATTTCCTAAGTGCTATAGTATTTGTAAAAATAAGCGTCATTTATTGTGTTTTTTGTAGTAGTGAGTCATTATAATTCATGAAATTAATTAAGATATAATTTTCCTGATTAATAACTTAGAAGACAAGAAGGAGTACACTTAACTTCCTAATTAGTAGCCACGTTAAACCACTATAAATAAAATATGCCTCCCTCAGTTATAATCATCCATGTTATTAAGCTATATGGAAATTTCTTCTCTCCTACCATCTTTCTTGTTCTGGTAACCTAATGTGTCAATCCTAATGCTCTAGTAGTATAATAATTGTGTGAGTATTATTATTATCGAGTTATGGAGTACTAGAGCTTCGACCCGGATCCAAACGTGGATTCTCCCCGATATACAAGTCTATTCTCCCTCCTTATTTTCCTATATTGGTATCAGAGCCAATTGATCTTAAGGCTGTGATTATTCTATGTAAATAAACATGTGATATAATTTATTTATATTCTCATCATAATTTTTATTTCCGTTGCACAATCATATATATGTGAATATATGATGTTAATATATACCTATTTTCTTCTTCTTTTTCCTCTCTCATTTGCATGCATATATATGATCCATTTTTCCCCCTGTCATATTGATATGCATGCATATATATAATCTCTCTTCCTCTCTTGCAAATGAATATATATATGGATGTGTATGTGTATAATATCCTGAATTTTGGGACCAGAGGCTAGAGAATAAACCTGAATAAAGTAGACTACCAATCCCATTTTAGTAACAGACCCAGGAAGGAATAATAAATAGAATGACTATTAGAAATGAAACCCGGAATGAAGTATAAATTTCAGTGTGAATTAGTTGAGAGAAAATACTCAATTCTTTTAGGATGTGCCAGGATATTCTATTAAGAGAGAAAAACACGTGGGATTAAGACCAAAATATTTTAGAAGGAAGAGGCAAAAATACCCTTAATTTTTTAGAAATATGCACATGGCACCATATATTTTTGTCGGACGCAACAATGCGTATAAACAGTGCAAAATAGTAATCCCATTAACAGAGTTAAAGTGCAGTCATTTCATCAATATGTGGGTTCATATTATTATTTTTAAATGATTATTTTAATATAAAAAAATCCCCACCTCCCTCCCCCACCAAATACGTACTATCTGCAATTGAGACAATGGAAGGTGTGCCTAGAGATGGAAAAACGATGGGGGAGATAGTTTTGAGAGGAAGTGGGATCATGGTGGGATATTATTAAGGATCTGAAAGAAAGATCCAAAGTGTTTCAGAATGGGTGGTTCAGAACAAGGGATGTCAAAGTTGTGCACCCAGATGGTTATCTAGAGATCAAAGAAAAGTCCACGAGTGTGATTATCTTCGACAAAGAAATCATTAGCAGTGCCGAGGCGGAGAATGTTCTTTACAAGCATCCGAGGGTGTCGGAAGCTTCGGTGGTATGCCTCATCCAAAGTGGGGAGGAATTCCCTGTGCCTTCATAGCTCTGGAGAAGAATGAATCAGCAGGGAAGAAGTCAAGCAACAACGATGACGTGAATGACATAATCGGGTATTGCAGGAAGAGAATCTCACACTTCATGGTTCCGAAGGTTCTCAAGTTCATGGACCAGCTGCCAAAAACTTCAACAGGTAAGATTCTCAGGTTTGAATTGAGGGCGAGGGCGAGGGAGAAGGCGCTTGTTATGTCCGAAGATGTACAGAGTACAACATCGTTTGGCTCTGCTCGAGTTGATCGGAATTAGAAGGATAATAGTAAGAGGGGTGGTGATTACAGTAGCAAACAAGTTTTGGCACTTTATCGACTTTGATCATTGAGGGACAAAAACAAAGTTGTTGTGTGTTGTGCACATGATACGTAGTGTGAAGTTGGAAGTGGGCGTATTTGCTTATTTCGATGTGGTTTCCATGTAAACAATCTTAAACCCTGCTAGCCGTTATGGAGTTGTAGAGAGAGAGAGTTGAGAGCTGAGAAATTATTGAGAGAGAGAGAGAGACGGAGGGAGGGAAAGAGAGAGCGTGGGGATTTTTTATCAAAATAATCATTTAAAAATAATAATATGGGGAATTATTATTTTTGCACCATTTTAGGAAGTACATAGGCATTTTGCATCGAGATAGATTATACACAAAAATTCATAGGTATTTTTGGCCTTTCACCTAATATTCTATCTTATATTTCCAATAGGCTGCTAAGACAGCTAACATCTCAATGGAACCAAAAGAAAATACAGACATCAAATTGAGCTATTCTTTAAAAACTTGTCAAGATTCTCATGCTAGTTCTTTCCTCATAAAAGGTTAAAACAAAACCACTTATTGACCTCTTTTACAAATCTCTTCACCTGTAACTGCACATCCCATTACCTGCAATTCGATTGACCATGACAAGATTAAACATCTTATTATCTGACATTTTTTAGATCCAAATTATGACACAAGAGAGAGAAAGCATGGTACGTACTGGGATAAGTTAGAACAAGGTGGCCAGAGTTTCTGACGTCACAGTATGGAGATCCCAAAGTAGTCATCAAAACATGAAACAGTGAAATGTTTGTATAACTCTAAAAGCTCTGTGATGTTGATGAATATTATTGCAGGAATACGAGAAGAGCTGGTGTGTGGCAAAGTCTTCAGTAAGCAAAGCAGAACTGTGAGTTCAATTATAGAATACGCGTGCAACAGTGTTGGGTTCATAGAACAGACTTTTTCTATCGTCTTACACAAGTCCCCCAAAATATTGCACTCGTATTACATATTCGATCTCACTTCTGCTTCGCTTGCTGAAGCCTTCGCCACACACCACCTCTTTTCATATTCCTACAATAATCATCAACAACATCGCAAGGCTATATAACAGTTATAGAAGCATATTGTGTTACTTGTTTTTAATGACTAGTTTTATTTCAAAACAAGTTTCGTTCATTGTCCCAAATTGAAGCTGCAATTACAACGTTAATAAACCACCACCATCACATTAAGAAATGCAGAATCCGTACCCTTTATCATCAATATACTGAAAGAGTTTCATCTGATTAATAACATCTTTGTTGCTCTGGAATTCCACTGCAACACTTTCTCCAGACCATATGAGTTAGTAGGTGCTCCGGCACAATCAGAGAATTGTAAGAGGGCCTCCAATTCTTCTTATAGAACGTACGAGAATACATGATCATGATTGACACAATGCTATCATCATAAGAATATTCTAGAGCATGAAATTATTATTATATAAAATTAAACTATTAAATTTGTTTGATGTAATTAGTTTTGATGATGTCAAATATTAAGAATAAAAAGTTTACATCATGTATTTATCTTATACTTTGACTAACAACTATGTTTAATGTGAAATATATTGTAGTCTAGTCAAGAAAAAAGAAAGAAGATATCAAGTTAGATTACGGTGAATGGTCAAACAGAAGAAGATTAAAAAGCTATTGAACAAAGAAGTTGTTAAATATAGGGAGAAATCAATAAAGTAAAGGAGTTATTGAGTTTGATTATTAGGAATGATCAAGAAGAATAAAAAGGAAGAAGAGAAGAGATTAAAAGAAGAACTTGTAAAATATAATGGGAATATCAAGTTTCAAGTTCTTAGATTTGGCCTTGGAGGTTTTTATACTGAAATGCAAGTTGGAATGGCTTAATCGAAAATTAAAGTACCTTATATTAAAGTTATATCAACTTCACTCGAGTGATACTTCATTATCACTCAGTGGCACCTCCAGAAGTGATTTTCACGCATATCACTCAAGTGATTATTCAATTACAGCATACTCTATTTAGCTTTATTTTCGTTCAGTATGACAGAACATATCTCCCCAACCACAAGTCTGATGGAGCTTAAACTTGTTTCATATTCGAATCATTTGGGAGAATCATGGTTTCTTGGTTTCTCACATACTGTATTATAAATTGTTATAAAAAATAATATATCTAAATTTGCATTTTATAATATTTAAATTTAAAGACTAATTAGGAAATTTCTTAAATAGGAAAAGTAGAACTTCAATAACTTAATCAAAGAACTTTGATAACTTAATCAAAAACAGAATATTAATTTAACTTATCATGATATATATAAAAAATAAAAGAAATGAAACTTTCATGGATCAAAAAATCATACTTAACAACATTTAATACTCTAAAATGACAAATTAATTCAGATAAAAATGATAAATTAATTATCAATTCAAAATTAAATTAGTTGGATAGGATTTTAATTCTTATTTCTTAACTCATTAAATATCTGTTAATTTATTTTTTACAAGATTATAGTGAAATCTTCAAACTATTTAACTTGAAAATTGGATTAATATTAATTTCAAATCAATGTTTCACAATATGTTCAGTCAAATATTATCACTTTTATGTCATGAAAAAATATTATCAATTTTAATTTCTAAGTATAATCTAAATTAATTTGATATTTTGTAGTTCAATGAGTTGAAGAAATTATGAAACATAGTAATTAGGATTTTTTTATCAAAGTAATTGGGATTCATGTGTAAGACCTCATCTTATTATTGATATTGCTCAGAGTAGCAATTACGTAGCTCAGTGGGCACATAGAAATAGCATAAATATACTGATACATTAAAACAACATTACTTGATTATATACAGAATTCCCCATAGGGGTAAACAAAGTAATTACAGACCTTAAAAAAATAGAAAGGTATTCAGATAACCAACGCCTCCTCTCGCACTGGCCCGGAACCTCCAGTTTCTGGAAATTACTGTTCTGCCCTTCGAGCGACTGCCTACTGCTGAAAACTTTATACATTTATGGAAATGGTGAGATTTGGAGAATCTCAGTAGTAACATACTTTTAAATATATAGAATGCGAAAATAGATATGTTATGCCATGTCATGTAAGATGATAGAAACTATGTGTACACTTGCCCAAGAACAAACAATAAGTCTGCACCTTGGTCTACTAGGCGCCCCTGTTGGGTCCCTGACTACAACATGGCAGATTGGTGTGTCAAAGACACTAGCTCATGTTACAGTGAATGACATATACAACATTTAGTAATCACATAGTATACATAAGAAAAAGTTACTACTTGGAACATGCCCTTTCCTTGCTTGTCAATTGGTCCAGCTCCGTCTTCGGCTCGGGCTATCAGTATATCCTAAAATTACAAATTTAGGATATATGAGTTATTATTTATTCATAACTCATATTAAACTCATTGTGTTGGTTATCTTGACTCAAAACCACAAAATTACCAAAATACCCTTGGGAACCTGGTCTAAGCTCCTTTGTACCCGGTCCAATTATACTTCACCAAAAATTATGACCTGGGCTAATCCTACACAATTTTACGTGTAGAATCCATTTTTGACCTCAAATTAGTCAAAATCAGGCCCAAATTATAAGTTTACCATTGGCAGCCCCTAACTTAGGGTTTTAAGAGTAGTTTGGTCATTTCGCATATTAGGGCTTTTCTCACTTCACAGTCTACATGAACCCTACACAATTTTCCCTTATAAACTCAATGGAACCATCAAATTGATGAAATTCCAGACCAAAAAAGATGAAAATTCCCCTGGACCAAATCTGAAAAATTAAGGGAAAATGTTGTTTCTTGATTTTAAATCTATAAACCTCCTTCTTTTCACCTCTAATCGCATGTTTAATCACTTAAACACCTATACCCCATGATTATTAGAAAATTGGGCAGCATAACTCCTTAGGTTTTGAGCTTCCCAAATTTACAAAATCAAGGAAACAAAACCAAATCAACCACCAATCATCATCAACAAGCAAGAATCAACAAGAGGAGCAAGGTTTATGGCTTTATCTTTGATTTCTCCTCTTTATCTCTCTAAGATGTCACTGTTCACCATCTCGTCTCTCTTGAGTTGTCTTGAAAAACATGGATTTGAAGGAGGAGAAGAGGTTAGAAGTGGTTCCAAGGTGATTAGAGAACAAAATCACTAAGTTTTCATGCCTCTTACCTTGATCTTTGCTCTTGTGCTTCTTCAAGTGTTTGGACTCACTCTCTCTCTATTTTAACTTCAGCTGAACGAAATGAAGGAGCAAAGAGAAGAGATGATGATTTATTCACTTAATTCCTCTTGCTTTTGGCTTTACAAGTGCTTATTTTTAATTGATCCAAGTTTGCTTCTTTCTTGTATGATATTATTAAATAAATATCTCTTCTTTTTTTTATTTCCCTTTGTCTACCGAAATTAAGGAGGCAAGAGAATGGTTAATGCCTCTTGAAATATCTACTTCCTTTTGTTTTAATATTATTTTATGACTTTTTGACCACATGTATGATTTACTTGGCTATTTTTTTTACTCTTGAATTAATTATGGCCAAGCAATTTGATTTACTTTTCTCTTCCCATTTGACGTCAAGAGGGGCTGATGAAGAAGTCAAGGAATGCTTTTGACATATCTCTCATCTTGCAATTTAACTAAGATTACTTGTAGTTGCAATTTTTGACTAAATTCATTACCTCTTGAATTATTTTGGACTAAGTAATTAAATTCCTTTTTCTCCTTGCTAGTTGACCGAATTGCTCCCCAAGAAAAGAGAAAAGTATCAGCTTCTTGCTTTATTGGTCAAATGACCATTTTGCCTATACATTTATTTTTCATTTTCGCATCTTGCTGAAAACTTAGTAGAATTTTCAATTCATATATAATTGAATAGATATCCAATTGGGGTGGTTCCAAAATCCATGTGACCCTTATTAAGTATAGTTTTAAGAAAAAATATATCATTTAGCCAATTAAAAGCTCAACATTCCCAGAATTATTGTTTTTGGACGCTGCCACTAAACATCACCAGTTTTTCTGGGCTAATTTCAAAAATACATAACTCTTTGTGTACAGCTCCAAATGACTTATATGACCTATAAAATTAAATTTTCATAAGTCTACTTTCATTATCGAAAGTTTCATAATTTTTCGACATCATTTTCCCATTGAAAAATGTCACACAACATTGCTGCCTTGCTGGAAAAATCACTGGCAGCAAATCTCTTTTGTGTTCCAAATATAATTATGTTGTATGTGACCCATAATTGCCTTATTTTATCACTTATTGTGCTCTCTAATTTTCCATTTAATTCTCTTTAATTTTAGGGAATAAAATTATTTCTTATTGGGATACTTGCTAAACTGGGGCTTAGTAGTCTATTTGAGTCAGGCTTATTCTCAATCCTCTTGTCTCAAAATTTGGGGTGTTACATCATGTATCACTAGAACGTTATAGCAGGATTACTATGGATTAAAATAAAAGTTCAATTATGAAGTTCAAAATGTATTCTTTTGTTAGGTACAAGTATTTTTCTCTTGTTAGCCACTAAATATAGTCATATATCTCTCTCGTAAGAACCACATTATAAGATATTAGCCCTTTCAATTAGGCCTAACTCTCATTGATTCATATAGCTATCTCAATAATATTAAATTTTTCATTCATTATTCATATAACCATAATTATGCAAGATACAATCCAAAACTTATTAAACCGTATAGATATTTCAAAAAAAAAGTATTTATATTGTGATTCATATAGTGAAATGATAGATATATAGATACATCCCATTGCATTAATCAAATAGAGAAGAGAAAGAAGAAAGAGAGAAAAAGAGAGGAGAGAATGCAGGAAAATTGGGAAAATAAGAATATAATATTCTTATTCAATTAAATCAAAGCTCAACACATTTCAAATAAGCAATTAAATAAGCATATCTTATAAGAATAAAGTTACGAAATACCTATTTACATAGTATTTTAGAGGGGGGAAACTACATAATACTTAATCTGATAAAAATTATAGGGAAATAAATCAAAAAATCATTTTAAAATTGTAAAATTCTAAATAAGATATTTCCCAAAATATAAGTTATGAATTGCTTATCAAGTTTCATTATTCCCTTATCAACTTTTGGTAACAAACTTAGTTTAGGATTCTGCTTTTTCAAAGTTCTGTTTCTATCTTTTTCCCAAAAATATATTAGATAAACATTCACAACTAACATTATATTTAAAATTATTTAATATTTTGGACAAATTTTTAATATGAAATATTTTTTAATATGAAATATTTATTGTTCTCATTATACTAAATAATAGCTTTTAAACTTGAAAAGATAAAAAAAATGACTTTTGGCAGTGACATCAAAAAGTTGCCGCTGAATGTCTTACTTTCAACGGCAATATTGATGGTCACCGTTGAAAGTATACTTTATGCAGCGACAAAAGAAAGTAGCCACTGAAGACTTCACCTTTCGGCGCGAAAACAATTGTTGCCACTGAAGACTGTACCTTTCGACAACGACAATAAATGTCACCATTGATAGTTATACCTAGTTGCCGCTTGTACAATTTCAACAGTGACCCTCATTATCACGGCTAAAAGTAGGTTTTTCTTGCTGTGATTGTTATGACATTTAGTTTTATTATATTCTTAATTTTTTTTAATTTAATCCCTCTTTATGAAATTAATTCGAATATAATGTGTGGCATGGCCTTGCACATTGTCAGATCATCTACATCTAGTGTGCATGTATATTAATTTTCCCCCTTATCTAACTCTTCGCCATAAGCAAGGGAGACACACACCCACCATATTGCCCACCTTGATGTTTGAACCCACAACCTCTCATTTAAGAGAGGTGTGGTTTGTCAATTGAGTCAGGAGCAGCTCCTCTCCTCTACTTTTCATATCCGTTGTGGTCTGCTGTCATGAAAACTTTTATTCAATTCAGGGACACTAACACACACTACTAGAAAAAACACTTTTAACGTCCATTTTTTGGGATTTTTAACGTCCTTTTATGGGGGAACGTATATGTCAGTGACGTAGTAAATTTGGACTTTAGACGTCCTGTTCAAAGGGATGCCTAAAGTGAGGCTTTAGGTGTCCCTTCTTTGAGAAGGGACGCCTAAAGGCAGAACTTTAGGCGTCCCTTTTTACAAAAGGGATGTCTAAAGACAGTGTTAAATTTTTTATTATTATTTACTTTAAGCATCCCTTCTAGGAGAAGGGACACCTAAAGTTGACATTAGGCGTCCCTTCTAGGATAAGGGACACCTAAATCCAAGCTTTAGGCGTCCCTTCTAGCTTGAAGGGGCGCCTAAAGTTTTTTTTAAAAGGATGCTATTTATATTGTTTCTGCCCATACTGAAAGCGATGAACAACAGTCTCCTTACATAGTAAGGAAACATACAGCAAGCAGTATATAATTATCTCCTACAACATACAGCAGTAAGGAAACATTCATGCACAGTGTTGTCAGAAATGTTGTCCACTAAACAACTACATACTAAGTTAACATATAGGAAACCATAAACTTTTACATATCTAGGTGTTGAAGAAGCCACCCAGCCAACAAGTCTCTAACCAAATTAATGTCTTCATATAAGTAGGCAGCATCATTATCAAAGATCTGCAAATTAATGTCTTCATATAAGTAGGCAGCATCATTAACAAGTCTCCATATGTTCTTCTCACCCGCAGTCCTCTGATTTTTACCAAAGGTCACATTGATACGTTCTATCCAACTATAAACTTCCTTCCTGGTTAATGCCCTTAGAGCAATTCCATGCTCTGGTAAGCCATTAAAATGCTTTCTCAGCCTACGATATGGGTGGAATCGATAAAGAAACCTCATGTGGTCAAGGTACACTGTTTTTTTCCAGTGCTTAAGTTGTCGGAAGTGTGTGTCTGCTTCATAGATTGAGCATGCTTTATGACCCTTCACACTATACCCTGACAAATTTTTGTATGTGGGGAAGTCGTTTATCGTGGTAAAAATCATTGCACGCAACTTGAAAAACTCCTTCTTATAATCATCGAACACATCTACACCTTCCTCCCACAACTTCTTCAAGTCCTCAATCAAAGGCGCCAAGTACACATCGATGTCATTCCCTGGCTGTTTTGGTCCAGAGATCATCATAGAAAGAATAACGTACTTGCGCTTCATACATAGCCAGGGAGGTAAGTTGTATATTACAAGGAGAACTAGCCACGAACTATGTGTACTAGTAAGAGTTCCGTACGGATTGATTCCATCTGTACAAAGTCCAAGCCGAAGGTTTCTCGGCTCGCTACCAAATTGAGGGAACATTTCATCTATCTTCTTCCACTGTAGAGAGTCGGCCGGGTGCCAAAGATATTTTCCGTCACAAATTCTCTCATCAGAATGCCATCTTAACTTCTTCACTTTTGTTGCAGTCGCAAACAAACTCTAAAACCGTGGTATTATCGGAAGATACCATATCACCTTCGAAGGTTGCCTTTTAGTTGTTGTCCCTTTTCTACAACCACCGTCTTTCTTCACTTTGTATCGTGATGTTTTACACTTAGGACACTCACTAAGACCTGCATACTCTTTTCTGTACAATATGCAGTCATTAGGGCAAGCATGTATCTTTTTGTACTCTATGCCCATCGTAGACAAGATTTTCTTAGCCTCATACATACGGTTTGGAAGTACATTATCTTCTAGAAACATATCACACAATAATTCCAGCAGTAATGTAAAACTACTATCGGTCCATCCACAAGTTGCCTTTAAGTTCACCAAATGCAATGTTCCTGTCAGTCGTGTGTACTTACTCCCAGGGTATAATGGTGTATCCGTGTCACTCCGCAAGCTGTCATATTCATGTGCCTGGGCGAAGGATTCAACCTCGGCATCGTGAATCATTTTCTCCATTCTATCTTGATCTATGGCATCCACTCCTTCCTTCTTGTGCGACGAACAATCAGTTACTTCCTCACCATGCCATATCCATCTTGTGTATCGAAGATTTATTCCATCATAAAGTAGGTGATCCCTGATAAGTAAAATATTTGCATATTTATTTTCCCTTATATGATGATTTTGTGGACTAAATTTGAGTTGAATGTAATCAATTTGGGTGTAATTAATAAATAAATAATGATTTTCTTGCAGCCATGGATAGTACCGGATTAAAAAGAATTAAAGAAGGCATTTAAGGGAAAGGTACTATTCACGCGGTACTATTCACTGTGCACTGTTCATGCGGTTCACTGTTCACTGTAGCGGTTTACTGTAGCGGACGGTTGCGGTTTACTGTAGCGGACGGTGTGGTCGGTACTGTAGCAGTGCGGTAGGTGTGGTCGGTGCACTGTAGCAAATTCACTGTAGCAAAATCACTGTAGCAGTCCGAAAATGAAGCCTATAAATAGAGCTTCTTGGCACCCTAAAATGGAGAAAGAAGGAGGAAGGAAGAGAGAGAGAGAGAGTTTCTATTTTAGAGAGAGAGTTGTTATTTTTAGAATTTACTTCTTGCATTTTTTTTACTTCTTGCATTTCTTTTACTTCTTGCATGCCTCCTACATGGATGGTTTTACCTCCTACATGGAAGGCCTAGGTAGTCCTCCTTCATGGATGGTATAGGTTGCCACCTACATGGATGGTTTTACCTCCTATATGGTAGGCTAGATTTTCCATTTTCATGCATCTTGTAGTAGTATTTTTATGTTTTTGTAATTAATTTTTATGCAATATTTATGATGTTTGGAATATATTTTGGTTTTGTTTTTAATTTTATCATGAGCTAAATTTTCCTTTTCCTAGGGTGATGACGTAGCTTATTAATGACGGATTGAATCTTAACTTATTAAATCTAGTTTTAATTTTTCTTTCATGATTGAGTTTTAATTAGTGCTCTTAATGCTTACAATTGATTGGCCACCTTTTGGATGATTTTAATATGCATGTTGAGACCGGAAGGAGATACATGTGTGTGGATCCTATAATTAAAACCATAATTTGCATATGAAATAGGAATATATTCATATGGGTTGTGTAGTCTTAATTGAGTTCCATAAATCTTAATGCATGATTGATTGCTTAAATTCATATAGGAATATATTGGGTTAGCAATTAATTATAGAATTACTTGACCTTGGAAGAGGCTAGTAATTAAAATAGGGAAACTTGACTATCAATCATGTGGAATAAATTGGACTAGAATAGATAAGTGATTCAATCCGGAATTTATTAAGTGAAATCTAATCCCTAGGGCTTTTACTCATATTTGTCTTTATATAACTTGTATTCATATTTCATCATTTCTATCTTGCAATCTCAATCACAACTAATCAACCGACTAAATAGAATTAAGATTACCAATTTTGGTACTTAGTGATCAATCCTCGTGGGAACGATACTCTACTCACTTCTTTATTACTTGATTACGACAGTGTATACTTGCACTTCTAAATACACCATCCTAAATTCGTAACAATCCCTTATATCATCAACATCCCGTCGACTCTAATTTAAACAATTGACACAAGGACAAAAATACTTTCCATTTTTTGTTGGAGTATTCCTTCTAGCAAATTTAATAAACTCTTTCACCCCATTCTCATATTCTTCACTAGTTCTCAAAGCATTCATCCAACTATGATCCATTTTTTACCTAAGCCATTCTCAATAACGCTAAAGTTTAGAATAATATAAATGACAACAATGGGATTTCCTTTTATAACTTTTTTCAAAAAAAATCGGTAGCATTTCCTCTTAAATTTAAGACATCCGAAAATTTGAATAACAAACAAGTTCAACTAAATGCAAAACAGAACAAGCAATCTGAGACAATTTAGAACACTATCAACAATAATATCCACTAATTTTTCATCATTAAACTAAAAAAATCAAAAGGAAGTGTTAAAAAATTTAGACTTATATTATTATTATTTTTATGACACAACAATTATTTTAACTTTGTAGTGAACTATATCAAGAGACATATAATGGAATCAAAATTATCATTCTACTAAAGATGAGTTTTTGTGTGCGCATATATATATATATATAACTTTGAGAGTATTTTTCATTTTTTTCATATAAAATAATTAATCTCAACAAAATCCATGAAGACATAATTATGCATATTGATAATTATAAGTGTACATGTTCAGTATTACAAAACTGAAATAGGAGAAGCAAAAATCCATACGCGATTTTTTTTTCATAATTGCTGATATTACAAAATCCATAGGCTTCAGTATTACAAAATCCGTACGGCATCAAGACATAATTGCTTATATTTGTTCATATTCCAAACACAACCTTAAATAACCATAAAAAAATTCCAGTCTACAAAAAAATGCAAAATCCATGACAATCACAAACATAGAAGATAATGGCTGCAACGTCAAAGATAAAAGGATAGGGAGGCGCGAGAGTTGTACCTTGGAGGAGGTTCACTGAAGCCTAGCTTGTCAACGGTGAGAGGGGGATGGATGAACAGCTAGCGTGGTGAGATCGATCAAGGTGGATGAGCTTCTTGAGAGAGGAGGGAGGATGAGGCCGTCGCTATAGCAGAGTTTTTTGAGAGATGGAGGACGACGGACTTACTCGTGACCGTGAGAGGAGAGAACGAAAAATTATTGAAAGCTGGAGGGAAATGAAGTAAAACTCCGGAGGGAAACAACTTTAGGCGTCCCTTATGCAAGAAGGGACGCCTAAAGGCTGGATGACATGCAAAACAATAGGTGTCCCTTCTTAGGACGCCTAATATGCTATTTACGCGTCCTTTTTCGTTCTTAGGACGCCTAAAGGGACAAAATTTTTTCTTTATTTACTTAAATGCCACCGCGTCCAATTTTTACTTCCTTTTTTTAGAAAGGGACGTCTTTTAGTGACTTTAAATCCCCAATCTATAGTAGTGACAATTGCCAAAGAGGAAGATTGTACAAGCCACATAATGAATCTAATAACTCAACAAATTTATTTTGGTTATACGAGATAATTGTTTGCAAGATGAAGGTGTAAACTTAATAACCAACTATTTTTTTTTTGGCATCCAACACAATTAATTATTTTTTGGTGTAAAAATAGACACAAACAATTTATATGTGAGCAAATATAGCAACGTCGTTAAAGAGACTTAACTTCTGTTACTTTTTACACTGTGGGTATCACCAGTCTTCTCACTCTCTATTATTTTAATATATTTTTAAAAGAATTAAGGTGTAAATTTAGCAATGAACGAATTTCTTATGGGCACCTAACACAATTATTTTTCATAAGAGCATTTACAATATAAATATGGGCATTTATATAAGAATATTTACATTAATGACCTTACTTTATTTTCTTCATAAGAGCATTTATAAGACAAATAAAGGATTTAAAAGAATACAATGAGTTAAAATAATTTTTACTGCACCCTATTGGATCAAAATAAAATTGTGTTTTGTCAGTGGAAAGACAAATATGGATATTTACAAGACAAATATGTCAATGACTAAAATTTCTTAACTCCCTAAATTCTTTTAAATCCCTTTGTTTATCTTGTAAGTGCCCATATTGTCTTGTAAATATTCTTATGAAAAATAATTGTGTTGAGTGCTCATAAGAAATTCGTTCATTGCTAAATTCACACATTAACTCTTTTAAAAATATATTAAAATAATAGAGAGTGAAAAGATTGGTGGGATCCACAGTGCAAAAAGTAACAAAAGTTAAGTCTCTTTAACAGCGTTACTATATCTACTCACATATAAATTGTTTGTATCTATTTTTACCCTAAAAAATAGTTAATTGTTTTGGGTGTCATAAAAAAATAGTTGGTTACTAAATTTACACCTTCACCCTGCAAACAATTATCTCATAGAACGAAAATAAATTTGTTGAATTATTAGATTCATTATGTGGCTTATATGTTCGCCCTCCTTGGCAATTGTGTAAGTATCCCTGAATTGAATAAAACGTCATAATTTTCATAGCAACGGACGGCAGAGGATATGAAAAGTAGAGGAGAGAAGCTGCTCCCGATTGAGTCATACACTATTGACAATCAACTAGTATGTTTCAAAGGCCGTGAAGAGCGAAGAATTTTTTTTAAGAGAGAATGCTAAGTGTGAGGTTGCAGGAACGCCTATGTGTGATAAAAAAGAGTTTATGGAAGATCTTCAAATTATTCTAAAACTGACTTATATTATGAATAAGAATATATATATTTATAGGCATTGTTTACCATTGATATTCTTAGCTTTCTCAATGATGAGGTTTATATAGTTGATAGTATATATACTCCTCCGGTCCTCATAATAAAATATATTTACCTAATTTGATTAGATTAAAAAAGTTAATTTAGTTAATATGACATATATTTTCTAAAATACCCTAGTTATCTTCCTTATTCACTCTTTCTCTCTCCTTCTTGATTATTTTTGAGGCAGCATATATCAATAGCTAGATGTAAATTATGAAAATATTGAAAAGTATGAAAACTATGTCTTATATTTATGATCAAGATCAGTTTCCCAAATGTCTTATTATAAGACATAGTTTTCAAATTTGTCAATTTTTTTCTACTTTATCCCTATTAATACTTCCTCAACAATAATATATCAAAGAGGAAATTAAATGATGGAATTAAAGAAAATGACTAGAGTGTTTTAAAAAATACATTTCATATTAACTGACTTGCTTAATCTGATTAAATTAGGTAAATATATTTTATATTAAATACAGAAGGGAGTAACTTAGAACTCCAAAAAAAGCATTAAATGAAATGTCAATTCAATTCCACCTTCAGTGTTCAGTTTCCCCTGCCTCAGTGTTCTAGGTTGTATAGTCTTACAGTACTCCCCCAATATGTTGAAGCAATATTCTATGTTCATCTTCAGCTCTTCCTCACTGGCTAAAGCCTTGGCCATGCACCACCTCTACAATCTTCATCAACAACAACATCATCAAAAGCTATACATATATAACATTATTTATAGAGGCATATTGTGTTTCATGTTTTGATGACTAGCTAGTTTTATTTCGAAACAAGTTTTAGTTTCTCTTACCCGTAGTCCTTCTGCCACCTTCTAGCTTCCTCCTGCACAGCACATCAGCTTCTTGACTGAGTTGGGTTCGTAGCAGAGCCAGGGAATGTAAAGAAATGAGCACTGAATGATAGAAACGAATAGAGACAGGAATGTATTTAATTTGTGAACATCTTTGTAATTCTCAGTGATATGAATAGTAGCTATTACAAATGAATAAAGAGAACGAAACCAAAAAATGTGAAATTAAATTTATGTTTTAAATAATGAATAATCAATAAAAAATTAATATTTAAGAATAACAGTTTTATAAAATTAATTAATAATTATTACATAATGTTTTCTCTTCTTTCCTTTTTCCCCCAACAAGTCTAAATTTGGTGTTCCAACGAGCTGGTTTCCACTTTACATTATGATAGCTAGTTTAAGGAGGGAAAAGGTCATACGTGTGACTGTGTGAGAAGGTGAGTTTTCAAATTATAATTAATGATAATGAATTGTCTAGAGTAAAATGTGTGGTTTGAATTAAAGACGGTAATATGAGTTGAACCCGTGAGCTGAACCCACTCAATCCGTTAATCGTGGTGGGTTAGGTTGGGTTGGAAAAATTGGAACCATTTTGATATGAGTCTTTTTCGCTTAAACTCGCCTAACCCAAACCCAATCCCGTGACGGGTTGGCCCTTTTTTAACTTTTTCCCCTGAAATTCTGTAAAAAGATAAAAACTAAAAAGTAAAAACCCATATAAGCGATAAGGATTTTGCCAACTCCCAGTTACAATGGAATTTTAGTCCTACTAACCCATAAAGTCTTTAGCTTATTATATCAAAGGGACCATTATAGTTTCTAAATTACATTACACACTGTTGCTAGAATATAAAATGGTTCTCTATTTGGTGTCTTAGTTTATATCCTGCAACCTGCATAGTTGTAATACAAATAAGCTTTGTTATTTATCATCTTCAGTGTATAATGATAACATAATTGAAGACAAAAGAAAAAAAAAGAATACTTATGTGGGTTGGGTTATTGTTGTTATGGTAGATTAAACTTGGCTTCGACTTGTAATTGGAACAGGAAAATATTAAACTTTTTGTGAAATATGTGCATGACGCTCTTCTTTTATTGAGTAACACTGCTATCTTTTTTTATCTGTTTCTTTCTTTCATGCTGATGAGTATTATACAAAATAACTTTTGTGATTGTGATGCAATTACTTTTCTATTTGCAGAAATAAGATGTTTGATAAGGATATGAAATGTGCAAATGAGGCCCAAACTAATGTTAGTTAAGGACAACAGGAAAAAGGCTCTCAACCAAACCAATGTAATATATTTTTCATCTTTTATGGTTTAGGCTTGCAGAAAAAATATTTCAATATATTGTTTTAAAAAAATGTAAAATTTGTAGTATGAAAAAAATAAAAAATAAAAGGAAAGAAAAGAAAACAGGTTGGCGGGCTAACCCGTCAACCTATAAGGTACGGGTTGGGTTTGCTAAATGCTAGCCTATTTTTATGCAGGTCTTTTTAGCCCAACCTAGTGGGCCGTCAACCCATAGAGGGCTAACCCATATTACCACTAAGGGTGGAAACAAGCCAGACTTCTACCCTAATAGGCCAGGCCTGTTTTGTAACAGGATGGCCTGAGCCTGATCTATGACATGTTAGAAGCCTTTTTTGGGTCTAAGCCTGGCCTGTATACATAACTGGCCTGACCTATGTGCTGTTAAGGAGGCCTAGAATTTTGAAAGATATTAACAAGGCATAAGCCTCACAACAGGCTTGGTCTAACAGGCCAAAAACAAACCTACTTTAAACAAGCCGAAAACATGCCTAATTAAACTAATAATCCAACATACATAATAAAATATGAAACTAAATACAATAACATAACAATTTTCATTACAAGTTCACCAATTTAGACCGAATCAATGTGAAACCACTGGACCTTCTCGCCTTTACATCAAATCTTTAATATAATTTCTTCTTCTCCTTCAAAGACCTTGAAAAAATTAATCAAATGTATAATATTAAAGCATAACACAATTTAACAAGCAATATGTATACGAAATTATATTATTTTAATAATGCAAAATTTATACCTTTTATTTCTTCTTTAAACCATACCATACATTTGAATCTGTAATAAATTGCTTGACAAATAATAAAAATCTGTAACAGGAAGCTTTGATGTGTGTTAAAGAAGGCTTGAAACTGAAAGTGATGATTATATATCCAAAACCACCTCCTTTTTCCAAAAAAAAAATATCCAAAACAATCTTAGACAAGAGATTTGAGAGACCAGTCACGTCATAAACAAGTACAAATAATCATATGAAATATACATCTTAACAATGTATTAACTAATTAATTTAAAGAATGTGAAGATAGAAACAAAGGTTCAACTATATGTGTGTGTCTGTCTATCTAAAAAAATGTTTGGTTAGACTTATGCTTATGCATAAGCTCAATTCACATAAATCGAGATAAAATTCCTCCACATATTTACCTCATAGACCGTAAAAGCTACCTCGTATACCGTAAATCACGATTGAAAAGCACGATTGGAAGTTTCAACCGCTATTCTAAACATCCACTAAGAGCATTGCTTTGATGAATCTGCATGGCGATTCATAAGGTGCTAGTGAAACGCTTTCTTGATATTGCACACCGTTCACGTAATGAGCTAGTGTTATATAAACATTAAGTACCTGAGATCTTATCATCAGTTGACTGTAGGCAAAAGAGTAACAAGGAAAGAAGGGGGAAAACGGATTAACAAAGTAACTTCACGGGGTCTTTAAACAGATCCTAATAGTATTCTACCAAATGCTATGATGAGGTTTTAATTCCAAATTATTCAACTACTGTGCGACACTGAAAAACAATTTCATTCATAATCAGCAATATAATCAAATCGGTGGCGATGCTGGAGCAAATCAAACCAGAAGAATAACCAGCAGAAGCATAAAAAAATGAGAACAAAATCGCAAGAAGAGAACAACATAAGAAAATCGCAAGATCAGATAAGTCGAGAAGCAAATCGCAAGAAGAAATAAATAAACTGAAAAAGCGAAATACTTACTTGACAGAGAGATGACGGAGGGAGGATGAATGTGCTACGGACTAGCGTTGACGGTCGACGATGGATGCCTGGAGGGAGAGAGGAGAGCTATGCCGTTTCCGTGCAAGACGCTGAGAGTCTGAGACTTGAAAGTCAATCTCTAAATGGCAGTGGAGTACTAGAGTCGATAGTCTAAAGATTGAAGAACAAAGATACGATTTAGGGCCTATTTGGTTGGAGGGGAGGGGATGGAAAGGAAAAATGAGCCCCTCCCCCTTATTTGGTTTAAAATTTTAAAGGGGGAGTAGAGCTAAAATCTTCTTTTCTCTTTCCTTCCCTTATCTTATCTTGGTCCATTTTAAATTGGGATCTTTTTTTAGAGGGTAGCCAAATTTTGTGCTCGATTTGTCCCCTTCGATTTTACATATTCCATCTCTACCCATTCAAAAAATCAAAAGAAAATCTACTTCTTCAATCACAGGTGAAGAACTTCTCACCTTGCTGATCCACACTGTTCTCACCGATCCGAGCTTATATTTGGTCCTTGATGTTACCGCTCGTCGCCCTTCTGTTGGTCACTTGATATTTGCTTCATCGTCTCGTTTCTTCCATTGTTGCCAACTGCGTCTAGCCCTGCTCGTCTTTTTTTTCATTGTGTGTCTTCATTATCTATTTTGTGATAAAGCTTTCTTCAACTGCATCCTCCTCTTTTTCATCAAATTTGGAGAGAGATGAGAGAACGACTGGTAGAGAAATAGAAAGAGAAGCATATTCGTATCTTAGGTGATTCTTGCACAAGAGTTGTTGCTGTTCGAAAAATTTACTGCACATGTTACTCACAGCTTTAGTTCATTCTACATGCCAAATATCAATTTTATCTCATGAGAACATGAAAATTGAAGGAAAAAAATAAAGAGAGAGAAGAGACTAACATACCGGGGCAAATCCACTTTCAGATCTGGGTCAAAGCTCCAATGTTCTATTAATTGAACATAATAATACTTATGAAATTATTAGACTACTAGAGCCTAATTAGGATTGGCACAGTAGCTCAATAGCAAGGATGCCTTATAATTAGAGGAGGCACCTCCTATTTATAGTAGTTCAATGTGGCTACTAATTAGGAAGTAATATGCACTCCTTACCTTCCAAGTTAGAAATCTGGAGAATTAATTTTCTGAATTATGATGACTTGATTCTCAATTAACAATATCATAATTAATAATAACTTATTTCTAAATCCATAATCAATGCTGATTTGTTTCTTATTTGATTAGGCTACTTGTATCCTAATCAAATAGTCTAGTTCATCAAGGGTGGACTTGGACCCAAAGTCCAATATCTCTCACCACACTTGATATGCCTTCCATCGTGCGTTCATTACTCTTTCCTGTTTCATACTTGGCGTCTTCCATGACTGCGTAGGCAAAACATCTTCAAAATTTGGTGCTTGTGACACTAGAAATCTCTTATATTGGATTAGCATCTAAGAACACCCTTTATAAATCTGTAAGCTATCTTTTTGTTGCCTCAGATGCCCCAGATTCTCCCATACACATTTCTTATGGCATATCTAATCCCTGTCGAGTTAATATGTTGATTAACTAAGATTTCCTTTCATGCACATAGTATCTGCACTTACAAGTTACACATAGAACTAGTAAGGGGTCGACCACAGACACTAGTACATCTCATGTATCTATGAGTAAATCTTTCTTTTTGACTAAACATCAATCCATCTTGACTTGGTCGCTTTCTTAGTTTTTACTAGTCTACTCTAATCGTGTATGATCATAGAGCTTCAGCTAAAGTAGTTGTCATCAAACCAAACTTTCATAATGCTACCTAAGTCTTAAGGACATCGTGGAAGGATTTTTTCTTTCTGGAACTCACACCGTAGTGAACCAGGGATCTTTCACCTACGTCCTATGTTGCAATCTTAACTCTCAAGTGTAACACCTTACATTTCTGCCCCTTTATTACATACATGAAAGCGTTTACTTATATTTTCTTAGGGGATTATTACTCATTTCCGGCTGTTGAGCCATGATTCTAACCCAATATCATAGTTAATTCTTTTTTCCATAGCGATTCTAATTATAATTCAACTTTAATATGCATCTATTCATACTATTCATACAAATATATGGGTCGTGCAATTAATCTACATACAGTAAATTAATACACATTCTTCTTCAATTCTTCGTCTTCTTTCCTTCTTGTTCTTCTTCAAGCATTCTTCTCTTTCCTATTCTCGTACCTATATGGTTGGTGGGGGAGGATGAGATTCGGGGAATCTCAGTAGTAAACATACAGACAGTGCATGTAAGATGAATGCTAGTGCATGATATGCTTGCCTTACATAGGCTTATGTTCTCATAATGATATTCTACATGCTCAATATTTCGTGCAACATACTTATGGCCACCGTAAAAACAGAAACAGAGCTTCATTCATTCATACATGCTTCACATAATCAAGCAAAGTAATACAAAAAATCAATACACAGCATAAACATCACATACATACAAGTAAGTTTACTACCTTTTGGACTTTGTGTCCTTCTCTTGTACCTTGACCCTCCAACTATTGATTCTTCTTTGTTACTTAATGGCCCTAGATAAGTAATGACATTATTAGAGCCATAAAAATTGAATGTCCAATGGGTTACATTATCCTTAAAGGCTTACTTTTACCTTTGGAGTTCTTACCAATTACATTTGGCCCCTCTCTTCCCCAAATTCGCATTGTAGTCAAAACTGCCAGCATTTTGATCAAACTTTAAAAAATCATAATTAATTATATAGAACTATAATTAAGGTGGTTTAAAGCCATATGTGAATATATTTAAGTTTTATTTTGTGAAAAAATATTTTGGTCTGACTAATATTATCATATTTTTCCCAAGAATTTGCCAAACATAAACTATTCTAGATTACCTTCTAGAAACAGGGCCTGACTTTGGAAAATCATATATTCTAGTATACTTGTCCAAAAAATACAAAATACCTATCAAATTAAAGATCCATGTCTCTAATTTAAGTCTAGAAAGTTTCAAAATTTTTGAACAAGTTTGAACCTCTGAAATACCATGTACAAATATACTATTCCAAACAGGGAAGATTATCAACATTTACTCTTTACTTCCAAAAATTCACAATTCATATACAAGCATCCAAAAATCATGAACACTTACATACCTATATAATTTTTCTGAAGGAATCTATTGGAAATCTCAAATTTGGAAAATTCCCATTCCTTCTTCATGCCTTGTTCTGATCAAAACATAACCTCACATGACAACAATTCACTATTTCACAATTTATTCACTATATTAGGTTCATATACTTCCCAAACCTCATATAACCACATGTATATGAGCAAAGAATGATGAAACCCTAAATATACTATGTAGACAAAAATTAGGGCAGCAAGGGGGATTCTACAAAACTCAACCAAACAAGACACCACATATGTCAAAATGATACTCTTGCTTACCTTTTGCTCTTTCTTGAGCTCTTTCTTTGATTCTCCATCTTTGGCTCTTGCTAGAAGACTCAAAACAAATCCCCTTGAAATTCTAAAACCATAGAAATGAAGTTCTCATCAAGGGGAACAGTGTTTATAAAGAAAATTTGAGCTCAATAGGTGATTTACAAGGTGAAAATTGAGCTAGAAGTCTTATCTAAACTCTTGTTCTTCACCTTGTCTCTTTCTCTTTCTTCCTTTCTTCACTTAGCCGACCTTGAGAGCTTGGAGAGAGAGTGTTTGATATGTTTTATTCATTAATCTTCAGCTCTCAATTCACTTGGTCGAGAATCACCCAAGAAAAAGGAGAAAAGCCACATGTCACTTAACTATGGTTTCTTGAAAATGTAGATGGTTAATTAACCTAAGGTGGTTGATTATTGGTCACACTTTCTCTTTCCTTGCCTTTGCTTAACTTGACCGATATTCTCTTGCAAAGAGGAGAAGGATTTATTGACTAATTTCCTTCTTGAAGTCTTGCTTTTTGGTCACTTTCCAAGTTGTAACCAATAGCAAGTTTTATTGACTTTTCTACTCTTCTTCTTTCTTTGCTTTTTGGCTTGGTCAAGGAGTATGCAATGTATTTAATTAAATTCTCTTTCTTTCCCTTTAGTCTAGCCAAAAATACATCATAAAAGGGAAGGAAGAATGTTGACCAATTCCCTCCTCTTGCTTCCTTTATGTCTAGCCACAATTGTTGATTTTTCAACTTGAAAAGTGAAGAAGTGTATTAATAAAATTATCTTTCCTTCTTCCTCTTGTCTTGGATGTTTTTAAGGCCTAATGGAAGAGATAAGATTTTCTTTTCATTCTAATAAATACTTCTTACTTTTGAAGAGAAAATCCTAGCCATTAGTTCTTATGTTTCAATTTTAACCTCAAGATCAAGTGGCAATTGTCTCATTTGCCCTTGATTATGGCAATATTGTTTCTTATGCTATTAGTTCTTTCAATTCTATTTTTGAATTCTTTCTAGATACTTCTTCCCTTTTCCTTTGGATCCCAGTTAGATTTCATGTCATTAAGACACATCCTAAAGGAATCATGTATTTTCTTTCGACTAATTCGCACTGAAATTCATATTTTATTCCGGCTGCAGTTTCTAATAATTCATTCTATTTTTTATTGAGACTCTTACTAAAATGAGCTTGGTAGTCTACTTTATTCAGGTTTATTCTCTAGCCTTTAGTCCCAAAATTCAGGATATTACATCAAGCACATGCAGTATGAATTACATGCTACGGTTAACGGTTTGTGGTATACGTCTATTTCTTTCTCTTTCACCGTACAGACATCAGTTCCAAAATGTATTAAACATATGAACTAAAACTTTCTTTTTCATAATATCTCTTTTGTGAAACAAAATTCTTTGCTTGGCTACAGGTCTGTATTCATGCTTCGATCCATTTTCTGTGTATATATATACATATGGATCTCATCTCAGTTTAAATGAGGTGATTCAAATACAAAGATTCTTCTTAACTATCTTATGGTGATCATTTGCTCATCTTACCCTCCATGCCTCCTGCAAAACATGGGAAGACGGTTGTTCATCTGAGTGAACCAACCTTTTATGACCTGTACAACATACAAAATTGTATACCTTACATGTATTTTTCCATAATATACATACTATTTATTTTATCTTTATATGAAATAAGTTTAAGACCTTTTATTTTTTTTGTGCCCCAAGATCTTCATTAACTCGATAAATATCAAGCTCTGGGCTTAGTAAGGGGATCTACCAACATTCTGTCAGTAGAAGGACATTGAACTATTGCTTTCTTTCTTTGAAAAATAATATCTCATAGAGATGCATAAAATGTATGTTTTACCTTGCTGTGATACTTAGAATTCACATCATAAGATGTTGTCGTTTGGATCCTTTTATCCACCATTCATTCCTAGTCTCATAGGAAATTCTGTAGCCATATGGCTCCTTGAATAATGGTAGAACATGCTCTGTGTTCTAATTCCATGAATAACAGAAATTCATTATCTATTTCTTTACTCCATTATCATTTTCCTAGGTTTTATATTGGATTATCCTTTCAAAGGTAAGTTATTGCCTTGACAACTCAATCCATGGTTATTCTCATAATCTTTTTCACAGCTGGACCAAAATAACTTCCAAGTCTAACAAAAAATGTTTGGTCTTATATACACTAATATGTATATTCATATTACTAACCATATTCTTACTATGGGACTCTATCCACTTTTTATGCATTAGATTCCTTGTAGGACTTTGAACCTCTTTAGGTTTGTGCCCTTAACTTTAAGGATTTCCATGGGTTTCCAATTTAGCATACCAAGATGCCTAAGGATTATACTTGTACTTGTCTTTGGTGGCAAAGACTATACATTCCTTATGCAATCTCCATTTATCCTGTCATTCAAATATGTTATGTTCAACCCATAATATTTCAACTCAGAATTTAAGGATAACTCTAATCATTTATTCCTTTAACTACCTTGACACTTGTTTCAGCTAAACATATGTCATTTGGCAAAGGATGACTTCACAAAGAATCATCTTAAGACAGTTTGGCACTCATGCAGTGTTCTTCGATTATCTTAAAGTTGGCAAGGCTTTTACCTTGTGAAGCCTTATATGCTACTACCTGGATGATTATTTCTACGAAGCCCTCAAGCTGCTTCATTTAAAGTTCATCATCCAATTTCAAAATTTCCAAATTGGAAAGTGATCTTCACATCACTTGATGTGATTTCAAGACTAAGCTTGTTGTCATAACCAAAATTGGTTGTTCAGAGTTAAAATTGCACAACAGGAAATATTCCCATTGTACTACCCCTTAGCTACTAAATGTTTTAGGTTTTATATGCCCCTTATGGATTGAGAATCCATTTGTTCTCAATCGCCTTTTGGCTAGGTGATGAATAAGCCTAAAACATTTACTTGGCTAATTTCAAAAAGAATCCACATCCTCTTGCATGACACTTTGTAATTCTTCTTAGCAGGTCCTTCTAGTGTCTTCTGAACATTTATAGGTAGTCATCACCACCTTCTAAATGTTAAAGAAAGCATTCAATCTATTAGGGAATTTATCCCCTTGTCGTCATTTATTGAATGACATTTTGCTCCGAGGTGGATTTCATAGGATTCTCTTTCCTATGTATGGGTGAGGTATTCTTCTTGTAACTTACCTCTTACCTCTTTCATTGTGAAAATGGTCTCAACCCTCCCACTCAGATAAGTGAACTTAGGAACACTTAGTTATTCCTTGTCATTGTTAACATCTTAAAGAGATTTTTGTATGATCAATGCTCGTTTCCTACTAGGAAATTTGTGTTCTATGAACGTTGCATTCCTTAGTTCTCTCAATCACTGAGCCGTCATCATTTTCACTTATGAAGACATATCATTTCAAATTCTCAAGTCATCTCGTGAAGACATACCTTTTGTGCCTTGGCCCCAGTCTTCCATACTTATAGGAAGAATTATGGATATTAAGTTACTGACCCTTATGGTCTTAATGTATTTAGGCCTGGTTTGAGGTTTGTCCAAAACTCATAAGACTTGGTTGTAACTGACTTGGAGGGTATTTGATTAATTGTAAAGATAATAGATGTGAGTTTATATGCCAACATATAGCTAGTAGTTTTACTTGTGCTATTGTTTACTTAACCATGTAAAGGAGAGGATTATCTCTCTATTTCAACAACTTTATTATGTTGAAGGGTTCTAGATATTAATAGTTGCCTAACAATCCCTTTCTTGTACACATAGCATCTTGAACTAATCAAGCAGGTGTTCTTATCCTTTATTAGTTTAAAAGTCTTGTCACTTTAACATAACTGTATTTCTAGTAAACGTCTATGACGTTAATGAAACACTAGGCTCTGTGTGCTACCCTCCCTTTATTAGTTCACAAATGTCATAGTTTGCTAATTGCAGAGGATGTGTTCTCAAATGGTTTCCTTATATTTATTGCCAGTTAGACTAAGTTGTCAACTAATCATATGGATAGTCATCCTTTAGCACACATTACTTAGCAAATTCTCTTTTACTAGTTTGATCATTCCTTTTGATCAATATGTGCATGTGGCAAGAAATGGAATTGTTATCCCCAAAAGGAAACATCAAATTCAATAAAGGATTTGATAGTCATAGTCTCATCGATCTTTAACTAAAGAGATAACAAAGATGTGATTTTGTCGTTAACATATTGCATAGAGTGGATCAAGGTGGTTTATCTATGCAGAGTTAACATGCAAGTTCTAACCCTTTGATTCTTTCTCTTTATTTATTGCTTTACATCCGACATGAAGCCATATGCTTCTATGAAATATCCACTACTTATGTGGATTATTTCTTCTACAACCCTTAAAGGATTATCAATGTAGCATTTCATCTTTGTAGAAAACATTTTTACCTTCTCTAGATCACGTTTACTTCATAGGTTTCTTGCTTTTAGGTTTAGAGGATGAATCTTCCCACTCTTTAGCTAAGTTCATTTAACTGATGGATCTCAGATCCCTCAGTCTTTCATGCTCAAGTTCAATGTGGTGAACCACATTGCCGAAGGTCACGATGCACATATCATGGGTAGTATTCTCTTTCGTATACTCCTATTCGAAGCTTACTCCCACTCTCTGAGAGACATAGCTTACTCCCACTCAATGAGAGACGTTTATCACAACACATATGTTGTTTGTTAGAAAGAACTTGGCTTATTTGTGTCAATATCTCAATTTGACATTTGTCTTAAGTGTTCCCTAAACGACATGTTAGGACTTCATACACCATATTAAAACTTAACTTAGCTTTAACTTTGTGGAAGAAGATTGTCAATTTTATCACCTTCCAATGCTATCCACACTATCTGGATAAAGTTATATTACTCATACTGGCATAAATATGAGTAATCTTATTCTTTCTATGCTTGATAGCATAGGCTTTCTATTTCCTTCGGAATGCTTCAGCCTCTAGATACTGAATAATAGTTGGTATGATGTCATTGACATCTCATTCTTCCTGAATGCAAGAGATTTAAGAGTTTCTACTCTATTGATATCTTTATCGAGCTTATCCTTATAAGCTCAATCAAATAGATTTGGACATAATTTGGTCACATAGACAATTATGGTATACAAATCATATTTGTTTGTTCAAATAAGACATAGGATAATTAGATAATAAGTTTACTAGTTTCATGTTCAGGAGACAACTATGTTGACTCTCATCACACTCATGTTAGTTAGCTCATCACCCTTTTAACCATGGCCATTATTGAACACATACCCCTTTAGATTTCTAGATGCGTTCCAGAAACTTCCACTCAATCAAAGCAGTTATTATAACAAGACAGTAACATAATAACAACATGAATGTTCATGAAAAGAAGAGAATATGCTCAATTCAATTCTAAAAATTCAAGGAATATAAGCATAAATTCAATGAAGAAAGAATATTCAAGACACATAACAATTTGCCTCATATTGATGTCTCATAACGGGTTCTCTTATAGGCCCTTCTGACCATATGAACTCATGTAGCATCTTGCTACGATATCAAACTCCTCTTAGCCATGTTTACATCTACTTTCTTGGATGTATTTGTAGCATACCTCCCATTTGATGAGATGATTCCTACATCTCTATCTATCTTGTCATTTGTCACAACATTTGTGATAAAGGGTTGACTCATAAGTCACTACTTCAATTCTAACTGATTCAATCTAGTTAGAAGCTATGGAAGACTTATATTATTTAATAATTCAAAGTTGCTGCAAGTTTCAGGTTTTATTTCTAAGAATTTAAGTCAAGGTTAGATAGGATCTTGTATTCAAAACTCATTTGAGTAATTTCCCATTTTAAAATAATCTTTTAACATTAACCTTATGTTGCAGCTGAAATACTCTTAATAAGTAAACCACCTAATCCCAAAAAACAATAGAATCAATATAGACTTAATTTCAACATTTTTAGGAATCTCTAAGTGCATATAAACACATTTTTGACTTGAATCATATCCAAACATGCTTCAAATATATGCAAATTATATATAAAATTGAAGCTCTTGAATTTAGGGATTTTTAGGAATAAACCATGTCTCAATTGAAGGTCCCACGCGCCCACACACATCTCTAAAAGGTGTCTGGATCAAAATATCCTAAAAAAATTAGAAAATTCCAGCGAAGTCTACTCTCAGCAGAGGCGCGTGTATGACACGCGCTACCCTACGATCATTAGTCGGCAACACATGCCAACTTCCCTAACTTCACGTGTCGTCTTCTCTTCGACAGTACCTGCCACGTGTCCAAACAGTGGCCCTAAAGGGCCCCATACACCACTTGTCAATTTTCTGATTTTTTTTAACAGGTTAAGGTTGACAGTTGACCGATCAATAGTCAGCACTTGATTAAGACCAAATGACATGGTGTTGATGTGGTGCTGACATGTCTCGGTCTACGTAGCTGATCAAGGATGACGTAGCCTCAATGACGCTTTACTGAACACTGATGTGGCTTGTGTTGATTGGTCTACATGGATTAGTTGACCGATGATGTGGAGTGTTGACTGCCACGTCATTATCTTCAGCCTCCAACCTAGTCAACTTGACCCGATTGGAGCTCTAGCGGATCATTGTGACCCACAAACTTTGAAAAGTCATATCTTCCTCATTTTAGCTCCTTTTTTCGCATTCTTTGTGTCATTAGAACCATCACTGAATGAAATAAAAATCCATGGATTTTGTTTAATCTAAAAACATATTTTTCTAATATCAAATTTTGAGTGAAGTGGCAGCGATAACAAGTCAACCCGCCAACTTCTTTCCTTCGTTTCTCCTTCATCCAAACTCTGTTTGACTCGTTCTAAGTGTCATTGGAATCGTTTCTTCTAGCTCTATGATAAGTAAAATATTTGCATATTTATTTTCCCTTATATAATAATTTTTTGGATGATATTTGAGCTTAATATAATGAATTTGGGTGTAATGGATAAATAAATAATGATTTTCTTCTGACAGGCCGTACAACACCATATTAAGAAGATATTAAAAAGGAATTTTTAAAGGGATGGTACTGTAGAAAAATAGTGTTCACACGGTACTGTAGCAAATATGGGCTATAGCGGTACTGTAGTAAGGGCACTGTAGCGGTCGGTGAAGAAGTGGGTCGGTGCGGAAGTATGTTAGCGTAGAAGTGGGTCAGTGCAAAAGTGCATTTTCACAATTCAAGTGCGTTTTACTGTAGCAAGTTAATGTATCAATGTAGTAAAGTTACTGTATCATCCAAAAATTAAAGCCTAAAAATAGAGGTTCTTGGCATCCTAAAATGAGGAAGAAGAAAGAGAGAGAGAGAGAGAGAGAGCTTCTATTTTAGAGAGAAAATTATTATTTTAGAATTTATTTCTTACATTTTTTACTTCTTGCATGCCTCTTATATGGATGGTTTTACCTCCTATATGGAAGGCCTAGGTAGTCCTCTTTTATGGATGGTATAGGTTACCACCTACATGGAATGTTTTACCTCCTATATGATAGGCTAGATTTTTCATTTTCATGCATCTTGTAATTGTATTTTTATGTTTTTGTAATTAATTTTTTATGCAATATTTATGATGTTTTTAATTTATTTTGGTATTATTTTTAATTTCATCATGAGCTAAATTTTCCTTTTCCTAGGGTAATGATGTAGCTTACTAATGACGGATTGAATCTTAACTTGTTAAATCTAGTTTTAATTTTTCCTTCATGATTGAGTTTTAATTATTGTTCTTAATACTTTCAATTGACTGGCTACCTTTTGAATGATTTCAATATGCATGTTTAGACCGGAAGGAGATACATGTGTGTGGATCCTATAACTAAAACTATAATTTTCACATGAAATAGGAATATATTCATATGGGTTGTGTAGTCTTAATGAGTTCCATAAATCTTAATGCATTATTAATTGCTTAAATTCATATAGGAATATATTGGGTTAGCAATTAATTATAGAATTATTTGACCTTGGAAGAAGCTAGTAATTAAATTAGGGAAACTCGACTATCAATCATGTGGAATAAATTGAACAAGAATAGATAAGTGATTCAATCCAGAATTTGTTAAGTGAAATCTAATCCCTAAGGCTTTTTCTCATATTTGTCCTCATATCACTTGTATTCATATTTCATCATTTTTATCTTGCAATCTCAATCATAACTTATCAACTGGATAAATAGTATTAAGATTATCAATTTTGGTATTTAGTGATCAATCCTCGTGGGAATGATACTCTACTTACTTCTATATTACTTGTTTTTGAAAGTGTACACTTGCACTTTCTAAATACATCATCCTACACTCGTAACACTCTACACACCCATATAAAAGAGGTAAGAGGTAATCTCTCTTCTATCCTTCCTTCAGATGATGTGGCACTGACACGTCTCAGCCTACGTGGCTGGTCAACGAATGATATGGCCTATCGTTGACCGATGGTGTACCTCGATGACACGTCACTGAACAATGACATGGCACATGCTAATTGGTCCATGCAGATTGGTTGACTGATGACATGGTGTGTACATTATCATCTTCAACCTCCAATGACCAACTTGACCTGGCTGGAGCTCCGGCGGGTCATCACGACCCACAAACTTTGGAAAGTCATATCTTCCTCGTTTTAGCTCTGTTTTTTGTGTTGTTGGTGTTATTGGAACTTTCACTGAACAAACTATAAATCCTTGGCTTTTATTTGATCTAAAAACATCTTTTTTTAGATCAAATCGTGAGTGAAGTCCATCGTGACAAGCTGACCCACCAACTTCTTTCCTTTATTTCTCCCTCATCTGGACTCCATTTAATGCATTCTAAGTTTCCTTGGAATCATCTCTTTGAGCTCTACACATCCATAACCTTGCCTTAAGCTAAAACACTCAGTTTTAAAAACCCAATTTTGTTGCCGACGTCGACATCACTCTGTAACGTGACTTGGATGTGTGTTCTTTATTCTTTAAGAGCTCTTATAGCCTTTTGAGAGTTGAAGTCTCTTGTTTTTTATTCCACATAGGTTTCAAAAACTCAAATTTAATTAGATTGAAGAAGTGAGGAGAAGAAGAGAGAAGAAAAAAAAATACATATAAAAGAGCTTTTAAACTCAAGAACCCAAAATTATATGTGCATATTAAGCTCAGGTAGGATAGCAAATATGGGAAGAAGAATCCAAATAGATGTATATAGAACACACAGATGCTTGAATATACACGCATGTATAGTTATTCATATGAATATATACCACATGTTACATAGATGGAAGAGAACATGCATGGTATATGGGAGAAATAATGAATATATGTACGCTTAGCCAACATATATTTATATGCATGCAAATATGTGGGAGAGAAGAGGAAAACTTGCATACATTAATATCATATATTCAAATATGAAAACAAAACAAAGCAAAATAATAAAAATATGATGGGGATATAAACAAATTATATCACATGCTTATTTACAAAGAATAATCATAGTCACAGGATCAACAAGCTCTGATACCAATGAAGGAAAAAATAAGGAGAGAGAAGTGTTAGATATGATTAGTTTTGATGATGACAAATATAGATGTCAAATATTAAGAGTAAGAAGTTTGTATAGTATACTTCTCTAATACATTGACTAACTACTATATTTAATATTATATATCTTGTAAATTAGTCAAGCAATGGAAGAAAGAAATTGAGAAATGAAGAACTTGCAAGAATTAATGAAAAAATCAAGATTCAAGTTCAACGGCACTGTAGCAGTTGGCACTATGGCATACGGTTACTGTAGCGTACTGTAACGTATTGTAGCAATCGAGTGATTTTAACAATCACTCGAGTGATTTTTTAGAATCACTCGAGTGATTCTGGAAATAGTAAAAATCACTCAAGTATTCACTATTCACTCGAGTGATGTTCAATTTTCATGCTCTGTTTTTGTCCAGTTGAGCGAGGTCTGGTAATTCAATTATATCTTTCAAACCACAACTCTAATTGAGACAAAACCAATTGCATATGAAACTAGACTTCCAATGTATCATTTTGACATATAATCAACATCAAAGGATCTCAGATGAAGGAGATATAAATGTTGCAAGTTGAAACTCAAATCAGCATCACCTTCTAGAACAGGTTCGGTATTTTGGACATAACTCTCAAACCACAGATCCAATTGAGCTGAAACTGGTGCCATATGAAACTAGACTTAAAGATATTTCCATTTATATAAACTATGGAAATTTTGGAGTTATATTCAAAGATATATGATATCTGGAAGTTGACCCATGTTTGTTGTCAAATTGAAAGAGCAGCTACGAGTTCAAGTGATCTGAACAGAGAGCACCCGAGTGATTTGCATAATCACTCGAGTGATCAGGAAGATCACTCGAGTGATCATTAATGATTACTCAAGTGAAATGCGTCAGATGGAAAATCACTCTAGTGGCACCAAAATCATTGCAGGAATATTTCACTGTTTTGAAAATAACTCCCAGTGACATGAATTTCACTCGAGTGATCGTCCATTTTATCTTATCACCTCTAGTGTCGTACCTGATCACTCCCAGTGAATATCAGTTACCTCATATCACTTCCAGTCAGTGATTACTCAGTGCACTCTTCACAATTCCAGTGACAGTAAATTAAAATCATCCAAAAATCAAGATCACTACGGTGAACCAATATTTACTCAAGTGATATAAAGATCTTTCACTTCCAGTCACTTCCAGTAATCATGCAATGCACTGCTAGAAAAATATTGTGTTTGTGAAAATCAGTACCAGAGAATCAGAATCACCTCCAAGAACCAAGATCACTTCCTGCAAGATAATATCCAATCAAGGGACATGTTTAATTTAGTAAATCACTTCCAATGTTAGTAACTCAGTGCAACTCCAACATCTCAAATCACCTCCAGTTAGGTGTAATTCACTCATGTGATATGTTGAGAAAATCACTCAGTAAACCAGATCACCTCCAGTGAAATGCTTCTGCATTCGAGTAAAATGTTGGTTTGAGAAAATCACTTCTAATGGATTGTATAATCACTCGAGTGATTCATTTCCTATCAGAAGCACCTTCAGAAGCTGACTGAATCAGAGTGAATTTTATAGTTCAATCTCTAATCAGTATGTTTACACTTGTTGCTATACTTAAACATCATTTAACATTTATTTCAAGTTTGAAACATGAGATCAAACATTCAGATTACATCTTCATATATGAAGTTTACTCACGGAGAATATTTTCACTAAAATGATGAAGTCCTAGAGTGCAAAAATTTATTCATGACTAATACTCCATTGTATCAGTGGGTGAAGTGTTTCTCTAGATTAACAATGAAGAAATCATGAGAAGAGCCAAAAAGCTATTTCACGAGAAGCCGAACGTCCACTAATAATGGCTAATTTTCTAAAGTGAAAATCTGTCAGAACATCTAACGGGTATGTTGAGATGCTATCAATAGATCAATGTTTAAAGACCTATCTAACAACGAATCATGGGCGGCAACAGAATAAATGAACAACCAACAACGTGCTAATTGTAAGCAACGGCTGAAGCATCTGTCAGATCAATGAGAAAACACTGAAGTATCTGTCAGACACATGATGGGCTTACAACGAGAAAATATTTGAAGGCTCCAATGGTTCTCAACGTATCTCCTATATAAACCGAAGCATTCAGACAAGAAAAGCAGATGATGCGACAGCGACCAAATACATAAGAGATGATAACCCAACTGCCAATATGCTGATACTATAAGTCGTCCGCTTCACATACTCTTTGTTCTTATCAGTTTACAATATCATGTACATTTGAGAGTAAATATTTGTATTGTACTTCAGTGAGTATTTATCTACTCTGTGAGAGAGTCTGTAAACACTTAATCAATACATCTATATTGATCTCAAGGTAGAGGGACCTTGAGAGGGTTGATTTCCTTATAGGGGAAGCTGTAGGGAGAATTTTCAGTTAAACTTTCTGCTCGTAAGACTTGCACGGGTAAGCAGGAGAGAAAGTTCTTTAGGATTGCTCTGCTTGTAAGATTTGTCGTAAGAGGGAGTGAACCTTACAGTGTGTGAGGGAGAGTAACTCCATAGTAGGCTACACAAGTGCCTAGTTAAACTTGTGTGTTGTAGCGGCTTTTCTTATGCCCGGTTAAACAAGAAGATAATAGATTGAAAATCTCAGGAGGAGCCTGGGGACTGGATGTAGGTCATCGTGGATTGGACCGAACTAGGATAAACCACAGTTTGCATATTCTCTTCCATAAGCTTTTACATTTCCAGCACATAAGATTTACATAACTGCTTATGATCTTATACTTCCTTATATATTAATTTGATAAGCTACGAAAAGATTTTAAAAGATCATACTTTATTATCGTACACCCAATTCACCCCCTCTTGGGTGTCAGCCAGTTCTAACAAGAAGAGACTAGCATACCATACCATATTCACTTTCGGATCTGGGTCAAAGCTCTAATACTTCATTAATTGAACATAATAATACTCATGCAATTATTAGACTGCTAGAGCCTAATTAGGATTGGCATGCACAGCAAATCAGCAGAACAAGAAAGATGGTAGGAAGAAGAGAGATTTCCAAATAGCTCAATAGAAAGAATGCCTTATAACTGAAGGAGACACTTCCTATTAATAGTTGTTTAATGTGGCCACTAATTAGGAAGTAATGTGCACTCCTTCTTGGCGTCTAAGTTAGTAATCAAGAGAATTAATTCTTAATTAATTTCTTGAATTATGATTACTTGATTCTCAATTAACAATCTCATAGCTAATACTAACTTATTTCCAAATCTATAATTAATGATTATTTGTTTCTTATTTGATTAGGTTACTTGTATCCTAAACAAATAGTCCAGCCCATCAAGGATGGACTTGGACCAAAGTATTTTTCATTCAGTTGATTTGTGGATTTTCTTGGGTTATTTTAGTTGCTGAAAGTTGGGGTTGTTGAGGAAAATGTTTCTGTCAACAAGAAAGCTTAAAAGACAGTCATTCATGTTGAATTTAGGGAGGCATTTCTAGGTTCTTTGGTCTGGTTTTGGTGTCCCCAAAATAGAACATGAGAGTAGGAGTTCCTAGAGCTAAAATGTTTGAGGTTTAGAGTCCAAATTCATGGTTGCATGTTACCTTTTCTTCTTGATCTTCATTTTTGGAAAATAGGGCAATATATGCACGAATTTACAGAAGCCAGAAAATGATTTTTTGAGTGGATTTGATCCAATTTCTTTTAAGGTTTTCAAATTTTAAGGTGTGCAGTAGATAATACAATCAATGAGAGCTTGATTTGGAGTGAAAATGGTGGTGTTCTTGAGAATTTTATATAGACTGTCAAATCTATGATTTTCTAGAGTTAGCCTGCTTTGGGCTTGGTTTTGATTAGTCAAAACATGTCCAATTTTTATGAAATTTTATAGGGAAATAGTGACATCTAAATATTGAAAATGAGTCCTAGAATGAATCAATTGGATATTCAGAAAGAAAGTTATTATTATTGGAATTTAGGTCAGGAAACAGGGAAAATTCTAGAAGTTTAAGTTCTGGCAGTGGGGAAAAGGGACGAATTGCATAGGGTAATCTGGTAAATTAGCTTGTGATTATGTTTTACTTAAAATAGGTATTTATATATTTTCATGAGTATTATAACTTAGGAATTGGATGTGTAATTTATAAGTTATGAATTTTTAAAATTTAGATATAAAATCTGAAAAATTATGAGTTCTTAATAAGACAGTCATATATGTTATGGATTTTAGGAACTTAGGGTCTTAAATTGATATTAGAAAGTATTTTTCTTAGACAAGGGACTTCAAGAGCTTTACATAGAAACTTGAAGCACCCTATTCAGAGTTTTCTAGCGTAAGATATGATTTTTCAAAGTTTCCTAAAATTTAAGGCAGATTTGGGTTAAGTTGGAATAAGTAATTACATTTTAGAAAAATTGATTTTTGTAATGGATTGAGAATTTCAGACAAGTTTAAGAGACCAATTTAAATAAATGTAATACCAAAATCACAGGGGTAGAAGACATATAGTATATCTTAAGTTAGATACACAATAGACGTAAGCACAAGTTTAGACCACTTGGGATCGGAAATGAATATTTGTAGCAAAGTTAAAGAGTTAATTGAAAGAGTTAGAGTTTGGGGTCATGGAGAAAGATTAATTATGCAAAGTAAGTATCCCAAAGTTTGCATATTACTCTGTCCCTTACATGGATACAATGTTTAATAGAATCCGACTTTTGCTATCAAGTAAAGGAGGAAGCAAAATTAAAGGAACTAACTTGGGAAGAAGCAAAATATAATAAAACTTACTCTTGTATAGTTTGTGCTTGATTGATTGTGTAAGATCATCTCCTTAATTCCATAATATTAAATATTATCTCTCAACGACTAATCATAATAGAGATAAAATCGCACAAACTATTAAATATTATAGTATCCAATCCATGATACGATAATACAAAGTATGTAGTCAAAGTAGAGTTTATAGGATGTAGGCCCTATGAGTGGCAATATACACCAATTCAACACATAATAAACCACAAGAGGCCATAGAGATATATATATGCCTCAGGAGCTCCTCCCGACATTTCAACACGGAAACTATCACCTGAAAAATGTTAAATCGACGGGGTGAGACAAAAGCCTCAGTAACCAACTTTCCAACTCATTACACATGCTGACATGTATTCATGAGGTGCCAAGTGGAACAGTTTATATAATAAAATATTAAAAATATAATATCATTGTTTTGTATACAAATCTCATATCAGAAATTATAATATTATATTTCAAATCTCATATCACAATTCCCAAGTGCCTCCCATCAATCCAACCGAACCGCCTTATTTCCGCCGACTAGACCCATAGGCTAAGTTACTATTCATGTTACTGGTCACTCAAAGAGCTCTCCAGTCACATGATAAGGATTGGCCAAAATCCACAGAGCATGTTTTCAGACCATGGGTCTTTCCCCTCATTGAACTAGTGGGGTGTCGCAGTCCCTCATTGAACTGGTGGGACAATAGAAAGCCAACCATCGTGCACCAATAGAGGCTATACCACGTGGTAAAAATAACTTTCTCAATCTCAACCCAAACCAAACAACCCAATATGTATCAATAAATAGCTCAATATGAATTTTCTCAAGATTTCCATACACATATGAGGATATTCAAAATATACAAATACATCTTATAATTTAAATCACATGGTTCCACAAAGCAAGTGTATAACAAAATACTCATCAATATTACTCATTGAAATAATCTAAATATCCATATATGATTTTCAATCACATAATCATTTTACAAAATACTCACAAACACACACCAACACACATAATAAGTGGAAAGTGGTTACCTCTCGCCAAAGCTAATTATTATCACACTGTTCCAAATCCAAGAGCTCAAACACACGCCAAAATCAATCTATCACAATCAATTTACTACCCGTTAATAATTTTCCAAAAGTCAAAATTATAACTTATTTACAAATTCTAATAATAATAATATACTATAAAAATTGAAAATAACAATTTAGGGTTTAAATTATAAAATGACGGTTTAGTCCTTCAAATTTCATAAATGACAGTTTAGTCCTCCAAATTTCATAAATGACAGCTTAGTCCTCCAAATTTCATAAATGACAATTTAGTCCTACAAATTTCATAAATAACAGTTTAGTCTTTCAGATTTTAAAACTATACCAACTAAAATTTCAATAATATCTCCATTAACCCAAATAAATTATTTAATCTAAATTTAATCGGTTTAAAAGTCCAAAATAACATTATTTATAAGTTGATTATATAGAAAATTCATTATAAAATCTTATATAAACTAAATAACAAAAATAAACCGATTAAAAGTAACTATTAGTTATCATCTATATTCTTATAGTCATATACTGACAAAACTCAAATTTGTCCAAAATTCTAATCCTAAAATATTCTCTAATCAGTACAAAATTAATATCATAAGAAAGAGAAAATTATTTAGAAAATATTTCATAAAAGAAATTTTATAATTAGAAGAGATTTTGAGTACCTTATTGATCCTAGAAGAAATGAAAATACTCCTATCAGAACCTTGCTCGTCACCTTACTACACAACATTTCACGCAGATTTGCTGCGTGAAGTGTGTGAGGCGGGGAGGTATTTATATTACTTCCTCCTGCCTCACTTTAATTTTTTTTTTTTAAACGTGTGGCACCTTACGGTGCCACACCTTTTTTTTCAAATGTGGGGGCGCTGCCCCCTACGTTTTTATTATATATATTTTTTTAATAATATAATATATTATTTATATAATAATATTATATTAATATTATATTATATTATTATATTATATTATAAAATAATATTTTTTAAATTATTTTTTAAAAATTTTTATTTATTTTTTTTTTTGTCCTAAAAAAATTACCTACTAAAAATGATAATTTTCTCTAAATTATAATTATATCCTAAAAATAAAAATGAGAATGTTACAGATTGCATGTTTATTTGTCATATATGCCTTTGAATATGTAATATCCTTGCTTGAGTTTATGCCATAGCCATGTGTATATACTTATAAGGTATTGTTCTTACTTGGTTATTTACATGCATAGTTAATTACCATTACACATTATATATTGAGATAATGTTTTGCTACTGAGATTCCCTCCAAATCTCACCGCTTCTTTCCATGATATACAACAAGAGAAAGTAATTCTAAGGGTAAGAGCATTGTTGTTGGTAAAGCTTGAAGGAGGTTGGAGCTAAAAGAATTAAGATAATATTTAGTTTAAATATTGGTGATCTGTATAATAATTTTGTTAAGACTTAGGGTATTTTGGTAGCTTCATGCGGCTACATGTTTTGTGTGTGTGTACACACACACACATAAACATAGTGAAGATAATACCTATAACAGTCGTGGTAGTATAGCATGCGTAGCATAGGGTAGTCTTAGTAGACTATATATGCATAACGAAGCGGTAATAATATCAAGCACGATAATTGAATCAGGATTGGGCAATTGTATGTTAAAAGCCCATAGTTTAACCAACAATAGACTAGGATAAGAGTAAAGCAATACTTTGATAAAATTAAATGGAGTTAAATGATTTTTGAGCTATAATGAAAATTGAACCACTAATTAACTGTTTCAAAGAGTTTTAAATTTTTCAGAAAAGTCCATTCATTTACAGGTTCGAATCCTGTGTTTGGGCTGGATTTTCAACTATTTACAAAAGCTTTTTCTTCCTAAGATCTTTCAAGAATCAAATATGGCTTAGTAGTTCAAATTTATTATGTGTACAGCACATATAACTGGTTAGAAATAAGGGTGTGACAAATATGCAATAATGCATTTTATCATGTAGTAGTATGCCAAATTTTCACATTGCAAAAAGCTTCAGTAGTGTCCTCTTTTGGAAGACAGAATTTATGTCAAATTAGATCGAAAGAAATCTCTTAAAATCGTTGTGTTCAATCACTGTCTATCTACTGTAGGCATTATCAGTCATATTCAAGTATTACGAAATTCAATTGTAGTAACTCTCCTAACACGACTTTTATATGTTAATAAGCTTCAAACTCTCCACTAATTCATTTTAGAAAGATTAAGTTCCTTCCACTTAATCCAACAAAGTTGGTTAATTACATATAAACATTCGTATATGTTACTTTTTATCAGAATGTATGGATGCTTTAATACAAATTATATTCAATAGGAAATGATAAAAAAATAAGTATTGATGTCTGTGTGGTGCACAAGGAAGTTCATATTTATATTATGCCTCAATCAGATTATATAAAGTCGGCTATAAATGTAAACACTTGTATATGCTTTTTTTTTAAATTTTTGTCACTCATATTTTTCTAAGAGCATACAACATTTAAAAAAAAGTTAATTTCATGAAGATGTTGAAATTCTTTAAAATTAAATTAATATTTTTACATTCAAGTTCAAACGCCTATAACAAATCACAATACAAAAATATATAATCCAAATAAATTATAAACAAATTAGGAATATAAAAAGAGAAATTACAAATCATCAATAAATTATATTTATTGATTCATCGATCCAAACTAAATCCCTTGGTATTTATTATCAAACTGAATCCCTAGTATTTATTATGTTTTTTGACAAAAAAAATTAGAAAATAGTTATCAATAAATTATTTTTATTGATTAATATGGAGATAAAAAAATTCAATTATAAAGGAATCTAAAAAATGAATTAGAAAATAATCATCAAAAAATTATATTTATTAATTAGTTGATCCAATTAAATCCCCTATTATTTATTATGTTTTTTTGGCAAAAAAATAATTTTAAATTATGATAACTCATTAATTTATATAGATAATACAAAATTCAATTATGAAGGAATATAAAAACAAAACAGTGTTACTTAAAGGACTTAACGGTGTTACTTAAAAACAAAATAGAATTTAACGGTGTTATTACAAGTATTATAGAATATATAGATATTACACATTTAAAAGTTTATTAATTGTACAACGACAAGTCTTACCCTACTGGCATTGTTGGCTATATTGATCACACGATGTCATTGTGCCATGTCAACAACTAAATCTTTAGATATATTATTGTTAATCAAAATGTCCCATTGAATGACTTCATTGAGTGTTCTCTTTAGTCTTCATCTACCCCTTTTCATAGTGCATCATATTTTCTGGTCTATCCTTCTTGTCGGTTTCACTAGTATCCCTTTTTATATAAGTTCAAACAACCTCAAACGGTTTCCAACTGTTTTCTCTTCAATAAGTCATCACACTTGTAATACCCCACTTTTCATCAATATATTTATGTGTATATTTGATGTATATTTAGTGGAATAAAATGGTGAAAAATGATGTGGATGAATTTATGAGAATTTATGGAAAATATTTCAATTGCCGGTTACACGTAAATTGGCCGAATAAAGATGTAAGAAAGTGATTAATGTACCGATAAAGGCCTATTATGGTAACCAAATTTCAAGAAATTTAACGACATGAATGATGGTCTCATTTAAGTGTCAAAATGGGGTTAAGCCGAAGAAATGGGCGAAAAATGATTTATTTCGGTAAATCATTAAATATAGGGGAAAAACGATAATTTTGCCGAAAAGTGGAAAATAATTATTTTTCCCCAATATTCCCACTAATATGAGTTAAATGGGAATTAAAAAGAGTAAAATGACTACTTGATCATAAATAAATCAATTTTGGTAAATTATTGTCAAAAATGGTCAAAAAGTCAATGACTTGGTCAACAAGTTATGAGATGGCACAATGGGAAATTACAAGTTCATATTTCTCTCCTATTCTCATACATATTTTTGGCTGGAATGAGGAAGAGAAAAAGGAAATGTGATTAATTAAGGAATTATGTCATTATAGACCAATTAGATTGTGACACATGGCAAGATTATCTAAAGGCATTTTAATATATATATATCAATCTTCATTCTCATCAGCTCCATTTTGCACGAAATCTGAAACAGAAAGAGTGAGAGCGAGAGCTGCAGTGAAAGAGAGAAGGAAGGTTTAAGGTTCATCTAAGATTAAGGTGAGAAGCTTATATCTTGTGATTTAAGCTACATAATCTTTCCATAGCCTCCCCTCCTCATCTCTCTACCTTTGGATTCATTGATGAGCAGCTGAATCAAATGCTGGAAGGAGAGAGAGAAAATTTGTAGGAGAGAGAAAGTTGAAGAAATCAAGAGATAACTTCTCAAACTTGTTCCTCTTGCTTAATTGTTGTTAGTAGAGTTATTTTGGGCTTGATTATGGTTCATTTGGTATAAGATAATCCAAGAAAACTCAAGAGACCTTAATGTATAAGTATCTCCAAATCAAGTCCAATGAATGTCTAACTAGTTAATATATTGGTTATAAGTAGAAAGGAGGTGATTAGGCCAAAGAAAACGAGAATCCGACACAACTTTTTTGGGAATTTATTTCCCCTTCCCTGTGTTGGACGTGTCAAATGGATAGGAATTTGATAATTCTAATACTTCAATTGGATTTAGGAGGCCAAATTGTGTAGGGTCTATGTTGACCCCAAAGTGAGAAAAGCCATAGAGAGTGAAATGACAAATTTACCCCTTATAAGCGTAAATTGAGGGTTGTAAAGGGTATTTTTGTCATTTGGGCTTGATTTTGGACAATTGGAAGTTAAAAATGGATTCTACACGCAAAAATGTATAGGAATGGCCTAAATCATGATTTTTGGGAAAATACTGATAATCAAGACCTAAGGGGTATTTTGGTAATTTGGCATCATTAGGTTAAATTTACCAATATTATGAGTTTGGAAAGATGTATGGGTGAGTAATAACTCATTTGTGGTATTTGAAGATTTCAGGACTTGACAACCGGTCTAGCCTCAGTAGTTTCCCGAGCTTGAATCAAGTGGGAAAGTTGCATCGAGTAGCAACCAGGTAGTAATCGTCTTCATATGACATGACATGCATATGTATTGTTTGTATCATCATCAAAATGTCTAACATGTTTAGATTGAGCAGAGTGATCACCCGGGGCCTTCCAAAGGTCGAGTTGACACTCAGGTGAAATGTTCATAAATGCACGAGCAGTGCTCGGAGCCTATCTATGCACAAGTGTCCCTCGAGGCTAAGAGAACTTGTGCACAAATGCCCTCACAGGCTGAGAACCTGTCTAGCGCGATGTCAGTTTATGAATTGCATGTTTTGCACTAAATAATGTCATAATAATTTTTTTGATGATTGTGTGAGTAAAGCATGTTTGTGTGTGTTATCTTGTATGCTTGATTGCGTTACTATTGAGATTCATGTGAATCTCATTCTTTTCCCAAAAACAAATTTTCAGTACAGGGAGGAAGGTCGCGGGGCAAAGAGAAGGTAAATGACGAAGAGCTGAGGCCAAGTAGTGGGAGAGCTTAGTCTGGGTCGTCTAGTCTCTTATTTGTTTTCTAAGAACTTTTATGAATTTTGGGTTTGTATATGAAGTGGAGTAAAAGAGAGAATATAAGTGTTGTAATATGAATTGTGTATGAATGTGCTTATATGTGAATATTTATATCCAATAAAGGCATTGTATAAAGTTCTAGCATTTTGGCACTCTGACGTTTGTATTCGGAGAGTATTAGCTAATTGCTACTCTACCATAGTGTTGGGAAATGAGGTATCACAACACATACTCCTCATCTTATATGATTATTTCTAATATTATCTTTTATCATACAATTAAAATTTTTTTTAATATGATTTGTTTTTCATCACAGCTAGATTTTTTTTCCTAATGTTAGACATATGTAGATCAAATTTCAAAAACATTCTTACACACACCAGATCAAGTCTAGTATCATGCCCAAAGCAAAAAATGTCACTATCTTCAAAAGGAATACAATGTTCAATGCTCTAGTACAAAGCTCAACTATAAGATGACAACAAACTCAACTTATCCACAAAAATCACCAAGGGATTATATTAATATAATAGAAGAGAAAACAGAGCAACAAAATATGTATCTCTTGGGTGAAGATACAATCAACGAAATCACCAAACGTAAAAGCTACAATCACAGAAAGTATACCAACGTTCACACAAAATCTGGAGAATGTAGGAAGCTTCGATCCACAATCCCACCATTCCAATTCAATATCTATATATGTCTTGAAAAGCTCCACCAAATTTCAGGGCAATCAGATTAGAAATTACCATCTGATCGTTGACTTAATCAAAGTCACTTAGAAAAGTCTACAGCAAACATGAAAGGTTGTTCACAAAAATTCTTTGGAAAATTGAAGACTCCAATGGAAGATTGGACCATCCAAAATAAAGCTCCATGTGTCTAGAACCTCCATGAAAAAATTCAGATCAATACAATAAGAAATCACCTTCTGCTCATCAGCTAGATCAAAACTACTCAAGCTGAAAAACTGCTAAAATATTTTCTCTCATAAGAGCTATATATAAACTTCCTCTTTTCCCTTCACACACAAACTTGCAGCCTACTCTAGTTCTCTCTTTTATTCATTTCTTTTTCTTTCCTTTTTTCTTTTCTTTTTTTTCTCTTTTCATAAAATAAGAAACACACAAAATAGGAAACAAATAAAATAGGAATTATATAAAATAGGAAACAATTAAAACTGAACATTTAGAACTTGGGCTCCACATAGGAATGTTATCCTATGGCCCAACAAAACTCTCCCTCAAGACTATGAGAGGTTCGCCATTCTGGCTATCAATCTACAAGTCTCAAGTTTTCCTCTTGGTAATGGTTTTGAGAACATATGAGCACCATCATCATCAGTATGAACTTTCTCAAGATACAACTGCTTATCTTTTAACACATCATGTATCCCATGGTAACATGTATCAATATGCTTTGATCTTGAATGAAAAGATGAATTCTTAGCAAGGTAAATTGCACTTTGATTATTACACAATAAAACATACTTTTCTTGGTAAACACCAAGTTATTGGATAAATCTTTTGACCCACAGTAATTCCTTGTAAGCCTCAATAGCTGCAGTAAATTATGCCTCAATTGTTGAGAGAGCAATACTCTTTTGTAATATAAATTGCCATTAACATGGCGCAGGTTGCAGCACTTCTATGCTATGTTTGGTACAGGGTTTTTGGATGGGAAGGGAGGGGCGTGGGGGACAATTTTCCTCTCCACTTGTTTGGCTTGAAACTTTTTTAAGGGATTATTTGGATAAAACAATTGTAAAGAGGGGAGAATTTTCTCTCACCTTCTATCTCCTTCTTAGTCTCCCCTATAAAATTGGAGCTTTTTTTTTTGGATGGGAGATGAGAGAGAAACTTTAGTGTTCTAAAATTAACCTTGGTAAAATAATAAAGTTATCCTGATACCCTCAGGTTTTATAATACTTATATTCTCCTCCTCTACTAACAATTCATCGTCTTCACAAAGCCAACGCCGTGAGACAAGTGAGAGTGTGATTTTGACAAGTGAGTATTCACCTATCCCTCTTCAATTCCTAATATTTTTAATAAAACCCTATGAGCATGAGAAACTCGCTCAATCTCTTTACCTTCTTTTTCCCTACACAGTTTTCAGTTTTTTAATCTTTATTTTTTTTTTTGTAACAATATTTACTTTATTTTAACTTATTCTTTTAAAAGACTCATTTTAGACTCTGAACAAAATATCTCTTCTCTTATTGTCCTCTTCCTCAGAGGGTGAGAATTGGCTCTCCAAGTGTAGGGGTAAAAGTTGTATACATCTATCCCTACTCATATCTCATCTAGTGAAAACCTTATCCACTAAATTACTTTTTTTTGTCCTCTTCCTCACCCACTGCTCGCTCAACTATTCACCACAAGATATTTTATTAGGATTTAGATATTTAAGGAATTAAATTAAATATTTAAATGACATCACATCACGTATAGTATTATAATCCATCACTCTTTTCATTTTTTTTATTTCATAAGACAAACATGATTACCAGCGGATCACCATAGCATGTTTTGCCGTTTTTGGTATAAACCCAAAAAAAAAAGTGTAAGTTGTTTTGTGCTTCATATGGTTTGTAATCATGTTTGTCTTATGAAATTAAAAAAAAGAGTGATGGATTATAATACTATATGTGATGTGATGTCATTTAAATATTTAATTTAATTCCTTAAATATCTAAATCCTAATAAAATATCCAATTCATCATCCAATCCTATATCTAATAATATTAATCCCAATATCCTGTAATACCAATCCTAATATCTTATAACATCTAATATATTAACTTGATATTATGATACTTTACATTATGCGAGATCATTTAAATATCTAATTCAAATTCAATCCTAATATCTAATAAGATATCAAATATAATGTTTACTATGAGGATTATTGTTTATCAATCGTGTTATACTTATTTATATACTGATAAGAAACAAAATAATCAATTTATTATTAGATCTCCTCCCAACCCAAACAAGATTCCATTAAAATTTCTCATGTGCTCTCCCCTCAAATCAATCTAAGGGATCATTAAAACATTTCCCTTCCCCAATTCCCTCTACATCGACCCTTCCCTTTTCTTCCCTTCCCTTCCATTTGGTGAGCCAAACATAGCTAGGGTTTGTTTGGCAGATGTGTACCTAGTTGACAAGTAGTATTATTAATTAAAGTGTCGTTCCTCATAGTTCCTTTTTTTTATGAAAATCAAATTATGATTCCTCAAATTTTGGTCAATAGGATGGAATACGATATATATTATGTTCTATTGTACACTGAAAATATTCAGTGTTCTTGGGTTTAGGGTTTTTAGCGTGTATGTGGTTGATTATTTATTTATAATTAATTAATTGGGTGCCAAAGTTACATCTTGAGGGATTGAACATTTTTTTTATAGTAAGACAAAATATTATAATAAAAATTAAAATGAGAATTCTACAAGGTGGAAAAAGATGTAGCACAAAACTTCAATTCGCTAAGCTGAAAAAAGAGGGGATTTTCCATTAAACATAATGAAATACTCTATCTGATCTTTAATATAAGAGTTAGTTTGTTTGTTTTTAAAGATATTAGGGAAGCAAAATAAGTTACTCAATCATAACATATATCAATGGATAAGTCAAAGAAATTGGTTTGGGGGAAAACAATAAACATAAATAGTTTAATAAAATTCATTTAACTTCCTTAATCTCTCCAAAAAAAATCAAATGGCTCTTATATTAAGTATTGATCTAATACTTGAGGATGCAAATGGAAGAGATGTGTAACAGTTACTTCCCTACACGGAGTATGATTTCCTCAAAACCAGAGGTAGAACAATAAGAGACTACAGTGTTCATAGCATGATATAAGAGATTCAGTCACATCTCAGCTTAAAAGATGGAGATTACAACTCAGCTTACAGAAAAAAGATATGCAAGTTCAGAGAAGAGTCAAGTTACAGGGAGAGAAGAAGATAAACCAGGGAGAGATCAGAGTTGATTTCACAGATAAACCTGGGAGAGATCAGAGTTGATTTCACAATATTATTCACTGCCTCCCACTACTCTCTTCCACAACCATATACCTAGAGCTGGGAATCAGGGCTGGCCCGGCTCTACAGGGCCAGCCTTTAAAGGACCAGGGCCTAAAAGAGCCGACCTTACAGGGCTTGAGGTAAGAAAAATTGCTCTTTTTTAAAGCCAGATCTAAGAGCATGAGGGTCAGAGCCGGCCCGCAGGGCCGGAAGCTATTTCCACAAGATTTAACTACACGTCTACACGCCTCATGCAATAAAATAAATACAGTTACTAATTCATAATCAAAGGTAAAAAATAATGTCCACAAATAACTCACAATCTCGTACAAAGTATAAGATGATAAGAAGATAAACACTCTAAGTAATATGAGTATGATGACTATCATTTTCATCTTCTTCACCACTATCATCAATTTCAAGAAAATTTAATTGTGCTTTACTTTGAGTAGTAGGGTCTGCTTGAGAGGTAAAAATATCAAGAATTTCTTCTCTCACATCATAAATACATCCATAATCTTTATCTGTAACAGATAATAAACCAAAATGATAAATAACTCTATAACAAATATAAAATAAAAATAAATTAGTAAATTACCATCATATGTAAAACTTTAGAGTAAATAAGAAATATCTAATGTATTTTTCTTATAAAATAAGAAATATCTTTTATAAATTTTTAATTTTTAGGATTCTTAATACAAGATATTCTTATGAAATTTAATTCTAAAAAAGATAATAACAACTAAATATTTGCAATATCATTAACAAAACATAAAAAATCAATAATATTATTATCATATAAATAATTTAAAAATAAATAAAAAAATATGTATAAGGGCCTAAAGGGCCGGCCTGTGGCCTTACAGAGACGGGACTTTTAGGCCCGGTTTCAATTTTGAAGCTAAAATCTTAAGTTTGATCTTTGTAAATTCAAGGCCTAACAGACTTACCCCGTTTTTCCGGCTCTACATATACCCCAATAGTTCTTTTCACGTCAGCCAATTAGCCCAAAGCCCAATAACCATATCATCGAGCCCATTACCTACTACTCCAGAGATCCATTTCGTATTTTTAACAAATCCGTCTGTTACAAGATGTTCAGTTAAATGACATTCCTTATGGCTGCTACACACGCGCCCACACACACACCTCCACACGCGCACTCACGTGAAATTATTTTTAAAAAACCAAAAAAAACCGCCACTAAAATTTAAAACTGATCATGGTTGTACACTAGGGTTTAAAATTTTCAACAGGTTTAAAGGTCATTTTTATTTTAAAAGTATTGGTTTAGGGGTAATTTTGTTCCGAAATTTTTATTTAGAGCAATTTTACCCCAAAAGTTTTAAATATGGGGCAATTTCACCATAACCATTATCCCAATTAAATTTGACCGTTAATTGACCAAATTTCGAGACAAATTTACACTTAAGTGAAAACTTTTAAGGCAAATTAATTCTTTAATTGAAACTTCTAAGGTAATTTTGTCGTTATCTCAAGGACAAATTTTCCCTTAAAAATTTCACTTTGGAGAAAATTTTCCCCCTAAATTTAGTCAACTAACAGTCAACTTAACTACAATAACAGTCAGGGCAAAATTGCCCCACATTTAAAACTTTCAAGGTAAAATTGCCCCAGATGAAACTTCAGAAACAAAGTTGCCTCTAAACCAATACTTTCGAGGCAAAAATGATATTTAACCCCTTTCAATATATGAAAAACTATATTCATATATGTTTAATAAAATATGACCTTGTATATTTATTTTTGGGAGATTCACAAATATCAGCTATTTCTATTGTGTGTGTGTGACTTAAATGATTACTTGATTTATGCAGTCAGTATATTATCATCATGAGAGGGGGAACGCATCTTCCTTTGGGATCTGGCTAGTGTCGTTTACGCTAGCCATCCGCTGCACATCCTTTGTATGAAACTACACCGTTTTGGTGTAGTTTTATATAAAGGAGGGGCTGAATTTTTTTTATTTTTGTCTAAAAATATGGTATCTAGTATTTTAAAATATTTTTCTGGATGTATCTAATATCTCAAAATATTTTTTAAATGGCATGTAGTATTTTAAAATAATTTTTAATATTTTTAACGCTTTAAAATATTTTTTCAGTTGTACCCCGTATTAGCAGACTAATTGCAATTTTATTCTTAATTTATTTTTTTAACTCCAAAAATTACTTTAAAATATTCTAAGAGTAAAATTGAAATCAGTCTGCTAACACAAGGGTACAACTGAAAATATATTTTAAAGGGTTAAAGATATTAAAAATTATTTTAAGATACTACATGCTACTTAAAAAATATTTTGAGATATTAGATACATTCAGAAAAATATTTTAAAATACTAAATACCCTTTTTTAGACAAACATAAAAAAAATTCAGCCTCTCCTTTACATAAAATGGTATAGTTTCATGCAAAGGATGTGCAACGGAGGGCTAGCGCAGAGGACGCGAGCCAGTTCCCTTTCTTTCCTATGTAGAATAATTCATTAACGATTGGATGTTTTTAATGAGATTCATTTAAACATTAAAAGAAGAAAAAAAAATTATACTTTTTCCAAGTTATGTTAAATCGAAAAAAGATTTGAATTATTTTTTCAAAGGCTAAAATATAGAGATAAGCATAATTAATCTATTTATTTCTAAGACAGGAAGGTAGCGAAGAAGGTGTCGTAGTGTAGTTTGTTATCACGTCAGTCTAATACACTGAAGGTCTTCAGTTCAAGACCGGGCGACGCCATCGTTATCAATTCTAATATTTTTCATTTTTTTTTTCCCCACTCAAAACGCTGTCGTATTGATGACGAGCACCTTTTACGCGCCTTACGCTCCAAAATCAAAGCCGCGAAATCCTCACGTTCTAGGACCCCGCATAACAGCCCTAACAGAATTTACTGTTCGCGGCTTCGTGCTTCCAACAAGTCCCAACCAATCACATTCGTGTCCATACGACTTCCTCGATTCCCATTGGCTAATTCACTCCACGTCATCACCCGCGAATCTCATCCACACACCCCGCCACGACCAGAATCTTCTTTGATCTCAAGCCAAATCCTAATTTCCCAAAATTAGCCCTTCCTCTCTTAATCGTAGTTACAAAAATTAGATATCGTTTTTATTATATTGGCTATAAAAACCCCCACACTTTCATTATCGAGACTTCGAGAGATTTTTATCTGGGATTTGGAGTGTCTACTTCCCGGGGTTTCAATCTTCTCATTCTGCGTTAATTCTTCTGTGTTTTTGCCACCAGAAATGAGATCGCTTCGCTTTTGGATCATCAAATTCGCTTTGCTTCTCCACCTTTCTTCCTTCTCCTCAGCTTTGCCTTCCGCCTCCAACGTCGTCAACCCGCCGTACCCCAAGGCGATTTCTGTATGTCGGCTTTTCCTTGGGTTTTAATTTTTCCTCTTCTTCTTCTTGACTCATTGTGTTTGGTTTCCCGCATTTTCGATGGAGAATTATGAAAGAAAACTCTTCGTTTATGATCTTCTCTGTTTTCGGCCGTTTAAGTTTTTGAATGTTTTTTTTGGTGATGTTGATGATTTTCTTCAAAGGTGCTTTGGAACCGGAGAGAATGATGAAAAATAACTTCGTTGTTGTGATTTCTTTTCCTGGCTATTTTAACTAATTTATGTAAATAAGTTTATATATCGATATGGTTCTGATTATGGTATACACGAAATTTACAGGATTTAAAAGAAGCGATTGTGAAAGGCTTAGGGTTTCCATCGGAAGATTTGAAGATAACCGGATTTGATCCGAGAGATGCCCAAGTAGGGCATTCTGTGGCTTACGAATTCGACGTCGAGATTGATAAGAAGGTTATTCCGTTGAAGCTCTTAGAGGACGTGAGCCGGTGGGATTACGTTGATCTTCCGATTTTCCGAGTTGAGGAACCGGCTCGACCCGGGGAAGAAAAGGGTCTGGTTGAGAAGAGGAGTTCGGATAATGAGTTACCAGTTTTGGCTCCGTTCCAGTTGGCTGGACCCATGGAACTCTGGCTTCAGGACGCCAAGGATATGAGGATTTCTCTCCCCGTAAGTTCTTTTATTCCATTCTTAAACCCTTTTGGATTAGACACGGTAATAGTACAGCTTATATGAAATCTGATGAGTTGATATTAAATTTAAGATATATTATGATGTCGGTGTTGATATATTGATGTATTGAGTGATTATTGATGAATTATTTCATATGAAATTGGGTATAATTTTGCATATTATGATGTGACTGGGAAGGAATCATATTCTGTGAAGCAATACATCCTTGCCAGATGCATTGGAACACACCACATTGCATTTAGGAATTATGCGCAATGTCTTGTGTCTTATATCCATCATGGAATCTGTACTTTTCATCTCAAATGAAATCAAATTAGGAATTGTTTGAAATGACGATTAAAGCCTCAAAAGTAGTTTCTCAACCATGATATTCCTGAGGGTTACATGTACATGCTTATGATAAAGTGAATTTCGAGAAGAATTCTAATGGCTTAGTGGATAAATAGTTTAAACTTTAGTGCTGTTTACGTTTGTTTTTACTGAAGTTATTTGTCTGACTGTCTCACTCAAATATTAAGGATTTAATTTAAACCCTGTTGGATTTCGTATGCAAGTACCTGTGTTAAGTAGTACTTAGTACCTGTGTTTTAGGTGGTACCTTTTAAGCACCAACAATTAGAATAAAATTAAGCAATGTTAAAGTGTGCGTTATTTCAAATTCAACTTGAATATTTCAGTTTTTTGCTGGTTTGCAATTTGTGTTGTGTGTAGTATCCTTGTCATTGGATATGATGGTAAAAAAGTAGATGTCAATGCCTGTGGTTTTTATGATGGAACGAAAGAGTATGGAAATCTTAAGTAAACCTGTATAATTAGTAGGATATCCTTAGGAAATGATTCCTGTCTGTGTATGGAATATGAGAGTTATTTTTCGTCCTTGTTAACTAGAACTTGATATGGTTTTGCAGCATGATGTTGATGCTGGTGTGCTCAAGAAAGTCATAATAGCAGATGGTGCTGTTGTCACTGTCAAAGGTGCAAGATCAGTTAGCCTTCGTAAATCACTTGATCTCCCACTTCCCTTGAACAGATCACAGAATGGGTTTGCTGTTGGTCTTATGGCCTTGGCAGAGCAGCTTCGCCACACTTCCCTCACCCGCACTCAGGGTGATCCTCTTCTCTCATTCCGCATCGTCGGCCCAACATCAATTTCATCCCCTTCCTCCTCACCAACCTCTTCGCATAACCGGCTCAAGCTCAAGCGCCTTGCGCCAGGTTTGGTGGAACTTTCTTCCCCATTAAACACAAAGGCCGTTGAAACACTATCTTCCATTGATGTCCAAAATGATGCTCCAACTCTCTTGACTCCAACTCAGTTTACCACAATGTGGCCCATTGCTTCCATCAATGGATCAAACGCTAACTTGTTGGGTTTTGAGGCTCTCTTGTCATCTGTGTTGGGTCCTAAGGCGAACAAGAAAGGCTCCTTCAAGTTGTTAAAGGCAGATGTTTCTGCTCAGACATTCGTGAAGATAGGGTTTCAGGCAGAGAAGAAGCTGAAGGAAGGAGATGGCAATTTGTTCAAGGATTTCCCGGCATGGAGGACTAAGCCGGAGACAATGAAGATGCATTTTGAGGTTTTGGCAAAGGTTGATGGTGATAGAGTGATACCAGAGAGAGTGATGCCTGTGAACCCTGTAATTGTTGAAGACACACTGGCACCAAATGTGCTGAATGGAAATGTGAGCATATCTAAGGTACCAACAGTTTACACTCCTTCCAACCCCTTCACATTGTGAGATGGAAGAGTTACTTGGAGTTAAAGAAGGGAATTGTGAAATATAAGAGGTTTTTGATATTTAACTTGATTATTTTTTCTAAAAGAAATCATAATGGAACCTGTAAATATGTATATCTTGATGAGATGGGATGCGATGTTACAATAGATTGATAAGTTTTATTTCGCTAGATAGTATCAGTTAGATGGATTGTATGGCGTTTTTACATTCAATCAATGACCAAATTTTTGAATATATTGTTGACTTAACAATCATATTCAATAACTTAATTAGAATATGCAAGAGTAGCACTTCATTTGACTCATGACTTTGAGTGCACAGACACAATTTGTGGAGTGCCCCTACTAAAAACGAAATTGGGCCTTTTGGATTAATGACTTGATCCCCAAAGATGAAGGTGAGTATAAAAAGGGCGGTGGACTACAAGCTGAGAAGTAGTTTTCAGATGAAAATGAGTAATTTTTTCCTTTACAATGGCATAGACTCTTATAAAGGATTCATTCAACAGCCAAATGTCCATGAGAAGAATTACCTGCTGTAATATATGTATTGTACAAGTAGCCGGATAACTATTCATGAACGTTTATGACCTTACATCTACTGTTCTGCACTTTATTTCGAATGTAAATTGTAAGAAAATAATTAAATCAGTTCATAGTATGGAAGTATTAAAAGTTGGGATCACCTACTGAACTTACAATATGGTTTTCCAGTATGCTCAAATTTCATACGATTGGTAAAACCGGAAACACACAAATGGGATCGAGAAAAATATAATATGAACAAGGGGATTATTATCATTACATTAAACCAGCCAAGTCCTTATCTCTCATTTAACCTCTGATGAAGTCAATCCCTTTCTGGATGCTTCCTGCCAACTCTTTCTTTGCTTTCTCTAAGCCCATCCTATCAACAAAGTCAAACAAAAGTCGGCCTTCTACGTTCCTTGGTGATTCCAACAAAGAAATCAGCAGAAAAATGGATACTCCATAGAGTCTATAGTCATACCTTTCGTACTCATTCAGGGGACCAAGTTGATAAACTTCCTCTACTCCGCTACGGCCTAGACGTACCTTGGTTGCGAAAAAGGGGAGTTCCGTAACCTGTTATAGGCATCGTCTATTATCAAAACCAAGTCCACAAGTAATGCAGGAAGTGTACAAGGCTAAGGAATGGAATATCAGACCTGGGAAGCCACAAAAGCACACTCCACCACACCGGCTTCTCCTTTCAAGCCACGGAGACACTCATTAGCAAACTTGGCAGCTGCATATGCCTAGATGATCAAAAAGTGAACTTTCTAGTTGGTTAGTTTGTCCACTAGGAATAGTTCCTGAAATTGCAAATATTTGAAGGAAAGGTGTTTACCATTGATAGAGTTGCAGAACCAGCCCCAGCCTTTGCCTGTAACATGAATGGTTGCCATTAGATTATGAACTCATGATCAACAGAGCACAAACCTGAACTGAGTGAATATAATAATGTGATTGAACCATTGTGAATATCTTCTGCTATGAATAAGAAAAACTAGACTGTAGTTTAGATCATCCAGTCAAGTCAATGACAAGCTCGTATGATTAATATTTTAAGTCAGCCAGAATGTTCAATTAAGCAAGAATTTTATTTCATCATCGCCAAGCATTGAAGGGTATAATTGATACAATTGGGATCTTACTTGATCTCATCATAGAAGCACTAATACCAGACAGTAATGATATCATTTTATTTTTCAAAAAATTTAAATATTTGATTGAAATTTCACAATAGCAATATGACATCAATCAGTGGCCAGAACCTTCTAAAGAAAAAGTACAGGAGTTTCAAATCACCACCTTGAAGAATCCTTCTGAAGTGTATGGGAGTAGGAAAGGGAAAATAGGACTTTCGTTTATCAATATGGCAAGAAAGTGACAAATTAAGATTCACGATTAAATTTATGTCTACTTAAATCACAACTTCAGATAATTTATTTGTGTAACATCACCTCAACAACTTCAGTTCCACCATTTTGGATACGGTTAGTAAGGTAATCAACTTCCCCAGGACTGAAGCTACTAGGAGGCTTAACCTACAAAAAAAACCATGATCAATTGGCCAGTAGTAATTCCACATAATAATTTGAATCAGAGGGACTTTCAAAGAAAAACCTGTGACAACAGAGGCAATATTGTGACACCTGCATGGCCTCCCACAACAGGAACATCAACTTCTCTAGGATCAAGACCCAGTACCTCTGCCTGCAAGAAAAACAAAGAAAGGACTTGCAGCAAGGAAGAGCAAATGATGAATTAAAGGCCTTTTTTTCAGACAGACAGTCCTAACTTTTGCTTACCACGAAAGTATTTGCCCTCACAACATCAAGGGTTGTAACACCGAGTAGCCGCTTTGGATCATATGTACCAGCTTTCTTAAAAACTTCCGCAGCAATAGCGACAGTGGAGTTCACTGGATTGCTAATCAAGTTGACAATAGCATTGGGACAGCACTTGGCAATTCCTTCACAAAGAGTCCTCACAATTCCAGCATTTATTTTAAACAGATCATCCCTTGTCATTCCAGGCTTCCGAGGAACACCAGCTGGTATAATCACCAAATCCATGCCAGTAAGTGCACTCTCAAGCTGTGGTTGACCCAAGAACCCACGCACCTAGAAGAAAACCCAAAATGAGTTTGCAAGTAACTATTTTTAGCTCCTTAAAACAAAGAACATGGCATAAATACAAACTTTTAAACGTGTCCTATCAAGCATTCAATAAAAACACAATAAATAAACATTTCCCAGTAAATTACTAAATCCTTCAAAAGAAATCTTCCCATGTCATAATTTGAACGAAAAATGTGATAGTAAGCACACAAAAGGATTACACCTCAGGTTTTATCACAGGACCAATCCCATTTATACCAAAGAAAAGATAACCAGAGTCAGGCAATTCACCTGCAAAAAGATTACTCAATTTTAACATTCAAAATCAATTACTCCATCTGGTTCTTAATATAAGACCCAACTTAATAAAGAAATTGAACTAAAACGTGGATCTTACATTTTACATTAAGGACCGGAGGTAGCATTAATCAACAAAAAATTACATCAGGATACAGAACACAACACAACAAAATCTGTACTGGGTGAGTGCAATTTGGGATAAAAAGCAAACTCAATTTTTTGAAGTACACGTTCTACTTAGATCAACAATTCAATAGTAAGATTCCAAGTAGCAGCCATGTAAGAAATTTACCACAGCTCCAGTGTCCATGTGACTAACATCAGCAGTGACACCAGGGGCGTTTACAACATCATAAAGATGAAGAACTGAAACTAGTGGGTTCATCTTCATTAGCAAAGCAAGGGGTTGGCCAATTCCCCCAGCGGCACCTAAAATAGCAACGTTGAATCCAGGTGATCCACCTTTCGCTCGGCAATCAACTCTCTTCAGATGAACATCACCTCCTTCCTGTCAAAAATTCAATACGCAAAGAGCAAATCAATTTCACATGATAACCTAGCAACTTTCGACAATTACGAAATTTCGAGTTCGATGAACAATTTATGACGACCCATCATGAAAATTTTAGATTTCGAAATTAGTATCACCGAAATATAAAGGTTTAATTGTTGCTAAATTGAGAATTAAAGCTTCGAATTTTGTAGTTTTCTATCGAACATATAGCCAATTAGCTTTCGCTCAATCCTACTGTATGAATTGTCCGAGTTTGAATTTCAGTCCAAAATGAGAAAATCGAAAATCAATCCGAGCTTTGAAGAACAAATGACCAGAAGAGGACACAAGGATTTAAGCAAATAAAAGGAAGAAACCTGGAAATTAGGAGGCAGAAGCTGATTTGTGATTGTTGCAATGCGGCGATTGGCCTGAGCATTAGCTTCCATTTCTTGGTTGCAGCGAAAATACAGACAGGGATGGAGAGTGCTGGTGGTGAAGAGTTATATACATGAATGGTTGGTTAAATAATAGTATAATATAATAAAACAAAACAAGAACAATCATGTCCGTTTCTTTTGTGTCCATAATCATATGCATGAAATTTTTGTGGAATGGGATCTTCTGATCCATTATCCTATCTCATGCCTCAAATGAAAGGCCCTCACAATTTCATCAGACGACTTCAAAAACCCTAAATTTGTGGACTGATCACGACCACCATGTTTGGCAGTGTCTTGGTGTTCCTTTTTTTTTTTTAAGGGTTTATTTTTCTGAGAAAATCTCAGGAAAATATATTTAAAATAGGGGAAAAAACAAATTAAAGAGTACAATATCATAAATCTCAAGTTATACCATAGTAAAAGGAATCCGGGGTTTATAAGTGTTTTTCAAATGACAAATATCCCCTGATAGCATTTAGGGAGCTCAAATTTTTAATATGTATACTAAAGTTGTTAATCATAATTCTTAGGTTATAATTCTCTATACCTAAATAGTCATTGACATCTAATATATGTAGCTTCAAAATATTACCTACAAGATTAATGCAAGATTAATGGTATTTAGGGAGTTCAAGTTGTCAATATATATACTAAAGTTATTAATTATAATTCTTAAATTGTTATTCCCTATACCTAAGTTAATTACTTATCACAATTAATATATTAATAACTTGAACTCCTCAAATGTTGTCAGGGGCATATTAGTCATTTAAAAATATTTGTAAATCCAAGATTCCTCCCACAAGTCTAACTTGGGATTTGTGATATTAGATTTCCTTATTTATATTTTCCCATGTCTAACTTAAGATTTGTGATACTAGATTTCCTTATTTATCTTTGGGAGAATTCCAAAAAAATACTATTTAAACTTCAAAATCTCAAATAGGTGATTTAACAATAAAATGATTTGTTAATTGCATTACTATTCTTGTTAATCCCATTACCGAACTTGTTAACGGGATTTTGAAATTTAAATGGTATTTTTTTTGCTTTCTCCCTTTATCTTTCCCCTGGTTTAAATATATTTTTCTTAGATTTTCTCTTATTTTTCCCCCTATGAATGATGAACGGTGGTGTGTTTTTTTTATTTGGTTAAGATATAATCTCTCACGAGTATGTAAAGGGTTTTCGCCTCTTTTAATAAGTGTTTTTCTTAAGATTAAAATTTGTGTTTTTTTTAAATGAAGTCGTTTATCACCTCAATCAACAGCTTAATAGTATAATGATGTGTTCTTGTTTTGCATGGAAAAAAAAAATCTGTTGATAAAAATTTTAAAAAGTAAAGAAACGGCCTTCGCTCAGGTTCTTCTTCTCTCAGTGTCACACACACATGAAAAGGGCTGTTTGTTTGAAATTAGGGGGGGAAACTTTTTAAGAAAAAAGTGATTTTGTTTAATTAGTTGATCAAAATAATAATTAATAAAAATCATACTTTTTTTTTTTGGATAAATTAATAGAGCCTAGCCGTGAAAACATCAAAGTCGAACATGGTGCAAAAGAAACATAAAGGAATGAGAAAGGCGAGTCCCTGCACATAAAAGTAAAATATTGAAGGTTTGGTGTCCTCCATATGGGCATTGAAGGAAGATGTGCTCCAAGGATTCATCCAAAGAGACAAAGATCTAAGTCATTATGTGATGTTGCTGGAGGATAGCCTGAGAAGGTAAAGCCCTGTGAAGGAGTTTCCAAGTAAAAAGAATATGCTTATAGGGGAGGGGAAGGGACCTGAGAGGGTTGTTTGCACAATGTGAGAAGGATATAGGAATGTTTAGGATTTGATGCACAGTTGCGTGGGGTATAATTGGTCAAGGAGGGGTTTGTTCCATCGGTATGGATTCCAATTGAAGGGAGTACACAATATGCAATATGCCACACAACTAATATTTGTAGTTGAAATAGGATCTCAGTGCATAGGCCACCACAAAATATGGTTGCATGGTAAGATAGGGATATATAAAAGAATTAGAATTAATAGATTTAATAGATATAAACAAATGGATCTAGGTTTTCTCCATAAAAATTTAACAAAATAATATATCTATATAGTTTTATTTAACATAATAAAAAAAACTATAAGAAGTCATACAAATTATAAAAGCATTAATCATATAACTTGCCCTATTGTTTAAACTTCATGCAAAGGAAGGTTTAGAATATAGTTTTAAGAATAATTACATGGTTATTATCATAAAAAAAATACTTTTTTTACAACATAAACAAATATTATCAATAACCATGAACCAGTCCTTTGGCCAAAAAAACACCATAAACCAGTCATAAATATATGGAATCATATATTGTAAATATATATTTGGAATCATTAATATCATAAATAAAATGTAATATAATCCTGCATGGCAAATCCCTTGCAATGCTTAGAGTACAATTGGTACAAAGGGTTTTCACCTTTGTCAACAAGTGTGTTTCATGAATTCAAATTTGTTTTCTCTTTTTTCAAAGAGTGAGATCACTTACCACCTCAACCAAGACTGATATTGTTCTACTACTACAGATTTGGGCATATATAACGCTTAATATATAACGGTCATAGTGAAAAAACACCATGTATGTCGAGGCGAAAGTTGCGTAAGAATATATAACGTTTAAAAGTAAAGGTTAATTATGCGCGCCATTATATATTACGAGTTGGAATTCACAAAACTCAAAAATAATGATTGTAATTAATAACCTTCGTTTATTTAGTTACAAAAATTATGGTTCTTAAAACACAAGCATCATCTAGCTCCTACAAATAATTCGTCTTCCAACCACTAATATCAATAAAGACAAAACATAACAATCTTAAGAAATAACCATCATTTAACACTTTCATAACCCCTCGTAACATCATCATATCTTTACAAGTCATAACCATTTGTAACATCTGTTAAATCTCTATTTAAACTCAGTTATTCCTTGTGATTCTTACTATACTTTTCTTTATCGACCTCCTCATTTTCTCCTTCATCCTGTTAAAATCTCAAGGAGCTCCTCCCCCACCACCACCACCTCCTCCTCCTCCCCCATCCCCTCCTGAAATGAAGGCTTTGAGATGCAACTATTGGCTGACCTTGACCGCCACACAAGGTGTCTCACGGCATATGCTAACAATCTGAATAGGAAGTTTAACCTCATTTTTCATCACAATGAGGTTAAATATGACTTGCAGTCAGACCCTTCATCTACTTCCTCTGATGATGAGAATGAGGAGGTGGACGACAGTGGTGGTGATGACTAAACACTACTATTGTATTTTTAAAATATTAAAAAATAAGTTAACTAAAAAAACAACTTCATACTTCACGGTTAGTAATTAATAACTGTAAAGTATTCTTGTAACGTGGTTACAAATAACACTGCATACTTAATGGTTCTAATTTAATAAACGTTATTTAAAGCTTTCAAAACCTTTTCTCTTCCCCACGCTGACTCTGGATGGCTCCTCATTATCCGATGATTGTTAGGAGAACCATATATCTTTTCAGTATGTCATATTCAACTTCTAATGCGTTCGATGATGGTTTTTTTTTTTCCTTTCCAAATGTCTATTTAAATGAAGATTTTTATAAATAACCTTCATTTAACTCATAGCGTAGGAAAAAGAACATAGTTGTGCGCAACTTATCCTCTTCAACTTCTAACACACGATTCACTTCTAATCTATTTAAACTCCCCATTTCCATATGTTTTCTTCATCATTTTCCTCTATTATCCTCATCATCATGGTGAAGCGACACACTAAAGAAATACTGAAGAATCATCCTCCCCAACCTCCACCTCCTTCTTCTCTACTGCTCTTCCTTTCCAACATGCACCTCCGCCTGCTCCTCCTCCTCCTCCCCAACCTCCATCCCCTCTCGTGCTCCTCCTTCCCAACCTGCTCCTTTGGCTGCTTCCCTTTCTCTTCCTCCCTAACCTTTACCCCCGCCTGCTTCCCTTCCTCCTCTTGCCCAACCTCCACCTCCTTCTCCTCCTTGTGGTCCTCCTCCCCATCATCCACCTCCGCCTTCGGCCCGCAGCCTGTGTCGCTATCGTGTCTACTATAGGCTCATCCTCATCTTTTCAAATGATTCAAATCACTCCTCTGAGGATGATGAGTAGGTTTTATTTATTTTTTTAGTTTTATTTATAAAATATATTAATGTAATTATAGCTCATATATATATATATATATATACATATATATATATAACATACTTTACATTTGTTATGAATCATGATAAATCAAATCAATAACATACCTCACTGTAAACTAAAAATAACCATGATAAAGGTAAAAAAACAATTATCATTTTTTTACCAACTAACCGTTATGTAAAACCTTAAATGCTGGAGATTTTTTAATAATATACCTCATGGTTATTTGAACATAACCATTATATAAATAAAAAAATTAGAAGTTCTTACCAACTAATCGTTATGTAAACCCTTAAAAACTACTTAATGGGGGTTTATTTTAAAACATCCAATCAGTTTGACATTTGAAAACTTTTGCACTAGATCAAAAGCTCTAGCTATTTCAGCTCTATGAAAAGTGTCCATTCAACCTCAGAGTTTTCTTCCTTCAACTTCTGGCCGGGTTGACATATGGTTCGTGGTTTTTCTTTCAGTTCAATTTTACCCATAAACATTTCTCAAAAGAGCTACTAGCACAGTAAACATTTTTCGGGTGCAAAAATACTCATAAACATTTAAAAGTAAACCGATAATGTCAATTTCGTTAACTTGAGCTAACAGTGTTACTTTTTTGTTCATGTAGGCCCGCACCTCTATTTTAACCAAAAACTAATGCCGTAAAGCAAAGTTAACAAAATTGACATTATCTCTTTACTTTTTAATGTTTATGGGTATTTTTGCACCTGAAAAATGTTTACAGTGCTGGTAGCTCTTTTGAGAAATGTTTATGGATAGAATTGCACCTTCTCCCTTCTTTCATTATACATTTTTATGAATTTATCCTGGGTGCAGATGATTATTGTTTTTTGATTAGGATTTTTGTTTCTAAATGATTTATGCTAGATGGGGTCTTTGAATAAGCAATGGACGTATGTTGATTAGCTAAAGAAAGACTATTGGGATGAAGTAACAGATTTCCTTGAGTTTGCATTTACACATAATCCCTAAATGACAATTTGATTATTTGCCCATGTGTAAAGTGTGGCAACGTACAGTGGTGTGATCAAGAAACTTGTATGTTGTACTTAGATTCATAGAATAAATCCTACTTATACATGTTAAACGAGGCATGGAGAGATAAGCAGTGGGGTGGTTAAACATACAGAACGTTGTGCATCACCTTATCTCCACACAAGTGTATTTAACGCCAATTATCTCGATGATATGGCCAAAGCATTAAAAGAGGACCTCCAGGATTGTCCTAAAATGATGGAAACTTTGAAGGCGATGTGATGAAGTCATTATGTGAGGGGTGCACTGAATTTATTTATTGAGCACTGTGTTGATGTTGTATAACTTGAAGGCAAGAAATGGGTAGTTTGATATGAACTTCACAAAATTGCTCGAGGCATTAAATCTAATGCTACCAACCAAAAACGTACTTCCACCCAAAACATATGCCGCAAAGAAGATGTTGTGCTCCGTCGACCTTAGCTACGTGAAGATACATACTTACCCCAACAATTGTATGTTATTCATGAATGAATATATATCACTAACTCATTGTCCTATGTGTGAGGAGCCATGCTACCAACAAAACGGGAAGATCCTGAATTAGGCGTTATAGTATTTTCCCATTATACATAGATTTAAATGCCTGTATAGCAATCCTGAAGATGCAAAAAATTTGAGGTAGCATGCAGATGATAGGACATATGACAGCATGCTTCTACATTCTGCTAATTCTCCAGAATGGAAGAAGTTTGATGTAAACCACCCTGAATTCGCTAAAAATGATAAGAACTTATGCCTTGCATTGGCTATTGATAAGATGAACTCATTTGAGATGCAAAGTAGTATCCACAGTACATGGTGGTAATATTGTTTATATATAAACTTTATATATGATTCTGTATGAAGTGTAAGTACTCCATGTTGTCCAAGCTAATCTCAGGGCCCAAGCAACTTGGGAATGACATGGATGTATAACTAGCTCCACTAATTGGACTTGAAGCGCTTGTGGGATGATGGGGTCATGATGTGTGATGCTCACAGAAAGAAATGATCAACTTGAGAGCCATGCTTTTTGGCACTATCAATGACATTCCTAAATATGGTAATTTGTCATGATACAACATTAAAGGCCAACTTGCATGTCCAATTTGCAAAAAGGGTATGCATTCAATTAAATTGAAGTATGACATGAAGAATTCCTGCATGGGACATCAAAGATGGTTGCTTTGGGAGCATCCTTACCACTATTTAAAAAAAATTAATGGGAAATTAGAAGAAGGCATGGCATCTCAACCTTTGGCCAGTGAACAGATATATCAAAAGGTGAAAAATATAAAATGCTTATTTAGCAAACCTTTTGTAAAGGATGTTGGGACATGCGGGTGGAAGAAGAAGTCCATTTTTTTTTACTTACCTTATTAGAGGACCCTAGATTTAAGAAATTTTTTTATGCTATGCACATTGAGAAAAATGTATGCAAAAGTATTGTTGGCATATTGCTCCATATGCCAAGGAAAACTAAAGATGGCATAAATGCTAGACTAGACATGGTTGAAATGGGAATAAAGGAAGAATTAGCACCAAAGGAGAGGGAAGCCCTACATTTCTTCATCCCGTGGCTCACACACTATCAAAGGAAGAAAAAATTAGTTTTTGTCATTTCCTTGCTTCAGTTAAGGTGCCAAAGGGTTATTCTTCAAACATTAAAAGACTCATGCTAATGAAGGACTTGAAACTTATAGAATTAAAATCTCATGATTGCTATATATTGATAGAGAACTTGATTCCAGTGGCTATACAAGGTATCTTGCCTTATAAGGTGTGAGCTGCAATCACAAAGTTATATTTCTTCTTTAATTCACTTTGTAGTAAAGTGATAGACCCTCAAAAATTGTCAAGGTTGCAAAACTGAATCATACACACATTGTGTGAGCTTGAGATGTATTTTCCTCTAGCATTATTTGACATCATGGTCTACCTAACAACTCACTTGATTAGAGAGGTACAACTTTTATGGCCCAGCCTATTTAAAGTAGAGGTACCTAGTTAAACATTTCATTAAGATAATGAAAAGGTTTGTAAAAAATTGAAATCGTCCAAAGGCTTGTATTGTTAAATGATATATATGTGAAGATGACGTTGAATTTTTTGCTACATTTTTAAAACATGCAAGTGATATTGGGCTTCCCATGTCTCGGCATATGGGAAGCAGGACTAATGGGGAAGGGATCATGGGCAGAAAAGTTGTCACTAACTCAGACCAACAGTTGGAGCAAGCACACCTATAGGTGCTGCACAGCTCCGAGGAGGTTGACAAGTATGTACGCAACCATATGCATCAAATTCAGAGGGAAAATCCCTATAAAGGAGAAAGATAATGTGCCCAACAACACAATAAACATTTTATAACATGGTTTAAAGATCAAGTTATTATCAAGTATAAAGCTGGTCCTAAATTAGTTTCTAGCAAATTGAAGTTCTTAGCATACGGTCCAAGCAATCAAGTGACGTCTTACACAAGCTACATCATCAATGGGTTCACCTTCTACACCAAAGAGCAAGATGATCAAAGCAAAATGCAAAATAGTGGTGTAACTCTTGTAGCTAACACCATGCACGTATCAAGCTCCAAAAATATAAATCCTATCTATGCAAAGATGTCATACATTAGGGTAATTGAGCACATCTGGGATTTGGATTATATCAACTTTCGAGTGCCCATATTTGATTTCAAGTGTGTTGACAATAATTATGGCTTGAGAATTGATACCTTAAGCTTGATACAATTGAATTTGAACAATGAAAAGTATAAAGAAGAGCCTTTCAGTTTGTCTTCTCACGTTAAATAAGTATTTTATGTTCATGATCATTGTAAACATGGATGGTCTATTGTTTTGTTGACAAATAAATTGATTGATAAGGAGATGGGTGATGAAGTTGAGGATGATCAATTCAATGGGAGGTCACTTTAACCATTAAATTTGGATGAAGAAGATACTTTGTACATCAAGCACGATCACAATAAAGGCATTAGGGTTTGGAAGAGGGGAAAATTATTACTTGACAAGAAAGAAGAATTTAAGATTAAAAAAAAGTAACTTACAAAAAAGCTAAGACTAGGGAAAAAAGATATAAAAAAAGTAACTTACAAAAAGCTAAGACTCAGAAAAAGGGGGCGGGGAAGAGACATTTAATTTCTATGCTTTGACTGTGTATTGTTGTTTTTCTGCTGCTGGGCTGGGTTAGTTTTTGTGTTTTAATGGATGGTCTATTGTATTGTTATTTGTTCATGTGTTGTTTTTGAAAGCATGTGGAAATCGATAGTAGTACTCCATATTTTTCAACAACAAAAAAGGTTGTAGATAATTAACGGTTATTAGCTAAAAACTATAATATATATTTCCAAAATATCTAACAGTTTCTTACAATAACCATTATATATGTAACAACAAAGAAATACATTATGGGTGTTGTATTTGAACAGATATAAAGTTAAACTTCCACCTCTATTTAAACGTCTATCCGTGTCTCTATTTTGTATATAGGTTTTGACCTCAATCGTGCTCATGTTTTTTTGAAAAAATCAATTGCTCTAATCAAAGGTTCCTCTCATGTTACAAGAAATTTTTAAAGTTCACAAATATTTTACAATGTTAAGTTTGTGGCAGATAGCCACAAGCAGCATATGATTGCTATTAGCCATTGATCAGTCGCTATTTTATTATATATTTTTATATCTATTTATGTGATTTTATTATTATTATTGTGCTTAAATGTAAGTATTATGATTATTTTTGGATTAGAAGGTATTTCACAAAATAAATGCTAAAAATGGTATAATTGTCATATTTTATTTTCCTAAATTAAACTGATTTGCACAAAGGTATTTTTAGTTGTGTTTATTGCAGGGAAATCAAAAAATTAAAGTTAAAAAGACTGTCAATCCAACAAAAGGATGAAGAACAATAGAAAAATGTGAAAATTCACTTAGACTAAGGATTCATGAAAAATAAGGCCTTAAGACTGCTTTTGAGCCAAATTTCATCATGATTAGGGCCCATATATGTTAACTTATGACTTATACTCCTTGAATAGGCCCTATGACCACCACTTAAGCCCAAATGCATGTCTTCCATAATCCATGAAGAGAAAAGATGTGGCTACCTATAATTAATGAAGGGCATAAGGGTCATTTTACATGGTTTCATTTTCTACAAGCAACTATATGGAACCACCTAAGGATAAAATTAAACATAATTCAAAAAGGGGGTTTAATTCAAAATATTATATCTTTTTGTCTCTTGAGAATTAAATTTAATTTTTTTCCTCGAATATATTAAATCCAAATCCAAGAAAAAAGATAGAGATTCAAGGATTTAAGCTAAAGATTTATCTTTATTCATTCAAAAGTCTATCAAGAATTCGAATTCTTTCAATCAAAGGTGAAAAAGATGTCACAAGCTAATCAAAATTCAAGATAGAAAGATAGAGCATATGTTATTCAAAACTCAAATTTAAATGCAAGAAGGCTATAAAAGGGACCACAAAGGCTTCATTCCAGGGGCATGACCACACACCACACTTCTTTTCTTCTTCCATCATCATGTGTGGTTAATTAATCATTTATTGAGGATGGATCTTGTGGATTGAGTTTTGTTCTTTAATTTGGGAGTTGTATTAGGTTTAGATCTTTTATATTTAAGCATTTTAATGATTTCCTAGGTTTAGGTTTTGAGATTTGTTTTTATAGACTTTGTAAGTTTTAGTTGAATATTATTTATGATCTTTATAGAATTTCATGAATAATTGCAATTTAATGCTTTTAATTTATATATTTCTTTTTTCCTCGTATATGATTATTCTTGTGATTTTATAATGTTGTTAATTTAATTGTAAGGATGACTATATATGTATGTGTGTGTGTGTGTCTATATATATATATATATATATATATATATATATATATATATATATATATATGACGATTGTCTATTCTAGAGTTTGACATTTGAATAACTCTGTTAGATAAACGAATTGAAATTGGAATTTATTCTTACATGCTAAGTGATGCTTAAACAATTACTTGAAAGGTTATTATATGCTGGATTCAGGGGTAATAATTGATTAATTAATTGAAACATATGGCGGTTGTCTAAGGTATTTATATTATACTTAGTACCATTTATACATTCCATATCCATTGTTGAACTATGATGGCCACTGATCTATTCTCAAGAAGATTCATCATATCTTGTGTGTGTCTATCTTTTTTATCTTTTTATTTTTTATTTTTATTTTTATTATTACAAAAAATTCCAAAAATTACCACTCTTTATTTCTTTTGAGTCTTGCACATATAATTAATTAGAGAATTAAATATTATTGACTCTACACAAGAGAATATAACCTAGATTGTGCTGCTATGATGTATTATATAATTATTAATTTGAGCGCTAAAAACAAGAGTGATCTACCACGTGTATAACTTACAAGGGGAGAACATGATTCACAACTCACCTATCCCTTTGAATCATGTTAGCCTAGAGAGCTAAAGGTTTTCATCGATTCTAAGTATGCCCTTCCAATGCCCTCCATATATGCTAGTGGAGCTATGCTTAGCTTTGTTGCGTGGCCTAACCAATTTATTGTCATACCATATATGATAAAAAAGGTATATCGTCGTCTTATAATATATGTACATTAGATAGAGTTTCTATTTTTGCTTTGGTTGTTTGGACTTGATTGTGTAATAGAACAAAAGCTCACATATTGAGTATAGTCATGCAATTTGGGATTGATCAAAACATTTCTAGCTTTATGGCTAGACTCAATGAAATTCCCCATTGTAAAGGGCTCAAGGGGTATGCAGCCTCGAGCAAGACCTGATAGAGAAGAAGGGATTATATCTTACTATCGAACGCTATATGCTATAGGCAGTCACCACTACGTAATAGTGCACATACATGTCTTCATCGATGTTATTTTTTGATTGGAAGAAGAAGAGCTAATTATCGAGAGTTTAGGTTATCTTGACACATATTTCGTGAAATGGTTCGTGTATGTTTGTTGCCCGGTACAACAAGATCAATTTGGTAAGGATGAAGAATTCTCTTTATTTTTCTATTGATTTCTATGATCATCAATCGTAAGAGGATCCCTTTACCATTATGTATAAATGGGTAATTCTATTTGTACAGATATGGTGGGTGGGCACTTTTAATCCTTATTTGTCTATTAGTTTTCAAATCTTTAGTGTCCATAGCATATGCTGTTATATAGTAAGATATGATCCCTCCTTCTCTATCAAGTCTTGCTCGAGGCTGCATACCCCTTGAGCCATTTACTGCAGAGAGTTCTATTGAGCCTAGCCACAAAGCCAGGAATGTCTTGATCAATCCCAATTTGTATAGTTATACTCAATATGCAAGCTTCTGTTCTATTATACATAAACAAATTTGTGTACAATTTCATTATGCATGCATATAGGGTGATATCGAAAGAACAATCCCTATTTTAAAAAAAAACTGCCTCAAAAATTAATGGTTCTTACATAAAAACCGTTATATATGTTTACATCATATGTGACAGTTGTTTTATTAAAACCGTTAGCATTTTTAGCAAATAAATAACGGTTGTAATATAATGTCCGTTATGTATGTTCATACTTTGTATAACAGTTTTTGTGAAAGAACCGTTATGTATGTTGCGGAGTTTATAATGATTGTTTACTTGAGACCGTTATTTATTATACTAGTATTATGATATCACTAGTACAAAATATAGATTTTACATCTGACCAAAAAGGACACGTGTAGAAAGTGTGACCAATAGCATTTTCGTAAATATATAAAGATGCAGGAACTTTCTACACGTGTTGAAAAGACAACACGTGTAAAAAGTATATTTAAAATATTTTTTCTTTAATAAATTAATATTTTTTATATGTATTTTTTGAATCAAGTGTGATTAATACATTTAATTTTATTTCAAAATTTTTAAATTTTTTTAAAAAATAAAAGATAACTTTCTACACGAGTTGGAAGCTCATCTTTCTATACGGGTTGGGATCCAACCGGTGTAGAAAGTAACTTTCTACACAGGTTGGGAGCCCAATCAGTATAGAAAGTATCAATTTTTTTAAAAAAATTAGGATCAATTTTTACATAGGTTGGGAGTCTAACCAGAAGGGATCACTTTCTACACGGGTTGAGATCCAAGCCGTGTAGAAAGTGATCCCAATTTAAAAAAAAAAAAATCATTCCCATTTTGGCGTTCGGCTTTGTTTCTTTTTCACAACAAGTCTCTCACAAATTCTTCCCTTTCTCCACAACTTCTTTCCTTCCTCTTTTTCGCGGCAAGTCCCTCACAAAAAAAATCTCTTCCATTTCTCCGAATCAGTAAGCCTTGAGTCTGCAAGGCGTCTCTTACTCTCTTTTCAAGTGGGTTCTCTCAATTCATTCTCCATATCGGTGATAGCTTGCTAGATCTAGGTGTTTTGCCTTTGTTCGTTTTTCCTCTGCTTCTGAATTTTATTTTAATATTCAATCTTCTCTGTTTCACTCTCTATTTGTTTGCCGACAAAATCCTGGAAAATGACAGGTGAAATGCACGGTTTCCCGACAATATGCTTTTCTCTTTTTCTAGTTTTCTAATAAATTGGATCATAATCCTGTGATGGATGCCTTAATTTCTCAACTTTATTTGCACTAATGTTAAGGAAAAAGGATGCTTCAGCTTTGAGGTGGATATATTATGCTAATCTGTTTAAGAAGCATGGTGAAAACAGTAATAGGTTGTGGAATACCCCCTAAACTATAAAACATAATGGGGAATTCAATGACCTACAATGTCTATGAAATCACATTTTTATGTGGGATATGTTTAGCTTTCTTGTGTCTTACTGCTTGATAGTTGGTTTTTCTAGGAATTGTTAGCTTTGCATTATTTCTGACCATGGCTGTGCATTTATATATCCTTTTGGCAGTGGAGATACAGATGATGTGGTCCCTATAAATGCAACTCGATATTCTATTGATGCCTTGAAGCTGCCTACCATCGTCAACTGGTATCCTTAGAATGATAATGGCAAGGTTGGTGCTAACTACTAACACAATGTGATATGGAAACTGACATGAGAAAATATATGTATGTATCACTTATGTGCAATTTCTATAATAACTGAACCAAGCCGAATGAATGACAGTTTTATTGACTTTGAACAGTAACAAGTATGTGTACATACAAATATATAGTTCAGTAACAGAATAGTTCTTTTGTAATGTTGCATTTGTACTAAGTGGTTTTATTTTGGTGTGTGCGGGGAAGGTTGGAGGTTGGAGCCAAGTTTATAAAGGGCTGACGCTGGTGACAGTGACAGGAGCAAGGCATGATGTTCTACTTCACAAGCTTCGCCAAGCATTTATTCTATTAAGGTCATTCTTGGAAAACAAGTCCATGCCCAGCTGAATAACACAGCAACCAACAACCATATACGCACAAGTACAACCCATTCATATTCATTTTGTAGTTACTAAGTTGATTTTTTTTTTATTTCAAAATCTCTAGATGCTTGACATTACGGATGCATTTTTTAAAAAGGACATTGATGACGTTTGCACATGTTGGGCAACTTTTTTTTTAGAGGTCACAAACTTTTGAGTGTGATGTCAAATATGTAATGTTAATAACTATTTGGGATTGGACATGTTGAATTTCATTGTCACTGTTTAATATTGGACTTTGATTGTACATATTTTATTGTAAAAGTGAGGTCAAGTTTGTTTACCTGCATTGATGTAGCTTTATTAATGTTTTGGATTGGAATTTACAATAAATTTGATATTTCATATTAGTTTTGTTGTAATTGTTTTTATTTTTCAGGTGTTTGGTTGTTTATTATCATGTAAATGGGTTTGTAGCATAATAAAAAACAATTTTTTTTTAAAAAAATGAGTTTCTACACTTGACGAACAAAAAGCAGTGTAGAAAGTGGGACTTTCTACACCTGACGTCTCACGGGAGGTGTAGAAAGTGTCACTTTCTACATGTGTTTTAGAACATGTGTAGAAAGTCTGGATTTTCTATACATGTTGTTTCTACACCTATTATATGTCAAGTGTAAAAAATCATTTTCGTCACATGCAAAATCTTTTTTGTTATAGTGTATATGTAACGGTTGTTTACGTAAGCTCTTTTTTATCATTACAACATTACGAGCAGCATGATCCTCACCACACCTCAATACATAACAGGTGATATATTAGAACCGTTATAATACATACTGAATATATCATAGTTCGAAACCGCTATGTATTTGCAAGGAGCATATATAGTGCTCTCATATATTATGATTCGGAATTGTTATATATAACAGATAATAACCGTCATATATCACGATTTCTGTAATAATATTCTTAAATTTTAAATATTGTAGTAATTAATTTTAAAAAATGCTTGCAATTGCATCGCCCTTGTAGCAAATTGATCCCCTTGTATAGGGGTGGTAGAGGCTTAGTTTCCCCACCAGGCCAGTTTAGCCTCCTTTACAAATCCAAAATACTCTCAAAGACACATATGCTTCCGGGTGTATTAAAAAAACTATTAAAGCCACCTATCTTCTTTGGGCCTATAAGTCCAAACTAAGAGAAGGACCCTCTTCTTCATTTGTGGGCCTATTAAGTGAAACTGATTGCCTTTAATTGGGCGGGACAATAAAAGCTCAACTTGACTTCCTTTGAAAAAAAGGACGAGAAAGTTTCTGGGAAGGCGGCCTCGGGACAAGCCGTTTATCATTAGCTATTAGACTAACAAAGATACTTTTAAAGGAAAACAGTAGACATACTGTTTGGATTAGCTGGAAAAGAGGTTTTTTTTTTTTTTAATGTGACTTTTACAGAAGTTAAATTGAAAAAAAGTCATATTGTAAATGTAATTTGTGTTTGGATTGACGGTGAGAGAAGCGGTTTTTTTTCCTAAATCCAGTGAAAAAAAGCCAGAAGCTATTTCAATGAACTTCTAAAAAAAGCAGCTTTTTTTTTAAAGCCCAATAAAAGCTAACGTATTCACAAACGTTTCTACAGATGCCAAATAGGCTTTTGCCTTCCAAATAAGTGCTTGTTTGGGAATTCAGTGGAGAAATGACTTTTTTTTTAATTGGACTTTTACAGAAGCCCAATGGAAAAAAAAGCCAGATTAGAAATGTGATTTGTGTTTGGATCGACGGTGGGAAAAGTGACTTTTTTCAGAGAAGCTGCCTCTCCCAGCTTATGAAAAAAAAAATTCTTTTATAGATAAAGTCAATTTACTTTCAATGTATTCTCAAACACCATTATTCATACTAACTGAGCTTTTTTCTAATAAATGGACTTTTTTATCACCAAATGAGTTCCCAAACACACCCTAAATTTTTCCCCCTCCTAATAAGTTTCCAAACAGGCCATAAAGTAATGACAAAAAGAATGACCATGAAAATTGAAGATCTTCTAGGTGACCTGAATATCCTATATATAAGACTTTTTTTATTAATTTGTTTTAATTTTTTTATATAAAATCTTATCTATGTTTTGTTTTGCTATACTAAATGTTTTTACCAAAATAGCCACTGATTAATGGTCAATTAATGATTCAAAATTAAATTTGCTAAACAGTCATTAGTTAACACCAGGGGTAATTATGGAAGAATGATACTAATAGTTGACCCAGTTATTAATCACCAACAACGAATTTTCTTAATATTTACAAATTGGTTAAAAGAGTCTTATACTTATAACTTGAATCCTGGAAAGAATGCTTGAATTCTATTATGAAAAGGGCAAAATATCCCCACCAATTAACTTTAGAGGGCTACTATCTTGTGTCATAAAAAAGAAAAAGAAAAAGAGGGCTTCTATATTATAATATCTTCTTGTCACCATGGCTGTAATTCAAATTGAGTAGTAATTAATAATAACTTTTTCAAACTTTTTGATAACTAATTGATACAAGCTCATTTCTATTTATAAATCACATTGTACAAGTTTTGTTTTAGTGACTATAACTCATTGTATAACTGAAACAATTAATTTTTTCCTTAATAGAGCCCTTGGTATGAATATTGTGGAGAGTTAAGATATAAATCCGCCTTATAAGTATTTACAAAATCTCAATGTTATTCTGAATTTTTTTTATGCTTATAAATCTGACTTGTAAATCAGGTTTGAAACAATTTAAAAAAAAAAAAAAAAAAGGCTTCCATCTTCTCCCTTGATGCACCTTGAGTTTTGGGCTGAGTAAAATGTCTCACTAGTCACTACACCTTTGGTTTCAACCAATTAAACTACGAAAATGAGGCTAGTCTGGGAGGCGCAGCTTGAATTAGCGCAAATTTTCGCTATAGGGCTGGTCGCCTCTTAAATTTAAATTTAATGCTTGATTGAGATAGTTTTTGAGATTTTTAAAAATATTTATTTATATAAGCCGATATAAAATTTTTTTTATATATTTATCTCGTATACTGTAAATCATGATTAAAAAATTATTTTTGAAGACTTTAATCACTATTTTAAACAAGCTATTAGTATTTTATCTCAAAAATAAATTAGAAGAACAATTTATGGGGGGAAGGAGGAGGGGGAGGGGAGGATGGAACCCTTTAAAAAAACAGAGAGAGATAACGGACGTTTTGAGCTATTGGTTAGGAAGGATAAGATTGATCGGTGTTAAATATGTAAAGGTAAAATTACACCTTAAAATATTTTAGGGTGTATGAAGCACCTTCAAAAATATTTTAGGCTGCTCAATGCACATTAACCCTACTTTATATTGCTGTTTTGATTAGATGTTCTTAATTTATTAATATTTTACTCCCTCCGGTTCTTTTTATAAAAAAATTTTTATTTTTATTGAGCAAAATGAACTAACAGTTAAGATTAGTAAAAAATAATAAATGTGTCAAAAATATCATGTTTATTATAAATATGTCCATATTTATGAAAAGAATATAGGAGAGAAATGACTAACAAATATAAGAGAGTATGAGTATAAATTATGAGAGAAAATAAATGAAAGAGAATCAATAACAAGTGAAGGATAATTAATGTAAAGATGTATATTTAATAAGGGTAAAAAAATTAATTTAAATTTTAAAACATAAAAAAAATTGTTTATAAAAAAGATTCACTCCAAAAAAAAAATTACTTAAGAAAAAAAATAAAAAGGAGTCGGAGCGAGTAGTTTGAAGCTAGATGTGACCTTTCTCACTAACCCATTATCAAATTTAATGTTCTTTATTCCGGATTACAAGAACTAGTGATCAACCCATGATTTGGCTTAATTAGCTTGTTTTCTTCATTTTAATAATAATTCGTGTCCATTCAGATTAATTAGCTAGGGTTATTCTGTTTCATCTATTTTTTTTATAACTATTTCCTCAATATATATTTGTCTAAGTAATATAGACAAAATATATGTTATCAATATGTAATTAGCTACCTCTTTGTTCTTTTTTAACATTGGCACGAATATTATGGGACTTGAAAAGTTTGGAAGTGACTTACAATACTAGTCATGACTTGTATATATGTAGTATAATTTATTAAAATACTAATATTATATATTGATTTATAAATTTGTATATTTTATTTTTGTTGTTGTGGTATAATATTTGTTAATTTGTTAATAACAAAATGCAACCTCAGTTGGTACAGAAAAGAAAAATGGAGTCCAACTCATAATTACCATATACTCCTTCAATCATAATTGTATGAGGTAGTTGGTAAGTTGGACTTCTACAAAGTTGGTCTTGTCCTGAATATAAAATATATATATCTATTTTATTTATAATATTTATTATTTTTTTAAACTAATTTATTTCATTTATAAATTGATGAATAATTTATTTAATTTATTTAATATATTCAAATTAGTTAAATAACTCTTATATTATGGATCAAATGAGTATACATGAAACAATAAATTTAAGAATATCCACCAACATAGAGTTGCTCTAATGATGTAAAGCCCCACTGGATCTCTTTGGGGTCTTGAGTTCAAGGCTAAGAGAAGTCACTTGTATGAGAAGGTGAAGTTATAAACCTCAAACTGTATACCAAATGATAATATAAATTTAAGAATATCTTATCCATATATTATTACTAACGACATCTATCCTATCCATCTTTTAGAATAAATTAATACACCTTATTATAATTCAACAAATGGGGTATTAAGTACATTTTTAAGATGGTTTTTATTTAAAATTTGATGCAATTTTTCTTTTTTACTTTTCAAGATGTAATTAATGGTTTTAAATATGAAAAAATATAAAAAAAATAATTTTCAAATAAATTTAATGATTTAATCATATTTCCTTAATTTTGGTTAGATAACTGGAGGTACTTCAATAATTAGTTGTCCCAATAACAACATCATCTGTTACATTTAGATGAGGTCTTAGGTTCAAACTTAATATTAACATATTTATGTGTGCACATACGTGCATTTAAATTTTATTAGATAAATAAAAAAGTATTCCGAGGTGCCTTGTGGCTTATGATATGAACCAGAATAATATTTTATTTCAATCTTTAATTTGTAGCACTTTCAATTTTTTAAATATATATGTAGCCATGAGTTCATAGAATGCATAGACTAAATTTATGATTGATAACAACTACAAGTGGACTTTACTAGGAAGAGGTTTGAATCAAGACCTTTACTAATATGCATACTATTTGTCTCAAATATAAGAACTTCTTAATTAATTAGTTAATTTAAATAAATATGACATGATCTCCTTAAAACATCATTGTGTAACGTAACAATAGATTATTATAGTAATTTATAATTATTTAGGTAAATTAGTTGAAAAATGATAAATATATGAGATAAAATAGATTAAGGTATTATATTTTAAATCAAATCCTATCATTAATTAACTCTTATATCGGAGATAAGAGACATAATAATGAGAAATAGGTAAAGTATGAGTATTCAAGGTGTGAAATGAAGTGATGAGGGGCTGTTTTCATGGACCATATTCAAAGAAGGTAGGCAGATTAGAACATGAATTTGTGTCCTCGCCATTGGACAAAAAATGACGTGTAACTCCCAATAGTACACTAACTCCGTCACATGCACACCAAATGGGACATAAATCTAATTAATAATATAAGCTGATTCATGCATGCATGGACTACTTTTCCAAGTTTTCAATTTTGTTAGGCTCACTTTATCTTGTGACACTAATTAATGGAAAGAAATATGCTCAGCCATCTAATTAGTAGCTAGTCTTTTAGATTTGAATTTTGGGTCTCATTTGCTTACAATGATAATTTTTCTTTTTTTTTTTTATATGAAATACCTTTTTAACATTTATTTTGAACTACACTTTATTAATGAAAATCCCTTAATATATGATACTAGTTGGAATAATATAATTTTAAAAAAATTATTAATTTAACAGATAGAATGAATTGAGATCTTATATTTAGGATAAAAGAAATTAAAATCTCTCTCTTAACTCTTATATTTAGAAATGAAACAGTGGTAATGATATGTCCCCATTGGTAAAGTTTAATGTGAAAAGAATAAATAATCAATTGAAAATTTTTTGATGCCTATGTCCCTATTGTTACGTTATTGTGTATGCATGAAAAACGAGGAAAACTTCTATTACTACTATCTTTTATCGTATAATTAAAAATAATTCATTTCTATAAATAGTGGCATTGATTAGCTATAGCCAAGAGAATTCTCAAAATAACATATCCAAATTTAATAGCAAAAAAGATTAATAAATTAAATTCTAAACTTGCATCGAACTAGATGTCTTGTTCATCACCTGAACAAGCTTAATTATTTATTATTATTAAATTAATCAGCAGATAATAATCACATATTATTTCTTGCAATTTATCATCCAAATCTTACACAAGAAATAAAAACATATTATTAATTAAAAGAGAGCTTATAAAGTGGCTACACACAAACCAACGTATGAAACCCCAAAACTAATGAATGGTACTATTGCATATAATATATCTAATTGTAAAATAATGGAGGTGTGTTTGAAATAGGATTGAAACTTTCAATCATGTTTTTTAATTGTGATTTATGGTATATGAGGTAGTTTTTACGATTTACGAGGTAGTTTTTACGATTTACGAGGTAGTTTTTACGATCTACGAGGTAAATATGTGGAGGAGTTTTGTCTCGATTTATGTTAATCAAACTTATACATAAGTTTAAGCCAAAACAAACAATTTCTACAAAAAATATTTATTGACTTTTCTGTCAAATAAGCCGATGGAGGCTATATATAAAACTGGTAATAAACCTGTTCACCCCCTTTAGGCAAGTTTTATGAAATCCGTTCAACATCCCCTTAGGTAAGTTTTATGAAATCCTGTTCAACCGATATTTCAACTTTCAACTGCATCTTTAGCATAAGTGATAAGGGCTATTTTTTGCGGTTGGAAAATCTCGAAGAAACTTTTCCAACAGGAATTTCTCCAATTTACTCTTATGCAAAATTTTCTCTCCTATATTTCCTTCTTTTCAACAAAAGTAGTTTAAATAATACTTCATCCATCCCAATATATAATAGTTTTTTTTTAATGGATTTGTCTTTAAATGTAAGATTTTTTTTTGAGTTTTTCTCAATAATAAATGTATTTTTTTCATTTAACCCTCAATTAATTATTATATTACATATATTCTCTTTTATCATTTTCTCATTATTACTCTTTCTCTCACCCACTCATAAATAGGAACATTTTTTAAAAAAGAACTAAATTTTCTACCATATAATTATTACATTTAATTACTTTTAACAGCTTTTTAGAATCTCACAATTAAGTTAAAATGCTCTTATATATAGGTCGGAGGGAGTATTATTTTACCCATTTGTTAACCTGAATTTTTAAATTATTTTAATAATAGTTAATATAAAATAAAAAATAATATTTAAATATTCATATAATTTATTAAATCAAATTTAATGGTCATTATTATTAAATATAATCAGGAAAATGCAAATAACTTTATTAAATTCATCCCTTTTTTGTAATTATACATGTATAAGTGATTTTAATTAATAAATGATATCCAAACTTAATATCAAAATTCTTAAAGTCGCCTATAAAAAAAATATCCAAAAAAAATCATGATCAATCAGTGCCACTTAAAACGTGTCACAAAAATCACGATCATAATTGTTTACCATTAATCCAAATAGGTATGTAATAAAAAAATTAGGTGTGATAGTTACTTTTTATTTAATCATTGTCTTAAAGGCAAATACGAGTACATTATTTTCTCTTATTCTCTAGTCTTCTCTCATTATTGCAAGATTTTCTTTACAGTTGCTGTTTGCTGTCTCCTTTATTCTCATTTATTTTTATATTAAAAAATAAATTTATGCAAACTCTTATCAAACTTCTTTCATTCTCCTTCCTAATCAATGTGGGACTTAACAATATGATTTGGAGATTCTTATAAAACATACTCCCTCCATTTGATATTAATTATGAAGTTGAATTTGTTAGATAGCTACTCCCTCATATTTATATTATAAGACACCTCTAACAATTTAACTGGAAAGAAAGAGAGGTGGTTAAATCAGTTATAAAGCATTTTATGGAATGTTAATTAAGAGTAGTAATCACTTTGAAAAATAAATTATATCTAAAATATTCATTTATGAAAATATTATCAATTGAATAAGTTTTATTTGATCAACCACTGAAGAATAATGACTGATCGATTAATTATGTGTGTGTGTAGGTTAAAAAAGACTAATTTTGATATTATCCACGAGTGATTTTATGTTTGACTGGTGTGACAAACAAATTAGATAGAGCGTGACCTTTTTTACTTTTTGTTTAATCATTTTATGTAGAAGACAGACATTTTCTCTTACTCTTATAGTCTTCTTTTATTGCAATTTTCTTTATAGTTGTTGTTGTATAGTTGGCTTCTTAATTTATCCTCAATTCCTTTAATCCAATGGGTAAAAAAATTTGAGAGAGAGAGAGAGAGAGAGATGCAAACCTAATTACATTCTCTATAGTCAATTATATGGGTGGGAGATTCCTTACTTTCGATATTTGTCAATGAACTTATCAAGTTAGATACACATATCTTTCACTTAATAATTCTTTTTCTCAAATGATTAGTACACCACCTCCTTCTTTTTCATTTATGCAGACAAGTAAAATATATTTTCAATTATTTATATTTCGTTTTTAAATTTTTAAAATTAAATTAAATTAAAATATTACAAATTATAATTGTACAAAATTTTCACAATAATTTTTTTATGATATATGTATACCAATTTATATATTGTGTTATAGGTTGAGTTAATCTAATACCTTTGCCTAGGATTATTACATGATTAAATTAAAGTTTCATATAACTTTACTGTTTTCTTTAACTTTTATAAATTTTAACATTGATTTTATTGGAAGAGTAGATAGATCATATAGTAGGTACATTATCGTAGTTATAGTTACGATATTTGTCCTTTCGAGTACAATTATCTTAATTTTTTCAAAAGAAACCAAATTTATTTATAATATTTGTAATATCTTTATATTTATATTTTAATTAATTATATCATATTGGAATAATTACAAATAAAATTTTGTATCTGATATCGTTTCTTCCCCTGAAATTCCATACCCATTTCTGAAGTATAGAACTGTGGGTTACAGACTCTGAAATATAGAATTTCTGTGCGGACAAAAAAAAAATTTCTGGGATTCCCTCAGCCAAATAAGTTTACTTTTATGCATTGCTAATTGCTAATAATTATTACGAGTAATAATAATGGTTGGAAATGGTTTATAAATAAGATTAAAATAAATATTTTGTTGTAATTATATTAGTATAAATGTATAATATAGTATAGACACATGGGTGCGCATATACACGACAATATTTTGGGTTAACTTTTCCTTCATGTAATGACCGAAGTCCAAAGACTGTACAATGTTACCATCACTTCTTTTTTTTTAAAAAAAAAAAAGAAAGACATTAAGAAGTAAAAATGTAAGAACAATCTCTCTCTCACTTTTCAACAAGAACAGCCGTAGGTAGAGTCGGGAAAATGGGTCGAGTCTGTCGGGTCGGCTCTTTTAGGTCTTGAATTTATAAAGGTCAGGTTTAAGATTTTAGCCTCAAAACTGAAAGCGGGCCTAAAATGGTCAGTCTTATAAGGCCGAGGGCCTAAAAGGGCCGGCCCTTATATATTTTTTTATTTTTTAAAATTATTTATATGATAATAATATTATTTATTTTTTATGTTTTGTTGATGATGTTGCAAATATTTAGTTGTTATTATCTTTTTTAGAATTAAATTTCATAAGAATATTTTGTATTAAGAATCCTAAAAATTAAAAATTTATAAAATATATTTCTTATTTTATAAGGAAAATACATTAGATATTTCTTATTTACTCCAAAATTTCACATATGATGGTAATTTACTAATTTATTTGTATTTTATATTTGCTATAGAGTTATTTATCATTTTGGTTTATTATTTGTTACATATAAAGATTATGGATGTATTCATGACGTGTGAGAAGAAATTCTTGATATTTTTACCCCTCAAGCAAACCCTACTACTTAAAGTGAAACACAATTGAATTTCCTTGAAATTGATGATAGTTGGGAATAAGATGAAAATGATAGTCATTATACTCATATTGCTTAGAGTGTTTAGCTTCTTGTCATCTTATACTTTGTACGAGACTGTGAGTTATTTATGGATATTATTTTTTTTACCTTTGATTATAAATTATTAACTGTATTTATTTTATTGCATGAGGCGTGTAGATGTGTAGTTAAATTTTGTGAAAATAGCTTTCGGCCCTGTGGGCCGGCCCTGACCTTCATGCTTTTGGGCCGGGCTTTGAAAAAAATATTTTTTTTACCTCGAACCCTGTAGAACCGGCCCTTTTAGGCCCTGACACTTCAAAGGGCGGACCAACCCTGATTCCCAGCTCTAACCGTAGGAGTGGTTCTTAATATATAAAAAAAACTTTTTGTTTGAAGTTTTGGACTGATTTTTTTTATTTTATTTTTATTAAATATATGTTATTCATAATATTTCTAATAATTTTTTATTTATTATTTTTTATGTAATATTTTTATAAATAAAGGTATAATTATGTCATAAATAAATATTTTTTTTAAAATGTATCCTTATTTATAAGGGGTAAGAGAGGAATAGTAGCGAGAAAAAGGATCAAAAATAATGTACAGGCAAAAGATGACGAGTGATAATATAATTAGTTGTGGGTAAAAATGTGAAAATGCAACCTTGATGTTTAATACAGTTGACACTTATAGCTGAGTTGATTAAACATTTAATCAAGAGTTCGATCCTTAACAGTGTGTATGAAGAGAGTCTTATAACTAGCATTAAAGTCCCTTCAAAAAATTTATGGTGTAAGAAAATTAGTCACTGCTAGCGACGGTGAATATCTTAAATTTATAAAATCAAAATAGGTAAAAGTGGCACTAATAATGAGATTTTTTTACCAACCCAAATCAAAAATGGGTACTTTTTTTTTATTTTTTTTGAAGAGAGTATAATTCTGCTATAGATCATCAGCCGAGGAGTGCTGCTACGTGGCAGAATTCGTGAGAATGAGATTCCGAATGTCGTTTTCAGTGTAGTCAATTTGTGCGGCCGAACGAAACGACCTAGTCCTGCATTCCCGTTTTTAAAAGTAAACGACTCGCGCTTTTGGTTATGACTCGCACCGTCACTCACAATTAGTCAATCAAATATCAAATATAAAAGGGAAAATCATTCACAGATCCTAAGAATCCAAAAAAATAACAAAAAAAATTTAATAAAAATTTTTAAATCAGAAAAAGTCCTTAAGGATTTTTGTGTGTTTAATTACCAATATAAAAATATTATGTTGCCCCAACGAACAAAACAAAAAAAAACGCACAGAAAAGAGAAAACGCATAAAAAGAGAAAACATATGAAAACACACAGAAAGAGAAAACGGAGGAACTCCACGGTGGTGTCTGCAGCAACGTTGAAGGGATTAAGTTTGGTGATCATATCCTGAGCAAAGGCTAGACCGTTAAACTTCATCTACTGCTACAAAAGTTGAACAATGACTTCAATTTTTTTTTTTTTTGGTTTGTATGTTAGGTGCATTGAGATTGAGGGGTTGATGAAATGTTGAAGCTTGAACTCAATAATAGACTATGTGTTAGGAAGTAAATAAATAATGTTAAGATTTTACTAAAGATATAATATTGACCATTGAAGTTGGAGGTTCACCGTAGTTGGGCTGTGAGAATTTTATTGTGCTTTATTTTTGAGATTGGTTACAAAGGGAGTGCTCTGTTTTAAGTGGAAATAGTTGAATGTGATAGGGGTTTATTTGCTAAGAAAATGCTGATATGATATTAAAAAAGTATTGTTAATAAGTGCAATTGTAGTTGTTAATATTGCTGTTGTGGTTGTAAGTACAGAACATGTGCTCTGTTTTTGGGCAATGTAATAGATGGATTACTCTGTTATTGGGTAAGGTTACAGAGAGTGTACTCTATTTTAAGTAGGAATGGTTGAATGTAATTGTGGTTTGTTTGGTGAGAAAAAACTGATATGATAATAAAAAAGTGTTGTTAATACATGCAGTTGTAGTTGTTACTACAGAACATGTGCTCTGTTTTTGAGTAATGTAATAGAGGGATTGCTCTAGTTTTGAGCAAGGTAACAGAGGGATTGATCAGTTTTAAGTGGGAATGATTGAATGTGACGGTAGTTTGTGTGATTACAAAATGCTCAGATGATATAAAAGAATTGTTGTTAATACGTGCATTCATAGTTGTTAATATTGCTGAGGCAATTGTTAATACGCAGTTTGTGTTGCAGATTGTCATGAAAGATTGGAACTAGTTCAGAGAAAAATCTATTATGTTTCTTTCATATCTGTGGGGGAGGGAGTTTTTAAATGGTAGAGAAGATGGAATGTAATATGTTGGTGGTTTGGTAAGAACAAAATGCATAAAGGAAGACACAATTGTGAAAATATGCACTAGAAATTGTGAAAACATGCGTTAGCTATTGTCAAAATTGGCACAATGACTTATAAAAAAAGTAAGAACAAGAAAGTGTTAAAATGCTGATAAGCTTTTGTGACACTTGAGACTTGAGAAATTTATAAACTCCTTAGAGAATTACAATTCAGTTGTTAATATGACTCAGTAACTTGTCAAAATAGGTACAATATGTTGTTAATATCCAAATAAGATGTAGTAACAGGCCCTACAGGAATAACTCATGTTGTAAATATGACGAATTCACTTATTAAAAAATGAAGAACAAGTTGTTAAAACAAAATCAGATGTTGTGACATGAGAGTTGTCAAGTCCTATACTCCTCCAGGAATAACTCATGTAGTTGTAAATATGATTAATTCACTTGTTAAAAGATACTGAACAATTTGTTAAAACCAGACCAGCTGTTTGTGCCAAATCCTAGGGGAATAACTAATACTGTTGTGAAAAAAATTGATGAAGTTGTTAAAATGATTGACGCAGATGTTAAATCTCTGATAAGCAGTTGTGACAATTACAACTTGTGAAATTTGAAATGCACTCTATAAATGAAAATGGAGTTGTGAAAAAGACTGACGAAGTTGTTAAAATGATTAAAGCATATATTTTGAAATTTGAACACACTCTGATTTAAACTCTAAGGGCAAGATCTCATTTCATATTGACAATTAATTACACAAAATCCCCTAGGGACTTTTCTAATTTGAAAATTTCTATTGGGACTTTTTTATTGTTTTTTTGAGTTCTTGAAACCTATAAGTGATTTTTCCTAATATTTAACAAGATATGCTTATAGTTGATATGGAGAATCTAAAAAGGGATATTAGATTTTTTAATTCATATATAATTTTAATCCTAAACATAACCACACATAATTTTAATCTTAAAATAGTAGACTAAACAACCATTTAACTTGTGGAATTTCTTACTGCGAGGGAAAAATTAAAATATGAATATGAATTTGAAATATCAAACTAAATACATATTTAATACTTAAAATTTATTGTCAAAAAAGAAAAATGGAACCAAATCAACCGATAAGAATGACATGGCTGATTATGTGAACAATACACATCTACCAATCACATAGAAGCTAGCACTATTAAGGATATATATTAATATTTTTTAAAAATACATTTAAAATATAAGTTCTTACTTACAATTTGGATATTTTCTTGCATAATACTTCTTCCCGTTCTTATTATAACCCATATTCAAAAAGAAATGAATGGTTTCAATTATAAGAGAGTATTAAATTAATTATTTTTTTAATATTACCTTTATTTAAAATCTATTTTTTTAATTGAAACAGAGGTCAAATCAGAACTCTTAGAGATAGAATCCTCCACTTCCCCTATGCATGGACTACTTTTCTATTAGGGCAGTGCACTAAGCCCTTTAAAATACTATCTCCAGAGTGTTTAATATAAGATTTGACTTATAATAAAAATTACCCTATAAGCTATTCTCTTCATTTTATTTTATAAGAAACAACTGTTACATATACTTTGTTTCTAGAGTAAAATACTCTAATTACTTCTTTGTTTTGTTTTAATTATAAAGATATGCCCTCTATTTTAAAAACTCATATAGACCTCCCTTAAAATTAAAAGGTATGTTGCACAAACATCCTTTATATTTTAAGATTCTATTTTCATTTACCAAATCGTTAATTCATCGTTAAGTTTGACTTTTAGACTTTTGTTTTGCCAACATGTCTCTTTTTAACATTAGAATTATTCAAACACACATGTATATGGGCCAAAAAAAATTTATACCACCAAATTTTAATTCTAATATATTTTTTAAATTTCTAATATGTTTATTAATCTTGATATTATAAAATTTATAATTTTAATTTTTCACCATATTTATTAAAATTGATTTATTTTTGGTTTCTTAAGTGACTAAAAATATATATCAAATACATTTTTCTATCAAATATAATAAATTATATAGTTTTAAAAGATCTAAATTTATAATTTCATTTTTTTAAACAAACATTTAAAAAAATTAAATGAATTTTTAAAAGTTTGTGATATTTGGAAGTTGTCGATTAAGATTTGAGATTTAGTATTAAGGGTAAATTAGTAAATAAATTTTATTTTTTATATAATTTTTAATTAAAAAAATATATTCTTAGAATATTCTTAACGGAGTTAGCTGTTCGGACTTAAATATATATTTTTAAAATAGAGACGAGATTCGTGTAATTAAGATAAAACCACATAGTGATTAGAATATTTTACTCTTGTTTTTATTTATAAGAAACATTTAAATAATGTCTAAAATTTTATTTTTTAGTTTCTTATTTTACCTCTATTTAATTACTTATATTATAATCAATACATTTATTATTACCAGGCTCAAAGCATCAATCATCTTTGTTATATATTTTTCTTATTCTTATTCTTTCTATTTTACAATCATCTTTATTAGTCTTTGGATGAAAAAAAAACTTTATTAGTCCCTTTTGTCTTTAATATTAAACATATTTAGGGAGTGATCTTAATCCTAAATATAAGACATATTTTTTATATTTTTCAATCTTTTCCCAATTTACCTTTATTGATGTTTCGTCAACCATAATCAAAAAAAGAAAGGAGGGAGATAATAAAAGAATATGACTATGATGTTTTAGAAAATAGATATCATATTAACTAACTTTTTTAATATAATCAAAATAGATAAATGTGTCTTACTACTTTGTACCTTATTATAAGTCACTTGTACCCAAAAAGTTGTGTTCAAAACATAAGTCACTTATAGGGTAATAAATGAGATTTGTCAATTTTACCCCTACTCACTATTGGTTGGGCACATAAGAAAGAGAGAGGGAGTGTAGATGCATAGAGATAAAATGGTATCAGAGAAAATATGCACATTTTCGTAAATAAGAGTAAATATGAAAAAATTTATCCATTAAATGTTTTTCTTGGTTTGCGAGAATGGTATATTAAGGAGCGGGTGAAATATAATAATTCTCTCTTATTCCCTACCTCACTAAAGTTTTAATTTTTATATATTTATTGTCTTTAATAAATTTTTTAATCCACAATAGTTTCTGACGAAAAGGAACGGAAGAAATATATATTATACTTTCTTCAGTCTTTTTTATAAAAAGCCTAAAATTTGAATTGGCATGATCCTTTACATAAGAACCCGACAAAAGTTGTTTCAATATTTAATTGATTTTTTTCCATTTATGCCCTTCATAAATTATATATATTACATTAATTAAATGATTGATATTACTTATATTTATTTTATTTCTCTCTCTTATTTGCCTCTTATAAATAAGGGTATACTTGAAAAAAAATTATTTTAAAACATATTCATTATTCTTAACTAATTTTAACTGCTTTTTTAAACTGCATAATTCAATTATTAGGCTCTTATAAATAGGACTGAGGGAGTATTAACTACTGAATGTGATATTATTTATTGCAACTTCTATGATATTTATATTTTAAGACAAAAGTGATCACTGAACTTCATTTATACCATGTTGAGTTTTGGTATGATAATTAGATTAGACAAAAATTGTATCCTTGTGTTATAAGTAAACAAGGATATAATTTTGGAAAAATTATACTGTAATTCTAAATAACTAAAAATACGAAGAAATAGTTCATCAAAATTATAAAATGAAAAATTGGTCATAATGAGTTATTAATGGAGCCCCTCAAGTTGTCAATTAACAACTTGAGAGGTTTCATTAACAACTCATTGAGACTAATTTTTTATTTTACGATTTTGAGAGACTACTTTTTTTTTTTTTTGTTTGGTACCTTAACGTAATTTTTCCTACAATTTTCTGCAAATAAGTTCCCTAAATTAAGCAATAAATAGATCGCCTAGTAACTAGTGAAAGATCATGCAACAAATGCCAACGTATAATAAAAAATCTGATACAATCCTGCTCTTCCCTAAGCAACGGCCATGCTCTGTGTCTCTTCGGGGGCCAACCACCGCCCTTCTGTTCAGTAAACCTTGCGTACTCTTCCTTCCTTCTTCTCCTCAACAGTCAACACCACGTGATTATTCTTCTTCTTTTCATTCTCATCCAATCTTCCCAATTTCCAATCTCTTCTAGCGTTTACTTTCTCGAATCCCAAATCTTGCTCTTGTTCTCACTCTCTCACTCTTCACTATTTTCTTCTTTTTGTATTTTTCCCTATTCCCACTCAATCCCACCAAAATTCAACCCTCTTCTTTGTTATCCCCTTCGCCACCGGCATGTTCGCCGGAGATATTTCCCGGCGATGTTCCTCGCCGGTGATTTTGTTTTCTCTGTTTTTTCTCTTCCTGGCTGGTTCGTCCCTGGCCGATGAGTTTCAAATGCTCATGAAGTTCAAGTCCTCTGTTCAAACTTCAAATGCCGATGATGTTTTCGGTTCATGGACGGAAGTCAATTCTCCCTGCAATTTCAACGGAATTCTCTGCAATTCCAATGGTTTCGTTTCAGAAATCAATCTCGCCGGAAGAAATCTTGGGGGTACTGTTCGGTTTGATTCACTTTGCACGCTTCCGTCGTTGGAGAAATTATCTCTGGGGTCTAATGCCTTTCATGGAAGCATCAGTGAGGACCTGAGGAAGTGCAGTAATTTGAAGTATTTGGATTTGGGCGGGAATTCGTTTTCTGGGGAAATGCCTGAGTTCTCTAATTTGATCAAGCTTACCTACTTGAACTTGAATGCCAGCGGAATTTCTGGGACATTTCCATGGAAATCATTGGGAAATCTAACTAGTCTTGGATTTGTAAGCCTTGGAGATAACATTTTTGAAAAAAGTCCTTTTCCTTTGGAGGTGTTAAAGCTTGAGAAATTGTATTGGCTTTACCTCACAAATTGCAGCATCACTGGCAAAATTCCATTGGGTATTGGGAATCTAACTCAGCTTGAGGATCTTGAGCTTTCTGATAACCTTTTGACAGGTGAAATCCCAGGTGATATTGGGAAGCTTCAGAAGCTGAGGCAACTTGAGATATATGATAACTACTTGATTGGGAAAATCCCAAAAGGATTTGGTAATCTCACAAATCTTGTCTACTTGGATGTTTCTAATAACCAGCTTGAAGGTGATATTTCTGAGCTACGGTTCTTGACAAACTTAGCTTCTCTTCAGCTTTTTCAGAACCAATTCTCTGAAGGAATTCCAAATGAGTTCGGAGATTTCAAAAGACTCATTGAACTTTCACTTTATGCAAATAATTTCACTGGTCCTCTCCCTCAAAAGCTTGGCTTCTGGGTTGGCTTACAATATATTGATGTTTCGGATAACTCTCTTTCTGGTCCTATACCACCTGACATGTGCAGGAACAACAACATGACTGATCTAGCTTTGTTGAACAATAGCTTCACTGGAAGTATACCTGAAACATATGCGAATTGTTCGGCTATGGTTCGTTTTCTCGTTAACAGAAACTTGCTTTCTGGTCGTGTTCCTTCGGGTTTATGGGGCCTGCCTAATATGGAAATAATTGATCTTTCAATGAATCAGTTTGAAGGTCCAGTGGCATCTGATATTGCTGACGCAAAATCTCTTGCACAACTATTTTTAACTGACAACAAGTTCTCTGGTGAACTACCCTCAGGAATCTCAGAAGCTTCTTCATTGGTATCAATCAAGTTGGGCTCAAATCAATTCTCTGGTAAGCTTCCAGATTCTATAGGAAACTTGAAGAAATTGGGTAGTCTTAAGTTGGATGGAAACAATTTTTCTGGTTCTATACCAGAGTCTTTAAGTTCTTGTATTTCTCTCAGTGAAGTAAACATTGCTGGTAACTCGCTTTCTGGGGAGATCCCAACGAGTCTTGGCTCTCTGCCTACTCTCAATTCATTAAACCTATCGTCCAATAGACTTTCGGGCGAAATTCCATCGAGCTTGTCGTCTCTTAAACTGAGCCTTCTTGATTTATCAAACAACAATTTATTTGGTCCAGTGCCAGGTTCACTCTCTATTCCGGCATTCATAGATGGGTTAAAGGGAAATCCTGGCTTATGCAGTGAGACTTTGGAAAATTTTAGGCCATGTTCACTGGGTAGCACTGGCTCTAGTCGAGTTAGGACCATTATTCTCTGTTTGCTTGCTGGTATAATGGTTCTGCTAGTTTCATTGGCATGCATATTCTTCCTGAAACTAAAGCAGAACAAGTTAGAGGAGAAGCCTTTGAAGACTAATTCCTGGAATTTGAAGCAGTACCATGCGATAAACTTCAACGAAAACGAAATCATTGAAGGGATCAAGTCTGAGAATCTGATTGGCAAAGGAGGATCCGGGAATGTTTACAAGGTTGTTCTCAAATGCGGCAAAGAATTGGCAGTCAAGCACATATGGACTTCGAATCTGGGTGAACCAAGAAGTGGCCGGAGCAGTTCAGCGATGCTGAAAAGAAGTTGCCGGTCGCCGGAGTATGATGCTGAGGTGGCCACACTAAGCTCCATAAGGCATGTGAATGTAGTGAAGCTCTACTGTAGCATCACAAGTGAAGATAGTAGCCTTCTTGTTTACGAGATTTTGCCGAACGGGAGTTTGTGGGATAAGCTGCACAATTGCCAGAAAAGTCCTATGAGTTGGGAGGTTAGGTATGAGATTGCTTTGGGAGCAGCTAGAGGATTGGAGTATCTGCATCATGGGTGTGATAGGCCAGTTATACATAGAGATGTGAAATCAAGTAACATCTTGATTGATAAAGAATGGAAGCCAAGGATTGCTGACTTTGGGCTTGCCAAGATTGTGCAGAGAGGGGCTGGCAATTGGACAAATGTTATTGCTGGAACACTTGGTTACATGGCTCCTGGTAAGCTTTTCATTTCCTTGCAGATCAGAAAAAAAGGTTCAAAAAAAGTGAAAGTAGATAGCATCGCCTAGTAATTTACAGTTAACTTTTTTAATGCAGAAAATCTAAATCTAGTGAGAGAATAAGGGTCTTTTGGTGGCTGAGATCAAAATGCAAGAAGCTTAGGACATTGTTTTGACTTGTTTTCATTCCTGGGTTGAGAACATTGATGCCATAGAGTCCCCTCATGGAGGGGGCTATTTTATGATGCTTCAGATCAATAAATCTGGCATATTTTCTGGGTTTGCTTTTTCTTTCACTTTAAGTAATAGATATTTAGCTATAAGAACAAGTTATATAAGATTGAAATAATTGGGCTCAGGATGAGTAACATTATTAAGTGGAAAATGCATTTCATCGCTTAATTTTAGACCAAAATTACAGTTTAATATATTTACTTAATACTTCAATTTCTGGTTGCTGTGCTTGGAAACTGATCATGTTGATTTTGGGAATGACAGAGTATGCCTATACATGTAAGGTTACTGAGAAGAGTGATGTGTATAGCTTTGGAGTGGTTCTATTGGAGTTAGTGACTGGGAAGAAGCCAAATGAATCAGAATTTGGGGAGAGCAAGGACATAGTCAACTGGGTATGCGGCAACAAGAGGACCACCAAAGAAGACATGGTTGAGCTTGTGGATTCCACAATTCCAAAGCATTACAAAGATGATGCCATGAAGGTTCTGAGAATTGCAACACTCTGCACTGTGAAGGTTCCATACTCAAGACCTTCCATGAGAATGGTGGTTCAAATGCTGGAAGAGGCAGCACCTTGTACTCTGACCCATGTTGTTGTGGCTAAAGATGGTTAAACTAGCTAGTTCCTCAATAAAGGCATTGATTAGTGGGGGAATAAAAGAAAAATTTATCAGATCAGGAAGGAACCCTGGGGAAAATCATAGTGAGGCTGCATAGTCTAAAATTGTAAAATATTTTGAAGTATCTAGAGGTAAGACTGGGATAGAGGGTGTTTTGGCTTGTAGATTGTACTACTTGGGCAATAATTCTCTCTTATAATATCAGTCTTTCTAACTTTTTCTCTGCATAATTGGAATGACATGTGAAAGGGCCTATAGCTTTTTGAAAGGTTTCTTTTTGTCATTGAAATTTGATCTTTGGTGGCATTTACCTAAGCCTCTGTGCAGTGTTCGTATAAGCTGAAATTTAAACAATGGAAGAGATAACAACAACAGTAGTAACAAGCTTTATTTCACTATATGGGCAATAAGCATTATTTCATTATAGGGATCGACTACATGTATGGTACAATAATAACAATAATGAAAGATAGGATAAAATATATCCAAAGTCAAGATTCATGAAATTCATATTTTGGTTTATGATTAAATCAGCTCTCCTTTTATTTGCATAGAGTAAAAATCAAAACATTGGGTTGGCAATTGTAATTCAATTGATAATAATTAATTATAAAATTGTAATTTATTTATATTAAACATTTACTAATATTATTATAAGCATGTCTATATGATTTAAATAGGACAAAATTTAGGTAAAGTTGCTTATACTCATTAGGTTAAGTTCTTTAGTCTCACTTTGTTGATAAAATGCCTATGTGAACTTGTAAATTCACCTATGAACACTTATAAATTTTTGTACAAGTTCTTACAATGTAAATTAGGATTTGCAAATTTTTATATAAACATGTTATTTTGCTACTATTACTTGTTAAAATGCGTATATGCACTTATAGAGATTCACTTATGAAATATAAACAATTATTATTTTATATATGCACACTCATAAATTCACTTATGAATTTGACCTAATAGATGTAAATAACTTAACCTAATTTTTGTTGTTTTGAGAATTAAGGGAAAAAAATAACCATAAACCTTTCTAAACATTGGACCCATCACCATAAACTTTTCTTGAATGTAAAATTACCCATAATCATTTTTAATTAGAGTAAAAATATCATCTCTATTAAATGTGGCAAACCAATGTTATTTTTTAATTTAATGGGTCCCACTTGATATCTATGTCATCTTAGTCAACTCAAAATGGTAAACTTGAAAATTTTTTAGGACTAAATTATTCTTCATATTAGCTTAGTATTTGTTTGGAATAACTTTAAGACCCCAAAAATGTTTATTTATGTAAGTTGAAATAAAATTTCTCTCACATATTTAATTTATATACTATAAATCATGATTGAAAAGTTTTTTTTAAAACCTACGCTATTCCAAACCAACAGTCGATGCTCCCTTCCTTCTCAACTTCACCGTCCTTAATATTGTCGCCGGCGGTGACCAATCCTCTCTCAACTCTAGCGCTATCTACAAGTTCTCCTGCTTTACAACAACTCAGCCGTCACATATTCAAATCCTTCGCCTGCGCCTCCTCAGCCACAACATCCGCTACCGAGATTTCTGCTACTTCTAAATTTTCCAAAGACAAAAATTAAGATCTGTCATCAGATCGATCAAAGAAGGTTGGGTTGACCCAATTCTAATGCTGGTTTGGTAAGTTGCTTTACGCCTAGCATCGATACTCCCATGAAAATGTGGGTCTGGAATTAGGGGGTTTCCCGAGTGAAGTATCAAGAGATTAAAGAAGATGAAGCATTTCGGGTGTTCTCCAGAAGCTTGTACTCATATGCCTTCCTTGCCAAGTACGAAATTATTTTCACAACCTCAGCATCCATGTCATTGCCTTTAGTCAAAGCTTTTCATCAAATGGTCAACGTAGTTTAAATAAACGGTTGTGGTACTTTAGCATCATATTGGATTATTTATAGGTATTTTAGAACTTGAGAATTATGCTCTAAATAACTAAAACTTTTTTTTTTTCAAAAACTTGAACTTTGAATTTTAGAACTTCAAAACAATTGTTGATTCAAAACAATAACTCTAAATAAATTATTTGAACCTGGACTTGGGGCTCAATGAATACATTTTGATGTAAATCTGAATGAATTCATGAATTTATTTTGTAAAGGGAATTATGAACTTTAAAATAATATATTGAGGAAGAATTGCCTATAAATGCCTCATTGGAAACTTATTTACCAAATGTGATATAAATGAAGATCTTTTGCACATAAGAGAAGATTGTTCGAACACAAATGAATGTCACATAGGGAAGATATATTGAACACAAGGGAATATAAGAGAAGATTTTTTGTACACGGGGAATATTGTTTGCATCCGAATGTCCCATTTGACAAATAAGCTTCTAATAAGATATTTAAGACAATTTTACCTATATTGAAAACTCTTGCCAATGTCAAGATAATTATACGTAAATTAATTGAACTTGGATCTATAATTCACTGGATTTGAATTGTTAATGATGAATTCTCTTCAAAGAATTTATGTATAATTCGAAAATGTATTAATTTCAAAGAAATCATGTATAATTTGGAAATGCATGAACATTGAGACAATAAATCCTGCACGAGCTATTTTAAGAGTTAGTCAAGTGCGAAAAAATTTAGAGAGTTACATTCCAGTACTTAACAATCATAAAATCATTGTATTAGATTTAAATGATATTTCTATTTATAGTGTTTTTTAAGCGATAATTAATCTGTATGTCTTTATAGTTTCAATCAATTTTTAACTAGATTATATATATATATATATATATATATATATATATATATATATATATATATAATTTTTATAGGCTCTTTATACTTTTACCTGTTGTTAATAAGTTCTTTATAATTTTTTTCTTTTTATCAGGACCTTATTGTTTCTTTGAATTTTTAATCAAGATCTTGTAGGTTTTTTGGATTTAATTGAAAATTAAATAAATAAATAATATTAATATATAATTTGGAAATAATAAATTTAAATTAATAACTATATTTTTATAAAAAATTATTATTATAATTCATATTTTATAATTATAAAAATAAATAAAAATTAGAATTTAAGACAAATAATATAAATACATGTTTAATTAAAAAATTACGAAGAATATTAAAAAAAATCCATAAAAAATGTCAAAATAAAATTATCATAATAATTTATTATATATAGAGTATTAGTATTTATAGAAAAATATTTGATAAAATTATATATTATACATAATAATATTATATTTTATATTTATGGAAGAAAAATTTTAGAATTTATTGAATAAATAATAAAAAATATAAGGACCTAATTAAAAATAATCTAAAACTATAAATACCTAATAAAATGAAAAAAATTACAAGGATCTGATAAAAAATAATTGAAATAATAAAGAGAAAAAAACTTATAGGAACCTAATTAAAAATTGATTGAAATTATAAGGACTTTCATATTAATTATAAAATCTAGCTGTTTACTGTACAAACAAGCCATTAGGTGAAACATTGATTGTACTACAGAAATAGTATTTCCTCTTGTCCTATTTATAAGAGTTAATAACCGAAATATACAATTTAAGAAATCAATGAAAATTATTTAAAAATAATAATTAAGCATGAAAATTTTTTTTTCCCTTAAGTATGACTTTATTTATAAGGGTAAAAGAGATAAATGAAGTAAATATAAGTATAATTAATAACGTTTTAATTAATGCAATATATAAAACTAATGAAAGGCAAAAATAAATAAAACTCATTAAATATTTAAATAATTCTTGTCGGGCTTTAAAAAAAAAGACTAAAATAATTCAAATTTTAATTTATACTGTTATAAAAAGGACATGAGGGAGGGAGTAGTAAACAAATGATCTTAGATAAACTTAACCAATATAGAAGCTGATCTCAATAGTCATTTATTCACTAGTAATGAATAACGAGTCCGAGTAAAATAGAGTTTCATTTCAGAGGAGCAAAGGGAAACGAATGCAACATGAGTAAACGCAAAACTGTGTTCTCAAAGTTATTACAAAGCACGATATAAATGAATAAAGCTGAGTAAGCGTCTACTTCTTGCTAGAAATCAATATTTTAAAAGTCGGATTAGACGTTGAGGCTAAAAATTCAGCGGGTCATGATTCAAACGGTTGAAACAATCAAACCGTTTGGTTGGATTAGTGACATAATAATTAAATTTTAATACACACACACATACATTACAATTAGTCTTTAAGTTTTGAAAAACTGATCTGGGTTCTGGCCTAACAATGATTGGCTGCCCAAAAACGGATATATGACGGCTCAAAATGGCTCCTCTAGAAAAATGATCAAATGCACATGTTTGACCCGCCTCAATAATCGGCCAACAGTCTGACCAGTCGGATTGTCTGGTTTGGTCCGGTTCTCTAAACAGTGCTAGAAACACAATTTTAAGTAGATACTTAGAATAAAATCTAACACATGCAAAACACTTTGAAAGGAAGAACACTAGTAATCGGTTACATTAGAGTGGTTGTTTACTAAGATTTAAAAACATAATTCCAACAGCTAACTCAAATTAAAGTTGGGTTGATTCAAAACTTCTTCGATATTTGTTTAATTTACTCATCGAGTAGACAAATAAGAATTTGACAGAAAAAAAAAAGTAACGTTGTAATTAGTAATCTAGATAAATGAATAACGTCCAATAAATGAATAAAAGTATGACTTACTATTCGTTTACTACACTAATACTCCATGTTTTTAATATAAAACATTTTTATCTAATTTAATTAGATTAAGAAAGGTAGTAGTTAAGTTGGTTAATTAACATGACATGTATTTTCTAAAATACTATAATTATCTTTCTTAATTCTCCCATTCCCTTTTCTCCTTGATTATTGCTAAGGGAGTATCAATAGGAGTAAATTAAAAAAAAAAGACAAATATGTAAGCTATGTCTTATAATTAGGATAAATATCAATTCCTCAAATATGTCTTATATTAAGTACCGGAAAAGTATAAATTAGGGTTAATGCGAAAAAATACCTACAAACTTATATCAAAAGTGGGCCTACTACTATAAACTATTCTTTAGTGCAAAAGTAATAAAATTAGAATAAAAATGATATGTATGTTAAAATAGGCTAACATTCATTATTTTTTGTAGTGGTGCTTGTGCTATTTTTTTTTAAAAGTACCAAAACACCCTAGCTCAAAATGATAAAGGTATAAAAATATCCACAAACTTTTACTCAAAGTGAGCTGAACACCATATGCTTTTTGGAGATGTAAAAATATTTATGAATCTTCAAAATGGATATGGAAGTACCAATATACCCCTAACTTATCAAAAATATTATGTATTTAACTATTCAAATTATATGTGTAACATCTCTCTAATTAACCCTAACTTGGCATGATTTTTTTTAAAAAAATAAAAGTAGCCTTGATAAAAATATTCACTAGAAATTTCTTTGGTGCATGTCATCCTATGTTGAATTTGCAACGCAAGATTGAATAGTCTAATATCATCCTTATCAATAAGTACAATTACGAGGAGCTCAACTTCGGCCTCAAATCCACGGAATATTAAACATAGATCGCAATAGGGTCTCATTAGAACCCATATAAAACGTATTATAGAAATAAATCCCAACAGAATAAATAACTTTCTAGCCTCTACTTATAAAATATAATTAAACTATAAAAAATAAAATAATGCAGTATGATAATAAACAAAATCCCTAAGTGACAATTAAATGAATCAAGAATGAACTAATGGCTATTAGTTACAGTAGTCTTAAGCTTTTGGTACTTTCTTAATTGCGTCTATCCTCGAACTCTCACCTAAAAAATATAAGAGGTAACGGGATGAGATCATTGTCTCAATAACATAATCACTACCCACCTTATCTACTGAGACCACCAGTGGGGTATTAGGTAGGACTAATATACAAGCATGTCGCACAGATATAATAAGGAGGGCAAGCCAATATAATAAGCAAGAGAATAGTGGTATCGATTCATATTTCTTTAAGGACATTTAATTCATAATACAACATGCTATATCACAAAATGTCATAATGCAATGATTAATCTTTATCTTTCATTATCCCTTAACCATCCTTATATCCTCCTTGTTTCCTCTGACTAAACCTATGAGCTAAGTACATCCCATATTATTAGTTACTTTCATGAGCTCTCCTCAAATGTCATGTAGACCAGTCAAAGTATTACAGAGCACAGAAGGGACTATAGGTTCCTCCAGCAGGTTTATTGCCCAGGCCTTGGGAATACCGCCTAGAAGCCCTTAGAGTGTCGTATAAGGGAATATTGCCTTGTAAAATAGATGCCAGGTAGTGGTGTACAATAATCAAACTAGCGGCTACCACATGGTATTAATTTTTTATCAATCACAACCCATTCACTAACTCTACCATTTATATCACATTATTATCAAGGGGTTTTCATATTCTCAAGCCCATATATTCCAATTCACAACATAGAATCAACATATTCTAATAGAGGCATACATTCTTTATCCAGTTAATTAACAATATATGAATAATACATAATCTAAGTTCATCATATACATAACACATATATTCATCAAGTCCATACTCAGAAACACATCGCACTAGTAGTTCAATTACCTATGTAAGGCCACTCGTGAGGCATGAATCACAAAGATACTAAAAAAAAATTAGTTTATGCATCCAGACCTATAATTGTTTCTAATGATTCCACAAATCAATCTATCTAATTCTAGGATTTACACAAAGGTCAAACAAGGTGTTATGGGTCATAAAATAGCAAGGCTCATACCAGTTCTACTCATTCTAGGCTTTTGGAGTTTTTCAGAAAAACACATGAGCAGTATCGATAAATAAGTTAGATAGGACCACATTACCTGGAATCCTCTAGGTTGCACCATTGAAAACCTTTATATTTCAAGCTCAAACTTAGACTACAATGTAAGGATAAATTAAATCAAATTACTACCATCTAGCTACTCAAAGACAAATTAATTTTGTGATACATTACTCTTACTCGAGGCATCAAATTGACGATGCTACTGTTGGTTTTTTCTGAATAGGATGTATTAAACAAGCTTACAAAATTTCACGTTGATCCAATAATGGACTTAGTAAAAAATGTTGATTCTTCCTCCTAGGGTTCATTCTCCACGTTCCATAAAGTGGACCATGTTTGTGCTTTGTAACTCATAACCCAAGACATTAATTACTAATCCAACTATTGATTGACCGTGTTTTGGGTTTTATAACTCATAACCCAAGACATTAATTACTAATCCAACCGTTGAAATTGATGTATTGGATAGGCTGATCAAATTTTAGCCTGATCTAATGGCTGACGAAATGAAAATGACATTTGACCAAGGTTGCCTCGGTTGTATGTAAAAATAGAAAATATTGCCCCTTTGCTTCACCTCACCACTCCTATATATAGGCTCTAAGAACTCTCTATTTTCCTTATGTAGTCGATGTGGGGCATTTTAGTATCTTTTTTATTTATTTATTTACTTATACACTCATAATTAAAATTAAATACTCTCATTTAATCTCTACTAACTTTATTATTTTATCTTTTCTAAAAGAATTCAATAATAATAATTTATTAATTATATTTTTTTTAGATTTCATTAAACTTTAATATTTTAATTCATTTTAGATCTATCTTCCTTATTCAAACCATCATTCACTAAATTCTATTTACCACTAAATATTTTCTTCATAAGATTATTTAAGTCTTATAAATAAAAATTTAGGATGTTACATTATCCTATTGTTATGAACTTAATGTGGAATTTTATGCATCAATTTTACATTAACAAGCAAATTGCTATTATCTACTTATGTATTCCAATTTATAAGTTACTTTTCTAAGAAAAATTTCAAACTTCGTTAATTATATCTTTAAACTTAATAACTTTCTGATTTTACTTCTAATTAATATACAATCAACCCCAAGTAATTAATATTATATTATTATGCCAACTAGAGTACATGCTATTAAATTTTCTATTTCTTTTTTTTAAATTAAATTTCAATTAACACACTTAAATGTTCTATTTGATTCTTTTCTAAAATTTTTAAAAATTAAATTTTAGGCGTAAGGTATAAAACCATAAAAAAATAATTATGAAGGAACATATTATTGTTTGTCAAAAAAATAATTAAAGTGATCAAGATATAACATTGACTTACTTTAAAAATGAATTAAATCATTAAACTAAGATATATTCAAAATCTTTTGACCAACAAACAAAAGAAAAACAAAGAACTAGATGCAAGCTCTAAAATTAATTAGAGTACCCAGAAAATATATGAAAATAATTTTTGCAAAATATATTCATCATCTGCATATGTGTGTGTTTTTTTTACTTGGGGGTATTTTAGTACTTCTATCTCCATTTTGAACATTCATATCTATTTTTGCGCATCCAAAAAGTATATGATGTTTGGTGTGCTTTGGTAAAAGTTTGTGGGATTTTTGCATTTTTACCATTTTTTGAGTTGGGGGTATTTTGGTACTTTTAGAATAATAGCGTGGGCCCTACTAAAAGAAGTAACGGACATTAGCCTATTTTAACAGACATGTCATTTTTGCTCTAATTTTGAATATGTTTATGAGTACTTTTGCATTCAAGAAAAATTTATGATGTTAGCCATATTTTTTGTATAAGTTGAAGAGTATTTTTGAACCATATAACCTTATAAATCAATGTTTATTATATTAGATATATAACCGAACAAGGAGATTACTCTAAGCTTTGAACAACAATAAATGGATAACAATATGAATAGTTAAATAAGTTGTCGTCTAGATAGAGAAGGCGGTTGGTTTCTCTCTTGCCTCTCCCCTCCATTGCCTTAAAACAAAGTCATTTTAATGTGATTCCTGCGCTTCCTCTTTCCATTCGCCAAACGGGCATGTTCCAAGAGAGAGAGGGGGATGGGGAAGGGGTTGGAAAACTGTTAAAGTTTTATTATAATTAATTTTTAGTAGATAAATAAAAAATATTTCAAAAATATTAATAAATAAAAATTACTAAAAGTGATTTGGCAGAAAAAAAAATCAAATAGAAAGGGAAATAAAATTTAAAAAAAGTGACTTCACCCCTCCACACAAACTATCTGACATTAAACAGTACCCCAACCCCTTACCCATCATCCCCTCTCTCTTGGAGCATGACTGTTTGATGAATGAAAAGAGGAAGCACAGGAATCACATAAAAGGACTTCATTTAAGGCAATGGAGGGAAAATGGATGGGAGAGGCAAGGGAGAGAAGCCAACCGCATAGAGAAGCTAAACCAAATTTAAAAAGGAATTGGTAAACAAATAAAGTTTAGTAAACGTCTACTATCACAATAGAGGAATACTTATAATTAGTCGTTTACCATCATCTTAAGTTTTCAAAATCATGTTATTCTATATATAGTGGAATAAACTTTTCTAAAATCATTTTGGTTTAACACATATTAACAAAGAAAGAAAATAAATTACTTCTCAAATGCTCCCGGTACAAATTAAATAAAGAACCTAAAGATTAAACTAACAAGTATATGGTATTCGCTTCAGAGGCGTTTTCAACACTTGAATGATAATTTCCTGTTAATCATCAATTTCAAAGTTTTGCTTTTATCAAAATCATGCTCATATACAGCTATCCTACTTGGATTCTATTAATAAGAGAAAAAGCATGAGAGCTACACGGTGACACAGAGCCTTTCAAAAAATTAAAGATGTTCTTTTTTAAAAATATGTATCCAAATAATTAGAGAGATGGTGACAAGCTAAGGTCTAAATTGGTTCATTTAAATAGTATTACATATGTAACTGATAATCAATAGAGGCCTTGCGGAAAGTATTGAATATTATTACTAATGAGAAAAGATCCATACATGCCTTGGATCAGAGATCCATTTATATAATCTGTAAGACTCGGTGAGTGTTTGGGAAGTCACAAAACCATAGTTTTAGAAACTTTTTTCCGCAAGCCAAGACAAAACTCATCTTATATGCTTATCTCGTAAATCGTAAAAATTATTATCCAAAAATTAATTCAAACGCACACACAATAAGACACATTAGGCCTAATAGCCTAAAGCCCAATAATGGTAAGTAACCTCAAGGTCCTACTAACATCACAAGTATATACAAACACAGCATCTACAATAGTACAACTATATACAATTATTTATATGTATTTTACATCTATACATCTAATACTTCCTCTCAAGTTGGGATTTGAACATGTTGATAGTTTCCAACTTGCTCAATAATTGCGTCTGTGTTTTTCTACTCATTGCTTTTGTCAAAAAGTCTAATTCTTGATCAATAGATCTCACCACTACAAAAAAACAGGCAATTTCTGACGGAATTTGTTATGGAACGAATGCTTTTTGCGATGGAATTCCGTCGCAAACCATTTTGCGAGGAATTTCCGACGGAAAAAATTCTATCGGAAATAGTACCGTCACAAATTGATTTGTGATGGAATATGACTTTCCGTCTCAAATTGCGACGGATTTTCTGACGGAAATTCCCTCACAATTTGAGACAGAATTTGCGACGGAATTTTTCGTTGCAACTTGCAAGGGACTTTGCGACGGAATAAATTCCGTTTCAAATTGCGAGGGAATTTGCCATGAAAAGTTCCATCACAAATTGCGAGGGCAAGTTCTGTGGCAAAATTGCCTACACCATTTTTCAACAGAAACCTTCGGCTGGTAGCTGCCAAGTGTACCCACCGCTGACCACATCCACCTCGCCTCCGACCGCCTATGTCTTGGTCAATTGCTGCGTGTCCTGGTCAACTACCATGTGTCGCCCTTCGTCGCCCGCCATATGTCAATAGCGCAAATTGGTTGCATTTTCTGACCAAGTTAGGATTCGAAGCCATGACCTCTCATGCGTGTGCCAGTGCCTTTACCAGTTGAGCTAGGAAGAACTTGTGTGATTTAAATGTAATATATATATATATATATATTATATATATATATATATATAATATTATATATATATATATATAATATTATATACAAATAAAAATACAAATTTTATAAATACAATATATAAAATAAAATGAATAAAAAAATATATTAATAACAAAAATTTAGATATAATATTTACGTAAAAAAATAAGGAAAAAATTGTAATGTTTAATATATATATATATATCAATAATAAATATGAATTAATAATTTTTTTACTTATATTATAATTTAAATTTTAAATTATAATATAAATAATATATAATAATTATATTAATCATTAATTAAATAAATCATAATAAAATTTTTTTAAAAAAATTAATAATACATATTTGCGACAGAATTTCCCACAGAAAAAGTCCGTCGCAAATTCCGATTTGTGACGGAATTGTTCCATGGGGAATTTCATCGCAAATTCTGTTGGAAATTTTGATTTACGACGGAATTTTTCTGTGGGAAATTCCATCAGAAATTCTGATTTGTGACGGAATTTCTGAAGGACTTGTTCCGTGGGAAATTCCGTTGGAAATTTTTCGACAAAATGTAGAAGACTTTTGAGATCGAATTTTTTTCCATCTCAAATTCCGTCGGAAATGGAGGGTTTTTTTGTTGTACACATGCTGCAGTGTAACTACTCCTTTAGCCTCTTTCTCCCAGACAAAGTGACAATCTATCTCAATATACTTCGTTCTCTCATGATAAACTAGATTTGATGCTATATGTATTGCTGCCCAGCTGTCGCAATACACCTTTACAGGTTTAGATTGCTTGACACTCAAATCGTCTAGCAAACCGGTCTCCTAAACTATCTTAGAAACAACAGCTACAAGTGCCCTATATTCAGCCTCAGCTAAGGATCTTGAAACAATATCTTGCTTCTTTGTCTTCCAAGCCACAAGTGAACATCCTAGCTTAAGAAGATACCTTGTCACTGATTGCTGCGTGGTAGCACATGAAAATTAGTCTGCATCATAGAAGCATGCCAACTATAGTTCCCTTGCTGTAATAAGCAAAATTCCAAGGCTTGATGACTACTTCAGATATCTCATAACTCTAAGTGTTTTAGCCATGTGGATCTTTATTGGAGTTTGCATTAATTGACTTTGTGCCTGCACTAAAAACAAATAGCAAGCCTCGTCACTATCAAATATATTAACCTGCTCACCAGGTGTCAGTATCTCTCTGGGTGTTCCACCAAGTCCTCCTCTTAGTCTCTTCCTTTCTTATAAGCAAGTCTAAAACATATTTCCTTTAGGATAACATATTCCCTTTCTCAGATCTTGCTACTTCAAGACCCAAGAAGTATTTCATTAGCCACCAATCCTTGATTTTGAAACTATTATGAAGAAATTGCTTAACCTTTTTAACTATGCTTAGAATTTCCAATAATAAGCAAGTCATCTACATAGACAAGTATCATTACAAAACTATCATTATACCTTTTAATATACAATGAATCATCATGCTTACTTTGTGTGAAGCCACCATTAATTTGAGCCATAGACATCTTTAGATTCCACTTTTGAGAGGCTTGTTTAAGTCCATATAAGGACTTTTCAAGACTACAAATCATATGCTTCTATGGATATTAAACCCTAGGCTCTAATATCATTTATTGAGCAAGTTAGGAACTGTTGACATGTTCAAATCCCAACTTGAGGGGGAGTATTAGATATATAGATGTAAAATACATATAAATAATTGTATATAGTTGTACTGTTGTAGCTGCTATGTTTGTATATACTTGTGATGTTAGTAGGACCATGAAGTTGCTTACCATTATTGGGCTTTAGGCTGTTAGGCCTAATGTGTCTTAAAGATTATATAAATGGATCTCGAATCTAAGGCATGTATGGATCTTTTCTCATTAGTAATAATATTCAATACTTTCCCTAAGGCCTGTGTAATTTATCATGGCATCAGAGCCACAGGATTTTTCAGATCCTTCATCATCTAAGAAGGCCCAAGATTGAAGGAGGCTAACATTATTTTTTTCTCACAAGATTCCAAGAAAAGTTGCAGCAACTTTCACATATGGCATCTCATTCAATAATATTGCTGTTTTCCTCCTTTTTTGAAAACAAATATCCCACGAAAAGAGGATCTTTGGAGTGTGCCAATTTTTTTTCCTAAAAGGAAAACAAAGAAAATCCCGCAAGAGAAGGGATTTGTGGTTCATATTTTTTTCTCCTTTGTGATTTTTCTTTCCTCTTTTAACACAAACCCCAACTCTACTCATCTTTTCCTTTATCATGACTCTTATAGCTAGCACCACATCTGTCAGCGATTCTACTACTTCTGGTGTCACCATCAGGGATCTCACTATCTCCATCTTGAATTTAGACACCCTCTCTACCTCCATCCGTCAAACACACAAAGAGTCAATCTCATTCAACGAACTCTTATCAAGAGTGAGAATTACATCACCTGGAGCAAGGAGATGTGTATTGCCCTTAGAGGGAAACATAAGCTAGGGTTCATTGATAGTTCTTATACCAAAGCTTCTCAAGAAGTGCACCTCTATAAACATTGGGAGAGATGCAATGCTGTAGTCTTACCCTGGATCCTCAACTCTATTTCCAAAGAACTCATGAATGGTATGGTTTATTTCCACAATGCTTATAATACTTGAGTTGATTTGAAGGAATGATTCAACAAAGTGACTGGGTTACGAATCTTTAGCCTTCACCATGAGATAACTTCCTCTCTTCAGGGTTCTTTAATTTTCTTAGCATTTTACACGTACCTTAAACATCTATGGGAGGAAAAATTAGCCCTTGTAGCAATTCCGTCCTATAGATGTGAAACCTCAAAGGTATGCAGTCAAGTGATTCAATAAAAAGAAGCTTTTACAATTCCTTGTGGGATTGAATGACTCCTTTAGTCAAGCAAGGGGTCAAATATTGCTTATAACTCCTCTTCCATTTGTAAACCAAGCATATGCGATGGTCTTGGAAGATGAAGCTAAGAAGAATATTGCTAATTCGTCTAGTACATCTCCAATGGAAGGAATATCAATGTTAGGTGTAAACACCCTTCTATATACTTACCTTACCGGCTCTTAGTTCAATTAAATCAGAGTAAGCGAGCGATTATATCAATAAACTAAAAGCCGTTCTCTTATTCATGCTAGAAAATTTCTCAAATATATTAGAGCGATTCTCTGCTTATACAACATTCATACATACGCATACATCCATATATACACACATATATCAAATACAGGAAGTAGTGCCCCGTACTACGGCCTCCTCTTCACTTCATGTCTCCATACCTCCCCCGTGCATCTTCACCTGTTACTATGGTTGTTTGGGAGGAGTGAGATTCGAGAGAATCTTAGTAGTGAACAATACCACTATGCATGACAGAAATATATGAATGCGTGACATGCTTGCCTACCCTATTTCATGCCAACATCATGACATGCTGCATGCTCAATGTTATGACATACCAATGGCCATCGCACAAATATAACAGAGCTTCAATCAATCAAATATGCTCAAAACAAATAGGCATAGAAGTCACACAATCAATGAATATAACATACATATCACACCCATGCAGGAAAGGTAAGTCCACTACCTGTCGGACTTCACGTCCGTCCTCAATCCTTCGTCTTTCCTCCGGTTCGGGTACGACCATCCATCGAGTCCTATAATTCCCAAACATTTAATACATGAGTCATTACTCTTTCTTATATCATTCTAGACTCGTATTAGTTGATAACTTAGCCCAATTATGCTAAATTACCAAAATGCCCCCGGAAGACTGGCCCGACTGTACTTTTACAGAAATCACAACATGGGCCAATCCTACACAATTTCATGTGTAGAATCATTTTATGACTTCAGATTAGTCAAATTCAGGCCCGAATGACAAAAATACCCCTTGACAGCCCCTATATAGAGCTAAAAGGGTAAATTGGTCATTTCACCCTCTAGGCCTTTTCTCACTTCCCTTTCAACATGAACCCTACACAATTTGCTCTACTGAACTCAATGGAATCATCCAATCGATGAAATTCCAACTCTATCCTTATGCCATGCCCAACGCAGCCCATATAGAGTTCTCAGAAGAGTTGTGTAGGTTCCTCCCTTTCTTTATCTTAATATCCTCATTTCTACTCCTTATTACATGATTAGCCATTTAGACATCCCTTGGACATCATTTTGACCCCCAAGATACGGATAGAATGAGAGATGAACAATACACTACTTCCAAAATACTCATCCAAATGATAAACCGAAATGGTAGAAAGATAGCACACGCTTAACTCTACCCGCTTCTGAATCCCGTTCGGAATTCCGGCGACACTCCGCCCGGTAAGATGGCACCAACGGCCTCCAAACGAGAATCCGAAACCATAGAATCGAAGCTCGAGATGAGTAGAATAACATTTGTACTGGATATTTCGAGAAAAAACGCCGTTTCGGACGAGTTTCGGCCAATACAAGTTTTCTCTCTCTTCTCTCTCTCTTCCGTTCTCGTTCTCATTCTCTCCGTTCTATTTCTCGTTCTCGTTCTGATATGTTTCTCTTTCTCTTTCTTCTCCCTTTTAATCCGAACGCAGGAAAGGAAGGGAATTAATTGATGAAGGATGATGATTAATTAAAATCATTCGGTGGCCTTTACTCAATTAGTCCACCTATCTCATTTCTTGCACAACAAGTTTCCTTTCTCTTTTCCTTCATCATCCCATTAATATTAATGAGAATTATGAGAGTATAATTCACTCTCAAATTATCCTATTACACCACCTCAAGTAGTCCACCAAAACCTTAAGCTTTTCCACTTATTGACTTTACTTGATAATTATTTACCAATATGACCTCATTAATTACCAAGTAGTCATTTCCCTCCTTTTAATTCCCATCCAACTCAAATCATAGAGAATATTAGGGAAAAATCCTTATTTCTCATCTTATGGCAAAATTACCATTTTTTCCTTGTCTTTTATTTCTTCTTTTAATATCCAAAGATATTAAGGAATTTTGGGATAAATATCATTTCTCACTTGGACATTCGCTAAACTGGGGTCTAGTAGTCCACTTAATTCAGGCTAAACCTCAAGCCTTTAATCCCTAAATTTAGGGTATTACATTAGGCAAAGGAAGATGACGTGGCACAGGAAGAGGAAGAGGAGGTCCTCTACTAGTATATGGTCAGTCATAAGAAGGGCTATATTAAGGAAAATTGTTACCAGTTGATTAGTTACCTACCAGATTTTAAGGGTAACAGAAATAAACAAGCCCTGGAGGTTAATATTGCGCAAAGTGGAACATATACAACTAAGGAAGTAGAGGCTTTGACTCACACTGTAAAAACCGTGTCCCCAAGCTTCACCTTAGAGCAGTATGAATGCTTGCTCAAGCTCTTGAAGAATGATACAAAACCAACAATTCACGCCCTCTCAGGTACAAGTTTAACTAATTCTAAGTCTTTTGCTCATACACATAGTCAATAGGTGATAGATTCTGGAGCCACTACCCATATGGAAGGAGCTTTATCATTGTTTGATCATTATATTGCATATCCTATACCCATCACTTCTATTAAGTTACCAAATGGAGAAAAGGTTCTTGTTACTTATATAGGCAATGTGTGCTTAACTAGTGGCATAGAATTCAATTTAATTTCTGTCTCTAAGTTGACTCGAGAAGCATCGTGCATGATTGAATTTCTTCTTGACCATTGTAGATACAGGGCCTATAGGGTGGTAGAATGAAGAGGACTGGTAAAGTAGTGAAAGGGTTGTACATGTTGATATTAGATAAGAAATATGATTATGTAAAGTCTATGAACCTTGTGAATGATGTTCGATTTGAAAATTCTGTTTTTTTGTCTACAAATTATATAGATTTACGATTGTTACATAACAGATTGAGACATGCTTCCTTATCTGTGATTAGACACTTAAACATTGTAAAGTACAAGAGTATGGTTATGAATAAAAATTGCGATATTTGCATTCTTTCCTAATACACCCAAATTTCCCTTCCCTTCTAGTTGTATTAAAACTCGCATGTGTTTTTGGATATTGCATATGGATGTGTGGTGGCCTTATAGGACACCTACACAGTATGGGCACCAACATTTCTTGACTATTGTAGATGATTTTTCAAGAGCAACATGGATATTTCTTATGAAAAATAAATCTAATGTTGTGTTGTGTATTAAGAATTTTGTGGCATATGTATTTACTTAATTTAATTTTCTATTAAGCAAGTAAGGAGTAATAATGGAAAGGAATTTATGACTCATGAACTAAAGCATTATTTTACCTTTAAAGGAATAGTCCATGAAACTGCATGTCCCTATACCCCTGAACAAAATGGCATAGTTGAGCGGAAGCATAACGATGATGCAAGTAGCTAGAGGCTTAATCATAAAATCTGCCATACCTATTGAGTACTGGGGGGAATGTGTCAAAATGGCCACTCACCTAGTTAATAAAATCCCTTCAAGAATTTTAGAACTCACCATTACTATAGAAAGCACTTTTAACATATGTTTTTAGGCCTTTTCTACGTCCTTTTATAGAGGGATACCTATGTGAGCGACGTAGTAATATTTGGCAACAACATCTATTAAAAAAGGGATGTCATAAGTATGTTATGGTGTCCCTTTTTCTTTATGGATGTTGAAAGGTTTTTTTTTAAAAAAATTATCTATATTTTTTAATGCCCAGCAATTAAAACCTACAGAAATAGGATCGAAAAATTATTCATAAACCAAAATGTCCTTACAAATAGGAAGGAAACATTCAGCACTAGCTAATTAAAGTGTTGACTCATACTAATACTATGTACAATAATCGCCACAAAGTGTAAAAAAGTTGTCTACTACACAACTACTAACTAATATAAAAATAAACTTTACTGATTTATGTGTTAAAGAAGATGTCCAGCCAAAAGGTCTCAAATTAAATTAATGTCTTCATATAAGTAGGCATCTTCATCATCAAAAATTTACAAATTGTAAAATAAGCTTAGATAAAATCAATCAAGTGAATGAATTAATTAACAATTCAATTACAATACCAAAAATATTATCATTTGAGAATGAAGAAGCGATTGTCTGTTCAAAATCGCTTGTAATTCCGCTCTAAATGATGTTATACTTATAAAATATAACATAGTATCTGTATTCATGCTCCCTGATTGTCGAGGGAATTATAAATCAAAAGAAAATGGTTAAAATAAATAAAGGCATATCTAAAGCGTTCGTCATTAAAAGAACTTGAATTGAAATTACTTTCTTTCAAATAAAACCACTTTGGGTCTCTAACAATTTTACCCTCGCGTGTCCCGCCAAGGATTCTATATGTTTGGATTGCACTATCATTAAAATGAAAATCAACAAACATTAGAATAATTCATTTAAGTCAAGAATCAATGAAATACAAATAAATTAACTTACGTGGTGAAAGTGGATTTTATTTCTCTATCTGGCTTTTCACCTAAGGAATCAAATCAATAGACAGTGTTGATACGAGGACAAATAACACATAGACTCCAATGGTAACTATAATAATATATACAGATTAAAATGAAGTTAGATGACAATGCAATTTATTCTTAAACATTTTAAATAGATAAAACTAAAATAGGTGTTAGAACTGGCTGACATTCAAGAAGGGGGGTGAATTGGGTGTGCGATAAGAAAGTATGATCTTTTAAAATCTTTTCGCAACTTATCAAATCAATACATGCGGAAGTATAGAAACATAAGCAGATATGTGAATCATATATGCTGGAAATGTAAAAGCATAGAGAAGAGAATATGCAAACTGTGATTTATCCTGATTCGGTCCAATCCACGATGACCTACGTCCAGTCCCTAGGCTCTTCCTGAGATTTCCAATCCACTATGTTCTTGTTTAACTGGGCACAAGATAAGCCTCTACAAATTCACAAGAGTAACTCCCCCTTACACACTGTAAGGTTTACTCCTTACAGCAAGTCGAGCAAAGCAATCCGAAGACCTTTCTCTCCTGCTTACTCGTGCAAGTCTTATGAGCAGCAACGTTCTCTCTTGCTTACACCACTGTAAGTCTTACGAGCATCAACGTTCTCTACTGCTTGCACCTTGTAAGTCTTACGAGCAGAAAGTCTTGTTAGATTTCATGTTTTGATGATAACAAATCATGTTTTGGAAGCCCATGGATTAATTATCAGCAAAGCAAGCAATTATGGTGATCTGTGCAAGATCACTCGAGTGATTTTGTTAATCACTCGAGTGATATTCAAGATCACTCGAGTGATCACTGAAATCACTCGAGTGATCCGCAAAAATGACAGATCACTCGAGTGATATGGGAAATCACTCGAGTGATCCGCATATCACTTCCAGTGATCGAGAAATCACTGCAAGAAAATTTCACTGTTTTGAAAATCACTTCCAGTGATTCTTAATCACTCGAGTGATGCGCCAAATCACTTCCAGTGATTGTAAATCACTCGAGTGATGAGGCAAATCACTTCCAGTGATTGGGATTTCACTTCAAGAAAAATTCACTGTTTTGCAAATCACTTCCAGTGAAGCTGAGATCACTCGAGTGATCCGCCAAAATTCTCAAATCACTTCCAGTGATTCTCAATCACTCGAGTGATGTTGGATTTTCGCTGAATCACTTCCAGTGAATTGGAAATCACTGCAAGAATATTTCACTGTTCACCAAATCACTTCCAATGATCTTAAATCACTCGAGTGATATTTGAAAAGTTGCAAATCACTTCTAGTGAATTGGAAATCACTCCAAGAAGAAATCACTATTTACAAAATCACTTCCAGTGATCCCAAATTCACTCGAGTGAAATATGCAATTTCCAATATCACTTCCAGTGAACCAGCAATCACTGACAGAAGTTTTCAAAGTTTTCAAAATCACTCCCAATGACATTATATTCACTTCCAGTGATATTGCACTTGCTCATATAATGATCTATTGTTTCCATGTGCTTTTACCTCAACTGATTTTGCTAGTGAAATTCTATTATTACTGATTTCTCCAAATAGCTATCAAAATCATATGGTATATCATTTTAATACTTAGTTGTGAAAATAGGATCACTCTCTATGGTCTTATTACTGTCACTTTTTAGAAAACACCTCCAGTGATCCATATTAATTTGTTGAGATACAAATATTGCTTAACGGTTATATTCATAAGTGTGTTACAGCTATACTCCACCATCATGCACTTGACTTGTAACTGAACACTCCACTCAAACGAAAACTATTCATGGTAGCAGCAGAAATTCAAAAGTAACGGAAGACAAATGCTGTTACATTTGTCAGAAGCATCTTTGAATCAACGGGCAAATTTACAACGGTCTTCAAGTGGTTCTATTATATATGTCCAGCCATTTGAAAAATACAACAACGAAGAAAAACGCCTGAATACTCCACAAGCAATATCCTCACAAAAGCTTCAGTTCATCATTTGTGCTTCAGTTCTTATCTACATACTCTGTGAGAGAGATTTGTCATTCATACTTAATTATTTTCAATAGAGTTAACTTAAGGTTGAGGAACCTTAAGTAGGGATTTGTGATTACCTTGTGTAAGGGGGAGCGAGTGTCTTGAGGAACTTGCTGGTTGTACTGTGGTGCCAAGAACCCACTGAATCTTGGAAGATATAGTGAAAAGCTCAGAAGGATTTCTGAGGACTGGACGTAGGTCAAGTGGTTGAGACCGAACCAGTATAAATCTCTGTGTGAATCTCGGTGATATCTCTTCCTTTCATTAACTGTGCTTTAAGTTTTATAAATTGAATTTAAGCTTTCGATTATTTTGTAATCACCCAATTCACCCCCTTCTTGGGTGAAAAGCTTGCTCTAACAAGTCTTACTGACAATTCGTTCTATAACTTTCCCCGTAAGGTGATCAATCCTCTCAAGGTCCCTCTACCTTGAGAACACTTCTGAAATACAGATGGAGTGTTTACAAGCTCTCTCACAGAGTGGGTAAAATGCTCATTGAAGTACAATGTAAATATTCTCACTCTCAATTATACATGACAAGGAAAAACAGATATTAACAGAGAGTATGTAAGAGACGAAGATTCATGACAGCAGCATATTGGCAGTTGGGTTCTCGCTACTTTATCATTTCTGTTTGCTCGTGTATTTGGTCATTGTCATGTGTGTTCTTCTTTTCGAATGCTTTAGTTTATATAGCAAATGTTGAGAGCCGTTGGGAGCATTCAAATATATCTTCCCGTTGAAATCTGATCGTGCTCTCTGATAAGTAATTCAACCGTTGCCCATGATCGTGCTTTGACAAATGCTTTAGTTGTTTGCACGTTTCGTTGACTCGTCTGTTGAATATTGATATTGCCCATGATTTTTCATCGTTAAATATTCGTCGGTTGCTTCCCATGTGAACTGTAGTGGAACACCTGTAATGCGCTGACAGAAAATAGCCGTTAGAGAATATTTTAAATATCACTCGAGTGGATAACTACTTCACCGGAAGTGATCTACATCAGCTGAGTACACCATAAAATCCTTCGAGTAAATTCTTCAACTTGATGTATGTCATTTGGAATGTTCAGACATCTTCTGGAAGTGATTTTGATAAAATAATATTCCATTGGCAGTGATCAGCATCTCTCAAGTGTACTATGAAATCATTTGAGTTGTTTCCTTGTTTCTGTCATTTTTTTGGAAGTAATTTACAGAAGCATTTAACTGGCAGTGGCTTTGTAAGAGTAAGCATATTAATTGAGTGTACTGTAATCCACTGGCAGTGATGAACCATAACATGAATGAAGCTGATCTGATTTGAAGTGATTAAAAGACGCTGGAGGTGTTCTGAGTTAATCTAGTTCATGTTCATATTCTTTGGCAGTGATTTGAAGTTCACCGGAAGTGATACTGAGAAATTGGCATATCACTCGACAGAAGGTGATTTTAAGAAACAAGCAAATCATTCGATCTGATTGAGATTCACCGGAAGCAATACTGATTGAGTTGGAATTCACTGACAGTGCGTTCAGGCTTCTTCTTTCAAAAACCATCATATCACTTGATCATATAATATCTGGCTGGTAGTGATATGAGGTATACTGATATTATCACTGGGAGTGATCAAGAACGGTGCTGGAGGTGATCAGCTGAAATGGACGATCACTTGAGTGAAATTCATGTCACCGGAAGTGATTTTCAAAACAGTAAAATATTCCTGAAGTGATTTCGCCTTGCACTGGAAGTGATATGTAGAAATGACTAATCACTCGAGTGAATTCAACTGCACTGGGAGTGAAAATTAGAACAGTGAATTTTTCTTGCAGTGATTTTTGATTCACTCGAAATGATTTGAGAAAGAGTGAAATTCACTGGAAGTGATTCAGCATCCACTGGAAGTGATCTTCAAAAACAACATAATCACTCGAGTGATTTTGGCATCACTGGAAGTGATTTTGCAAACAGTGAATTTTTCTTGCAGTGATTTCAGGCGCACTGGAAGTGATTTGGCAAAGCTGAGATATCACTCGAGTGATTTGGAGATCACTGGAAGTAATTTGGCGGAAATCACAAATCACTCGAGTGATTCAGGATCACTGGAAGTGAAATATGGAACAGTGAAAAATTCTTGCAGTTATTCTGGCTCCACTGGAAGTGATTTTCCATATCACTCGAGTGAATTCTGGAATCACTTGAGTGATCTGTTCTTCAGATCACTTTTGCTTCGTTGTTGCGTTTCCAGTTCTTCAGCAAAAAGAGGTAAACTTCTAAATGATATAACTCTTCGAATATGGCTCCAAAATTGCTGTATTATATATCAATAGAAATCTCTTGAAGTCTAGTTTCATATGGCACCAGTTTCAGCTCAATAGGATCAGTGGTTTGAGAGTTATAGCCAAAATACTAAACCTGTTCCAGAAAGTGACGCTGATGTGAAGGCCAGATTCGAACACTTATATCTCCTTCATCTGAGCTCCTTTGATATTGCTTCTTATGTCCAAATGATGCATTGTGAGTCTAATTTTATATGCAACTAGTTTGGTCTCAATCAGAGTTGTATTTAGAGAGATATGATCAAATAACCAGACCTCGCTTAGCTGGACGAACAACAGAGTATGAAACACTGAACATCACTCGAGTGAATTAGAGAATCACTCGAGTGATTTTTATTTTTTCTAGAATCACTCGAGTGATTATTAAAATCACTCGATGCTACAGTAACCATATTGCTACAGTGACAATGCTACAGTCCCAAACAGTAACTGCTACAGTAACTTCTTAATTCCCTTATGAGCATAGAAACATCCAGTATTTCTTCTAGAAGCTTGAATCTTGATATTCCCATTAATTCTTCAAGCTCTTCAGTTTCCAATCTCTTTGACTAATCTATAAGATATACAACATTAAATATAATAGTTAGTCAATATAAGAGATAAGTATATTATGCAAACTTTTTGCTCTCAATATCTTATATCTATATTTGGCATCATCAAAACTAATCATATCTAACAATAGGTATCCTTCAACAATTAGTGCTAGATAATAAGACAATTTAGTTTATCCCATTGTGTAGCCCACATAGCTCATCCTTGCTTTTAAAGTATTATTCTTCCTTGCCATATTTATAGGACATACGAATCCATATAAACCATTTCTTTTCATGTCAACGCATATGTTGTGGAAGGAGCTATAATAGAATTAAAATGATAAATGAATTCTTGAATTTATAAAATCAAAAAAACCAGTGCATTAATTGAAGAAAAAAATTGGGGGGGGTTACCGCATTGTAAGTTTAACCCATTCTATATCTATCTACTCTAAATTGATGAACTTCTTAAGATCTTTCCTGTCCATCATAAAGGGATACATCAATGTTGGGCCCATAATGCCATAAGGCATTTGTAAGTCGATCTGGCCAATATGTTTATGGAGCTATTGTGGTTGTGCCAAGAAGGTTCATTTTTGTCGCATATTGTTCATCCTATTAAAACATAAAAAACAGATTATTAATAGGATGCCAACAGAACTCAAGTAATAGTAAGGTAGTTCCTACCATTGGAGGTGTTGCCGTTGTGCCAAGAAGATTTTGAGGCCAAAGGATGAAAGATCCTATCTCCTGACCTAGTATGGCAACCTCTTTATCAAGAATTAGGACGACGTCAGCTTCATCCCCTCTTGAACACATCACAGTCACCCTACGTAAATGCTGTGAAATTTGCTTATGATGGTGGGTGGTAGCTTGTGTATGAATGAAAGCATCGGCAATAACATGCAGCAGTGGGGCATCCAAATAAAGGGTGCAAGGTTCTCTAGGCTCTGGAGTGGGAGAAGGGTCACCAAGTGGTACCTCCAGTGGGTTATAACTTCCTTTGGTGCTGGAGAAGGCCAAGGATTCTTCAGTTCTACGCTTCTCATTTTCCCTCTTTGATTGAATCATATATCTCGTTTTACCATGTAGTTTTGCCAACAGCTTTTGTTGGAGCTTATCGCGAAGTTTGACCTCGAGCTCTTGTTCAACTTCCTCACAAATCTTGGCCACAAGCTCCCTACTGGGTTCAGCTTATGAAGAATAATGTAAGGCTTGTCTAAAATACTTTGTGACACCAACTCCCCTTGGCTCCCTTCAAACACAACCGAGGTGATCTGCCTTCCCAATCGCCATTGACAATATATCCATCTGTGCACTTGGAGTGAAAGAACCATGGCTACTCTGATTTTCAAGTTCATCCTGTAGCAAACAATTTATTGTAAATGAAAATTAAACACTCCCAATATGAAATAATTCCAAAATTAAATACTTATGCTTTAACTACTTACAATCCTCGTGAAAACCTCAGCAACAACCAGATTTATGTACTTGTCACCCTTAACCCTCCTTGCTTTCCATTTTTAGTAACGTGGAGGAGGAGCCGAGGTTTGGACAATAATGTCAGGATCTAACTTGGTAGCTTCTTGCATTTTCTCCAACTCTTTTTCCTTTATCCTCTATTCAAGCTTGCAATAACCACCACGAGACATGTAATGCTCATCCTTATTTCCTGCTTGCCTCTCTTTATTTGTTGCACTTAGTTTCTATTAAAGGAAAACAATGAAAGTTAAGTTAAGGATATCAAGTATATTCAAATAAAAAGTTCTATACAATGATGAAAGAAAATTTACCATAAATTGAGGATCTTGCCGTGGTGCTACAAACAACCTACAGTCCTCTGGAAAAATATATGAATATTTTGCACATAGATCCTCACTCCTCCTTGCCCCTCGAATGTACTTTCGTAAGACCTTGTTCTTAAAATCTTTCCATCATAGACAAATCTACCCTATCCAGTGCTTGTACATCGCCATAACTACCATATTTCTTCACTTTGTATTGTAAAGTTTTACACTTAGGACACTCATTATGACATTCATACTCTTTTCTATGCAATATGTTGTTATTAGGGCAAGCGTGTATCTTTTTATACTCCATACCCATCGTGCACAAGATTTTCTTGACCTCATACATACGATTTGAAAGACATTATCGTCTTGAAACATATCATACAACAATTTAAGCAACAATGTGAAACTACTATCACACTACTACAAAAAACACGATACACGGCGCTTATTTTTCAAAATATTTTGGCGTTTTGCAAATGACACAGCTTTCAGTACTATGAAAAGATCCTACGGCGCTTGTTGAATTTTTAAAAGCGCCGGTACTTTATATTTTTTGTTTTTTTAAAAAAGACGTAAAGATGAACCTCCTATGATGCTTTCCCATGAAAAGCGTTATGGGAGGTATTGCACCTCCTACGGCTCTTCTACAAGAAGCGCCGTAGGAGGTGTTGGCACCTCCTATGACGCTTTGTGAGATGCGCCATAGGAGGTGCTTTAGTACCTCTTATTGAGATTTTTTTAAAAAATAATTTCATTTGTTTCTTTACCTGAACTCATCCTAATTAGAATCCACAGAGATTAATATGCAATACTAATTCAAAAGAAAAAAGCAAATCAAATCAGAATTAAATAACACATAACTAGTTAATAAAATCAGTACTAAATGTATCCAATTACAACATAACATACAATTGTATGCACAACTAATTCTAGGAGACTAAAACAAGACAAGAAATTTGTATGAGAAACCAAACTAACGTATGTGCCTAAGTATTAGGTGATATCTGGCTGATCATGTATTGACACATTCCTCAATGATCTTTGATAATTGAATATTTATTACACTTATTTGTATCTCTTGATTAATAAATTTAGGATTATTTAGTTAATAAATAATGGGCTTGTATGCTTATTTGGGCTTTGGGTGTTTTATTAAATTTAATTTATTTTAATGATAAAATCCTAGATTTATAATGCTTCACTATTTTGATCATAACTCTTGAACCAGATATCTGATTAGCCTTATTCTTATCTCATGTTTTAGATGATTCAAAGAGCTACAATTGATATGAAGACTTGAAAGGCAAATTCAGACAAAAAGACAATCAAAATTAGAGCTAAAGTCAGATGCATTTTTCTAGAATTTTTTTATTGGGCTCGAATTTTGTAATTAAATACCATTTGTTATTTATTTCCGTTTTGGGCTGGACTTGTGGAGCCCTGATCCATTTTCAATTAGGTTTTTACTCTAGTTAGCATAAACATGTATGTTAGTACGTTTTGTGCGTGGAAATTTTAGATTGAATACAAAAGTTTAAAAATTCTCTAAAATGTTCTTCACGTTCTTCATCCGTTCTTCGTCTTTTTCAGCTATGCTTGGCTAAACTTCTGTGACTGACCCATGGATTGAGGATCCACATTTTCATTCAAAGGACGCACTTTAATCGATAACGTAACTCATTTCTATTTACTCTAATCGGATTTGATTTCTGGAAATAGTTCGAATAGTAGATTTAATGTTCAAATTGATACATCCCAAGGACATAATTTGAATCGGATTGCAATGATTTCTGTATGATCGCACAGTGACACGCTGCTCGTTCAAACAAAACCTAGATGATCTTCTAGTTGAGGGATTTTCTGGATGAATGCAAAGATTTCAATTCGTCCAGAATCAATCATGAGTTTAGTTACAATATTTTTGTCCGATGATATAAGGAAGCTATGGAATCCCAGTTCTGGGTTTGTCTTTTTAATCTGATTGAATTCGTTTGATGATTTCTATCTTTAGTTCTAGTTTATTATTTCATTGATAGCATAATGAAAACCCCCCAACCAATTACTGTTTTACTGTTTTATCGACTGATAATTTTAGACCGACTATGAATTCTATGGGAAACGATCCATGCTTTCTATATTGCAAATTTGTATTGAAACTGGTTATTTTGCAAGAGCTTGGAAACTCTCGATCAATCTCATCCACTTGATGATCAGTCAATTGGTCACAATGTTCATCTTCATAATACTACATAAATATCACGCACAGAACGAATTGAAATCACTATAAAGTAATTAACTTAGACACTTCAATTCTCAATTAAATTCAGAACACAGTATAAACTATATAAGTAAAAGTACTTACTTTTGCAGGAACATGATTTAGATTATGAGTAACTACATCTTTCATATATTTCATGATGTAGTAACCACAATTATTATTATTTGACTAGAATGGACACTGCAACAATATAAAATAATACTTAAGTCATTGTTTAAGGAAAAATTTGTGAATAACAAAATTTAAGTAAATTCATATACTCTAATCTTCTTCCAAGACGTGGTGTTGTCAGTGCTTTTAATAGGATAGGGCAATCCAATATTGTTTCTATATGCCGCTAATACACTAACAAAAGAAGTAATGAGTGATTAATTTTGGTTATTCAATAACTACACATGCAAATATTTACACATACACCCATACACTTACCCATTAATCATAATCACCATATCTTGCCGATTCTCTGGATAACCAGTCTCTATAGGATCTAAATAAAAAATGCGAGGGCCTCCAGTTATGGCATGCTGGATCACAAGTAAAATTCAATGTGCCCTAAAATATTTTGAACATTTTACTTTGACAATAATGTTATGATAAAAGTAGAATAAAAAAAACATACAATAATGTCGTAAATAACTTACCCCGGATTGTATGGCACAATGAACATCTTAGTAGAGGTTGCTCTCAGTACGAACTGGTCCTTAAGATTGTGGGTTTGTACATCCAAATTACTCCCTTGATGATGGCCAAGGAGGTGGGGGCTAATAAATACAAATCTATTCACCATTTTTGTGCCCACTAACAGATCGTGGTATAAGTGCCTTTATGGAAACAAATAGTGCCATTAACACCAAAAATTTGAATGATTAATAATAATAACAGTAACAGATGATAATGATAAATTACCTAACCCATATGTTGATAACAGTCACACTAACCCATATACGACCAACCACATCATTCAGGACTTCACCACTGACATGATCAAATATACTTGTATAATAGATTTTGGCATCAAAAATTACTTCTTGACCTCCTCGACGGATGATATCTAGAGTCATTAACCTTAATTGTTGTCAATATGTGTGTATTTGTCTACCGCTTCTGTTACTGGTTGAGGGTTGTGACTTTTATTGTGTTGCTGAGCTGTCTGAGTTCTTCCCACGCCCTTGAACTCGTTTTCCTTTAGGAAGAGCAACCTGTAAAAATCATGAAATTAAATCATGTAGTTTTAGATGAAAGTGCATATAAAAAGTTAATGAATTGTAAATTAAATACCTTGTTCACTGGCTTAATCAGACCTATTGGCCACGTAATATAGCCATCGACAACATCTTTCACCATTGTCTCTTTATATTCCTTCTAGAAAGTTTAAGAAACTCTTCCACCTTATTCTCATATTTTTCACTAGTTCTCAAAGCATTCATTCAACTATGATCCATTTTATTACCACATAAGCCATTCCCAACAACACTCAAGTTTAGAGAAATTTTCAACGATGTAATTTCCTTTTATCACTTTTTTCAAAAAAGTTTTGAATGCATTTTCTCTTAAAAGTAAGACATCCCAAAATTTCAATAACAAACTATTTCAACTTAATTCAAATAAAACAAAACTAACTAAGATAATTCAGGGCAATATTAGCAATTTAATCCAACAATTTTGCATATAAGATTATTAATATTATATAAAATAGTAAAATGTCTAAAAAAAGGAATGTAATTTATTACAAGAATAATTCTGTGAGACCTGTCTCCATACGTAGATGAGTAATTAATTAATTAATATATTAAGCCTTTTGAAATGCTCAATTTTTTTTGCAATTTTTTAATTGGTTCATATAATATTTAGTGCCTCAATTTTGCCTTATTTTAGTTTTACTTCCTCAAATTTTAAACTGTAGATCTTAGTTCCTTAAGTTTCATTTTATTTAAAACATTCATCCTATAATTTAATTAAAATTTGGGTTATATTTTTTATGGTTATAATACAACCATTGAGTATGTTTAAATAATACTTGATGGTTAAATATAATAACTATCAAATATTGTTGTCATATCTTATTTCTTAACATATTAAAAATTATGGGTCTCATAAATATGCCAAAAGTATACTTTAGTTCTCTGACTTTACACAAGATTTTAGTATAATCTCATAATTTAAAAAAGCAGTATATTTTTCTTTAATCCAAACACTTTTACAAATAAATGATGATTTTCTAATATTCATTATTATTTGAAAATTAGTATCCTTTAACTTTTCTTATTTATTCCTTGATTGCTTGAGTAAGCATATATAGTCGCCTATGTTAGACTCTCTTGTTTGGTCCTTAGTTTTCATTCTCCCAATAAAAATACAATTCAATAAATGCTAAATATTATTATTTACAAATCTTATATTTTATACAATTTTACTGTTCAAAACTGCTATATTCAAAATTTTGATTTTTCCCAAAACAAATACAAGTGTAAAAGAGGAGAACTAGACCCAATAGTCTCATTTCTTAGTGTCATTCTCAAAGCTTTCATGTGATTTTTTCTCAAGATCCAATCTTAGCAAGATGTGAGTTATCTTTCAACTTCAACAACTCTTTCGTGAACTACTTTAACTGTCTCCCTAAACTTTTGTTTTTTTTACCTTCATTAACTTATGTCATATAAATTTTAAAAATTCAAAACTTATAATAAACAAACGATGTAACAAAGCCAAACATACATTCAAAGTTCCAATAAATGCAAAATAAAAAATATGTAGCTAGGAAATAGTTGTTTAATTTAAACATGCATTATATTTTGAAAAAACTAAAAGCATACCATGTACTACTACAAAATAGGCTTTTAGTAACGCACATTTAATGACGTTTCTCAAAGAAATGCCGTAGGTAATTGTTTCTTTTTTAAAAAAAAATTATAACTTACGGTGCTTTTTATTATAAGTGTCATAACTTAGTATTAAGATTCTATGGCACTTTCTTAAGAAACGTCATACAAGACTTGTTTTCTTTTTTGTTTTTATATTAAGTATATCAGCTATGGCGTTTTACAGTAAAGCGTCATAGCTGGTGTAAAGCCAAAATGATTTAAAATTATTCTGAACATTTAGATGTCACTTAAGTTGTATATATTTAGTCAGCAAACTTCCCGCAACTTATTTATTTCTAATTCTTTAATTATGAAGTAAAAATAAATCAAGTAAATATTTAAAAAATAAATTAAAAAAGAGATATAAACACTTTATCTAAAAAAAATACATGCCTGAATGAAATTTGACGTTGGATTCCTTGCCAAGGTTGAATAAGTTGGCATTGGCAGGAGAATAATTCACGTGATAGCCTTTGGCAACCTTTGACCTTTTGGCAAAGGCTGACAAGGGGAAAGTAAAAGAGGGACCTTGGCCGGCGCTTTTATAAAAGCACTAGCCAAGGATGGTTCTTGGCCGATGCTTTAAACAAAGCGTCGGCTAAGGGCTGGGCCAAGGCACCCTTGGCTGGCGCTTCTCCTAAAGTGCTGGCCAAGGTGTGGCCTTGACCAGCGCTTCTCTTAAAGCCCCGGCCAAGGCCATTATTTTTTTAATCTTTTTTCTCCTTTGTCTTTTCGTTTCTTTTTCGATTTTCAATTGTCAGTTGCTTTGGTCCTATATCTTCATTTCTATCTTCACTTTCTAGACTTCAGGAATAATATCAATTTGAGGATTCTTTGAAAGCGAGCTCTCTTCTCCACCTGCAGGTAAGCTTTCTTATAATTTCTCTTTTCATGACTTAACTAGATTCTTTTCTTTTATTTGTCTTTCTTTTCCCCAAAACGTTGGAAAAATCATTTGTATGTATTGTTTTAATGTTTTGGCTCTTCTTTCTTATCAAAACAGTTCCACTTACAATATTACACGCTGAGGTTATATTAGTTTGCTTTGAGCTATTTGAGAGATTATTACTACTTTATTATTGAATGTCCAACATCTTCCGTTCTCGATGAAGTTATTATTAGTGATGCTTTTTATGTTATTTTATTTTTAAAAAGTATGCTTTCAGACGGCGCTTTAAAATAAAGCGCCATCTAATAGCATACTTTTTCTTAGCAAATTTCATATTTGTCTTACCCTTTTATGAATGTCGTACATGCGGTAATACGTTTTTTTTTAATTTTTTGATAAAGTAAGGCCTTGGACGGCGTTTTCTTTGCAAGCACCTTACAAGGCGATATAAATTCATTCTCAAGCTGCGGGAGAGTCATTTTTTCATTTTCTCCCGCATTTCCATTCTATTTGACTGCACGAAAAATAGAAGCTTCTTTGGTCCCCCTCCTTTTAATTTCTTTATTCTTGTATCCTCTGATTTCTCCGTGCATATCTAATTTTTTCAATATTTGGTGGCCACTTCGGTTGTAGTTCAAAGCTTCATGTCCCACATGTTGTTTTCAACTTGTGTCGTGTCCTACAACATTTTTTCCTGTAAGTGCCTTTTCCCCCCAAAATGTGTGCACGTTTTTTTTGTATTTTTAGTTAAAATTTGTCCTAAATCTAAATCATGTAAAATGTGTATGGCTCAAGCTTGAGCAACTTAAATGCTAGAGTTCTTTAATAAATAATTTTTTACTGAAAAAAAGGTAAAATATGAGCATCCAACGATCGAAGAGAGAATGTTGAACTAGAGAGAGAAATTAATGTTGAGGATATGATAGGTGGGCGGTGAGATGAGAGTGAGGAAGTGTAAATTAAAATAGTTGAAGAACCTCTATTTGCACATTATAATTTTTGGTTTTGTCATATATATAGACACATTATGCTGCTTATTTATTAAACCTCTAATGTTTGTAGTTATTTCAAGTTTGAATTGATTGGATGTAATTTAATTTTTGTTAAAGTATATTTGTAGTCATTTCAATTTCACATCAAGTATATTTTTAATCTCTTAAGTTTATAAATATGATGCTGCTGGATTAATAATTGGTTGATTATTTGTGACTTAAAGAATGTGTTTAATATTTGAAAACTTCAAATTTAATTTTAGGATGTTATGATGGCAATTGTTTTGAAATAAATAGCAAAAGATAAAATAATTAATAACTGCATTAGACAAACAACTAACCACTTATAAAAATATATTTAAGGTATAGATGGATCGAAAATGGATGTCATTTGATCGTTACTCAAGAGAATATATAGATGGTGTGTAATAATTTATTAGATTTGTAAGAGAGCATACAAATGATTCGAACAAAATCTTGTGTCCTTGCTTATCTTGTTGTTATGGAAAGCATATTAGTCCACCTGATTTGCTAGATCATTTAGTCTGCCATGGAATTGATCAATCATATACACGATGGATAAGACATGGTGAGACGGATGATGCAAGTAGTGATCGGGTGCATACCACGACCGGTGATTCGAAGGAGTTCAACCCAAGTATGTGTGATGTGGACGATAGCCTTCAAGAAATGTTAAATGCGGTCAAAGGGGTGCTTCATTATATGCTGGTAGTACTAAATATACAAGATTTCTAATAGTGTTGAAATTGTACAACTTTAAAGCGCGTTATGGATTGAGTGATTCTAGTTTCACCACACTTCTTGAACTTGTGCAAGATATGCTCTCAGAAGAAAATATACTTCCTACCAAGACATACGAGGCAAAGCGAATACTTTTCTCTACAACTGGCATGTGTTTTGAGAAAATACATGCAGGCCCTAACGATTGCATATTATTTCGTAATCAGTATGCAATGTTAGAGAAGTGCCCTAAGTGCAATGCATCTCGATATAGGAAGAAGAAAGGGAAAAGTTCGTCGATGGTTGTATGGTATTTTCCCATTATTATGAGATTTAAGTGATTGTACAGTAATGCGAAAATTGCTAAGCTGTTGATGTGGCATGCAGATGAATGGATTAAAGACACAAACCTTAGGCACCCTGCAGATGCCCCTCAATGAAAAAAAGTTGATCATGACCACCCTGACTTCGCATAAGAAGAAAGGAACTTGCGCCTTGCACTTTTAACTGATGGAATCAATCCCCACAGGGTTCAGAGTAGTACACACAGTACGTGGCCGGTGATATTGATGATTTATAACCTTCCTCCACACTTTATCATGAAACGTAAGTTTATAATGTTGTCTATGTTAATTTTTGGACCAAGGCAACCTGGGAATGATATAGATGTATACTTGGCTCATTTAATTGATGACTTGAAGTTGCTTTGGGAGGAAGGCGTCAATGTGTATGATGGGCACAGGGAAGAAAGTTTCACTTTGAAAGCCATGTTGTTTGGCACAATAAATGATTTCCCTGCTTATGGTAATTTGTTCGGATATAGCGTCAAAGGATATTGTGCGTGCCCTATATGTGAAGATGAAACTCATTCAATATGACTAGATCACTGTAAGAAAAATTTCTACATGGGACATCAAAGATTCTTACCATCAAAACATCATTGGAGGAAGTGGAAAAGGCTTTCAATGGTGAGTTAGAAGAAGGTAGCCCACCGAAGATGTTGAATGGTACTCAGGTATTTGAGAAGGTTATACAGTTGGTTTCGGCAAGCCTTTTACAAAATAAATCGGGTCAAGCGGCTAGAAGAAGAAGTCTATTTTCTTTGAACTTCTATATTGGAAGTCCTTATATGTGAGACATTTTCTTAACGTGATGCACATAGAAAAAAAATATGTGATAGTCTAATTGGCACTTTATTCAATATACAAGGAAAAAGTAAGGACAATGTTAATGTGAGGTTAGATTTAGTTAAATTGGGCATCAGAGAAGAGTTGGCACCGGTTGAGGAAGGGCACCGTACTTATCTTCCTCCAGTGGCTTATACTCTGTCAAGGAAAGAGAAAAAGTTATTTTGTGAGTTTCTTGAAGGAATCAAAGTTCCAGAGGGCTATTCTTCAAATATAAAGAATCTTGTATTAGTGAAAGAGTTGAAGCTAAAGAACCTGAAATCTTATGATTGTTATGTGCTCATGCAGAATTTGTACCCGTTGGTATGCGGTCAATCTTACCAAAAAAAGTAAGGAATGCCATCACCAAACTTTGCATGTTCTTCAAGTTGATTTGTAGTAAAGTGGTTGATTCAACGAAGTTACTAGATTTGCAAAGGCTGATTGTTTATACTCTGTGTGAACTTGAAATGTATTTTCTACCTTTTTTTTGACATTATGGTCTATCTAACTGTATACTTAGTGAAAGAGGTTCAATTATGAGATCTAGTATACCTAAGATGGTGTACTCGAATGAGCAATTTATGAAAATTTTAAAAGGGTATGTGAAAAATAGATATCGACTAGAGGGTTGTATAGCTGAGTGTTACATGGTTGAAGAAGCAAGTGACTTCTGTGCTGATTTTCTATCAAACGTTGACCCTGTAGAGATCCCGAAGTCTCATCACTATAAGCGAACATCAGGGAAAGGAACAAGTGGGAAGGACGTAATCTGGATATCATTGACATAATGGGAGCAAGCTCACTTGTATGTGCTACATAACACTGATGAGATTGAACCATATGTTGAAGAACACAAGAATGCTCTTCGATTGGTATATGGTGATAGGAATAAAAATTTTATAACAAAAAAGCACAACCGACATTTTTCAAGTTGGTTACAAAGGCGGATTAATGATGAGGTGAAGAGGAATCCTGATTCAGTTTCTGAAAACTTGAGATGGTTATCGAATGGACCGAGCTTTAATGTGTTGCCTTTCAATGGTTATGCAATCAACGTTACACATTCTAGACACATGAACATGATACAAGGAGCACGATGCAGAACAACGGGGTTACACTTGTTGCTGATTCTTGGCATAGAGCTGGTGCTAAAGACATACACCCTATCTATGCACCAATGTCATACTTTGGTGTTATTGAACGAATATGGGAGTTAGATTACACTATGTTTAGGGTCCCTGTGTTCATATGTAAATGGGTAAATAACAACAGTGGATTACGGACGGATGAGTTAGGGTTTGTTTAAGTGGACCTTTCTAAAGTTTGGTATAAAGATGATCCTTTCATTTTAGCATCGCAGGCCGAACAAATGTTTTATATTGCAGATCATGCTAAGAAGAATTGGTCCACTGTCCTTCCATCAAATAAGAATTATCAAGAACAAATTGATGCTGAAAGTAATGAATATTTGAATATTCCTGAGGATGATATTTCTTTTGAGATGTTGTGGTCAAAGTATATTGATATAGATGAAGATGAACCATTATACATGAGGCATGATCATGATGAGGGAACTTGGTTTTTAAATCAAACAAGAAAGAGGAAAAGATGATAGCGAGTGCCTTATTTTTTTTCCTTGTATGTTTTCCTACATGTATATTCATATATATTTTACCTTAATTTACTTTCATTGTCATGATTTTTACTATACACTGATGTTTCATTTGGTTTATTTAACTTGTGGGAAAATGGATCCCCAAAATATGGATGAGGTTCCTGTTGTTGATCACGATGGTCAGGCCGCATTTGAGGCTAACGTAACCTGTGGAAGGACCGTAATGAAAAGACTGATCAAGCTCAGGAGTAAGGGCATTAGGTTAGAGCTTGAATAGAATGAGGACGAAAATCCAATCGGACCTAATGTCAGCACATTTAATAATTTCATTGGGATTGCGGTCAGAGAAAGAGTCCCGATTACATTCTCAGATTAGAGACATGCAAAGAAACAGTACGCGAATATCATCTTGGGTGCAGTTAAGGTAAATAATATTTACTTTATTTCCAGGTTATTTACTTTCATGAAATTACATTCTAACAAGTAACATGTGCTTTTTTGTTACAATCATATTTCATTATCGAAGAAGACAAAGAGAAATATGTGCTACAAAAATACGGCCGACTTCTGTGAAATTTTCGTAATGACCTTGTTAGATTCTACTTGCACGATTGCAATGGTAATATCAATTGTATACTGCCGAAGTTGTATGATGGAATCATAACACAAGAGCAGTGGGATGAGTTTGTGAGCTCACATGCTACATCGCAATTTATGGTAACATAATATTTACTTTTATGGACTACTTGTAATGTATTTGTAACTTACATTTATTGATATGATTGATTTGGATCTAAACAGGAAAGAAGTGAGCATAACAGGGAAAGCGCGTCGAACATGCCATACCGGTACATGAAAGGAGCGGTATCATATGCAGTGCTGGAACAACAATTAGTAAGAAAACTAATCACTATTTATTATGAATATAATTTCTATGACTAAGCTTTCACTACAACTAACTTTGACATGCAGATACAAGAGTCTCACTCTGACGTCACACGTTTACCACGGCATGATTTGTGGCTGGCCGGTTGCACAAATAAAAAGGGTGAAATTCCCAGTGAGTAAGCCAGGGCAGTTGCGGATTACTGTGTGAGTAGTGGATTACACATATAATAAAGATTTAGATTTACTTAAATAATTCTATAATATACTAACTAATACTGTTGTACTTCTTCTTTTTGTGATAGCAAACAATGACGCAAGAACAGCCGGAGTTGGAGAACTATGTTTGTCCTGACACTTGGTCAGTAAAGCGCTTGGAGCTCCTGAGTATAGTGGTCGTCTTTGGGGTACTGGTTTTGGAGTCACCCTAACATCTTACTTCGGCTCCCAAAAGCGACCCAACATTCTTTAACTAAAGGAGGAGATTTCTAGCTACAAACAACAACTAGACCAGCAGATGAGTGGCTATAAGCAAGACGTAGAACAGAAGATTAGTCGCTATGAGCATCAAGTGGAACAATTTAATGATCATATGCTCTTGCTACAAGAGCAAAATGCGTTCTTGAAGGCTTAACTTGATGTCTTGATGCAATTTAGGTCAGCACCCAGTCCAATGTGTGACAGCACTAGTGCTAGAGATAGTTACCCCTCCACGCCTAAAGTCCCTATTCCTTTAGTAATTAATTTATTCTCTAGTTAACTGTTATTATTATTCATCATTCAAATTTTTGGTGTTAATGACACTGTTTGTTTCCATAAAGGAACTTATACCACAATCTGTTAGTCGGCACGAAAATGGTGAATAGATTTGTATTTATTAGCCCCCACCTCCTTGGCCATAATCAGGGGAGTAATTTGGATGTACAAACCCACAATCTTAAGGACCAGTTCGTACTGAGAGCAACCCCTACTAAGATGTTCATTGTGCCATACAATCCGGGGTAAGTTATTTGCGACATTATTGTATGTTTTTTTTTATTCTTTCACTTTTATAATAACATTATTGTCAAAGTAAAATGTTCAAAATATTTTAGGGCACATTAGATTTTTCTTGTGATCCAGCCTACCATAACTGGAGGCCCTCGCATTTTTTATTTAGATCCTATAGAGACTGGTTATCCAGAGAATCGGCAAGATATGGTGATTATGATTAATGGGTAAGTGTATGGGTGTATGTATAAATATTTGCGTGTTTGATTATTGAATAACAACTTTTGCTGTCCCAAATTCAAATTGGGACGCCAAAAGAGAGGACTTTAAGCGTCCCAAAATTTCCCTGCTCTTGGCGCTAAGAGCAGGGCTTTAGGCGTCCTAAAATATTTTGGGACGCCAAAAACCATTCTCTTAGCCCCAAGAGTAGGGCTATTGGCATCTCAAAAAAATTTCAAACGCGTAAAACCTACTTTAGGCGTTCCAATTCAAATTTGGGACACCTAAAGCTACTTAATTCCTACCCAAATTTATAAAAATGCCACCGCATTTGTTTTTTGTTTCATTTTTTGAAAAAAGGACGTCCTTTGAAGTAGTAGAATCTATATCTTGTAGTAGTACAAAACCCCATTTGACATTCACAACTACAAATATTTGTTGTGTCACTTATTTTAATATTATTTGTGGCATTTGACAAGCGCTACATATTCCAATGCCACTAAAAGAAGCTGTGGCGCTACCCACAAGCGCCACATCATGTGTGTGTGTGTATATATATATATATATCACTTAGGGTGAGGAAACGCCACCATAGACCTTTTTTAAAAAATTTATTTTTATTTTTTTTGAAAAAATATTTTTTTAATTTTTTTAAAAATGGCCTACGGTGGCGCTTCCTTGAGGATGCGCCACCCTAGAACCTTTTTTTTTTAAAATATTTTTGAATTTTTTTTCTGAAAATTTATTTTTAACTTTTTTTAAAAAGGGTCTAGGGTGACACTTTTTCAAGGAAGCGCCACCCTAGATCCTTTTTAAAAAGATTATTTTAAAATTATTTTTAATTATTTTTAAAAAAGGGTCTAGGGTGGGGCTTCCTTAAGGAAGCCCCACCCTAGACCCTTTTTAAGAAAATTATTTTTTAAATTTTTTTTAAAAATGGTCTAGGGTGGCGTTTCCTTGAGGAAGGGCCACAGGAAGTTACCTGTGGCACTTCCTCAAGGAAGCGCCACCCTAAACCATTTTTTTCTTTTAAAACCCTATAATTATAATTAATAACATACTTTAAACACATTTTCATATCTCTACAACAAAATGAAGAAAAAAAACCACAATAAAAAAAGCTCGAAAATGATATAAATTAATAAATAATTAATTAACAAAATCATTACTAAGTAAAATACAAGTATTAAAAATAAATAATTATTTTATTTATGTAATTCATCAATATTAACAATTACTACAACAATAAAAAATTATAACTACTACATATATAGACAACCTATATATAATAACATTTAATTTTATCTTATTTATTTTTCGGCATATATAAAAATGAGAATAATTTTTTTAGATTTCATAATAAATTAAATAAAGATATTGAGAAAATTAAACTATTAGCTACTGATAAAATTACATTTGTAAGCTCAAAATTTTTTTAAAAAAACTTACAGTATAGATGAAGCTTGAATAGAGTGAGCTAAAACCTTAAACACAACACCTGAAAAAAAATTAATAAAGGAAAAAAAGAAAGACAAGGTTGCACATATATTTAAAAAAAAGGTGGTTAACAAGACAATGTGCTGTACGTAACTTCAAAATATTAAAAAAAGAAAAGAAAAAATGAGTAGGTACGACTTATAGGACAAAATGAAACTATAAGGAGGATGAAATGAGACTAAGATGGAGAAGGAGTGAGGTTAGTTTGTTGTAAGAAATGGGGCAAAAGAAATGAGGAAGGAGTGCCGTGAAAATAAATAGAAGAGGAGGAGAAAATGTGAGAAGCGATAGAACAAGGAAATTAGAGAAGTGTAGATCGAACTGGGGAAGGTGATGAGTGACAAAAAAAAGAAAAGAAAGAGAAAATGTGGGAATTAAGAAGATAAGGATGATAACACGTGTTGGATAAAGAGTGAAGACTAAGAGGATAAAGGTGATGGAAGCAGATTGCGGGAGAGAGAAATGTTTAGATTTTTCTTTTTTAAAAAAATAATAATACTTTGGGTGGCGCTTGCTAGGCTAAGGGTCACACAAAGTACGTAACAGCTATGACACTTCCTTAAACAAGAGCTACAACTGTTGTTTCAATTTTGTTTTAAAAGAAACACTTTAGGTGGCGCTTCCTACACTACTACAGAATAAGGATTTAACGTCACATAAAGACGTCCCTTCTTTAAAAAGGGAAGTAAAAACTGGACGCAGTGGCATTTATGTAAATAAAGAGAAACTTTTTCCTCTTTAGGCGTCTTAAAAATGAAAAAGGGACGTGTAAAGAGACCTTTAGGCGTCCCTTCTTGGAGAAGGGACGCCTAAAGATCAGCGTTTAGGCGTCCCTTCTCCAGAAGGGACGCCTAAAGGCTGCATGCCAGCCACGTGGCTGGCATGCAGCTAACATCTAGAAGGGACGCCTAAAGTATACCTTTAGGCGTCCCTTCTTGGAGAAGGCAAGAAGGGACGCCTAAAGGTCATTTCCCTCCATTTTCCTTCATTTTCCTCCATTATATTCCAGCATTTTCATTCTCTCTTCCTCCCTCTCTCAAAAAACCGACGCTGCAGAAACTTAGCCTCCATAGCATCATTTTTGTTTAATCCCCTTCCTCCCAAGATTGTTAAGGCGCCATCCCCCTCCTCGATCTTCTCTCTCGCGTCCTACCCATCTGTCCACCACAAGGCCAGCAGCGTCAATCCGTCCTCAGCTCCAAGGTACAGTGGCGCCCCTCCCTTTATCACCACAAGGCCAGCATCAGCGTCCTCAGTCCGTCCACCAAAGGTTTTTTTTGTTTTTTTTGTATAGTTGGATTGTTTTTTATGCGGTTATTTAAGTGTCTGAAATGTCACTTATGTGTTCGTACGTGCCTTATAGATTTTTGCTTCTCCTATACATTTAGAAAAGACATATAATATTTATAATATATGATATTTATTGCTGTACTTGGGTTAGCAGCTGGTTACATCTAAACAAAGAAAGACACTTGTGTATTTTTATGGCTTTTGCACATGACATATATATATATATATATATATATATATATATGTAGATAATTATAAAATATTGTATAAGTGAAAAATATGTTGGAATTTGTTGAAAAGTGACTATTAAAAAATTATAAAACTCGTTACTTGTTTAGCTCCGAAGTATATATGTAATAGAATGAAAAATGAATGAGATTAAAATGTAATAATTAATTATTTCAAATGTGAAATGCCATATATGTCTGGAAATAAAAATATTTTTGAGAAATAATTGTTGTGTCATAATAATAGTAATATCTAAGTTCAAGATTTCATAAGTTCAATAATTCATTGGTCATTTTATTTCTATTTTAGGTCCTTCTACCACATGTGCATTGATATGGAAAGACCAAATTTATACGGATTCTTGTGTCCGGTAAATACGACATCGGATAAAAATGATGTCGCAAAAAGGACGCATTATGTGGGCTTCACAATGGCAGCGACTAAATTGCGATGTTATCTAGCGCCAATTGTTCAAGGGTATGTAGTAAAAAAAAATTTTTTTTTGGATGCTTCAGTGCTAATAATTTTCTTCTAATCTAAACTTCATTTTAATTTGTGTATTGTTGTAGTTACCATTTGAGCCTGTGTGTTGTTTGCCCACGCCTCAATGAAATCTATTGGTTTGATTCCTTAACAAATAAGCCCGACAAGGACACAAAATCCGTCTTCAACACGTTAGTTATTTCTTTTTTATTAATTAAAGAAATGCTTGATTTAAATAAATTGTTCTAACTTAAAATGTTTTACATTTTAATGGTAGTGCGACCCAAACATATAGAATGCTTGGTGGGTCACGTGAGGGTAGAGTTGTTCGCAAGCCAAAGTGGTTCTATCCAAAAGTATGTGGTTCCAATATAATTTAAGTTCTTTTATTTAGGGTTGTTTTAGAAATGATGTATGTTATTGATTTTAACCAATTGCTTTTGATTTATAGTGCCCTCAATAGCCAAGTGGTACTGAATGTGGCTATTATGTTCTACTTTACATGTATAATATCATTCAAAGTGGCATTACAAGTGATTTTCAACAGGTAATCAAATGATAATATTTTGGGTGTATTTTAATTTAATTGCTAAAAAATCCTTTAATTTCATTGATTTCGTATAATCATATTTTCTAATTTGCAGATCTTTGAGAATGATGCTGCTTATTTATATGATGACATTAATTTGATCAGAGACTTGTTGGCTGGGAGGATTCTTCAACACGTTGATTTGTAGAAGTTTATCGTTTCCTGTACATTTACTTAGTAGTTGTTTATTAGTGGACAACATTTCTGTCAACACTGTAGTGCATGAATGTTTCATTAGAGGTGGATCTTATGTTTTGTTAATTATATATTGCGTTCTGTATGTTTCCTTTTTGTGTAATAAGGAGACTATATTACTGTTTGCTTTCAGAATGGTCAGAAACAATACAAATAGCACCGTATGGTTTAAGAAAAAAACCTTTAGGCGTCCCTTACGCTAAAAGGGTCCCTTTTTGCAAAAGGGATGCCTAAAGTCCCCGTTTAGGCGTCCCTTTTCTTTAGGCGTCCCTTTTAGCAAAATGGACGCCTAAACTCTGACCTTTACTCGTCCCTTTACAAAGGACGTCTAAAGTCCAAATTTACTACGTCGCTGACATACGCGTCCCCCCCATAAAAGGACATTAAAAGTCCCAAATAAGGGACATTAAAAGTGTTTTTTCTAGTAGTGCTAGTGTTTTTTTTAAAATACAAAATAAAAAAAATATGGAAGAAGCTGTGGCACTTCTTTAAAGAAGTGCCACAAAAGGTGCGCTACTAATTCCTATTTTTGTAGTAGTGATTGTATATGGAAGAAAACCAAATTATAGTCATTTAAGTGTCTTTGGATCATTAGCTTACATGAAAGATTTGACAAACACAGATAAACTGAAAGATAAATCCCTGCCATGTGTCTTACTAGGGTATCCAAATAATCAAAAGGGGTTTATATATATTACTTGACCTAGCAACCAATAAACTAATGGTGAGCAGGCATGTTCGTTTTAATGAAGAGGAATTTCCTTTTAAAACCAATAACAAAGCCACTAATCCTGGGGGAGTAGTGTCTCAAGGAATGAGAGACATTTTTTTATTTGACAATGATGCAGGACCCATATAGGTGCAGAAAAATATCAGTAACAAAAATCTCTTGCAACTAAAATAATTGATGATTATAAAATTAAGATACCTTTTGTCATGCATATGATTAACTTGGGGTGTAATTAATATACTTTTATTAGTTTACACTCAATTCATTATTTTGCACGTTGTGTGTGTGTGTGTAAATTAAACTAGCTAAGGCGTTTGTGATTATATATAAAAAGTAGTGCAGTTGGTTTGAATTAATATATATATATATATATATATATATATATATATATATATATATATATATATATATATATATATATTGAAACTATCTATGAAAGCAAGGAGTGGAATATCTCGTGCATTGCATGAAGAATAAACATATATTGGTTTTGCTCTTTACACATACACAACTTGACCATGAAAATCATAGATAATTGATTAATATTGCTTACCACTATAAACAATACAAATCAAGAGGCTGCTATCTCGTGCATGCCTTGTGTTTTAAAGTAGGGAAAATTAGTCAATTGATTCTAATGAACTCAATCGTTAAATTTTTGAGTGACTTAGTCCTTTTAGTTTTGATTGGATTAAAACTCAATCGTTTAACAACTCATTCCTTATATTTTTAACAATTTAAAACTTTAGTCTATAAGCTTCTTAATATATATATATATATATATATATATATATATATATATATATATATATATATATATATATATAATTTTATTTTTAAAATGCTGAGAATAATATTTAAATGGTTAAATTATAGGAACTAGATTGTATAAAGTCAAAATTCAAAGATTGAGTTATAATTGGGTCAAAATTACAAAAAATGAGTTGTATCGAATTAAAGTTAAAGAATTGAGTTATAACCAAGTCAAATCTATAAAGATAAAAAAAACTGTCAAGCCTATAAAGATTTTTTTAAAAAAATTCCTTTGAAATAAATAGGGTGTATTTAGGAGATACGGACCCCCCCAAAAGAAACACATTTTTAAAAGGAAATATAAAAAGATGGGCACTGCCGTAAATGAAGGAGATAACAATGTTTTCACAGAAAAAAAAAATATTTTTTTGTGTGTTTTATAATTAATAATAAACTAATAAAAACTCACAAAAATAGAGATGTGTGGCAAGGTTTACAAATTCTTTCATTAATATAATTTTAACGAACAAGAATCTCTTGCGTTTAAAAACACAGTGACGATACAATGAAGTAAAGTTGTAAAATTAACTTCTTGTAATATGAGTATATATAATCCTTTGTACTGCATTCGTTTTCATGTGATTTGTATAATAAAAAATATAATAAATTATTTTTTCAAGGAGATGGAATATACTAGTCACAACGTTTGAAACAGTAGTATATATATACTAGTAAAGTTGTAAAATTAACTTATTGCGTTTAATATAATTGGTTATATATGTTTCCTAATTAGAGGAATCTAGGATTAGTTACTCCTTTTAAAAGTGACTGCTGTTTTAAAAATTATAAAACAATACATAAATTATTTTTGTACCATATTATTTTTTTATTGACCAAAAAATCCCACAAAGCATAAACATTATTTTGTAAACAAGAGATTTTTTCCGTCCCATTAATGGATTGAGAAAAATGAATCGTTGAGCTGAGATTCATTATTTTATAAAACCATTATATCTTCTATTTTCATGTGTAATTTATACTTGTAAACTGTTTTGATCAAATTTAGTAGTTTCCTTTTTATTTTTCACTACTCCAGAAGAGAGATTTAGTGGTGCCCCTCTTATAAAGAAGTGTCATAGATAATTTTTTTAAAAAAAATATTAAGAAGCTGTGACGCTTACTATTATAAGCATCATAGCTAATGTTAAGCTTGTGACACTTGCCTAAACAAGCGCCATACAAAACCATTATTTTTGTAAGAAAAAAATAAAGTTCCAGCTATGGTGCTTGCTTAGGAAAGCACAAAAAAATAACTACAACGCTAGGACTTGTAAGGTTCTTGCCTGATCCAGCGCCATATACAAAGCCATACTTTAAAGTGGGTCCTCCAAACCAGAAAAGTCAATACCTTTAAAGGAAGGCCTTTGAAAGCGCTTTCCTGCAAGGGAAGTGCCTTCCAAGACCATATTCTCCCAAATTATTTTTTCGAATTTAAGTAATATTGTGTGAAATTTATTAACTAACTCAAGTTTTTGAGTAAATTAAATTCATTGCTTGAATTCTAAAAATATAATATTTAAAAATGAATGAAATAATATAATTGAAAAATTTACAGGAAAAATCCTAAAATAAGATAAATAGAGCTGAATTATATTTTGTTTAAGGCATCAAATTATTTCTTATGAAGGAATAGGTACAAAATTTAAAGGCAGCACATAATTACTAATATTGATTTGTGTTGGAAAAAACATTTTTTTATGAAAATTAGGATTTATCATGTGATTATTGGAATAAAGTGAAATTTACTCAAAATAGGATTTAAATTTTAAGGACTTAATTTCAATTCAAGATTTCCACAAAAAATTAATTTCTCACTAAAAGATTTTAGTTATCTATATATTTTGGAAGATGATTTAAATTAGTAAGATGAAACAAAAAATTAATAAATGAAACCCCATGATTTAATTAAATATGAGAAAGTGAAAGCTAAAAATAAAATTAATCAAAAAAAGATGGATGAGCACTGCAAAATAATAACAATGATAATTATAAAAAAAATGAGAGTGGTTGAAGGCATGGCGCCAAGGCCACATTGGCTTTGGCATGCCTGTCAAGGCCATAGTGGCCTTGGCGCATGTGCCAATGTCAAGACTGGGAAGGCACTTCTCCAGGAAAGCGCCTTCCAAGGCATTTTAATTTTTTTTTAATTATCTATCATTTTTTTTAAAAAGTCGAGGGAAGCAATTGCGCTTGGACAACAAGTGCCAAAGCTTTCTTATGCTTTGGAACAAGCGCTATACAAGGTAGTATAAAAATATTTGCAACCCCGTCATTATCATCTTCTCTCACGCTCTCCAACTTTCTATTTCACAAAATTCCATTTGTCTACCATCTTGTAACCCTTTGGTGCCCACTCTATTGGTCCACCACCTTTCCTTATCCATTATTCACACTCTCTCTTCTCTTTGATGCTGGCAAGTAGAAGCTTCCTTGGTCCCCCCTCCACTTTTTGTTTTTTCTTGTCTCCTCCTCGTGCACATTTTTTAACATTTGGTTTCTACTTCTATTACAATACAAAGCTTGATCTCCAACGTGTTTTTTTCCTTCTTGTCTCAGCCTCCTACGGAAGCTCCCTAGCTTGTAAGTGTTTTTTTTTCAACATTTGGTCCACATTTTCTTCTTCCTTTTTTTAGTTAAAATCTATCATGAATCTTATATGTGTGCTCATAATTTTTTTCTAGGTATTTATTTGAAGTTTCAACTCTATCTTCTTAAATTTCCTATACATTGTAAGTTTTTTAATTTTTGAGCTTACAAATATAATAATACTAGTTTAATCCTCCGTAGAAGTAACGTTTATGGTTCAAGTTTAAGCAACTTAAATACTAGAGTTCTTTTATGCTTGATAGATGAAAATGCAATATTGCAAAGGATACCTGCAAAAATGACTTTGTGCAACTAAAGGAGGAGATTAATGACTACAAGCATCAAGTAAAGACATTTAACGATCAAATACGTTTGATGCAAGAGCAAAATGTATTATTGAAGGCTTAAATTGAGGCCTTATCGCAATCTAGGCCAGCACCAAGTCCAATGTGTGGCAACACAAGTGTGAGGGATAGTTGCCCCTCCACACCTAAAGTCCTCATTCTTTTGATAATTAATTTATTCTCTAGTTAACTTTTTGTTACGTTACAAATTAGTGTACCTTAATATATTAACTCTATTTTCATAGGGCAAACTGACATGAAAGTTGCATGTCGATGAATCTTTTAAGAACACAGTTGCTATGGGCATGGCCTACAACACCGACAATGATGCACTGCATAATTCACCATTTCCTGTGAACACACTCCAAGTAAAGGTTGACGTATACATAAATGAAGATGTTGTCTTACCAATCCCTTTTCAGGATGAATAAACAATGGTTAAAGATGTTGTCAGTGGTTATGTTGCATGACCAATAGGTTTGATTGAGCCATTTCAAAAGGTAGTTAATTTACAATTCCTTCTACTTTTCCTATGCACTTCCATCTAAAACTGCATGATTTCATTTCATGATTTTTGTAGGTTGTAACATCCCAAAAATTTAATGTAAGGATTAATTTATGAAAACTAGATAATAAGCTAAATTTTGGAACCTATAAAATTTAAGGAATCTTAAATTAGACAAAGGGAAATATTAGGGCCTAGTATGTGTAATTAATAGGATAAAAATATACCTATATGTATTTAAAAAAAACTACCGACATTATAAGACACACACACCCACACTTGTTCATTTTATATTGACACACGTTCAACTGCTGCTTCTCTTTCATTATTAGTCAACACAATCTCCATACACACACTCACATATGCCCTCTCCTTTATGTACACACACACACAATTATGACACTTCGAAATCCACAACATCACATGCATCTTTTATTTAATCAAAAACCCACCTCCTTCAGCTCTTCATTTACGTCTAAAGAGCTAAAGAAACAAAAACAGAAAATAGAGAAATAGAAAAGAAAACATAGCAGAAAGAGAGAGAGTTATACGTGAGTGAGAGAGAGTTAAACCATTGGAGAAGTGAAACAAGGAAGCTCCAAGATCCATTTACAGCACCATAAGATAATATAGGCGAGTTTCATACATCCTTATCTTCTTTTTCCAGTAGATTTGAAGCTGTTTTCAGTAGCTTTTTGGGGTTGTTCTTCTGCTGGAATTCCGAAAATTCGCCGGAAAGTTGCTGTCACCGAAACCAGTGATTTTATGACAATTTTGGGTGACATTTCTGGTGTTTTTGATTATGTAAACACGTCCCCAAACCCTAAGAACATGTTTAGGAGTATGTAGAGTCAACATCTTTGAGATTGGAGTCCAAAATCATGGTTGCATGTGAGTTTTATCAACTCTGTTTTGGTCACAGGAAAACAGAGTTTCTACCGGAAACTTGCAGAAGCTCAAACGGAGGCTACAGATGGATTTTTCATCTGATTGTTTTTATATGGAAATTTTAGGATGTTTAGTATGAAATAGAATCAAGAGAGCTCAATTTGGGATCAAAACAAATAAGTTATTAATTTTTGAAGTTAGACTGTCAAAACTGATATTGTTCAGAGTCAGTCAATTTCGTGTGGCTTTATGACTAACCAAATCATATCCATTATTTACAAAACTTTACAGAGAGGTAGTAGACATAACAAGCTTTAAAATGAGTGGTATAATGTATCATTTGGATATCTGTAGAGGAAGTTATGATTTTTGAAAGATAGGTTTAGAAACAGGTGCAATCCTGGACGTCCAGATTCTAGTAGTTAATTTCGTGGTATTGTTGAATTATGTAATCTTTCTCAATGGCCATGAAAATTTCCAAAGTTAAATTACATAGTCTTAGCTTTAATTTTATATATATTTTGTGTTAATTGGATTAGTATACTAAGAGATATGAATTTTTAAAGTTGGTTGCTCTCAAACTATGTTTCTGAAAAATAGATTGTTTGTGTCGAAAGTTTAGAAAATCAAACCTTGACCAAAAATTATGAAACTTTCCAGATTTAAAGTAGACATTCATAGATCTAATTTTATGGGTAGAACATAATTTTTGGATAAGTACATTAGGAGATATGAATTTTCAAAGTTGTGCTCTGTTTCTGGAGAGTAATCTGGAATAGGGGTATTTTGGGAAATTCTGGGAGAAATATGGTTTATTTGAGAAGATTTTGGTATTTTTATATGAAAATATATTTCAAGAGCTTCATTTAGGCTTTGGACCTAGTCAATTTCGAGTTTTATAGAATTAGTTATGATTTTTCAAAGTTGATTGAAAAATCTGCCAATTTTGCTGAAAAATAGTGAAATTACACTATGCAAAATTGTATTGTGTAGAAACCACTGAAATTGAGATAATCAGCATAATATGATTAAAGGAAGTAGTAATACAAGTAATAAAAAATTACTTATTAATTTTAATTTATAGGAATTGATAATAGCCCGAGCAGAAGAAAAAGTTTTGGATAAACAGCCGGACTGAGAAAGGACCCAGGTAGTAACTCTTTCTTGCATGTATTGTGTGATTATCTATATGTTGAATATATCATTTTCTGTAACATGAGCTTGTGTTTTAGACACACCAATTTGCCAAGTTGTGGTCAGGGACCCAACAGGCGCACCGAGTAGACCATGGTGCAAACATGTCGTTTGGCCTTGGGCAAGTGCAAATATATTTTTGATCATCTTACATGATATGGAATTGCATATTTATTTTCGCATTATATATGTCAGATTGTATGTTACTACTGAGATTCATTCGAATCTCACCCTTTTTCAACATATAAAAATATTCCAGCAGAAAGTAGTGGCTCTAAGGGCAAATCTGTAATTACCGGTGACTGAGGTCCGGTTCAAGTGAGATTGCAACTGGTTATTTTTAGTTTCAAATTTTATTTCTTTTGAACTCTGTATATATTTTTCGAATCCTATGGGATTTCCTATAATGTAAACAAGCGCTTGTTATCAGTATATTTTTGCTATTTCTGTACGCCTATGAACTGTGCATTTAATACTCTGTGAATATCGAACTATTAAGGGGTTTGACATAGGTTGCTGCTTGTCCTAAAGGAAAATTAATTGAAGAGCATGGGAAGAACTCAAAGTGTTCAACAACTCAACCGAAGTCCCAACCCTCAACCAATAACCGAAGCAATAGACAATTGGGCTCATATCGCCAACAATTGGCATCAATGACACTAGATTTGATCCGCCAAGGAGATCAGCCAATACCTTTCGATATCGACATCAACATCTATAATATAGCTGTAACTAATATAGAAGCCAGGTTTGATTGAACTATATGGAGGAAGATTATTATTGTACTTATATATGAATTTACTCAAATTTTGTTAGTAAAAAATTTTTATTCAAAAATTGACTTAACTATTTTATTATATTGTTACAATGCCCATTCCAACCAAATAATAATGATTGCGGTTATTAAATTATGAATTTTATAAAAGATGTAATTACTCATTGTCACAATTTTGTTCCTATGAAAGTAAGCTCTTTTACTTACAATTCATGTTGTGTTTTAAATTTAATTGACAAGTGTCTAAGCTAATTGATTTTTAGTGATTTTAATTCTTTGTGTGCATGATTATTTATGTAGTATTATGAAGATCAACGTTTTACTGAGTTGACTAAAGAACAAGTGGATTAAATCATAGAGGAATGTTGTTTCTTGCCTATTCTTATGGTGTTTATTCACTTAAAATTAGTTGTACATTATAATTGTTGTAATTTAATACATTTTATTGTGATTTTATAAATTAGTTATTTGTTTGGAATTATTTCATTTTACTGTGGATTGTATTATAAATTTGTTGTGGATTTGAATTGTAAATACAGATGATTTCATTAGGGAAAAAAATAATTACGCAAAAATTATTTTTTTAAAAAAGACCTCTTATGGTACTTCCTTGGGGAAGCGCCATAGGAGGTGCCTCACTTCCTATGACCCTTCCCTAGGGAAGCGTCATAGGGGAAGCGCTATAGGAGGTGCCCTACTTCCTGTGACCATTCCCTAGGGAAGCGTCAAAGGAAGCTATTTAAAAAAAAATACAGAAACAAACTATGACGCTTCCATAAATTCAATAAACGTCATAGCTTTCTTTAATAACGCTAGAAACTATGGCCCTTCTCAAGCGTCATAGTATTCTTTAAAATAAGTGTCATATATTGTGTTTTTTGTAGTAGTGTTTATGTAACATTATAATATAATTTAATGAGACATATTAAATTTCAACCATTTAATTTTTTGAATAATTTAAATGGAGGAAGTAGATCTACAAGAGCATTTTGGATCTTTTGCCCTAGCAGTAGTATAGTGCTTGAAAAGAATGTACTAAATGTGAGGGTGTGAAACTTAATTAACGACCAAATATATCAATGTCCATAGCAATATTTTTTCGTAGGAAAATTACTAAGTAATAATAATCCAACTCTAAATGTGGGATTTAATTCGTAGTGTAAATATGACCTACATTTAAGACCGGAGAAGTATATAACAATTTACTTATAATATATAGCCATAATATGTAGCCATGATTTCCCCCGGAAAATAAGTTAACTAAACCTCTTTTTCTTAACCGGTTATGGGGGATAAGATTTTAAAAAAAATTATCGGTGACTTTTTTATAAAATATTGATAGACTTTTAGACTGGATAGTTATACATAAGGTGTAAAATTTATTTTCTATATTGATCATCTATACAACCGGTGGTAAAAGAATATTTAAAATGATTTTAAAATAATATTTAATAGTTTTTTAGACTGAGTATTCTAACAAATTAAACAGTCTTGAAAAAATTAGTGATATCTATATATATATGATCCTGTACCTAACATCCCTAATTCCTTCTGCACCCTCGTACAGTCTCTCGCTCTCGGGTTGATGTCACTCACTCTTATCTCTACTTGTCCTCTCTCTCTCTTTTTATTTTTATTTTTATTTACCATACTTTCAATTAGTATTTGACTTCAAGATTCGTGTCTTCCCCTTAACACAAGAGTCTTTTCTAAGACTTGAACTTAAGATTCAGAGAGACCAAACAAGACCTTACACCATAAGACTAATTCTATATATGTTGGTATCTCAACTCATTTTCTTCTTCATCCTTAAGCTCTAGCCTTCGTTAGTAGCGCCATCAGTCCATCACCAACATCGTGGTTATGAGAAATGCATTTGTTCTCAACTTATTCAAAATTACCAGCTCTGGATTATATATGAATTTTTCTAAGATTATCTTTTAGTATTTTTTAGACCAATTCTTGTGGAATTTTCTAGACTGAATAGAAAGGCCATAACTTTCTAAACCACCATTAACTCAAGTTTAAACTGGTTCTAGAATCAATCTATAAAGCCATTTTTACTCGTTTAAAAAAAGCTTTTTTATACTAAAAGACATCACTATATCAAATAATTCTCTTTATTGGCCTTTTGATTCCATTTTGTTCCACATTTATCATACACAAGATTTTTCTTGCTAATTGAATTCGAGGAATTTGCTAACCCACTCCAAATTCAAGGGACCTTCATCGAAGAAATCAAAGAATCCACTCTCATCAAAATCATCACACTTAATTGAATATTCTTCACCTTCTTCATTTGGATTCTTTTCCACTGTTGGCTCTGATTCCTGTGCAGGAATCTTGATCTCTTCCACCATCATCATCACTCCTTCGTCTTTGCGATCTTCTCTTATTGTTGAAAACCCTAATTGCTTCTTCTTTTCTTTCTTTCTCAGATGAAAATTCCAGTAGTTCTTTATCTCATTATCTGTTCTTCCTGGTAGCCTTCCAGCAATCAATGACCACCTACGTACAAAATATTTAAACATGCATGTATTAAAAACCTAAATATATGTTAAGTGAAGACACATTATACTCCTCAGTCCTAGATATAAGACACATTACAACTCAATATATATTCTTTGACATTCTATGCTTCTAATTAACCTGTTTCCGATGAGTTTGTGAAGCCGAAGTATTAAATCCTCTTCTTGGTCTGATATGTTCCCCCTCTTGATATTAGGTCTCAGATAGTTCAACCATCTTAGCCTGCAACTCTTACCATTCCTATTCAGGCCTGTAGACATATATATATATAGTTTTGATCAAGAGAGAATCACTACCCATTAATAATCGAAATTGTTCAAAACACCCGCAAAAAACACAAGATATATAGTTCAAGTCATATTTATTTGGACATTATCTTTAAGATTTATTCCGTTACACAAGGTATATTAGAAAATGCGGCACTCCCCAATGCTAGACAAACTCTTAACTCACGACGTATATATTAACCTATTTGTTGCGCACATACACAAACACACTCTTATTCATGACTCTTTTACTAACCTAAGTTCCCATCTCAGCATATACACTAAGGATTACTTTAACTTGAACAATGTGAGAGTAGCTACTTCTTTTAAGGCACACTATTAATTAAAACTCCAACAGAAACAATATACTGTGTGTGTGTGTGTTAAACTAAAACTCAACTAAATTTTGTTTTATTTATATATATATGAACTGTAAAAGTGATGGTACCTGCTCTAGCTGAAAGGGAGTCCCACCTTGATGCGCCATGAATTGCGATAACTTCAGCTAGTTTGGCATCTTCTTGTGGTGTCCAAACTCCCTTTTTGTGAGGCAACTTGGTAGTGTTGGCTTTAAGTGGCTTTTTGATAACTTTTCTGTTTATAGAATAATCAAAGCTTGAAGAAGCCATTATAACTTTCAATTGACACCTTTTAGCAGGAAATATATGACAATGAAAGAGACAGATAGAGAGATAGTGATTTTTGTTGTACGTATGAGCACTTTGTGATAGAAGTTGTTTAGCTTCTCCTCGAAAAAGAAGGTCTATAGATATATAGAGGCATTAATGCATATGGTTGAAAATGAGACTATGTTCACGGGATTGATATGATTCATTGATAGAGACGCAGAGTAAAACAAGACTCTGCTTTCTACTTGTTTGTTTTTGGGCCTTTTTTTTTATTAGATCTCAACCACCCTATAAATGATGTTTAAACGTAGTTAATTGATACTCTTCTAATTTATTTTGAAAAATTTAATTATTTGCAAGTTATCTTGAGTTAAAATATATTATTCGTTATTCAAGAAGGAATCTTTTGACGGAATGGGAAGAATAGCTCCTGCGAGTCGAAGTGAATGAAGAGCATCCTGGCTGGCTATTTGCATACACATATTGATAAAAGTCAATTTTTTATACTCTAAAGTTTTTCTTGGTTTAATTAATCAACAGCAATGTTTCAAGACCGCTTAATTTGGTTTTCAAAATCACTATGGACAAAGACATAAACTAATGACTAAAGTATATGTTTAGTGCTTTAAGTTTATATGAAGTTTTATTTTGATCCCTTAAATTAAAAAAAATGCACTTTTAGTTATTTAACCTTAACACCATTAGTTTTTTTAAAAGGAAATTGCTAACTCAATAAATCTAAAAGATTATTATGTAATTAAATGCTAATAAATCATGTTTAAATTTTAAAATATAAAAAGGTTATGTTGAATGATTAAAATTTGAGCATATTTTGTCAGCATATAATTGTAGAATCTAACGGTGTTAAGATTAAATGAATAAATGTGCATTTTTTTAAACTTAAAGGATCAAATTAAAATTTGATGTAAACTTAAAGGATCAAATGTATACTTTAGCCTAAACTAATTACTATAAATTAGCAATTCATAACTATAATTTCTTATAAAAAACCATATACTTGCTAATAGCTTCTTTTTAATCATTTAGGGCCGTTTGGTACGCTAAAAATTAAATCTGGCGAAGGAAAAGAAAAAATCGAGATTTTCTGTCGTCTGCGCACGTTTGGTTGGCAAATTTTCAAGGAACCCAATTTCCTGCAGTGCTGGATTCTCCCTTATACATGGGAAGTGCGCTAACCAATTTTCCAATACGGTGGGAAAATCTCGAATACAAGTTTTTCCTTGGCTCTTCTTTTTTTGTCTATGTGCGCCACTAGTTTTTCTTCTTCTCCGTCGCAGTCCCGGGAATGAAACAACTTGCCACGGGTAACTCTTTCTTTTGTTTTCTTAAAATTTTATATTTATATAATTATTTATTCTGTAATATATATATATATCCTAACTGATTAATAAATACTCTTAAAGGGCAACATGGTATTTTGTCGGTATGCTCATTCCCCCAATAATTTTTTTAACACTTAGTATCTTAATCTAATTAATTTTTAGTGTGTGGAGTATTTTTTTCAAAAGAAAAAGCCTTTTTATTTGGGGATGAGCATTCCCTGCTCATCTTTTAGGATAAACAGGGAATGTGGATTCCATTTGTATATTTTCCCTATCTAACTTACCATCATTTTCAACCTATCAAACATAAAGTTTCCCATCAAACCATTTTTCATTCCAATGCATGTACCAAACATACAGGTGGTAGGAAATTTTCCATTCCCTTCATTTCTATCGCAATCAATTCTTCCTTCCAAACAGGCTACTGATTTTTCCCAATGAGAAATAGCACCTTTGTTTTGATGTTTTTACAGTAAAATAAATAATCATACAAGTTGTTCTAAATAACATATATAGCTGCCTTATGACAACAGATTTGACAAAATATACCTCGGTTATATACATATATCGCCACTCTTTTAGTAAGTGCAACAAAAATTTGTGTCTCTTTCACTGTCTGATTTTCTATCTAAAAGGCGTTTTTAGCAAAAGTTAATAATGGCTTCTCTCTAAAGAGCAAATTAAATTAAAGTGATGAAGGCATAGGAAGCAATTACAAATGTCTCTCTTTGCTTGTTTTTTATTTTTTGCATGGGGTACTTTTGAAATGAACAAGCTAAGTTACACACTTCCAAAGTTTTATGTTTAGCATCATGTCAAATTTGATTTTATTTTTCTCAATTATATCATAACCTTAATATCATTGTTGTCAAACTTGCGAGTCAACTCACCGAGTTTGACGAGTTTACGTTTTTAACTAATGAAATCAAGTTAACTCACTTATAGAGCCGTTCTATACATAAACTCGGTCAAACTTGGTGAACTCGCCATTTCATAACCGAGTTGAGAGAGTCAGAGATATGAGTAGGAGAAATCAGAGATTTGGATAGTAACAAACTAAAAATCTTCAAAAAAAAAAGCTAATATAACGTTAAAAAAGAAAAAATGCATAACACTTATACAACTTGCCCTATTTCAAGCTTGTAGACATTGCACCGCTGCCCCACCGTCTTTCTTTCCCTAGTTCGTAGCTTTTGCTTTTCGTTTTGCACTTAACATTGTGCCTTTGCTTATTCTTGCTAGTTTTTTAGGAGAAGGTAGAAAGAAGACGAAGAATAAGAAGAGAGAACGAAGGTAAGGGGATAGAGAAAAAAGCTTGGACAAAACAATTTGATTTTGAAAAAAGACATGCAATTTGTTTCTCGTGATATGTAAGGAGTGCGTTGCGTGCCTGTGTCTCGTGATATGTGAGGACTAAGGAGTGTGATGTGTGCCTTCACGTGTGTTGTGTGCCTGTGTCTCATGATATTTAAAATAAGATAGATGTAAAAGCTTCTTTCTTTTCAACTTTTTTTATTAAAAATTGTTCTTGGTATTGGTGAAGGTTTGACTTATGAGGCTAAAGTGGTTTGAGTATTGTGAAGCAATTAAGCAAAGGAGTAAGAGACGCTGCACATTGCACATTAGGTGTAACTTGTAAGGTATTTCGTCCTTTCCTTCACTTTTTCATTGCTTTTATTTATTTATTTATTTTAGTTGAACATTGCTTTTAATTAATCAATATTTCATTATTATATCGTTTTCATGAAGATAATGAGAAAGTAGGGAGCTTGCTTAGATGTCTTTTATTAACTTGTAAGACTTTTTTTTTACCTTGAGATATTAGATGTCTTCTTTGGTTGCCTCTTTTTTTCTTAATTTGAGAATTTCTTCTTACTGCTTATTAATTAGGTAGTATATTAAATTGAAGATGTCTTCAAGCACAAAGGAAAATACTAGAAAAAAAGTTATTGCTGCAAGAAAAAACTATCCGGGTAATATATCTGATATAGGATGGAAACATGGGATGAATATCGATGGAAATGGCAAAACAGTGAAGTGTAATTATTGTGGAAAAATTGTTAATGGGGGTATTTATAGATTCAAAAATTATCTAGCATGCACTAAAATAGATGTTGAAGCTTGTGGCAATGTTCCTGAAGAAGTGAAGACCACAATATTGCAACTTGTTTATGATGCAAAATGTGCTTCTTCTAAAAGAAAAAACAAAATGATTGATATTGGTGATGAAGATGATCAAGGTGCACAAGCACAAATTGAGTCTCAAAATTCAGAGAAATGGCTGATGAATTTCTTGAGAAATACAAAAAATAATAGCAAAGGGGTAGGCAACACACAATCAACCATTAATCAGATGTTTAAGAGAGACTTGAGGGAAGAGGCTTGTTAACAAGTAGCTCGATTTTTTTTATACAAGTGCTATACCTTTTAATTGTATAAAAAATTTTGAATTTACAAAGATTTGTGAAGTTATAGGAATTGGTCAAGGATTTAAGCCTCATTCTTATCATGAGATTAGAGAAAAATATTTAAACTTGGAACTAAAAAACACACAAGCCTTGTTTGAAAACTTTAAGAGTAAATGGACAACAACAAGTTGTTCCATAATGTCTGATAGGTGGATTGATAGAAAAAGACATTCAATTTTCAATTTTCTAGTGAATAGTCCCAAAGGGACATTATTTTTATATTCATTAGATACTTCTGAAATTTCTAAGATGCCTGATAAAGTATTTGAGATGCTTGATGAAATTGTGGAAAAAGTCGGTGAAAAAATGTGGTGCAAATAGTAACTGACAATGCTGCAAATTATAAAGCAGCTGGTCAAAAATTAATTGAGAAAAGAAAACACTTGTATTGGACTTCATGTGTAGCCCATTGTATTGACTTGATGTTGGAGGACTTTGAAAAAAAAAATATTGCATAAAGAAACTATTAGCAGGGGTAGAAAAATCACAACATATATTTATACAATATCAATGCTCATTAGCCTTTTGAGAAAATACACGAATCGAAAAGATTTAATCAGGCTTGCTACAACTCGATTTGCCACTACATATCTTTGTCATGTCTTAATGAGTATAGAGTATCACTGGTAAATTTGTTTAATTCTCAAGATTGGAAGGATAGCAAATTTTCATCTACCAAAGATGGAAAAGAAGTAGCAAAATGTGTTATGGACAATAATTTATGGAAGAATATTGTGACATGCCTTAAAGCTCCTGCTCCTCTTGTTAAAGTTCTTCGCTTAGTGGATTCAAAAGAGAAGCCAGCTATGGGATTCATATATGAAGCCATGGAAAGTGTGAAGGAAAAGATCAAACAAAATTTTAATAGTGTTAAAAAAAGGAAAGTATTAAATTAAATTTTTGTATTTAATTTTATTATGCAAGTTTTGTGTTTTTTATAATTTGATTTTTTTTTGTGGAATGACTGTTTTTTTTACTGTGATCTGTGATAGTTATGAGCTTATATGGAATATAATTGATGAGAGGTGGGAAGCTCAACTACATAAGCCTTTACATGCAACGGTATACTACCTTAATCCTCATTTCCATTATGACACTAATTTTAAGACTCATTATATGATTAAACAAGGGTTATATGATTGTTTGTCAAGGATGGTTAGGGATCAAGATGAGCTTAACAAAATTGAGTTTCAATTGACTGACTTTCATAATGCAAAAGATATGTTTAGGCATGAAACTGCACAAGCGTTAAGAAAAAAAATGCCTCCAACAGAATGATGGGATTCTTATGGAGACGGATGTCCAGAACTTAAAAGAATTGCAATTCGTATTCTTAGCTTATGTTGCAACTCTTATGGATGTGAACGTAATTGGAGTGCTTTTAAGATGGTAAGATTTTTATTTTTTTAAAAAAAAATTCAACGTAACTTTGCTTGAATGTTAGAATAATAATGAAGTTTTTTTCCTTCAATTTTTTTAGATTCATACAAAAAAAGAAACCGTTTACATCAAAAGAAGATGAATGATTTGGCATTTGTCATGTGCAATTTGAAACTCACAAGAAAGCAAAAGAGTAGAGCTTTCAATTATGATTTTGATGATATCTACTCTGATGATGAGTGGATTACTAAAGGAAGGATAGATGCAGATGATATGGAGGAAGAGGATGATGAGGTTCTTCAACCTCATGAAATTAATGAGAATATGGCTAATCCATTATTTGATGTTGACTTGAATGTTGATTTTAACATTGATGATCTTAGGGCAAATTATAACGATAATGATGATGCGGGTGATACGAATGGAGATTATAACGATGAAGGTGAAGAATTTGAAAACAATAGAGATAATGATAACCCCACATTTGATGATCTTTGTTAAATTTATAATTTTTATTTAATTATGTTTAGTGACTTTATATTAGTCAAATGAATTTTGTATAAATTTTTATGTTAAGTATGATACATTATGAATATTAATTTAATTTTGGTTATTTGGATTTAAAATATATTTAAACCAAATTGTTGTCATTTTTAGTATTTTAATTATTTTATCCTATAGTTTTAATTTTTATTTATTAGTAGAGGTAAACTCTTACGAGTTTACGATATGAGTTTACAAGTTTGCCTCACTTTCACGAGTTTGACAACATTGATATAATTAGAGTAGTTGGGGTTTTCTCATCGGGAAAAAAAGAGAGTAGTTTGGGTTAGATTTAATAAACAAAATATAAAATCTCAATCTATTGTATCTTCTATATATATCCTTTTTTCCTAAGCTATTTTAACTAATACATTATCTAATGGTAATCTGGATATTTAATTTTTAGAAGATCATGTGTTTAAATTAATCAATTTATGTCTTTTTCTTTTTTATAACTTGTAATAAGACATGTTTGAAATTCTTTTAATTCAAATTATCAAAAGAGGCTACAAAAAAAGAATGATTCTTTTTTTCATATTAATTCATATAGTGCATATATTTTATATTATGTAGGATCTTTAAAACATAATATATATATATATATATATATATATATATATATATATATATATAATTACGTTTATACTATCAAATTAAGAAATAAAAAAACATACATTGAAAATTAAATTTGGAAGCTACATATTTACAACTCCTTAACACTAGAGTTGCTAATATAGGCCAACCCGCGAGTTTCGGGGTGGGTCGTCATAGATTGACATATTGCTAGAAAAGGCAAGATGGCTTTTAATTAATTAATTCAAGCCTAGCAATGTACAATTTTTTTTTTTACATTTTTGAATGTATATTTTTCTTAAAATTTTCAAATTAAATCACGAAATTTTGTAAATTAAATTCAAATTATTTATATATAAATTTTCACAAAATTATATTGTTAAATTAATCCAAAAACATGAAAATATAAACATATAATATATATATATATATATATATATATATATATATATGTATATATGTATATATATATATATATTATCATTATGATATTTATATAAAAATGAAAAATAAAATTTGGAATGCAAGTTCCTAACACAAAACAAATCTATGTTTAAATTAAGTACATAACAATAATTTTTTTATTGAAATTAAAATTGATTGGTATGCTCAGTTGTGATGGGCTGGGAAAAAAAATCTAGTTTCTCTCTTTTTTTTTTCGGTCTACCTTAATCCTTTACCCCAAACTACTACATAGTTTTGGGGTAAGTAGAGTAAGGGGAGTAACTTTTTTTTTTAAATATCCAATATTGTGAAATATTTTTCATTAGTATTCAATATCTTAAAGTATCATTTTAATACTTTCAACACCCTAAATTAGATGCTAAGTGTATAAAAATTAATTTAGAATCTATTTCAGGGTGATGGATACTTTTTTTTTATAAAAAGTGTTCCATTACTTTGTTTACCCAAAGCTATATACTATTGAAGTAAATGATGGGAGTATGACCCAAAAGAAAAGGAGAGAAGCTAGGTTCTCAAAAGAAACTCCAATTTTGCTAATCTTGATGAGCTGGGCCATCAAGCTCAAACCATATTACCAATCCTACTTAACTGTGTGTTTACTGTTTATAAATAAGGTAAAGTGAGGATATCATTGTTGAATTTTGAAATTAAAGCCACAAAAGCCTGCCTACAAACCGAAAATAGAGCTAAAAAGTAATTACTATAAAACTTCAAAAGAGGGTGGGGAACCACTTCGTTCTTGCATGTGTGAGAATATGAGTTTGGTTGAAGAGCATCAAAGTTTTCAACTCGATTTAACTTTAATTTTTTCTTTCTTGAGTTTAGTCCTTTATGATTTTTCAATATCTATATGACCCTTTTTAATTTATAAGTTTTCAGCAAAAACCCACATTTTATCACTATTGCAGAAATGGTCTTTTTTTACGGTTATTATTGACCATTAATCATGGTTTCAAACCGTCATATATGTCAACGCTATATATGCTCGGCGCAAGTACATTATAATTCTGAACCGTTATTTATTCTGGACCTGTTGGAAAATAGTCTAGTCCACCTTAGATAGATTAGGCCCAAGCCCAATAAGATTGGGGTGAAAGTATAAATAATATAAAAGTTTGGGTGGATATATGTGATATTTCTCAATTAATATGAGTCATATTATTTGACCGATAGAATATGACTCTACAAATGGTATTGTTTCACCAATATAATATGTTTCTCAAACGAAAGGATATGTTGTTTCTATGATGAAAGGATATGTTAGTAGGGGAGGAAGATGTATATAGAACACTATAAATATGCGTAAGGGGTTCAGTTGTAAAGAAACTTGAAAAAAGATACTCTAACACACTAACTTCTTATTCTCTCTACTATATTTCGCTCTCTTATTCTTCCTGTCGATGGTGTATTTGCTGCAAATCATAATCGCTTCCACAACTGTGATCCGATTAGCGTGGGTAGAAAAGATTAACAGTTGCACTCTAGGTACACTCAATTTTTCTTACATGGTATCAAAGCCTGGTTTTTTTCTTGAAGACAATTTTTGTATAAATTTTTTGTGATATGCCTCTATCTGGTTTTTTGTTTCTCCTAAAATGTTCTCAATTTCCATTGCTATGTATGTATGTGTGTGTGTATACACACGCGTCTATATTACCATTGCTATGTATGGGTTTGTGGATGTATGTTTTTTTTATGTTGTTTTCTGTGACATAGAAAGTCAAAATTTTCATCTGGATATAATATACAGATGCTAATATATTGTTATGAGTACATGTTTGAGTCCTTCTTTTCGTTGAATTTTTCATTTGTGGTGAATTAAACATAATTTACAATCTGGCTTATTTTTATGTCCCATCATAATAGATATATGATTTATAGACATAGAAAGAGTCTAGAAGATCCCTATAACAAAATAATAAGGCAACATACTGTGTATATCGAAAGCCAAGTCGAGAAAGTTTGATTTTTTTTAACTGGGTTGTTTAAAAAAGAGATATTTAGGTTTTGAAATTAGTCCCATTGTGTAGAGCTTGAAAAAACGAAGAAAACAACACCAAGAACACCAAAAACAGACGTCGGACGGAGGAGATATGGTGGAGAGAAGTTTTTGGTCCGACGGACTTGACCCTTCCCTCCATCTGGGTCGAATCTAACCCAGTGGGAGGTTGAAGATGACTTCCCACATCAAAATGACAGTGTTTCCATTTTAAAAAAAAAAGGTTTTCTGAGTTCAAACGCTTCGAGGCTGAAGAAGAAAAAAAATGGTTACCGGGCCCAATAGTTGAGGCCAAAAAATTTTTTTTTTTTTCAAAAACAAAATTATGTCGCTATTAAAAAAAATTTGGGCAGAAAAGCCACATGGTATGTGAGGCCATGTGGCATCTCCATTTGACACGTGGAGGCCACTTTCTGACAGAGTGCAGCACGTGGAATCAAATGAACTGGTGTGTGTCGCTGAATAATCGCTGGAAAGTAGCATGTAGCTATTTTTTATTTTTTTCTAGTTTTCCAGTTTTTCTTTTTATTGCATATGGGGACACATGCCAGGTTCAATTGAGGTGCTATTTATTTCTAAGAATCCCTAAATTCAAGAGCTTTAATATGATATGCTATATGAATGTTTTGGACACCAATTAGTATAATTTTATGATGTTCTAAATGCGTTTATTAATGTTTTAAACCATTTTTGAAACTTCTAAAATTTATTTGTTAGTTTCAATATTTTGTTTTATATTAAAATGTATAATAAACATGTTTTTATATATTATAAATAGCATATTGTCTTATTTATGTTATAATGAAACATGTTTTAGTTGATTATTTTATGTAATGCTATATGTTTTTTGACAAGTGGGAGCTTTTAGGAGTTGATGCTTATAAAAGTTAGAATTGTAGAAGTACTTATATATAATTTTTTATAGAATTTAGCGATGTTGCTAATATTTATGTGATGGGAGATACAAACGTATGCTCCTGATCATGAATTTAATAGTATTATTTTTCTTGTTAGGAATAATATAAGTACATCACATTGTATACTATGTTGTGCTATATAAATTGTCGATGATATGTTCAATATTTCAATTCCCTTAAAGAGACATATTGAATTTGTAATAGATTTATCACAGAATTGAAAATGACAACTAAGAATATTATCATTGAGTTAAATAAAGGGAACAAATTAAATGGTGATAATTGTGATATATGGCACCGAAAGGTGCAATATATTTTAAAGAAACAAGAGGCAATTGAGCACCTAACAACAGTTGTAGCACAACCTGCTGCTAGGAATACGGCCCAACACAGGAAGGACCAAGAGGTCTATAAGACTTGGAAAAAGAAGAATAACATTACAAGAATTACATTGTTGAGCACAATAGCAAATGACCTCATGTGCAAATATGAGAAAAATGAAGCAGTGTAAGCCATATATGTAGCGTTGAAAGACATGTTTGGTGGTACATCCACCTCTATGCTTAGACAATTAACTATTAAGTTTGATACGTATAAGTTTAAGCCAAATATTTCCATGAAACAACATTTAAGAGAGATGAAAAATATGATTAGAGAATTGAAGGAAGCTGAGCATACCATGTTTAATGAACAACAAGTTCAAGCAGTGATAAGATCATTGCCATCTAGTTGGGAGCACATGAAGGTTAATCTAACCCATAATGAAAGCATCAAAAATTTTAATGATGTGGCCAAACACTTGGAACTTGAGGATGAGCGCTTGGAGGAATACAAGTCCTCTGGCCATGTCTACAACACTGAGGGTACAGGTCCCTCTAATGCAAAGCCTGATTTCAAGAGGGAGAATAAATTCCAAAAGAATGGAAAGAAGGATAGGAAAAAATTTATAAAAGGCAAAAAGGAATTCAAGAAGAAAGGAAAAAAGGGAAGGAAGAAGAAGAAAAATGACTTAAAGAAGGTTAAATGTTTTACCTGCCAAAAGATGAGTCATTTTGCACGGGATTGCATCGAGCGAAAAGAGAGTGAAAAGGTACTAGTGAATTATGTAAATTCACTTGTTTCTTATGTTTCTAGCATTGTTTTTCTATCAGAGAATATATGTTCTTTTTGGATTTTGGACTCAGGTTCAATAAACCACGTGACCAGGGATCGAGGATCCTATGTAGAATACCATCGATTTTTGAATAGATGCAAGTGGCTTTATATAGGCAACAATGCAAATATTGAAGTTAAAGGTATCAGAACTTGCAAATTAACTTTACAAAGTGGAAAGGCCTTGATCCTTCATGAAGTACTTCATGCTCTTGACATCCGACGGAATTTAGTTTCTGTAAATGTCTTGTGAATTATGGGTTTAATGTAAACTTTCATGATAAAGTTGCAGACATATTTTATAAGTTTGCATTTTATGGGTTAGCTTTCCTTTCAAAAAGGTTCTTTGTAATGGATATTATTGATGATTATATTATACATGATTGTTTTGCTACTTCCTCTGATTCAACTGTTAATATGGTTGTTTGGCATGCTAGACTAGGGCATATTAAACAAAATAAAATGATTAAACTAGTAAAAGAATGTTTGCTAGAACCCTTATCCAATATGGAAATGTCCTTATGTGAAGTTGTTTAGCAGGTAAGGCAACTGGAAAACCTTTTGGTAAGGGAACCAGATTAGAACAGCTATTGAAATTAATCCATTATGATATTTGTGGTCCTATGAGTATAAGGGTAAGGCACAGAGCTTAGTATTTTATTATTTTATTGATACTATTCATGATATGGTTATGTCTATTTGATCTCACATAAGTATGAGGCTCTTGAGTGCTTTAGATGATGCATAAGTGAAGTAGAAAATCAAATAGACAATAAAGTTAAAGTGTTACATACTGATCGAGGTCATGAATATTTGTTTGATCAATTTAAAGAGCTTTGTGAAGAAAAAGGGATAATTAGGTAGCTAACTATCCCTGACACTCTACAATATAACAGAGTTGCTGAAAGAAGAAATAAAACACTTCTAGACATGGTTAGGTCAATGATGGCACAAGAAACCTACCAATTTCATATTGGGGTGATGCTTTAATGACTGCTACCTTCATACTTAATCGTATACCCTTAAAATCAGTCACTTCAACACCTTATGAGTTATAGACAAAACGCAAGCTGGATCTAGGTGTCCTTAGACTATGCGGGTCGGATGCATACATCCATGATAATTCTCACAAGTATGGCAAGTTAGATCCTAGAGGAAAGAAGTGTATCTTTATAAGGTACTCTGAACAATCCAAATGATACGTCTTCATAGGTGAAAGTAAAGATGGAACAGTGACTGAAATTAAATCTAGAGATGCTACGTTTCTAGAAAATGAATTTTCTAATGGGGGAGAAATTGACCGTACTGTATCTCTTTACGAGACATAAGAACAAATAAGTATATAACATGTTAGTAGGCCTGAATCATCATAAAATGTCAATCTAAGTGGGAGCTTAGAAAGGTCAACGCAAAGACCTAGACAAAAGAAAAGAAAAAGACAAGAAACTCCCAAAAGAAAGAGTAATAGGGAAAGTATACCTAAAAGACGCTTTCAAATAGAAAGTGAAGCACTTGTTGTTACTCCTGATGGGGATGATGAACCATGTTCGGTGCTAGAAGCCTTATTGAGTCCTGCTAAGGATGAATGAGAAAAGGCAATTGAAGAAGAAATGAACTCAATGAGAAATAATCAAGTTTGGGAATTAGTTGACCTACTGAAAGAGTGAAAAGCCATTAGGAACAAGTAAGTTCTCAAAATTAAAAGAAAAGTGGATAGGTCAATTGATAAGTATAAGGCATGATTAGTTGCTAAGGAGTATACATAGCAGGAAGGTATATATTGTGAAGGTACCTTATCACCTGTGATACGATTTAATTCTATAAGAATTATTCTAGCAATAGTAAACAATTTAGACTTTGAATTATATCAAATGGATGTTAAAACTACATTTCTAAATGATGATCTGGTTGAAGAAATCTATATGGAACAACCATTAGGTTTCACTGAAAACGGAAAAGAGAATAAAATTTGTAAACTCAAAAGGTCTATTTTATGGATTGAAGCAATCATCCAGACAGTGGTATTTGAGATTTCATAAAACAATAACCTCCTATGATTTCTGAATGATTGAAGAGGACCACTGTATCTACATCAAGCCATTTGAGGGCAAGTTTCTTATATTATCCTTATATGTATATGATATACTATTAGCTAAAAATAATTTGAATTCGGTTATAGCTATTAAAGAATGTATTTCATCGAATAAGACATGGGTTAAGCAGAGTATATACTTGGAGTTAAGATCCAAAGATATCGTTCAAAAAGAATCATATCTCTTTCACAAGAAAATTACATTAAAATGATTCTTGAACAATTCAACATGAGCAACTGCAATTCCTTGGATACCCAAGTAGCTTCTGGTGTAACCTTAAGCCATGATATGTGTCCCAAACCTGAGTCAAATCAAAAGAAAATGAGGAAAGTTCCCTATGCTAGTGTTGTTGGTAGTCTAATGTATGCAATGATGTATACAAGGCCAGATATATGCTTTGTGGTAGGATTGATAAGTAGGTTATAGTCCAACCCAGGTGAGCATCACTAGAAAGCAATAAAAAGGATCTTGAGATACTTAAAAGGCATATCTGACTATGCACTATGCTACGAAGGAAGCAATCTACGCCTGGTTGGGTACTTCGATGCTGATTTAGGCAGAGATAAGGAAGAGCGAAGATCGACTTTATGTTATACTTTCTTGCTCAACAATGGTGTCATATGTTGGAGTAGCAAGAAGTAGACATGTATTGCTTTACATTCTATGGAAGCCAAGTTCATAGCATGCACTGCAGCAACACAAAGAGGCTTTATGGTTGAAGAGGTTTATTGAATATCTTGGATTTGGCAATGAGAGTACCAATCTAGTACTAGTGCACTATGATAACACTACAACCATAGCCTATACTAAAGATCCCAAGTATCATAGTAAGACCAAGCATATAGATATTAAGCATAATTTTGTAAGAGATTATATAGCACAGAAAATTATTACTGTACAACATATTTCGACCAAGAGTAAGGTTGCAGATCCCCTGACCAAACTAATTGCCAAAGAGACATTTGAAAAACATGTAAGGGCACTTGGTATATGCAAAATGTAAAATTGCAAACTTTATGTAATATATTTATGATTAATTGAAGTACTTATCATTATTGGTTTATATGTCAGCGTGAAAGTATACAATGTCTAGTATGTCGTATAGGCTTGTGAGGTTGGCTCTCTCACACAAGCAACCACCTTTGACACGTAAGAGGGATTTGCAAAGATGAGATAATTGTGTTTACCAGTAAAGCAACTAGAATGCCGATATGGTAGAGAAGAAACACAAACTATGTTGCCTTGACAATAGTGTAGCGTGTCAAGATAAGATCCGTAAACATGAATATAAGTATGGATCGAATCATAGACACCCACTTATGTGATGCCTGTAGCCAGACAACAATTCTTCAACATTGATGTTTGAGTATAGTGGAAAAAGTTGGGTTTAGAAGCTGGGAATGTCTATATTTAAGTGTAATACCCCAAATTTTGGGATAAGAGGCTTGAGATTTAGCCTGGATTTAATGGATTGCTAGACCCCGATTTAGCAAATGTCCAAGTGAGGAATGATATCTATCCCAAAATTCCTTAATATCTTTGGATATTAAAAAGGAAATGAAAGATGAGGGAAAAATATTATTTTTTCCATAAGATGGGAAATGATGGTTTTTCCCTAATATTCCCAATATGTTGAGTTAAATGGAAATTAAAAGGAGGGAAATGACTACTTGGTAATTAGTAAGCCAAGCGGGTGAATTATTATCAAGTAAAGTCAATAAGAGAAAAAGCTTAAGGCTTTGGTGGACCACTTGAGGTGGTATAATGGGATAATTTGAGAGTGAATTATACTCTCTTATTTCTCATTAATATTAGTGGAATGATGAAGGAAAAGAGAAAGGAAACTTGCTATGCAAGAAATGTAATAGGTGGACTAATTGAGAAAAGGCCACCTGGATGATTTTAATTAATCATCAACCTTCATCATTTATTCTCATCCCTTCCTGCGTTCAGATTAAAAGGGAAAAGAAGGAAAGAGAAACGAAACAAATCAGAACGAGGAAGAGAGAAACAGAACGGAGAAAGAACGAGAACACAGAGGAGAGAGAGAAGAGAGAGAAAGTTGTTATTGGCCGGAACTCGTCCAAAACGGCGTTTTCTCTCAAAATGTCCAGTACAAATGTTGTTCTACTCATCCCGAGCTTCGATTCTATGGTTTTGGATTCTCATTTGGAGGCTGTTGGTGCCGTCTCACTGGCCGGAGTGTCATCGGAATTCCGAATCGGATTTAGAAGCGGGTAGAGGTAAGCGTGTGCTACCTTTCTACCATTTCGGTTTATCATTTGGATGAGTATTTTGGAAGTATTATATTGTTCATCTCTCATTCTATTCATGTTTTGGGAGCCGAAATGATGTCCAATGGATGTCTAAACGGCTAATCATGTAATAAGGAGTAGAAAGGAGGATATTAAGTCAAAGAAAGGGAGAAACCGACACAACTCTTCTGAGAACTCTAAAATGGCTTCCTAAGGTGTGGCATGAGTAAAGAGTTGGAATTTCATCGATTTGATAATTCCATTGATTTCAAAGAGCAAATTGTGTAGGGTTCATGTTGAAAGGAAAGTAAGAAAAGGCCTAGAGGGTGAAATGACCAATTTACCCTTTTAGCTCTACATAGGGGTTGTTAAGGGGTATTTTCGTCATTCAAGCCTGAATTTGATTAATCTGAGGTCATAAATGGATTCTACACGTGAGATTGTGTAGGATTGGCCCATGTTATAATTTCTGTAAAAGTACAGTTGAGCCAGGCTTCCGGGGGCATTTTGGTAATTTAGCATAATTGGGCTAAGTTATCAATTAATACGAGTCTAGAATGTTATATGGAAGAGTGATGACTTATGTATTAAATGTTTGGGAATTCTAGGACTCGATGGACGGACGTGCCCGAACCGGAGCAAAGACGAAGGATTGAGGACAGACGTGAAGTCCGACAGGTAGTGGACTTACTTTTCCTGCATGGGTGTGATATGTATGTTATATGCATTGATTGTATGACTACTATGCCTATTTGTGTTAAGCATATTTGATTGATTGAAGCTCTGTTATATTTGTGCGATAGCCATTGGTATGTCATAACATTAAGCATGCAGCATGTCATTATATTGGCATGAAATAGGGTAGGTAAGCATGTCATGCATTCATATATATCTGTCATGCATAGTAGTACGGTTCACTATTGAGATTCTCTCGAATCTCACTCCTCCCAACAACCATAGTGATAGGGGAAGACACATGAAGATGCACGGAGGAGATATGGAGACGTGAAGTGAAGAAGAGGCCGTAGTGCGAGGCACTGCATTTATATTTCATGTATGTGTATGTATGAATGTTGTATAAGCAGAGAATCGCTCTAATGTATTTGAAAAATTTTCTAGCACGAATAAGAGAATGGCTTTTAGTTTAATAATTTATCGCTCGCTTACTCTGATCTGTGGTAACTAAGAGCCGGTGAGGTAAGTATATGGAAGGGTGTTTACATTTAATGATATCAAAGCTATTGAAATTGTGGTGTTACATTGAGTCTGTATAATGTTAATAACATAATGTAAAACGACGTATGCTATTATAGGGTAAGAGTAACACTGAAGCATGCGATTCATACCGTATATGCTAAAGAATCGTAAACGAGAAGCAAGTAAGAAGATCCCTGCTTAATTGTTTTGTGAGTCATAGGAAGTTTATAATTCTTCCATTAATTCAAAGACTGCTACTTTAGCATATGTCCTATGGTCATGATAGATGCGATCTATGGTATTATGTTAAAAAAGTGGTTGATGTATATTGAAGTGATATATGGGCGAAAGAAATATTACTTGAAAAATACACAAATATGCTGGTGTCTGAGACATGTTCCTTATGATATTATTTTTTATAATTTCACGAGTGTGGATACTATGTATACTAGAAAAGCAATATAAGTTTGATACTGACTTGAAGGGGATTAGATTAACCATGTGAAAGTGTATATAAGTGAATCTAGGATATTTAATGTAATATCATCTCTTATAAAGCGTTTGATGAGTTCTAGTCATGTAATGTTTACAAATTTGAGACACTTTCAGGTAATAGGTTATTAAATTCCCAACTCCAATACAAGGTTTGATCCTGTAATTAAGTGGATTTTTTTCAAATTTTTTTTAAAATAATTATGTACTGTCTCATACCAGTTTGCAAAATCATTACCCTCATCGGTTTCAAAATCGTTTATTAAAAATACAGAGCATTCTCTGGAAAATAGCTTGCGCAGTTGTTGTTAACTTATGGGCTTTTGGTGTTTGGTTGCCCGAATCTAGTTCAATTATTGCTTTTTGATACTAGCATGTTACTGAAAGTTCAACGTATGAACTACAACTATCACGGTCAGTGTCATGGTTACTGGTACTACTACCGCTACTTCTACTTAATCATATACATATTTTATAGTCATCCAAAATAAAATAATAGCCATCAGTCTATAATTACTCCTCTTTCTCTCCATCCGTTCGTATTACCTTCTTGCCTTTGGAGCTGGATGCCATTACTGTGTATCATTTGTTGAAATATGGTGAGATTATAAAGAATCTCAATAGTACACCAATCACAAATATAATATGTAGAATGCTGAATATTTAAAATAAAGCATCACATATCACTTACAAATTACACAACAAATAAAAAGGCCTAACAGGTCCCTTATCATAGAATCATAGTGCTTGATGGTCACAATCTGGCTGCTCAGGGCCTTTGCCCCAAACAAGGTGTAGCCACGGGCTTTCTGCCTCAAGCCTTCCTAGCTCAAGACGCCCTAAGGTAACTCCTGGTGCAACTTATACTAACGAGTCTTACTGCTTAGGGACTAACTGTCTCACACGTGCACAGATGATAGAGAATACATACAAAGCAGCACATATGATATAAGGGATAGGGTACTATGTCGCAATCCTTCCAATTTAAGTTCTTGTTCCCTATCTCTCGGGCGTCTTAGGAAAATATCAAATCCTATAATTTATAATTCACAGACGACGAGTTATTACTTGTCCCAATTTTTAGTAACTCAAGACACTGTGGTAGGTTATCATTATAGTTAATACATTAGGCCCAATGGGTATTTAATGGGCCTACATTAACTCTAAGTGTTTAACTTAACCATTAGAGTTTGGCTTTATTACAAAAAGTACCATTACTTTTAATTTTCGCACAATTACAAAATTCTGACAAAATTTTCAATAATATTTGAAAATTCATATCTTGACCTAGAAATATCCAATTAAGGAGGTTCAAATTCTATGTGTCACTTATTAAGTATATTTTAAGGAAAAAATATTTTTCACTGCCACCTGTGTGATATCTCAAATTTTAGAACTAGAGGCTTAAGATTTAACATGGATTAAAGGAAACTACTAGACCCTTGTTTGGTAAATGTTATAGTGAGGCATAGTATTATTTCCCAAAATTACTTTATATCTTTGGATATTAAAATAAATTATATTGGCGAGCTAAAGAGCTTGGGGAATAACAAAATAAAGCAATTAGAAGTCACACACAATATAGTAAAGTGGAACACAAAGTAATTTTGCTATCGGTGAAATTTTCGGTGTGGCAATGATGATTGTGTGACAATTTTCAATAGGTAAATGATTTTGAAAAATTACAAAACTTTTCAGAGTAAAAGTAAACTTATCAAGATTTAATTTGATAAGTATATAAGTCATTTGGTGCTGTACACAAAGAGAAATGAATTTTTGAAGTTAGCCCAGCGAAATTAACTATTTTCTGGGGCAGCATCCAAAGATTAAAATTCTGGGAAGAGTTAGCTTCTAATTGTCCAAATTTTATATTTTTATTTAAAACTAGACTCAATGAGGGTTTCATAGCTTTTAGAATCACCCCAATTGGGCATTTGTACAATTAGATATGAATTTTCAAAATTTAATGAAAATTCTGCTAGATTAGATATCATGTGCGAAAATTTGATTTTTGGGCCAATGAGCTTGTGACATGTGGCAAATGAAATGGCTGATTCATTTATCCATTAAACCATAATCTTCCTCATGCCATTTCACACAGAAAAACCAAAAGAGAGAGAGAGAGAGGCAACTGTGCGAAAATAGAGGGAGATGAGAGAGAAATTTCAAGGCTCCAAAACACTGTCGAATCGGCATCCTCTCTTAAAGTGTCCTTCAGGAAACTTCTTCTACTCATCGCGAGCTTCATTTCTAAGGTTTTAGATTTTTTTAGAGGTGGTTGGTGCTATCTCACCGGCTGGAGTATTGCCGGAATTCCGAACCGTCTACAAAAACGCGTAGAGGTAAGCATAAGCTTCCTTTTGAACTGATTTGTTTGTTGTTTGGATGAGTATATGGGGAGTTAAGTACTATTCATTCTCATTAAAAAAATGGTGTTTTCAATGGCTGAATTATGTCTAATTAGTGTTTAAATAGCTAATCATTTTATTAGAAATAGAAAGGAAGTGATTAAGCCAAAGAAAACAAGAAACCGACAAACTCTTTCCAGGAACTCTGATTTTCAGTTTTATGTTCTGTGTGTGACATGGTGATGGGCTAAGAATTTGATGATTTTGATGCTTCCATTGGCTTTAGAAGAAAAAATTGTGTAGGTATGCAAGTATTCATGAATTTTGGATGCTTGTATATGAATTTGAAAATTTATGAAGTTTGGGGATTCATGTTGATAATCTGCCCTGTCTGGAATAGTGTTCTTGTGCCTGATATTTGAGGCGTCAAACCTTTTCCAAAAATTCTGAAACTTTCTAAAATTAAATTAGAGAAATAGATATTTAATGTTTTAGGTAGTTTATAATTTTTGGACAAGTATGTTGTGAGATATGACTTGTTGAAGTTTAACCCTGTTTTCTGGAAACAAATCTAGAACAGTGATATTTTCCAAAATTTTGGGAATTTTTTATTGTGTTAGCCAAAATTAACTATTTTTATGTGAAATTATATTGAAATAGCTTTCCATATAATTTAGAACCACTCAATTTGGAGTTTCTTAGAATTAATGGTGAATTTTTAAAGTTTGGCCTTGTTTTTGAAACCAAATCTGGAACAGTTGATGTTTGGAAAATTTATGGGGATTTTGTTTTGGTATTTTCCAGAAAAAGATATTTTTCCTTGAAATTATACTTAAACAGGATCAAATTAAATTTTGAACCACCTCAATTGGAGTTCTATAGAATTGATTATGATTTTTCAAAGTTAGGAGAAAAATCTGTCAGCTTTATGTCTTATGTGAATTTAATACTTAATGGCACAAATGTAATTGGTATGAACTCCAAATGGTGAAAGTAAGCCTTTAGGGCTAATATGGCTCATTGGGCATTTACTTTTCATGGCCCTAATGATGTCATTACTTATCTAGGGCCATAAAGTGACGTTGGAAGATCAAGGTATAAGAGGAGGAGACAAAGTCCAAGAGGTAGTGAACTTACCTTGCCTGCATGTATATGATATGTATGTTTGTGCATTGTGTTTATGTGACTGGTTTGCCTAATTGTGTGAAACATACTTGATTGATTGAAATGTTGTTATGTTTATACGGTGGCCATGGGTATATGACATCATTGAGCATGTAGATGTCATTATCGGCATGTGTTTTTTAGAAATGGCAAGCATGTCATGCATTAATTATATATCTGCATGCATAGTGGTAATGTTTACTACTGAGATTCCTTCGAATCTCAGTCTCCCCAAACCAACCATTTAGACAGGTGGAGAATACTTGGAGATATATAAGGAGGAACTCTGAAGGTGAAGGGTAGATCATAGTGCAAGGCACTACCTTTTGTATTTGGTGTAAACATTTGATATTTTGTGATTATACATTTGATATGTATGTATATGGATGTATAAATGAAGTTTAGTAGAGAACAATTCTAAGAGAACCGCTCTAATTAAATCAAAGGTAAATCACTCGCATATACTCTGATACAATGAAATTAGGAGCCAATGAGTTTTGATGATGTGGTGAAAGTTGTAGAAATATTGAAAAGCTTTTGTTTACCTCTGAAAAACCCTCTCAACCTTAGGTTCAACTATTGAGCTGAGTTTGGGGATTTGTGAACATTTTCAAGAGTTAAGTAATCTAGGTTCGAATCATAGTCTCACGAACGATTTCAATACTCATTTGCATTCATCTAAGGCTATGAAAATAAGGTATTACAACCTGTCCACACATCATTCCCAGTTTCAGGTTTTTTCCATACTGCCAGGAAATCTTTCCAGTTTTGTTAGTCTAACTTCAAGCACTTATAACTCCTAGTGTACTACTCCAAATCCTTCATATTACATATCATTGTAAATCTCATTATGTCTACTTTAAATCTAGAAATTATGACTATCAAAAAATGAAGTTTGAATAGTGAAATTTTCGTCACAGAAAATCTGCCAGTCAAAATGCAATACTGGCAACAACTACAACAAAGTTTCAACCTTTTGATTTTTCATTCTAAATCATTCAAAATTATAACTATGAGCTATTCCCACACCATTTTCGTGTAGAATCCAATGGTAAACTCAAAAATATCAAAATAACACTCCCTCTACTAGTTTTTACCTCTGACTGAAATTTTGCTCCCAACACCAGAAAAATCTAGTTTTCATTTTTAACCACCAATAAGTGTAATACATCATTTATCATCATATATCACCTTATATATGATTAAAAAAATCAAAACACCTCTGGCTTAAATGTTAGGGGAGACCAAGAGTCAAGAAAAACTCAACGAAATCGTAAAGTAATCGGTTCAAAAGGAAGCTGAGGTTTACCTCTTCGTATTTCTACAACTGGTTTGGTATTTCGGTGGCACTCCAGCTAACTAAAAGACACAAAACACCTCAGATGAGAAATCTGAGACCATAGAATTGAAGCTTACAATGAGTAGAAGCATTTTTCTGAAGGACTTACTGAAAGATAACAGCAATTCGGTGTCAGAATCGGCTCAAATACTCAGGAAATGTTACTATTCCTCCTCCTTCTCTCTTCTTTCTATTTTCTCTCTTTTTCAGATTTTCTCTCTTCTTTTTCCTCTCTTTGCCGAATTGACCTCTTAAAAGAGAATGACTAGTGGTGATTTAATCTTGAGATCTAATGGCCTTAAGGTATGCCAAGTGTCACATGATAAGTGTTCAAGATGCCATGTGTCATCAAACTAGTTGGTCTTCCCTTTCTCTCTCTTTTAGGTGGCGCCATAATTGTCAAGGGAAGGGAGAGGCCTGCCATTTTCCCTAGACTCCCATGTTCGGTGTTCAGAAAGTCAAGTATATGACCGAGCTGGAGATCGGTGGATTCCCCGGACTCTGGTACTAGGTGGCGCGCTCTAGAGATGCCAACACAAAAGGCATAAATGTGAGTGTAATAATGAGGGACACTTGTCACCTCCTTACTCTTCCAACACAAAAGTGTCATTGTCCTTTATAATGATTAAGTGACACTTGTCATCCTTTTGTGAAGCCAACACAAAAGCTAGGTTATGATTGCTTACTTTATTAAAGTTACTTTATCGGTGCTTACTCAAGGATTCTACTCGTGTTTTACTTGGGACCATGACACACATATCGAGTCCCGCTATACGGCATCCCGCTCCCTTGAGTCTTAAAAATGGCGCCATATATATCTTGGCTGCCAACGGTTTTCGCCTGACTACTTATCCTTAGTATTTGTAACCCTAACTTCTTAATTTTTGTGGGTAACATCGTGTGTATCTGGAAATCCTGAAAATAGCCTTATATGTTTCTATAAACATCGGAAATCATTTTATTTCATGGGTTAAATATTTACAAATTCCACTAATCACAGAATTCAGTATATTACATTTAAGGCACAATATTAAAATCAAGCTACACGATGGAGATTGTCTTGTGTTGGTCTCTATAAAGGAGATTTCTAGTACATACACCTATATGCAGACGTCATGCATACACAGTTACGACAAAGCACCTAGTATAAAAGAAGGAAGAAAAAGAGATATATCTAATCCACCAAGTGTGAGTGAGAGATGTTGGAAAATAGCTTAGTCCACCCTTGGTAGATTAGGCCCAAGCCCAATAGGATTGGGGTCAAAGTATAAATAATATAAAAGCTTGGGTAGATATATGTGGTATTTTCCAATTATTATGAGTCATATTATTTGACTGATAGAATATGACTCTACAAATCGTATTGTTTCACCGATACAATATGTCTCTTAATCGAAAGGATATATTTTCTTTCTTATGAAATGATACGTTAGTAGAGAAGAAAGGGTGTATAGAACACTATAAATAGATGTAAAGTGTTCAATTGTAAAGACACTTTAAAAAGATACTCTAACACACTGAATTTTTATTCCCTAAACTATATTTCTCTCTCTTCTTCCTGTCGGTGATGTATTTATTGTGCGTCATAATCGCTTCTGCAACTGTGATCCGATTAGCGTGGGTACAAGAGATTAACGGTTGCATTCCAGGTACACCCAATTTTCTAACAGGACATATTTTAATGGTTCTAATATAACAACCATTGTGTATTGAGGTTTAGTGAGGCTACGATATGCGCATTGCTATGATAATAATTAATGGTCACACATAAATAATTGTTATAATATATTGTAATGCTTATATAATGCATAACGGTCTCATTTTGAAAACTATTATTTATTTAGTAATATACATAATAGTTCTTATGTAAGAACCGTGACTTTTAATAATAATAAATAACGACCTCACCTAGACAAACATTATTTATTTAGTAACATAAATAACGGTTTGTACATAAGAACCGTGAATGTTTATAATATATAAATGTTTTTATAATAATTGTGATGTATGGATGTAAAACTCTTCAAGTGAGAGTTTATAGCCTAATTGGACTCGTCTATTTATAATAGAATAATACCCCCCACAACAAGATTCCATGCAATTTGAGATAGATCAAGACATTTTAAGCTTTGTGGGAAGAATTAATGGCAATCATTAACACACACACATATATGATAATGTAACTATTGACATATAATTATATCTCTTCACAGGAATTAACTTGTGACAGCAAAGGCCTTTAAGGAAAAAAAACATATATCCCTATCAATACAAAAACAAGTGAAGAACCTTCGATCAGAGCAATAATCGATTTTCTAAAAATCATAACTTCACAAAAACAACTTAATGTTACCTTAAGTGCTTTATTGCGTCGTAACTTCATAAGAGTTGGTATTCACTGGATCATGTATATATATAAGCTTACATTTAGATTCGCAATGACTTGTTTGTGTGTTTAAATTTACTGCAATAAAAAATATTCCTTTTTATACTCCTCTAAAACTTTATATAAAACCTAATTAACTAATTTGAGTATATACTAGTTAAGTTATTTAATATGTTATGGTTTTTCTAAAACATTTTAGCTATATTCCTTAATTTCCTCTTTCTCTCTCGTACTTAATTATTGTTGGAGGTATATCAATAGGGTTGATTTAGGAAAAAATTACTCCCTCTGATCCTTCATGTAAGACCTATTTACTTAATTTGATTAGATTAAAGAAGTCAGTTAAGCTAGTTAATATGATATATTTTTTACAAAACACCTTAATCATATTCTTTAATTCCCTCAATCTCTCTCTTACTTGATTATTGTTGAGTGATCATTAATAGGAGTAAACTAGAAAAAAAATTAAAAAATATGGGAAATATACCACACATTTAAGAGCAAGAGATCACTCTCATATTAAGTCCTACATTAAGGACTAAAGGAGTAATATGCCTTACATTTAAGACTAACATTAACTCCATAATTAGGTTATATATTAAGGATCAAAGAGCTTTTTTTTTAACCTGAATTCCTTTTATACTACCTTTAATCCTTAACATATGACCTAATTGACTAATTTGAGAAGATTAAGAGTGTGTTTGGATGTTATGGGCAAACCATGGTTTCAATTTCAAAACATAGTTTGGGCAAAAAAATCCAAACACCAGAAAATCTGTGATAATCCCATTTAAAGCGAAAACCATGGTTTGAGTAATTAAAACCATGGTTTCAAACAATCTATTCGGAACCTGCTTTCAGCATTGGATTCTACTGTTTTTTGACCGTTGAGAGTAATTATTACTCTCCCTCTCTCCTCTGCCCATACTACTGTGTATTATTCCCTTTCCCTCGTCTCTTCTCTGTGTTTCGTCTCACAAATCTCTAGCTCTCAGCCACAATCTGTGTTCGGCATCTCGTCTTCCCCATGGCCAAGGTTAGATAAGAACCCAGAAGGTATTAGCTCTGTCTGTGTTTGGCATCTCGTCTTCCCCGTGGCCAAGCTCATATCAGAACCAAGAAGCTGTTAGCTCCGTCTGTGTTCAACACCAATGTATCACTTATTAGTGAAAGAGAGTGTTGGGAAGCAAAGAAATTGTAGTGCCGAAACCGATCTGGATTGAGAGAAGGCAAAGAAACAGAGTGAGATGTCGGAGCGTAAATATAGAAATGAAGGAGTGAGAGAGTTGGTGGAGAATAAGAGGATATATACTCCAAATTGCATAGCACGTGGCAGAGACGGACCAAAAGAAGAGTACTTTATCCAAAAATAAAAAACGGAGCACTAATAAAGAATATATACTTTAAAAGGGAAAATCTCTAAAAAAAAGAAAATCTAATATAGTGAAAAGACATAAAAGTGGTTCTAATTATCAAGTTCAGATAATAAATTGACAAGTTCAAATGAGGAATTAATAAATAATTTGAGGTTTCTAAAAATGCTGTTGGCACCAATGTATCACTTATTAGTGAAAGAAAGACAATGTCCAAACGAGAAAGGCAAAAACAGATTGTATTAACTGTACCAGAAGAGCTGCTCCTTGTATTAATTTTAGATATTAACTATTGAATTACGAATTTTAATTATACAATTTATTAATATATATATTTCTATGTATGTATATTTTATTTTTTTCTCACAATTTAAAATTTTTTGGACAAATTTAAAGAGTTTTCCGTTTTTATTGTTAAATTTTATGTTAAATAATACCTAAAATATAATCTTATCCTTTATATGTAATTATCACAAAAATTAATGTCCATTTTGGTAATTTGACCACTAAAAAAAGTCATTCTTTACCCCAATATCCAAACACACTCATTTTATCAAAATTATTTTTTCCCATAATCTATTCTTCTCATAATCTATTAAAAAAATCATTTTTTCACTTTTTCTCTAAAATTTATTCTCAAAAGCTATATCTAAACACATTCTAAGTAAGATAAATAAATTATTTAATTATAGCATATATCTCATTATCTCTCTAAATTACTTATGTATATCATTAGATTAGATATCAATTTATAAAAGAGGTAAATTAATTTTTTTTAAAATGATAAATATAAATACTTTAAGAATAAAATATATTAACTACCCCTATGTTTTTATCATATTTATTGAGCCTTATTTATTTATGTTTTTTAAATGGATAAAAAGTATTTTAAACACATATGTTTCTTTATTATACTGTTTAAATGACATAAGTTTGGGAGGCTATATAAATCATTTATATTTATAATTTAAATTTTTTAAACATATTTGTTACTAAAAACATTTATAAATATATTTAGCAAAAAATAGGAATTTAATATGATAAAGGGAAAATTAGTATATACATTATATTTTAATATAAATTTTAATTAGAAAGCATATTTTTAGAATCTTCTTAACGAAGTTAATGATCTGGACTTAAATGTTTGTTTTCAAAATAGAAGGGAGATTTGTATAATTAAGGAAAAACGTAAGAGAAGTTAGAATATTTTACTCATACTTTAAGTAATTCATTTAGTTTCCTTAATATCCTTAAATAAATCAATTGGATCTTATATTAGTAAACGAGCTAGAATAAAGGTAAAGACTAAGAAATAATGAAATGTAAATATAATTTATTTACTCCTTTAATCTTTAATAAGACTTAATTAACTAATATGCGTAGATAAGGAGATTTGATAAGTTAATTAATATAATATGTTTGTTCTAGAATATCATAATCATCTTCCTTAATTCTCTCATTCTCTTTTCTACTTGATTATTGATGAGAGAATATGAATATGTTAATTTGAGAAAAAATTAATAAACATGTGAAATATGTCCTATATTTAGGACGAATATTAACTCTATAATCATGTTATATATTAAGGATATGAGGAGTTTGTTAATTTGAGAAAAAATTAATAAACATTTGAAATATGTCTTGTATCTAAGATTAATATCAACTCTCTAATTTTAGGTCGTACATTAAGGATTGAATGAGTTTTTTTAACCTAATTCCTTTTATACTATATTATATCTTTAATGTAAGACCCAATTAACTGATTTAAAAATATTAAAGAAGTTAAATAGATTTTTTTAAGATATTTATATTTATCTATTTTTTCTAAAGGAGAGGCAAATTAAAGGGAAAATTTCAAAAAAATGCAACTAAAAATGAGAAAGGACAAATTAGTACAATGAATTTGCCAAATCTCAAATCAGTTAGATGTCAGTATAGACGATGAATTTGGGATTTTGAAATTTTGGCGAAATGACAATTTTTCCCTTCAGCTCTCCCTCTCTCTCAGCTCGAAATAATAACACCGGACTCTTGATTAACAACACTGTCTTATCCATTAACAACTCCAGAAATAAATTTGAAATTCACAAGTTTCAGGGGTCAATAACAATACCGGTTTCTATATTAACAACACCGTATTTTAGATTACGGTGTTGTTAATCAAGAGCCTGGTGTTGTTATTCCAAGCTAAGAGGGAGGTAGAGCTGAAGGGCGAAATTGTCTTTTCGCTGAAATTTTAAAATCGTAGATTCTTCGTCCGTACTAACACCTGACTGATTTGAGATTTGACAAATTTACTGTACTGATTTGTCATTTTCCGTTTGTGAATGCATTTTTCTGAAATTTTCCCCAAATTAAATTATGGACTTTAATATCACTAGGGAATGTTTGGTTTAACTTATACTTATATATAAGTCCGATTCATGTAAATCGAGATATAATTTCTTTACATATTTACCTCATAAACTATAAAAACTACCTCATATACTATAAATTATGATTAAAAATCACTTTTATAAGCTCCAATCGCTATTTCAAACGGGGGCGTAGAGTATTTCATTAATTAATAATTAGCCGTTAAGGGGCCCGAATTCACGAACCGGTCGAATGTTATTATTGTTAGTTTGTTCGATATGATATGATAGATAATCGCTCCCGCGAATCCCAACAATGAAGTTGGGGTTTACTCCAAACGCTATTTCAAATTCCTCCTTCTCACTTCCCCTACTTTTCACTCTTCCACTCTCACATCCCTTCTCTGCTCAATCCTCATCTACCAAAATCACTTCCTCAGATTCTGGTGTGTGCATGTATCCATATATATCTACCCGAGTTCCTTCTCCTTCTTTTGATTTTTTCTTTAAAATATTTATAAGGCTGTTTGATGGGTCTCTTTTCAATTTCTGTTGGATGCTAGGTTTTGGTAAACTAGATTCTAGTTTTTTTTTTTTTTTAAAGCCTGACACTGATAGTTGACTATGCATGGTGATCGCCGTTCAAATACTTTATCCACATGATATTGGGGTTTTTCAATCTGTTTCTGCGATTTTTTTTTTTCGGTTGGGGTTTGCTGAAAGTTGTGTTCTTTTTATGATGTTGTGTAGGGAGAAAGAACTCAATTTTGCTTGTGCGAAATATTCACCAGACAAGTGAACCGATACCCAACAGTTATTTGATGGCTTCAGAGCAGGAATCTCCGGAGTTCAACAGAAATCTTTACCCACATATAGAGCCGTATAGTACAGGGTTTTTGAAGGTTTCGGATCTTCACACAATCTATTGGGAGCAATCAGGAAATCCGAATGGGCATGTGAGTAGTAACTGTTTTATTGGCTTCTTAAATATGCAAAATTTGTTTATTGTTTGGAGTTTAACTTTTGAAACTGTATTTTGAGCTTGTATGCTTATTTAATTTGACAATATTGTACTCACTTTTTGTGCTTGCTGGCAGTATCTTGAGTGAATAACTGGGAATTTATGAATTTTTTTGTTCATTCTTTAATCCTGATAGCTTGTTAGAGTTTGGGAAAGACTTTTAATAACTTTTGGCTGACATTCTGGTTCGCTTATCATAAGTTACCATGCCTGATTCTTCTTGCGATTGAAATTCTTATCTTTGGGGTTGAAATGAAACAGAGGGTTGTTGGCCGTTAAAGCCTATTCAAACACACGCTTGAGTGAATGGATATAGATTTTATTTTTATTTTAGTTTAAGGTTAATCTTTTACTTTTGTTTTCCGTTCATAGTTGGATTGACTATTTCTTCTGATTCATTCATTGCCCTTGTTTGGATATTCCAATCATTTGACTTACCAAAAGAAAAGAATCATGAAATAAATTTGGCTAATCACAGCGAAGCATTGTTCTTGCAGCCTGTTGTCTTCCTTCATGGGGGCCCTGGAGGTGGTACTTCACCGAGTAATCGGAGATTTTTTGACCCTGAATTTTATAGAATTGTTCTATTTGATCAGGTTTGTTTCAGATTGTACGCTATAATAATATATGATGCTATTGCTTGATGATAAATACTTTCTTGGTCAGCGAGGTGCAGGAAAAAGCATGCCTCATGCTTGCTTAGAACAGAACACCACATGGGATCTCGTTGATGACATTGAAAAGCTAAGGGAACACTTGGAGATTCCAGAATGGCAGGTATTAGTTCATTTCTGGTTTCAGAATATATTTGTGGTTCCTATATGATAGGCTATGATATTATCTTCCTTAAATTATTCAGGTATTTGGTGGGTCGTGGGGAAGCACACTCGCCCTTGCATACAGCCAGTCACACCCAGAAAAGGTCTGTATCTTCGTTTCTATTTTGGTTGATATTATTTTATGATCTCTCAACTGATGTCTTATTTTCTAATTTTTGCCAAAATTATTTTCCTTTTGAAAATTATATAATCTATTACTCAGAGATGAATAGTTTATTTCCTTGTTGTGGCTCACTTCTTATAATATTTATGCATATTTCCAATTTTGTTACCAGGTTACTGGCATAATCCTCAGGGGAATTTTTCTTTTGCGAAAGAAAGAGATTGATTGGTTTTATGAGGGTGGTGCTGCTGCAATATTCCCTGATGGTATGTACCACATTCTGTTCATTTTTTCTTTTCCTGGCGAATTCCTGGTGTTGTGAATACATGTCATTCACCATAAAATTTCTTTTTAAAGATTGAAGAGGTTTATTGTTCTGTTATATGCAAGCTCTAGGACAAAAATATTTCAGCTAAGGCCATGCAAAGGAATGCGAGTTGATATTTATGATAATATCACTGTTTTAATTCAGATCTCTTGTTAATTTGGTATTCTTGTTTTTTTATTTGCATAAATTACATGTATGGTTGTATGTGATGTCTTGCTTCTTTGCTTATTAGATTCCTAAGAAATTAAAGTGGCTGATAACTTGTGCATGTGATTCCAGCTTGGGAACCATTTAGAGATTTAATTCCAGAAAATGAGAGAGGATGCTTTGTTGACGCTTACAGGAAGAGATTGAATTCTGATGATAAGGAAATGCAAGTGAGTGTCTGTCTGGTTTCTTCTGCATGGCTTCTCTTCCCTTGCATTTTCTCTTGTTGGTATTTGAATGTCTAAACTATATTTCATCTTTTGGCCTGAATTATAAACTGTCTAGTTTATGAAGAGTTAAAGAGATTTAAACTATTTAGAATTCTATATTAACAAGTCATTGTTGTGGGTGAATAGAAGAATGAGGGAAGAGGGGGAGAACAGAGGAGAACAGAGGGAGAGGGAAGAGAAATCGGAATGCTCTGTATATTCATCAATCAACTTGGCTAACAACCAGAAGGTACATATGCGCTCTGCATATATATAGCTAATTGTATCTAAACCTAACTACCTTCAACGGTCACCTCATCCTACCATTGACCTTATAGACTTAAATGCGCCGGTAACCCGTAACCCTTCCTAATTACTAATTACTATCCGAAGGGGACTCCTTAGTATTCGAGTACCTCTCCTTACCTTTTCTTTTGCACTACTCGAGTACCTACTACTTATCTACAATTATATATCAATACCCTCCTCCCAAAAACATCCTTGCCCTCAAGGATGGTTGACAACGAAAGACAAACATGAAATCAACAAAAACATAGGCTTGAAAAGTCTGAAATCTTCTACTGGTTTTTTGAAGAAATCCGGTACTTGGAATCTTGTACCCAAAAGCTTATCCTTCAAATTGACTTTCAGTACAGGCACACACTATTCCTTCTTTTTCTTCCTACTCACAGAACAAATTCTCCCATAAAGCATTTCAATCAATCTGCCCTTGAACCAAACTTGATGTAGAATGTGTAGGATAGAATGAAAGAAATGAGAGCCATTTTTGCAGCAGCTCGTCACTTGTATATTGAGACCTTTTAAGACCTAATTGCAGCAACAAACTTGGGCCATTTTCGTCAAAGGAAAAGCCTAAATACATATCTGATATTAACCAACCCAGTGAACCATCAAAGTACTGCCACCGAGAGAAATTGCAAGCTAGCTGTACCCCTTCAAAATACTTCTGACCCTTGGAGAAAATGGAGGACAACTGGAGGTTTGACTTTTCAAACTCAATTAAACCCAACCACGTGAACTCCTCAGCCTGCCTCATAACCAATTTAGACTTGGTTGAAATATGCGAATAATCGATGCTTTGCAAACTCCTCCAGCTAAGTGATTGAAACAGAGATAGCGGTGACGGAAAAGAACCTAACGGCAGGAAGCAATCTGAAACACCGACCATCGACAGAGCAGCAACGGGCAACAGCGAAGGAAGAGGACTCGACGGTGGGAAAAGAAGAGGAGCTGTTGGTGAAGAACCCAGAGGCACGAAGATGATCAGCGGCAGTAAGGAAAATCCCAGTTCCTCCATTTTGTTCACCTTTAAGGAGGTATTGGTTGTCAACCCAGCAGAAACAGGCAGCAACGATGCTTAACTTGGCAAAACAAACATCCCTGCGCCGCGTGACAAGAACCCAAGGCCAAAACCACTCGGGCTCATCATTACTTCTCTAGTTCTTTCCGTCGCACTTGGTCGTCTGAAGGTGCAGTCAAAAGAACCCGTGGTCTCTATTCTTGCCCCGCGTACCACTTCGATACTTGTGGCTTCTTGGGTCTTCTCGGCAACTCCACCAACTGTACTCGACAACTCCCATGATTCTTGCACTATGACGCATTCAACTTCGTGATCGTCGTCATTTGTTTCGTGAGCAATGGAAGGTTCTTGCTTCTCAAAGAGGCGCAGTTTCTAGCAAAGGTTATCAAATTCATCATATAATCGTCCAAGGATCCTTCTTGATGGAGTAACTTGAAGTTAGCCATCGAAGATTCATATGGGCACCCAAAATGAATCTTCAAGGCATTTTTGTATTCTTGCCATGTGATCGGTCAGCCGTGTTCATCTTCTTCGAAAGCTTGATGCCAAATGTAGGCACGTTCGTCAAGATTCAAAGATGCGAGTTTCACCTTCCAATTTTCTGGCGTGCCGTCGAGTTCAAAGTAGCGTTTGCACTTGATCCAGCCATCGATGTCAGCTCGTTGGAAATAAGGAAAATCCATCTTGGTGAGCCGAGTAGGAGGCTGGTAGTCACCATCGCCACGCGGCGGTAGGCATTCATGGTGGTCATCGCCACGGGTAGTCGACGCCTAATCTTGTGCGAGCGAGGCCATTTATTCCGTAAGTTGTTGCACCGCTGCAACTAGATCAGGGAGGGACTGCAGTTGTGTTTCAATTCGTTGGAACCAGGCATTAGAGGATTTGGCCATGGCATAATTCTGGGAGCGAGTGGTAACCATTCAGAAAGAAGATCAACAATGAGGAAAACGACTGTCTCTAATACCGCTGTTGTGGGTGAGAACAGAGGAGAACAGAGGGAGAGGGAAAAGAAATCGGAATGCTCTGTATATTCATCAATCAACTTGGCTAACAATCAGAAGGTACATATACTCTTGCATATATATAGCTAATTTTATCTAAGCCTAACTACCTTCAACGGTCACCTCATCCTACCATCGACCTTATAGACTTAATGCATCGGTAACCCGTAACCCTTCCTAATTACTAATTACTAACTGAAGGGGACTCCTTAGTATTCGAGTACCTCTCCTTACCTTTTCTCTTGCACTACTTGAGTACCTCTCCTTAGTACTCAAGTACCTACTAATTATCTACAATTATATATCAGTCATCCTATGGCTTCTGACTGAGATTAATAGAGTATTTTCTTTTGCATGTTGCTATCTTGAGGTTTATTCAGAAAGAAAGGCATCTTGCATTTGTTTAGTTTCCTATGTACTTCATATGTGGATCTTTATTGTGTTTGTGTCAATTTAATGTTCCTGAGATCCAACCTTTTACTTTGCATTAGATGTAATCATGTTATATATTCACTATTCCACAGCTGATTCTATTGATTTTGCCATCAGACATACCATCACAAAGTAAAGCCTGTGTTTTTCTGTCTTTTGGAAGAAAAGGAAAAGGACCTATATTTTGGAATGAAATTGATGTAACCAACTCGATTCATGGAATTGAGAATACTGCAAATTAAAATTGAACCTTAGATAAGAAATCACAACTTCTCGAGGACTATTACTGGACATGGGTTCAGGGAGCAATCACTATGTTTATTGTTCCAAGTCTAATATAATGTTTTCTTTCTTTCATTTCTTTGGGGTCCTGCTGAAAGATTTTGTTTTTGGCCATTATCATGTCATAGGAGATTGATGCCTTACTCTCTTCAATCTTCATCTCATAGTATGCAGCTGCTAGAGCATGGACTAAATGGGAAATGATGACTGCGCATCTTATTCCAAATGATGACAACATCAAAAAGGGGAATGATGATTACTTTTCACTGGTAGGTTTAACAAATGAGGAATATAAGAATTTGGCCGTTGGACCATTTTTTATAAATTGTTTTATGAAGAATGCCTGGCTTAAACTCCAGAATCAGCTTCTTTTTCTTTATGTTGGATTTCATCTTCACTAGAATCTTTTATTCCACCGTTACAGAATTGATGTAATCTTCCAACACATTTCTTATACACGTGGTCACATTGCATGTTCTAAAATTTGAAGTGCAAAGACTCATCTATGCATTGTTGGTGCATATGGTAGAGGTCATGTAATAATTTTTGTGGTTATGAATTCCATTATTCGCTTGCAGAACCTTTTGGCCTCTATAAACAAGATTTTGAAATTTCTTAAAGGTTAATGCCATTTCTGTTGTGGCAACTGTAGAATGTTCTGTTCTGATAATCTGATGGAAAAGACATGGAAAAGCTTAATTGCTTTGGTCTCTGAACACCTCACTATGCGCTTCTGTATATTGATGCTTAATTATTATGTTGCCTGCATTTTATTTGTATTATTAAGTGCATAGACTCAATCACATATGGTAATAGCAATTTTTCTGCAGTTATGAAATACATTAGCTGTTTACAGTATAAAATTAATTTCGTTAATGCCATTTCAGTAGCGGCAACAGCAGAATGTGCTGAGGAAGTGGAGAAGTTAAATTATTTTTCTACCCTGGTGCTTTCATATATTGATGCTTAATTATTAAGAGGCCTGCGTTTTTTTTTTTTTTGTTTGTATTCTTGATTTTGGAATCTTTCGTGCATATTTTTTAATCTATCGCCAAAAAACCAATTTATTGTGAGACTTTTCCGTCTTCACCCTTCTCTATTTAAGATTGATATATGAATGTGTTCTTGTGTTTCATAATTGGGAGTGTAAATTGTTCTGATGACATTATTGTATGTCTTTGTAGGCATTTGCAAGGATTGAAAACCATTATTTTGTAAACAAGGGTTTCTTTCCCTCAGATTCATTCCTGTTGGATAATGTTGACAAGATACGTCATATCAACACTGTAATTGTACAGGTATAAGCAAATCCATCATTGCACCTTTGAATTTCTGACTTTAAAGAATCAAATTTTATAAACAATATATGCTATTTTGCTTTTGATTTTGACTGCCAATAATCAGCATATGTCAAAAGTGTAGGGCGTTGCACTGTTTATGGCTCATGAGCAGTACAGCTCATATAAGGCTTTGTGCAGATACACAGGACCCACTGTGTTTTTCTTGGTCTTTCACTAACTATTTTTAGACTCTTGTGAGATTAGCAAAATGCCATTGGTTTAGTGGAAATGCTGGAAACATCTATTTGGATTTTTTTTTTTTAATTTTCAACCTATTTTAAAAAATGCTGAGAAAATATGACCCCATAAATTCTACCGTTCATATTCTCTGTCATGTTTTCCAATCAAAATGTTGACGTTTGTTTAGATGGAAAAGATTTATTTTAAATTATGTTCTTGCAATTATTATTTAAGAGGTACATATCTCCATTTTTTTAAAAAAACCATTTTTACATTAGAGCACAATAACACCATGTGATCCATGTAGTTAACCTCACTTGAGATAAGGCTCGTTGTTGTTCTTTACATTAGGGATATGAGATTCATATTTCATTCTCTTGATAACTTTATTAATTATATTTTCCATTCCATTTCTCTCGATTTTGTCGATCAAATGGTTGTAACTTGTCCTTCATAACTTTGCAGGGAAGATATGATGTTTGCTGCCCAATGATGTCAGCCTGGGATCTTCATAAAGCTTGGCCTGAGGCAGATTTTAGGGTAAGAGTGCTAATGCTCTATGATTGTTTTTTTAAGCTACATAAATAAAGTCACATTCTGTAGTCAATAATGTGATGATGAATTATTAAGAAAACGTCAACATGTAATGATTTTATTATAAAACTTGACAAGAAACAAACTAGTATGTTTGATAATCTTCAATAGGCTAGGAAGGGAAAAAGAATAAGAGAATATGACTAAAAATGACCCTGGTAGACTAGGAATTTTACCCAAGTCTTGTCCAACAATAAATTGCTCATAGATTGTTCTGTTGTAGTATCACTGTATCAAGAATTTGCATCCGTGAGCATTTTATTTTTCTTTTATAAGAGGATTTTATTTATCTATGGCTTTTTCCAAGAAAATATTTCTCTGGAAGTTTGATTACTTGTAAGATTACATGCATAACATGGTCCAGTTACTAAATCATACTTATGATGAAGCAGGTTGTTGCAGATGCAGGTCATTCAGCAAATGAACCAGGCATATCTGCTGAACTTGTGGCTGCAAATGAGAAACTGAAATACCTTATGAGCAATAAGGCCTGAAATGACTCAAAAAAAAAAAAAAAACACACAAATTCCTTGGTCACATAAATGGTTATTTGTTGAGACTTGAGAGTCACAGGATGGTGCTGGCCTGAATCTGTGTGGAAATGCTGGTTTATTGTGCTTAGATTGCAGGAAAACGCCTTTATTTTTAATAAACAAATAAAGAGCCACCTGGTCCCATGATTTGGAAAGAAAAAAAAAGTGTGGAGGGGTTGTCCTCAGTGTCTGATGAAACTTGGTTGTGTTAAATAAAAGAGCTAAGGTGCAAGTTTTCGGTGAAGAATAATGTTGCTTTAGAAGTTTTTTCTAGTTCAACATTGCCTTGAAAGTTTCAAAACATAATAATATTACCTTATTCTGTTGAAAAAATTGACATTGACTATTAAAAAATTAACGTTGAACATTAACTTTTTAATTGAAATGGGTAATATTGTTCCATTTTAAATTTTTTGGGGTAACATTGAATTTCAAAAAATTTTTGATGTACCATTGCTCTTTAGTGAAAATTTTCGGAGTAAATTTATACTTTAACTCTAAATAAAATTTGTACTTTAACCCTAAATAAAATAGATTTGGTTTTGTAATGGAAAAGCTTTATCCTACATTAATCTGATTATGATCACAATTTATGGTGGCGTGTGTTTACTCAGATGTTAACCTTAGTCGTATTGGTTAATGTCCAACAAATTAGTGAAACAAACAAACAGAATCAAAATCTTTTTGCAATCTTTGTTTTTATAGAATTTCGTTTGTGGAAAGAAGAAAAGCAGAGAAGAGATGAATGAAATGTGTATGAATCAATGAAGCCTTCCCTTGAAACTTCTACCTCACCACTATAGCTTCAATTCATGGAGATAAGCTAAGAAGAGTAATATATGTCAGTCAATTAGATTCAAATATCTACAAATAGCACAACATCCATATCTGAAACAATTATAGAATTTGCAAACAAGTGATAATATCTAGCTCTGGAGAATTAATCAAATATGATCAATCAATAATGAAGGTCTCCATTAAACTTGAGATTACAATGTGAATTTTCAAGCTCAAGTTCTCTTTCTTCTCCAAGAGAAGAATATGCTTAGCTGCTCATGAATCCACAATCAGCCATCAAAAACTGCAAGTTGTGCACCATCATTGATCAAATGCAAGTGTGGAATGAATTTCCAAATCTGGATCCAGATTTGGAAAGGAAGAATTCAAGAGAAGATGAGACAAGATGAGAATTGAGAGAAAATGGTGGGAGAATTTCGTGCATGAGATGGAGAAAGTGAGAGAGAATGTGAAAAATGGCTAGAGGAAAGTGAGAGAGAATGTGAGATCCAGATCTGGAAAGATAAGAGAAGAGTGTGAATGATTGTGAGGTGTTGTTCATGTAAGGGAGTATGTGAATAAGATGTGAAGAGTGTGTGTGGATGAATCTGGACACGATGGAAGCCAGAACCAAATCTGAAATGAATACAAGTCTGCATGTAAAAACTAGACGGAAAAATGTAGAAACATGTGTGAATATCTAATTGGAGAGAGAAAATAGATCAAGAAATGTTTCCTATTCCTCCTTTCATAAATTCTAGATATGAAATGCCAATAAATCTTCTGGAATGTTCTATTCAATTTCCAGCTCCCCCTTCCTTCTCTAAAACTGTATCGCTACACTAATGAGCACCAATTTGCTCTTAATTTAATTCATCTGGTCCTTGATGTTAAATCCTCAATCTGAATTTACCAAATGCCAACTTAGTCCCATGAATGCCTCCGGCACATAAACATGACATAAAAAGCTTCTTTCCTCCAAAATTAGCAAAGTTTACTAATATGAGAATTTTTTCCCAATTCATGTCCCAAAATCCCTCAAAGTGCATAAAAACCTATTTCCAAAGTGAAATGTAAGTTATTTTCTTTTATGGTTTTTGTTTTTATGATAATTTGTCAAGAATTATAATAGTAATTTATTGAATTAAAAGAACCCTACTAGCTTGTCAAGAGGGCTACTCACTTGTAGTTTGTGTGAGTGTGTGTGTGTGTGTTTTTTTTTTTACCATGGCAGTTTGTGTATTTCATTCCTTTATGGAAGAAATTTTCTAGCTTGGCTCATATAAATCAATGAATCTGTTTCATTCATACAAAAATATAAGTGACTTTTTCCAAGTGGAAGCGATTATATTATTTATAGAAAGAGTTTTTTTTTTAAAAAAAAAATGAGAACTAAATCTACTTGCACATAGGGGTGGAAACAGGCCATGCCAAACTTTTACCTTAACAGGCCAGACCTATTTTACAATAAGATGGCTTGAACCTGGCCTGTGGCCTATAAGAGGCCATTTTTTCGGCCTAAGCTTGGCCTGTACATAGGCCTGGCCTGGCCTATGGCTTGTTAAGGAGCCTGAAATTTTAAAAAATTTTATGCAGGCTACCAGGCCACAGGCCTACTTCAAACATGCCGAAAACAAGTTTAATTACATAAATTAATATTAATGATATTACAAAATATGAAACCAAATACAACAACATAACAATTTTCAATACAAGTTTACTAATTTAAACCAAATCAATATAAAGCCACTGAACCTTCTCACTTTCACATCAAATCTTCAATATAATTTCCTCTTCTCTTTCGAAGACCTTGAAAAAAATTAATCAAATGTATAGTATTAGAGCATAACATAATTTAACAAGTAATAGCATTAGGAGGAACTGAACTGTTCAGATGACATTGTTTCACTATCAAATGGAGATGACATTAACTAGAACTGAAATATAAAAAATAATGTAGTATTAGTTGAAGTGAAAAGCATTAAAAAGTAACAATCTATTTTGTCCAATTTGATTTATGTTATTGTTGTGAATAGTCTAAAATTATTTATGTGTAAATCTGTAAATGCTTAAAGGTAGTCTTCAACTTCTGAAGCTTTAACCAACTTGGAATAAATCTTTAAAATTATTGATGTGTAAATCTAGAAAGCTTTTACCAGTAAAGCAGTACCATGAGTTAAGTGTAAGCATTGCCAGATCAATCAAAATTGTACAAGAAAAGAAGTACCAGTACCATGAGTTAACTCTATGAAAACTACATGCTTCCATATTCCCAGATGCCAATGAATCTACAGCATATGCAACAATTCCCCAGACTCTACAGTATAATAATACAGTAACAAAGGGTCCCAAAATCCAACACAATTGCAGATGAATCTACAGCAACTTCACAATTGCAAAATCTAACACAAAGCCTCAAACCCGACACAATTGCAAAATCAATGACTCAGGTTTGTGAGAGTGACAGAGTCGAGAGTGAGAGAGACATACCTGCAGCTGTGAGAGGGAGATTATCAGGCTATCAACAGCTGGAGATGAGCGGGAGATTGGGTGGAGAGGGAGAGAGTGGTCGGAGGAGAGAGCCAACTTGGGTAGTATGGTTGGAGGAGAGCCAACTGAGATCGAACTTGCTGCATGCTGGCGCTGCAACTGAGAATTGAGGCGTGAGAGTGGTAAGAAAAGAGAGGGAGATCAGGCGGTGAGTGAAGCAGCTGGTGTCGGGCTGTCAACAGATGGAGACGAGAGGGAGATCGGGCGGAGAGGGAGAGAGTGGTCGGAGGAGAGAGCCAACTTGGGTAGTGTGGTCGGAGGAGAGAGTGGTCGGCCGCTTGGGTAGTGTGTGGGAATGAGATTTAGGGATAGTGTATGATAAGTGACTGAAGCAATTTTGATCATCATTTCATCCATTCATGACATGCATACGCCATACGCTTAGTTAGGTTTTTTTTAACTTAACAGGCTTAGATTAGTCTGACAGGCTTAACAGACCTATCAGTAAGCCTAGGCTTGGCCTGTTAACAAAAACAAGCATCAAAATAGGCCTAGGCCTGACCTTTTAGTTTGACAGGTCAGGCCAGAAACAGGTATGGTCGTAGACTCTTGACAGACCGTCTAGCCTATTTCCACCCTGCACAAGTAAGGGACTTGCAAAACTTACTCCCAACTATTTTAAAAGTTTCCTAAATCTAGAAGAAAACTTACAAATTGATAAAATAATATTAATAACAAAAGTAAATTCATTTCTTTTTAGAATAAAATTTTTCTTATTATGTTTCCTTAAAATATATTAAATTATTATATTTCATTAAGGTGTTGGTCTATTTTTCTTAGTAAATAGCCTCAATTTCAACTTGGAATGCTTAAAATTTACTTGTACTCTTGTTTCTTTTTTCCTTCTTTTTTTTTTTTTGCCAACACTTCTTCTTGTTTTCTTTTTGAATAAATAAGGCAAGCATTACACTTGTAAATTACATCTCAACAAAATCAATGACAAGGTTGGGCGAAGGCCCCAGTTTTGCGTCTCTTCGATCTTGATTCATCTGGACCCAGCACCACATAGGTGGTTCTTGTAATACGGTAAAATCTGACTGCATTCTGTGGACAATACGAGCAAGGAAATCAGCACTCCTTAATGCTTCATGCTTAGCATGTATAATCTCAAGGTCCCAATTTGAGGAGATAAGAGACCTAATGTGACCTATTTCCTCTCTGAGAGGACGGTCATGACCACAGTCGGTTAGCAGGAGCTGTATGCCCTCAATAGAGTTAGAGAATAATTTTATTCTTGATAGTTTCAGTGTCTTACACATTCTTAACCCTGTACCAATAGCTATGACCTCAGCTGTAGTAGAGGGTACATAACCAATTCTTTGCTGGAATCCCATCACCCAGTCTCCTCTTTCATCACGAATTAGGCCTCATGTTGCTGCTTGATGTTGTTTTAACACTAAACCATCTACATCTACATGAACAAAACCTGTTAATGGAGTGGACCATGTACCGTTCGATCTATCTTGGATCTGGAAGATGTGATGTTTGTACTTGCCATTCTCCACCCCCTCCAGGAGTTGAAAAATGCAGTGATTCACCAAGGTTCGAGGAGAGTCGCTGATCCTATCGAACACCTTCCTACATCGGTTTTTCCACAACACCCAGCACACTAGTCCAAAAACCCTACTCCACGGCCATCTTGCAAATTGACAAGAAGCAAGATCATTTTTCAGGTTCCATCTCAACCATACCTGCAAATCACAGCTAAAAAAACCGATATATATAAAGGGTTAATTAAATGTAGCCACGTTCTTCTCGCTATCTCACAATCTCTCAAAGTATGGATGATAGACTCCTCACTCATACATTCAAAAGGGAAATTAGGAGAAGTAGAATGGATACGTTTTGCTCTCAGGGAGTTAGTTAAGACTCTCTCATGAAAAACCTGCCACATGAAGAATTTAGCCCTTTCTGGTATATCTCATTGTCAAATATTATGCCACACTGGATTAGACATAGGATTCAAATAATTATGTGCAAGCCCGTAAGCAGATTTCACATTAAAATCACCATCAGTTGATACCTTCCAATAAAAACCATTGTTACACAACCCTCTCGGAGGCTGAACTACTTAAATCTTGTTAATGACCCACGTAGGAAGAAAATCCCTCAACTTCACAATATCCCATGAATCGGTATGAGTTAGAAATTGAATCACCTTCGCCTCAGGATTAATATGATGAATATTTTTATCCACATACTCAAGAAGAGGTTGATCAAGAGGTAACCATTTCTCAGTCCAAACATTTATATTGGTTCCAGTACCTAGCTTGCATCTAACACCCTTCATGAATTTATCCCAAACTGATATGATCACTTGCCACACTGCCGATTGTCGATGCTTTTTCTCAACCTTGGGGTATTTTCCATTGCCACAACCATATTTCAATCTTAAACATTTAACCCAAAAGGCATCCAGGCGGTTTAAAAGATACCAGCACAGTTTCATAATAAAGGTCGTATTATGATAGTGAAGATCCTTGAATCCTAATCCACCATGCTTTTTCTCTTCTTTAAGGACCTCCCAAGCAAGTAAATGTATTTTCCTTTCATCATTCTTTTGGCACCAAAAAAAATCTCTACTAATTTTTTCAATTTCCAGAAGGACTCCTTGTGGTATGAGCAAGGTTTGCATTTGGTAGGTAGGAATTGCTGAAAGTATCGACTTGATTAAGACTGTGCGCCCAGCCATACTAAGGTAGTTCCTCTTCCATCCAGCTAATTTCTTATGAATTTTACCGATGAGCGGTGCAAAAGTCACCTTGGTGGCTCTATGATGCAGAAGGGAAACCCCAAGATATTTTCCCAAATCAGTGGTTAAGGATATACCCAGAGTTTGACTATATGCAATAGCTCTACTCGAATGGACGTTGTAGGATACAAACATCTTCGATCTCTAGAGATTCACACGATGACCTGAAACTCGACAAAAGAAACCCATAATACTTCTAATTTTTTCCATTTGATCGCGTGAGGCCTCACTGAATAGAACCAAATCATCAGCAAAAACAAGTGAGAAATCAACGGTCTATTGGTAGTAAGTTGTAGGGGTTTCCATCTTCCTTCCTCTACTTCAAACTAAATAAGTTGACTTAGCCTTTCTATAACAAGGATAAATAGAAAAGGGCTCAGAGGGTCCCCTTACCGAACACCCTTTGTCGGACAAAAAGGTTTTGAGAGAGTCGTTCCAAGATACCCTCATTGAAGTGGACGAAACACAACGCATAATTAGATTCACAAAATCCTCTAATAACCCCAAACTTCGAATGGTGAAAAGAAGAAAACCCCAATCCAGGCAGTCATAGGCTTTTTCCATATCAACCTTTAAAGCCACATATCCTTGCCCTCTTTGTTTGGTTCGCATAGTGTGTATGGCCTCCTGAGCGATAATTATGTTCTCGGTGCCTTGGTATCCCTTAATAAAGCTACATTGATTAGGTAAAATCACATAATCCATCACTGGTTTGAATTGATTTGCTATGACTTTACTAACAATTTTGTAGCTCACATTACATAAAGCAATAAGACGGAAATCACTAAGCATCTCAGGGTGGTCCACTTTCGGGATCAATGTAATATTTGTATGATTTATATTTGATAGCTTGGATGGGTCTGCAAATATTTCATGAACCAAATCACATATTTTAGATCCAACCACATCCCACTGGGTGTGAAAAAGATGTGCCTAAAGCCCGTCCGGGCCAGGAGCCTTAAATGTCCCCATCTCAAATGCTGCATTTTTATCTCAATATCAGTCACTTCTCTTTGTATTGAAGCTATCTGACTATCATTAAGAGTAGGAAAAGCTCTTGGCCAGTCCATAGTATTTGTCACACTAGGATCCTTAGTGTATAATTGTTTGAAGAACTCAAACGACATGCTCCCTAATGATTGTTGATCATACACCCAATTAGCATTCGTGTCCCATAGAGCATCAACATAATTTCTTTTCCTCTTCATGATCGTTGTGGCGTGGAAAAACTTGGAGTTTTTATCCCCAAATTGCATCCATTTACATCTTGCCTTTTGGTAACCATAAGAGCTCCTCCTGGTTACTTAATTTCACATAGTCCAACCAAAGAGATTTTTCCAATATGAAAAGACCATTCTGAAGATTACCCTGTCTAGCTCTATCGATTCCCTCAAGTCTTTTCAAGATTACCCGTTTCCTCTGGGGAATATTCCCTACTACCTTAGTATTCCACTTTGAAACAATCTCCTCAAAGGTTTTTCAACCCTCAACCCAGTGCTTCCCTTCCCACGCCTCTTTAACAACATAGGGAAATTCAGATTCAAGAGACCAAGCTACTTGGTACTTAAATTTTGTTAAGGCTCTGGTCCTTCTACAATGTTCTCCATCGAATATGACAACCACATGATAATCTGATTTAAAGCCTAAAAGATGGTAGGCCTTAAATTGTTGATAAGTTTGTTCCCAATCCATGTTATAGAAAGCCCAATCTAACCACTCCTTCACTCCATATTTTTCCCATGTAAATCATTCCCCAACAACTGGAATCTCTATCAGATCACAATGGTTAATACATTGCTTAAAAGGTAACATCAAATGGTTTGTAGGATGGATCCCTCCCATCTTATCCGCCTCACTCATAATGGCATTAAAATTTCCTAATATGAGCCATAGCCCCTGTATAGTCAGAGCTAGGTCACATAAATCTGTCCACAAAGGTCTTCATCTCATAATTGTGGTATCCCCATAAACAAAGGTTGCATAAGTCACTTCTCTAGATGTAGGGTAAGTAATTCTACAGTGAACAAATTGAGTATATGACATAATATAATCAATATTGGCCTCAGATTCATTCCACATTATCCAAATACCTCCCGCAAACCCCGAGGCTTCTACTCTAATCTAGTTAGTAAAACCAAGCCGACGAACCACCTGCTCAGCTCTATCACCACTAATTCTAGTTTCAAGCAAACCCAGAATATTAATGGCATAATTATTCACAATTTATTTAATAATACATGGAAACGACTTACCTCCCACTCTACGACAATTCCAAGAAGCAATAATCATAATCATGGAAAAAAAACAAATAGAAAGAAGGAAAAACAGGGGGGATGGTACTTACCTGTCCGGAGGCTCTCCCTTCATTTTGGCAGAACTTGACGTTCCTCCATCCACCATCATATGTTGGCTATCAATTTCCTCCTCACGTCCATTCAGCATAGGCCGCTTATTTTCAACATTTTAGCCATTGGGTTTGACGATAACTTTGGCTTCCTTGGAGTTTAAATCTCCACTCACCACGTAATGAGTTCTCTGAGACCCCACACGCAACCCATCACTTGTTTTGTTAACTTGGTTTTTTCCATCCCTCTTCCAACTTACTATTTTATTATTCTGACCCGTTAGAACTGTTCCTCCTCCATTGGTCTTTTTATTATTTTCCCCTGGCCTACTTTAGTGTCTCCATTCCTACTAACCTCTTCTATACGGCCATATCTAGTACCATTATGGGAATTTACTTTTCCATGTGGCAAGTCCATTTGCTCCTTATATACCACAATTGTAATATCCCGAATTTTGGGAATAGAGGCTTAAGATTTAGCTTGAATTAAGGGGACTGCTAGACCCCGATTTATCAAATGTCCTAATGAGACATGGTATTATTTTTCAAAATTCCTTTATATCCTTGGATATTAAAAGGAATTATATTGGTGAGCTAAAGAGCTCGGGGAATAACAAAACGAAGTGATTGGAAGTCACACACAATATAGTAAAATAGAACACAAAGTAATTTTGCTACCGGTGAAATTCCTGGTATGACAGTAATGATTGTGTGACACGTTTTAATGAGTAAATGATGGTGAAAAATTATGAAACTTTCTATAATGAAATTATACTTATCAAGATTTAATTTGATAGGTCATATAAGTCATTTTGATTTGTACACAAAGAGAAATGAATTTTTCAAGTTAGCCCAGCGAAATTAACTATTTTCTGGGGCAGCATCCAAAGATTGAAATTCTGGGAAGATTGAGATTCTAATTGGCCAAAGGTTATATTTTTCCTTAAAACTAGACTCAATAAGGGTCTCATAACCTTTTGAACCACCCCAATTGGATATCTATACAATTAGATATGAATTTTCAAAGTTTAATGAAAATTCTGCCAGATTGGATATTATATGCGAAAATTCAATTTTTGGGCCAATCAGGAGCAGACACGTGGCAAGCTAATTAACACCTCATTAATCCATTAAATCATCATCTTCCTTCTCATTTCTCATGCAGAAAGAACCAGAAATGAGAGAGAGAAAGAGTTGAGTGAAAATGGAGGGAGATGAGAGAGAAAACTTAGAGCCGCCGAAACACTATCGAATCGGCGTCCTCTCTCAAAGTGCCCTTCAGGAAACTTCTTCTACTCATCGAGAGCTTCATTCCTATGGTTTTGGATTTTTGTTTGGAGGTGGTTGGCATCGTCTCACCGGCCAGAATGTTGCCAGAATTCTGAACCGTCTGCGGAAACGGGAAGAGGTAAGCGTAAGCTTACTTTTTAACTGATTGGTTTGTTATTTGGATGAGTATAGAGGAAGTTGGGTACTGTTCATAGCTGATTTAAAATGGTGTTTTCAATGGCTAAATCATGTCTAGTGAGTGTTTAAATAGCTAATAATTTGATTAGAAGTAGAAAAGAAGTGATTAAGCCAAAGAAAACAAGAAAATAACATAGTTTTTCTGAGAACCCTAAATTGAGGTTCTGTGTGTGACGTGGTGATGCACTTAGAAATTGATGATTTTGATGCTTCCATTGGTTTTAGGAGGAAAAATTGTGTAGGTATGCAAGTGTTCATGAATTTTGGATGCCTATATATGAATTGAGAATTTTTGGAAATTGATGAATAAATGCTGTATAATTCGTTTTCTGGAGGCAGTGTCATTGTGACATGGTTTTGAGTGGTGTAATATTATGAAATGACCATGAAACATTCCAGTCTGAAAGTAGAGACACAGATATTTAATTTGATAGGTCATAATGGTTAATTGGACAAGTATGCTAAGAGTTATGATTTTCCAAAGTTTAAGTATGAAAAACTGGAAGTTTCTAGAGCAAGGTCCAATGAAATGCAATACTGTATTTATTTGAGTGTTTCTAGCTTATGACCATATTTTCCCCTACAAGTAGACTTAAAGTGGGTTAAATAAAGCTTTTAACCACTCAATTTGGATTTTTGTACATTTAGTTATGATTTTTACAAGTTTGGTAAAGAATCAGGACGATATAATTCTGAGCAGCGAGATTCTTGGCCGCGGCCAAAATATTTCTGACCTGTTTTTGGCCGTGGCTAACACCCCCAAATTTCAGGATTTCATGTTTTTGAGGAAAATTGACCTATTTAGCCCTCCCTAGCTTCTTGGGCCTTAATATACACTTCCAATGACTCACAATCATGACTCTAATAATGTGATTGGGTATCTAGGGCCATAGAGAAGTCAAGAAAGAAGAGGAATGAAAGAATTTCTAAGAAGCTCCAATGGTTGGAAGATGAGAAAACAAAAGGAAGGACTATGATCCACCAGGTAGTGAACTTACCTTTTCTGCATGTATGTGATATGTATGTCTTGCATTGATTATGTGATTACTTTGCCTTTTTGTGTGGAACATGTATGATTAGTTGAAGCTCTGTTATATTTGTGCAATGGCCATATGTATGTCATAACATCGAGCATGCAGCATGTCATTATGTTAGTATGAAATAGTGTAGGCAAGTATGTCATGTATTCATATATATCTGGCATGCATAATGGTAATGTTTGCTACTGAGATTCTCTCGAATCTCACTCCTCCCAACCAACAATAGTGACAGGTGGTGATGCATGAAGATGCATGGAGGAGATATGAAGTTGAAGTGAAGCTTGAAGCGCAAGGCACTAACTTGTATTTGGTTGTATTTATTGGGTGATTGTATTTATAAAAACGGATACATGTATATGTGGATGTATCTATATAAATGAATGTGTTTAGCAGAGAACGGCTCTAATGGATAGCTCTTAGTTTATTTTATGTAATCGTTGCACACTTTGATATTGAGAAACTAAGAGTCGATGATGTATTAGTGACATGGTTAATCTTATGGAAATGTGTTTAAAGTATTCTACCCTTTTGAAAACCCTCTCAACTCTAGGTTCAAATCCTGAGTTGAGAGCGAGGATTTACAAACGTTTTGTATGTTGGGTAGTCCGGGTTCAAATCCTGATTCTACAATGGATTGCACTAGTCACTTATACTCATTTATGAGTATTGAGAATAAGGTGTCACAACAATTGCCTTGCTTCCATCATATTCTGATATAGCTTTGCTCCTATTTTTTTGCCTCGATCCAGATTCCTACCCCTCATCTTCTCCCAAGTCGACCAAAGCTGCAAATTTCGTTTGATAGATACCCTTAGACCCTTTTTTCCCTACTCTCGAACTTGATCTATTTTCATTTACTTTACCCTTGTTGGTATCAGATCTTGAAACTTGAGGTTTACTTGCCCCTTTTACCAGCATCCATGGTCCGAACTTGTCCGTCTCTATTGGTAACATGTTTTTCGGTGACATTTTGGGCTCATGGGTTGCCTGAAGTTCCTGGTGCTGCTCCGTATCCTCTGATGTGTTACTGGTTGGAGCATAAGACCAAGGGCAATTTTCCTTCCTATGTCCATACCTTCCACATGTGAAGCATATGAGTCTTAAGCATTCATATTCAACGTTGAATAATGCCGACGAGCATATCACCCTGGGAACTAATTTCTTTTGTAAATCGATCTCCACACATATTCTGGTGAATCTTCCTCTGGCCACCTTTACTTGGTCATCATCAATATTTGCAATCGTATGTAAGTTGACTTTTAGGGTCTTACCTATCATATTCCCTAGCCTCCACATATATTTCTTGGTATAGTATTGAAGAGGAATGTTTGGAATTCTCTCCCATGTTGCTATACGTCCCAGGGAGTTATGAAAAGGGTCAAAATATGGAGATCATTGCTGCACAATAATACTATGTTGAGCAATGACCCAGGGTCCTTCGAAGAGAACCTTATTGTATTTACTTCCCCAACTTTCATCATTGTTAAACTTTACCACATAGTAGTTGTTTGGTAGATCAATCAGCTCGAAGTCATTGGAGTCCCACATTCGTCCTAAGCGTTCCCGCAGTTTGTAAAAATTAATTTTGATTCCCAGCACAGTAATAATAAGAGTATTGTTCCATGGACAACATCCCTCATTAAAATCTTCAACAGTATCTTGCATGACAGGATAGATATCCATCAGTTTCTTAATATCCTCTATGGGTTCAGGTAATTTCCATTCACAGTCCATTAAATCCGACAACAATGGATCTTCTTCCATATCTGCATTCCCATACGTCGTACCATTAAAATCTTGTCCCTTGCAACCCAAGAGTAAGTCTCTATATGACAAGTGAGATTGGGTTGAAGACAAATGTGTTTGCTCTGTCTCATTTTGCTCATGGCAGCATCAAGCATCTTATCACTCATGATAGCATCTTCTTTAATCTCCTTTTTAGATTTCTTTGTAGTGACTGGTGAACCACTTTCATCCTTAGTTCTGTCCGGTGGTATCTTCCGACAATGTGATTCTCCCATCCAGCAAGGTAAAAATGAAGTACAATGTCCAAAGAAAAAGAAAAGCTTTACCACTTCCTTCTCCTCTAGAGATCCCAACCTCTTGCCAAAAAATACAAACGGAGCCTGTCTCCTCCTAACCGAAAATCCACCGTGAGGAAAACAGGGACCGATAGATTCAAAAAATGGATTCAAAACATGCAAGAAACACCAGATCCAACGCAGCAAAGGTAGATTCCAGTACTGAGGGCGGAAAAGGCTACGTAGGCAACTCCTCAAACTAAAGCTTCCCCCTCCTCTGTTTAACGTCTCCCGGAAGCTCTCCGTCGGCGTTGAAGAAGAAGGTCCAAAACTCTGCGAGAATCACTAGCTACAGCTATGGATGAGGGCTTGTATTTCCTCTAGCCAGATGCCGGCTTTAGGACGGCGACACCGAGTCTCCGCTGATTGGAAATGGCGTGAGATGACTGTTGCATTAGGAAACGGTCGAAAGTCGACGCTCCACTCCCCAGAGCCTCTCTCTCCTTTTCGCAGAACGTCGTTTCCCCTTTCACTATTGATTATTGAAAGCCTACTTCTTCTTGTTTTAGAAATACACAATGCAGGGAAAAAAATCAGAACCATATCATATCTTACTTAAGTAACATCATAAATGAACATGAACAAACAGTTACAAATGAATCAACTATGTCACAACAAACATGGCTCTTCTGAATTAGATGGCCCCCACAACAATCTTCAGGAAGCCACTATAATGAATTCAATGATATTATTGAACATTGGACACACACTTAACCAATGAACAGCCAGAAAAAAAAATAATACACTCAATTCAATTTTTTTGTGCAGTTCTTTGGCACATGGAGACTATGAAAATTTGGTTCCTTTGGAATAGTTATAGCCATTTTTGTTGGTCTTGAGCGAGAACTGGAATTGGCACTGTAAGCTTTTCTTCTGGATGAATCACCATTATTACAAGCCTTTTCTGCTTCCTTGGGATGTAAATTGGATGACTTTTCATAAATTAGTCTGAGCTGTGGTCTTGAGCGAGAACTGGAATTGGCACTGTAAGCTTTTCTTCTAGATGAATCACCATTATTACAAGCCTTTTCTGCTTCCTTGGGCTGTAAATTGGATGACTTTTCATAAATTAGTCTGAGCTGCTGCTTACAAGGTGTTACTACAAGATCACTCTCTTTCTTCCTTGATAAAGCACTGCAATACAACCAAGTTATAATTTATTTAAAGGAATCTTGGGGCTAAATTGTTCTGATAAATACTCATTTTTTCCAAAATGTAGTGCAATATGTATTCTTAACAAGTTTTCCTCCCATTTCACCCCTGTTATATGGATGCATTAGTACTCATAATATGATTGGTCAGTTTCAAAATTTGACACCTCTGGTCTCTTGATCTAGAATTTTTGACAAAAGGTATAATTAGAAACAAATTCTATAACTAGAAACAAATTCTTTTTTATTAAGATGCGTGAATTAGTTAGAATTGTCTTATATTTAGCATAAATAGAGTAAAAACAAGTAAAACAAATTATGATTACTTTCTTGGAGATAACTTACCTTCTAGGCCTTACAACTAGTGTGGACTGCGTCATATGGGATTTTCTTTTAAACTTGTCATCCAATTTTTGAACTGCTTTATCTTGTCGTTTTGGCCGTTCAGCCATATCAATTGGTTTCTGAAGTTTACTTATTTCAGGAGTGGCATATAATCTGTTCACTTTCATATTGGAGTTTCCAAGGACAGAACATTGAATGCTTACCTACATTTACCATTCAAGATTTTTCAGCCATCTTTATTCTCAAAATTTCACATAGCAATAATATTAAGAAATTTCATCCTCAGCACATAAACTTACAGATTTATTTTCTTCTGTTGCATGATCGGTTCTTTCTTCGCAGCTGTTATTATCAGAGTCTTGTTCATTCTTCTGATAGAAGAAAGGAATGCATAACTTTAGGTCTTCAAGTACAAGTAAAATTTGAAGTATGCAATTTGAAAAGGTGCACCTTGTGTCTAATATAATGATACTATGCGTGCTAGACATGATCATATATCCTTATGCAATTTACAACAACAATCATTCTATTTACAAGTAGTCAGCACAATTATTCCTTCAATTAGTTTTTGCTCGGCCCGAGATAGGGGAGAGTCCAATTTGGGCCATGGACATAAGTTGAATCAACATCACATTTGATATAAACCTTAAGGACAATTTTGTCATTTTACATCACATTTGAAGTATGCAATTTGAAAAGGTGCACCTTGTGTCTAATATAATGATACTATGCGTGCTAGACATGATCATATATCCTTATGCAATTTACAACAACAATCATTCTATTTACAAGTAGTCAGCACAATTATTCCTTCAATTAGTTTTTGCTCGGCCCGAGATAGGGGAGAGTCCAATTTGGGCCATGGACATAAGTTGAATCAACATCACATTTGATATAAACCTTAAGGACAATTTTGTCATTTTACATCACATTTGAAGTATGCAATTTGAAAAGGTGCACCTTGTGTCTAATATAATGATACTATGCGTGCTAGACATGATCATATATCCTTATGCAATTTACAACAACAATCATTCTATTTACAAGTAGTCAGCACAATTATTCCTTCAATTAGTTTTTGCTCGGCCCGAGATAGGGGAGAGTCCAATTTGGGCCATGGACATAAGTTGAATCGACATCACATTTGATATAAACCTTAAGGACAATTTTGTCATTTTACATGATACTGGCCTAGTGGAGGAAAGGAATAGGAAAGGGATTCATAATTTCATATTGGAAAGGTTACTATGCATATTTGGAGCCTAAGTCATTGGGTTATAATCTCATGCATCTACAACCCAAATCCATTTTGTAATGCACAATAGAAACTCATGAACGTGAATAGCCTTAATGGTCTTAGAAGTAACTTGCTTGGAGTTTCAACAAGAAACATTACTTGAAGACCAATCCACTCAGTCAATTCGAGTCCATTTGTTCATTTAGTTTCTTTTCCCTCTCCATGTTTCTACATCTCTTTCACCTAAACTCCCTTTATTTGCATTATAACTAGTGTGTCTTGCATCATATTGTATCGGAGGTGCTCCTAGGATGCTAGGTGTTATGGCTTTGACAATGGCGAAAACAAGGTGCATGAATTTTCCGATGAGGGTTTTGCATTTCTTCAGCTATGGAAGCAACCTAAGAGCGTGCAGAATCTAGCTTTGGAACCCAACTGATGCAACACAACTTAGTTCTAATACAGACAAATGAGGTTTCGGAAATAGAAATGTCAAAACATAGGAGGGCCAAGAAAACAGAACTGAAATTTGAGGGGAAATGAGAGAGAAACCAACGAAAGAGGAATAGAGACTAGAAGGTTTCAAAATATTCATTCATCCAAAACTCCTTACAAATGAAAGCGCTATTAGGCTATTTATAGAATATGTTTTCTTAACAAAGAAGTAAGCCTACTTACAGAAGTAAAACTAATTACAGAAGTAAACCTAAACCTACTTCCAACTACCTTAAGTTACTTGCAAAAGTAAACCTACTCCCAAATTCTTTAAAAGTTTCCTTAATCAAGAAGGACACTTTTAACTTACTAATATAAGCAGGTTGAGAAAGCCTATCCCAAAAGCTATTTGATGAGGTGGAAGAACCAACTCACTTAAATATCCTATTAAAGATACCTACGTGAGATAGGGAATCCTACTGTAAAAGCTAGCTATTGAGTGGGAGAATCAATCAACTTATAAACCTTATTTAGCATCCCATGCTACTTAATGTGAGACTTCTAATCTATTTAAGAACCAAGGTGTATTCAGTTTTTTAGAAGTTATACATGAAAATTTTCTTTTGTCGAGTGTTTACTTGTCACTTTGTTTTATTGATAAAAAACTTCTAGGTTGCAAGAGTTTGATCAACTTATTGTAGAGCCTTGGCTAAGGATCTAGAAACAGGTTCTATATGTTTTTCAAGTTTTTTACTCTAACCTATTCTTTATCCCTTAGGTTTCTAGACAAATTCCTATAGGATCCATACCTGCACTTCTATGGAGTATATCAACATATCAATATATCAACATACCTGCACTTCTATGGAGTATATCAACATATCAATATATGACGTGGGACTTTCTACGTCAAGTATGCTCAACACTTGACATCTTAACATAGTTAATATTCAAGTTGAAACTTACCTGGTTTAGATGGTGATATTTCCTCATTGTCTTGCATCCTTTAGCAATGATTTCTTTCAAGGGTGTCTCGAGAGGCTTCTTCTCCAAGTTTGCTTCTTTGAGAATTCCTCTTTCCTGAGAAAACCCAAAAGAACATAATGAACTAAAGAGTTAATTACTCTAACTTACTTTAAGATTCCATCTTTTTAAAATCAATAGGAAGAGAACATCCTTACTCACATCTGTTCTTAGCTTAAAAGGCTTGGGATTTGTTGGCCTTAATTTTCTGTATTTCACAACTTGAGACCCAGTTGTTGCATTAGACGCAGGTTTCTGGTTTGAAGTCATAATCATCAAATTTTCAGTCAAATGTATATGGATAATCAAGAAAAAAGTAAGCATACAATTTGAAATTTAAATATATAGTTTAAAGAATGGGTCTAATTCAAATATCGGGTACTGATCTGCTATTACTCGTTAGAAGGTATCCGTAGTTCATAATAACAGCATATAGCATGAATCTGAAATGGAACTTACCTTCTGTGTTTTCCTCGTCTCCTCATTCTTGGGTCTTTCAATGTTGTCATGATTTATCAGCCTTCTGTGGAAGAACATGATTGGATTATGAAGATGAAAAAGCAAGTGATACTATTAATATAATTAATTTGAATGCAGATTAAATATATGCCTGTTCTCATCAGGGGCTGAAACATTTTCCGTATCATCATTTTGATTGAGTTCACCCTCATTTTCTTTATCATCATCAGATGCAATAGAATTCTCTTTATTGTCGTTTCTCTTTGTAGCTTCTGGGATTTTTTTCTCTTCATTTTCTTCGCAACACTTTTCACAACTCTTCTTTTCTGCTTCTTCTGAACTTGATGATTCATGACATCTTTCAAGAGATCCATCCCTTGATTTCTCATCAATCTCCATGTCACTAGAATCACCATTATCATCGGTGACTCCTCCTCCTTCATGAATCTGAGAAGGACCCTTTAATTTCTTTTCCTCTTTCAAACATCTGTTAGGATATAAAGAATCAAACACACGGCTCTTAACCTCACGTCCCTTGACCTTCCTTCTAGAAGCTTCTTCGTTCTTCTTCTTTACACTATCAATCTCAAGCTTCTTCATTGCTGAACACAGCGATTTTATGGGTGTCTTCTTCAGTTCTACAGAGCTCTTGATCTTCACCACTTTTTTCGGTGAGTGAAATACAAGAGTTTTAGCTATAACTCTGTTCTTAGGCACAGCCACATTCAAAGCTTTGCTTTGAACAGTTCTGAACTGATCTAGATTCGAACTTTTCCTCTGATTTCTGGGAGTAGTAAAAGCCTTAGCCGTAGTAGATGATTGCTTCACCTTAGCACTTTTTGGGGTTGCATTAACCTTAGAAGGAGGCCTAGTTCTTGCTTTGTCATCAACAATCTTTTTTGAAAGTGACGAAATCAAAGCCAATCTTGAAACCCTTGGCTTGGAAGATTTTGCAGGAGCTGTAAGTGGGCATTTCAGATTTTGACTAAGAACAAAAAAGGGATAAACCTTATTAGCAAAAATCATACTTAAAATGGTCGATAATAAAAGGGAATAATTAATATTTTACCTTGCTTCTCTTCGATTCATTGCTTTTCTGAGGCGAACATTGGGACTTCTAGCTGCCATGATCTGTAAAAAGCCAAAAGTGACCATTGTGTTCATACTGGGAATTTTATCGAATATCAGTGAAGTGAAGTTCAAGAAGAGCGAATCCAGAACCAACCCGAAGGACAAAATTCTTGTAGATTGCTTCAGAGTCCAACTCTTCTTCATGATTTCGGTCACATCCTGGTCACAAGTATAGTAGAAGACTTCAATTTTTATTCATGCTTGCACAGTTAATTAGCGCGATAAGATGGGTTTAATTTGAAATAGTAGAAAAGTCAATAAACGAAATACAATATCACCAATAAAATCATCACAGGAAGCCGAAAAGAACACAGTAAATGATATAAGTCTGACACAGAATTACACTAAAAATATCGGATTTCAGAGAAAATTGTATATCAGACTATAAATTTCTTACAGCATCGAACTCTTGTTCGAGACAGAAAGAAACTCCAATACCATACAGATCCTTCATTCAAAATTATCGACGTTACTTCAAACAAATCTAAAAGCATATGCTTCTAAGACCTAGTTTTCAGATCGAGTTTCATTTATTTTCTAAGCTATCCTCGAAGTCTACTCGGACTTGATATATTCGGAAATTTCAGCGTTCTTTCAGACTGATCCAGAGATCTAATTTCCAGTTAAAAACACAAGAAAAAGAGTGAAATCAAAACTTGCAATGAACTCATGCGACGCAGCTAGGAATATAAATTACCAACGCGAAAGCAGAACCAGTAGCGATCTTCATGAGAACGGCGAATCTCTGGTGCGGTGAAGTCCACGAACTTGGGCGCTTCGATCTTCTCATAGAATTCGTCGTCTATTTCCTCTTCTTCAATCACCGGCAACGAAGGAGCTTCTGCCGCCATATCCTATCCAGAAGAATTTAGAAAGTAGAGAGAAAGAGAGCAGAGGAGCGTGGTAAGTGCCGAGTTGAAGGAAGTTGAATAATGCGACGAGAGACAATTTTAAATTCGTTCGTTGTGTAAGTAGCCGTTGGAGAATTCGGACAAGCTGGTAAGAGAAACGGCATTGTAGGGGTGTTTTTGTAATATCACTATTTCAAGTTTTTTGGGCCGACGCACCTATTATTTTCTATAGCAGCCCATTGTTAATGAAGACAATGATCAATGTCTCCTTACGGCCCTATAAAAGTTGGATAGATTGACCGATTTTAGTATATTGCACGAGATAAATAATAATTTCAAAAATTTTTAAAATATTAGACTTATTTTTTAATTTAGAGAAAAATAATCTAACCATACTCCTGTTTTTTTTTAAATACATAAACATTCTCTCTATTTTAAAGGCATACATTTTCTTTATAAAAAAGCATACAATTTAATCCAAATTATTAACACTGTTAAACAATATTATATAAAAAATATAAAATTAAATTTTTAATTAAAAATTAAATTTTTAATTAAAAATTAAATTAGAATAAATATTATTTACTAATTTATGCCTCATCATTCTAAATATTTAATTTATCTTTAAACAGTATATGTACTATTTACTAGTTTTTTGTCTAACATTTTTACTAAATTTAGACAAGATTTAAGTAATTTTAACTTAAATATTAATAATTTGAAAAAAAATTTGAGCATTATTTTTTACCAAATTTATGTTTAAATAAACATATTTAAAAATTTTTAATTATTTAATTGACATGTTAATATAATATTATCAAAATTATATTATCTTATAATTATATAATTAAATTAATTTTTTTTCAGACAAGATATGTATTTGAAATATTACATCATAATTCAGTTTAAATAAAAAATAAATGAAATTAAAGAATTAAAATATTTGAAAAATTAAAAAAATAAGCATTATAAATTAATTAGCTATATAATATGATAAAAAATTATCAATTTAATAATTTAAAAAATTGAAAATATATATTAAAATTATTTTTTTGGGGAAACGATACATGATTAAATGATTATTAAATAATATTTATATTAAGGAAGGGCAAATTAGTAAAAAAAAAATAGGTCAACATTGTGATCAGAAATGGTCTGTGTAACCTACATTTTGATTTTGAAGCAGGTAAATATAGATGTTCAAAATCAAATAAATTTATCTATAATTTATTTTAAATAGATGGGAGCAAAGTGTATTTTACTCTTCAATCAAATATTTAAATCTTGCTGAAATATATAGAAAAAAAAATAGAAGGAATCAAAAAAGAAATTTGGATTGTTATAAAATGTCTGAAGAAGAACCAAAAGAGTGAAAACAATTATACAGAGTTCAAGAAGAATATTGTATTATTTGTTATTTATAAATAGAAAAACTAATTATAAATTTTATATTTTACTGGTGATTGACCAAGAATTTGAAAAGTTATTGTTGGCAATAAAAGAAGAACTCGAAATATTATTGTTTAGAAAACACTTGAAGAGTGATATGAAGTTATTTATTAGTAGTGTTTTGATTACTAATATGTGTAATGTTGTATTTTGCATGTAAGGAAGAGGAAGACACAATATATGTATCTACGCTACTCTAAAATATAAGTCAATTTTAATTACTTTGTTGGAATTAAAGAAAATATGTTAACCCATTAAACCTATCTAAATTAAAAATTAAAAAAATCACATTTGCCCAAACTCAAATTTATCTCACCTTCTTCCTTTTTCTTGTTATTCAATTTTTTTTTTTGGTGTGAATTCAGAGTATTCCATATTATTTTGGATTTAAGTCTAATCTCTATTGAAACTGAAGCATTAAGATTAAAGCTCTAATAACAAATGTGTTTTTTAAAAATTCAAACTTGTTATTCAATATTTTAATGTGTACCATCAATAAATAAGAGTAAATCTAACAAAAAAAATATAGTTAGCAATTCTCTATGACTTATATTATATATACCAATAATTTTTTTTAAAGAAAAAACAGATATTTTGGATGAGAGGAATTACGTAAGTATGACTATGACCATTTCTTTCTGTTTCACTCACTTTTATAATGCATTAAGCACCTCAAAAAGAAAAGTGAAACATGTGAGATTTGTCGTTTTCTCTTTTACTTTAAAAATATGTCAAAGGTATTGGTTCCCTCTCTTTTCTCTTTATTCTTTTACTCCATTTTCAAAGATACTTGATGAACTTATTATTAAAAAAGAAAAGTACTTGATGAACCTTTTAATTTAAAAAGAAGTTAAACCGTACAAAACCCTCTTAAATTTTAAATAAGCTACATATAATTTTTTTAATATTTTAAAATTTAAATTTAATCTTCTAATTTATTTATTTTTTTACTATAAACTCTTTATTATTAATTAACCGTTATCTTTTTAATGAAATTTTTTATGTTAAATTGAAATAAGACATATGAAATGTTATCTTTTTGATGAAATTTTCTAAATAAGATATATGACATCCTGCGTGATATTATAGATGACAATCTACGTAACCTAATAATTTTATTATAATTATATATTTTTACATAAGGTTAAATTGTCATTTTATCATTAAAAAAACCCCTCATTCTACTTGCAAACTCCATTTCTCAACTCCAATCCTTTGAGTCATTGCTAATGACGCTCTTCTTCCTTTGCCTATGCTATTAAACCCCTTAACAATTCGATATTTGTATAATAATAAATGTATAGTTCATACGGCATATAGAAATAGCGGAAATATATTGATTATAAGTACTTGTTTACATTACAAAATCTTCATAGGATTTGAAAAATATATACAGAGTCCAAAATAGATAAAATTTAAAACTAAAAATAACCAACTGCAGTCTCATTTGAACCGGACCTCAGACACCGGTATTTACGGTTTTACCCTTAGAGCCGCTACATTCTGCTAGAATATTTTTAAATGTTGAAAAAGGGTGAGATTCGAATGAATCTCAATAGTAACAAACAATCAATCATATAAAATGCGATAAATAAATATACAATGCACCACGATATGTAAAATGTTAACTCGTATTGTATGCATACTGTCTAAGTTTAAACAACATGTTTGGACCCCTGGCTTAACTCGTGTCCATGGTCAAACGATATGTTTAGACCCTAGCTTATTGGCGTGTTGTGCCTCAGGCACTGTTATGTTACAGAAAATACATACACAACATATAAGTAATCACATAGTGTATGAAAGAAAGAGTTACTACATGGGTCCTTTTTCGGTCCAACAGTTTATCCAAAAAAATTTCTCCGGCTCGGGCTATTACCAATTTCTATAAATTAAAATTAACGAGTAATTAGTTATTACTTGCACTACTATTGCTTTTAATCATATTTTAAAAGTTATCTCAGTTTCAGCGGCTTCTACACTGTATAATTTTGCATAATGCAATTTTTCTATTTTTCAGAAAATTGGCAGATTTTTCAGTCAACTTTGAAAAATCATAACTAATTCTAGAAAATTCCAAATTGACTGGGTTTAAAGCCTAAATGAAGCTCTTGAAATATATTTTTATGGAAAAATATCAAAATCTAACCAGTTTTACCATATTGCTTCCAGAATTTCACGAAATATAACTATTCCAGATTACTCTCCAGAAACAGAGCACAACTTTGAAAATCCATATCTCCTAAGGTAATTGTCAAGAAATTACAAACTACCTATACATTTAAATCTCTAAATGTCTACTTTAAATCTAGAAAGTTTCATAATTTTTGGTTAAGGTTTGGTTTTCCAAAATCGCATGAAAATCAATCTGACTTCCAGAAACATATTCTGACAGCAGCTAACTTTAAAAATTCATATCTCTCAATATACTGATCCAAATAACACAAACTATATATCAAATTAAATATTATAATATTTAATTTATTTATATAAATTTTCATGGCCATTGAGAAATATCACATAATTCAAAAATACCACGAAACCAACTACTAGAATCTGGACTTCCAGATTACACCTGTTTCTGAACCTTACTTTCAAAAAGCATAACTCCCTCTACAGACATCCAAATGATGCATTTTACAAATTAATTTAAATCTTGGAATGTCTATTATATCCATGTAAAATTTCATAAATATTGGATATGATTAGTTTGGTCAAAGCTCAACACGAAATGGACTATCTCCTAAAACGTCAGTTTTTGATAGTCTAAGTTTAAAACTAAATAACTCACTCATTTTGACTTCAAATTGTGCTCTTATTGATTCTATCCTAATAAACATCCTAAAATTTCTATAGGAAAAAGAACCAGATAAAAAATCCATCTATAGCCTCCGTTTAAGCTTCTACAACTTTTCGGCAAAAACTCTGTTTTCCGGCGAGTAAAACAGAGTTGAGAAAACTCACATGCAACCATGGTTTTTCACTCAAATCTCAAAGATTTTGACTCTACATACTCTTAGACATGTTTCTTGTGTTTTGGAACGTGATTACAGAAGCAAATAGATAAAAAAATCCAACGTAAAATTGACACACAATTGCTGATTTTTGTGACAGAAAGTTTCCGGTGAACTTCATCACTTCCAGCAGCAAAATAGCCCAGAAAAATCACTTAAATGCTATGGAAATCCAAGGTAAAAGTATATGAGACTTACCTAAACACGTTTATGATGTTGTATGTGAAGTTTGAAGCTTCCTTTGTTTTACTGTCTCTCTCACTCACGTATCTCTCTCTGTTTTTCTTTTTTGTTTTCTCTGTTTCTATTTATGTTTCCTATGCTTTCTCTTGCCTGGCTGACGTGCATGAATGGAGAGGTAAGGGAGTGATTTATTTATGGTGAGGTGTGTGTGTGCGCTGCTGAATGATAAGAAAAAGAGGAGTAATGAATGTGTGTGTGTGTATTGTACAAATGAGAAGGGAAGGAGGAGGAGTACGTGTTCGGTAAGTTTGGGTTGTATGTGTGTGTTTTTCTTTATACATATAGGTATATTTTTATCCTATTAATTATACATACTAGGCCTTAATTTTTCTTTTTATCTAATTTAAGATTCTTTAAATTTCGTAAGTTCTATAATTTGGTTTACTATCTAGTTTCCATAAATTAATATTTTTATTAAATTTTTGAGATGTTACATATGCCCTCTACCTTTTTTTTCCTAATGAAATATTTTTATTATATGGGATTTTTTAATTATAAAACGACAATGTAACCCTTACATAAAAAGTAAATAATTACTATAAAATTATTATATTACATAGAATGACACTTAAAATGCCATATAGGATATTATGTATCTTATATCCAATCTGGTGTGACAAATTTTATTAACAAGATAATGATCAATTAACGGTAAGTCATTTATAGTAAAAAAAATATAAGATTAAAAAAATTAAATTTAAACTTTGAAACATTATAGAACCATGTACAACTGATCAAAAATTGAGGATATTTTTGCAGTATAATTTACCCTTTAGAAAATGAAAAATATCCCATTTACTTCACTACCATCGGATTGATGTATACCAGATTTCAAGTAAATAAATACACAGGTTCTATGGCCAAAGAAAAGAAAAAAGCACGGCAGGCACTAATTAAAGCAGTTGAGCATTAAATGGATACAAATCTCTACTCATGAATTAGGTGTGGTGGATGCGGAAGCTTTCATTCAATTCATATCTACCCATTGACTTGGCATTACTTGATCCTCAAAATGGGCATTCACAAATTAATTATATAACAAATAACAAGTACCCACTTCTCAATATCATTTAATTTAACACACTCAAAACTTTAATATATATATATATATATATATATATATATATTAACACTCATGTTGAAAAGTGGGTACTTGTTATTTGTTGTATACTTAATTTGCTATTTAATGCTATGTGGTACAGTCACGTATTAAAATAATAGCCACAAAATATCCATAGGTATCAATTGATTATTTCAACTTCTCGATAATATTTCAAGGCCCTTTATTGATAACACTGGTCAATTATTAATTTGGAAGCTGGTTAATAATTTTTACAAAAAATATGGAGGCTATAAAAGTTTCAAGTTTATATATATATATATATATATATATATATATATATATATATATATATTTAATCTACATATAATCGATATTATTCATGATAGACTTTTAAAAAAGATTTATTTTTTAGGGTTAGAAAATTTTATTTTTCTCATAATATATTACTATTTTTGACAATAAGTATAGGACGGTTAAAATTAATTAGTGGAACAAGAAATCTCAAGGTGTTGAAAAAGTTATGCTTTATAGATATGATAAGCAGTCTTATTCTGTAAAAAATAGAATATAAATTAGATAACACTTATTGAGAGATGTAAAAATATTTTACACTGTAAGTTTCGAAAGAACTCAACTATTGGATAATTAAAGATCTCTATGATGATTGTATATATGCAAGGGTTTCACAATATGAATTGAAAATTCACTTGAACTTGCATATAACGTAGTCCTGTTTTAAAATTATTATATGTATTTTAAGCTTAGGCTATAAAGACAAAATAAACTAATAAAGTTCAAATTCAAACTCTCCTAATATAATATAAATAATTATACATTCATACATACATACAATATATATGGAAATAATATATATTATAATAATAAGAAATGTATGATAATTAAGTAAAAAAATTAATTTTAACATCAATATAAAATTTAACATTTATAACAAGTATTTTTCAGACTATAATGCCGAGCTCACCTAATTATGAGCTTGGCCCACGTAACTTTGAGTTTTTTAAAAACAAAAAAGGAAGAAGCAACTTGAATGAAATCATAAATAGGGAGAAATACACAAACCACCCTTTTAAATATGCAAATCTTGATTCAGACCCCAAAATAACTAATTATCACTGTAAATCCCTAGGAGATTATTTAAAATTAAATTTTGTAGCAATATTACTAAAAAATGATAACAATTGGATAATCAAGTAAAAACTTTTAGTTATCAAATGACAACAATTAAGAAAGTGGCAACTAATTTCAATAAAATTTCCTAATAAATATCAATATCAGTAACAGTTTAACAAGTAATAACTTTAACTTACCGAATAACAATAGTATAAGAAAAGTAGTGATACCTATTTTTATTGAGGACAATTAGGTTATTTCATAAAAAAATTAATTACATAATAGTAATTTCCAAAAGGACTTCATATAAATTAAGTTATATATTGAGAGTATTGAGTTGAATTCCCATATTTCATTGGTTCTTATGTGTATCTTTCATTAAAATATACGAAAGTGATTATGAGAGTGCCTACTCATGGTGAAAAGAATGGTATTTATTATTGCAAAACCAACCTGTCAAATTTAGAACATAAACAGTGTGAGGACATTACAAGGATTAGAGGAGAGAAAAAGAAAGTGATTGAGCGTGAATGATGAATTCTTACTCATTAATGGACTGATGTACCTCTTGCTATTTATCGGACACGTCTAATATTTTTTACATAAAAAAATCTTAAATTTTATTAATTTTATCATAAAATTCAACAACTTTTTAATTCTACTCCTCTTTGATATACATAATAATAATATCAAATGATAATAATATTAAATGAAAACAAAATTAATATAATAATTAATGAAGGGTTAAATTATATTGTATATTCATTTTAAAACTTTAATGAAATTTTTTATAAATAGGACAGAAAAAAGTTTTTCTCACTTCCCTATAAATAGGACTAGAGGCGTATCACTCATGTCTTTATTTATTATACGTTCACTTTAATTAATTATCATTGTATAAATAGGATAGAAAAAAGTTTTTCTCACTTCCCTATAAATAGGACTAGAGGCGTATCACTCATGTCTTTATTATACGTTCACTTTAATTAATTATCACTGTATAACTCATCTGATCCTTATTATAAGACACTAATTATAAATTCTCACAAATAAATAAAAATAATTAAAAGCATTAAAATTGTCATAAAATTTAAATAATTTTTAATATTATCCTTACCAACTACACTAATTCAAAGATCACAGTAATCATTACACTCTCCCCACTATCATTATTAAATATGGGCATATAAGGAAAAATAAATTTAATGTTTTTTAAAAACTTGCAAGTGCCTCATAAAAATGACTAAGAATCTTTGTTAGTTGGTGCTTTATAATAAAAATTAGAGAAAATATTAAGGAATGATAATTAAGTCATTAAATATGTCTTAAATTAATAATTTTTTTTCAATATTACCCTTATTCTCTCTATATATTTACAAATAATCATTATCTCTATCTCAGTTTTCTCTCTTTCCAATGAGAATTAATAAGGTGAATTTAGAAAATAGTCATTAATAATCTCTAAGTGGACTTATATCTATGACAAAAACTTTCTTCTACAAATAGACTTATGATAAAGATTAGAGTCATGGTTATTAAATTCGTGAGTTGCCTTTATGAATTGACCATTCTTTTATGTTTCTAAGTTACAAAATTATGTTGATTCACTCTAAAACTCGTGCATGCTAGTTGCCGAGTCAATCGTTTTTACATTTTTAACTTATCAAAATTGTGTTAACTCGTTTTTAAACTCATACTAACTTTTTCAGTTTGATCATACCTAATGGTTTCATATATGAATTTTATAGAATATTTTTTCTTGGGTATGATAAACAATGAACGTTGATGGATTTAACTTCAATTATTTGGATTAAAAATATATTTAAATAATTTTTTTGTCATTTTTATATTTTAATTTTTTAATTATACACTATTAATACCTATTTATTAATAAAAATAAACTTTACGAGTTTACGAGTTTACATCCTTATCACGAGTTTGTTTAAACTCATGAGTTTAATAACCTTGACCAGAGTGGTACAATGCTTATATACAGATAATCTTGACTAGAGAATTAATAAGGATGAATTTGGAAAACAATCAATAATAACCTCTAAGTAGACTCATAGTTAAGACACAAAATTTCTTCCAAAAGTGGACTTATGATAAAGATCAAAGTTATTGTTGTTACGTTCGTGAATTAACTCTATGAATTTATCACTTTTTATACTTCTAACTTATAAAATTGTGTTGATTCACTCTTAAACCCGTGCATGCTAATTGCTAAATCTACCATTTTTACATTTTTAACTTATAAAATTGTGTTCAGTCATTTTTAAACTCGTACTAACTTTTTAAATTTGATCATGCTTAGTGGCTTTATATATGAACAAGCATTTACTCTCCGCACATTGTATGATATGAATATAATTTAATGAGTGATATATTAAAAGAAACCTTATTATCCCAAAGATAAAATCACATAATGAAAATAATATAGTGAAATATAGAAATAAGTTACATCTGAGGGGTGTGTTGCTAAACATTTTTAGTGAGATTTCTTTGTCTGCATGGGCTTGAAAAAAAGACATGGAGGCCTCACTGGAAAAAAAGAAAGAAAGAAAGACATGGAGGCGTGCCGTGGCTTTGGTAAGCTCCTGGACCACCTAAACTTTTATTTCTATATAAAAAAAAACATATAAAGACATGGATAGATAATATTATAATAAGAGCTTTGTATTTTTTAGAAATCCCATAGATTTACCATAAAAAAGGGAAAAGAAGTAACAAAAAATTGTAAAATCATATTACACTACAGATTTAAAACATGTTCCGATCCTTGAAAGGATGATAAATAGTTACCATATACTTCCTCTGAGGCCGAATCGGAACCCAAAATTAAGAGATCTTATATTGCACATATAAAGTGACCCTTCTGCCCACGTAAGTAATAAACATAAGGAATTGGGTAACAATATATATAAATTTGATCACCCAAAAATAATACAAAAAAGCATGACATATGACACCGACATGCCAATAAAAATAAATTAAAGCATATACCCCAAAAACCTTTTTATTTGCAAGCCATATATTTCCATGAGATGTTATTTTTTTAAAAAAATATTCTTCAGAAAGGCTTTACTAAAGCTTTCAAATAGTAATAAAAAATTTCTATTTGGATTTAAAAAATAATAGAATTTCAACGCAAGATAATTTAATAATAATAAATCAAATTGTAAATTTAAACTAGATGTCATGAACAATTTCTATTGACAAATAAGAGCATTTAGGACTTAGGACAATATCGCTAAAGATGAAATCTTCCAATGCATTATTGCCACCCTGAAATTGATTACAAAAAAAATATATTGTAGCTGACTCACACGAGATTGAAGAGATGACAAGAAATAAATTTGCTGGAAATTAGCTACTGCCTAGTGCTTGAGAGGCTAACTGTTGTGAGTTCTGGTTCAGAACTTTCAAAGCTAGGGTGTCTCTTTTGAAAACATGGGGTGAAGATGCTTTAGAAATTGTATTTTTAAAATATTTTTAATATAATTAATTACACATTATTAATTACTTTCAATCAGTCAACTTTAGTTTCAAATATAAATAGGGTTACTATTTGCAAATCATTAATAACCAGTAATTAAAAATATAAATGGGATTAGAGATTGCAAATCAATCCATTGTGAAACTACTATTTTTAAAATGTTTTCATCGATGCATCAATCACCATTAAACAGAATATCTAATTGAAAATATACATGGGATTAGAGATTTCAAATTATTAATAACGTGCCATTAATGGTATTAAAAGTATTTTGAAAATACTATTTTTAATAACCACTAATTAGGTATATGCTATAAATTTTTATCAATGCATTAATTATCACTAAAAGTGGAAATCATAAAAAAGGGGATAGGCTGCGTGAGAAAAATGGGGGCCCTGGTGCATGATAGGCTAATTGTTGTGGTTCGGTGCTTTGATGAAAACATGAGGTAAAGATGTTTTACAAATTGTATTTTTAAAATACTTTTACTATCATTAATTATACATTATTAATTATTTGCAATCAGTCAAATTTGTTTTCAAATATAAATAGGATTAATATTTGCAAATAATTAATAACTGGTAAATAAAAATATAAATAAGATTAGAGATTGCATATCAATCCATTATCAAAATACAATTTTTAAATTGTCTTCATCAATGCATCAATCACTATTAAACACAGTCTCTAATTAAAAATATACATGGGATTAGAGATTGCAGATCATTAATAACGTGCCATAAATTGTATTAGGTATATGCTGTAAATTGGGTATTAGACTATTAGGTATATTAGGTATATATTAATAACCATTAATTAGGTATATGAAATTTTTATCAATGCATTAATTATCATTAAAAGTGGAAATCATGGTTAATAAGGAAAAAATGGGAAATACTGATTACTGGACCCGAAGTGACCCATATGATTAAGGTTGTCAAACTTACACGTTTATGCAAACTCATGACAATGAAGTAAACCCATATCATAAACTTGAATTGTAAACTCGTAAGGGTTTACTTTTATCATTAAATATGTATTATTAATAGTATATAATTAAATAATTAAAATATAAAAAATGATAACAATTTGATTTAAATATATTTTAAATCCAAATAATTGAAATTAAATCGATCAACATTCATAATTTGTCATATTTAACAAAAAAAAATTCTATAAATTTATATATATAGCTGCTGAGTATGATTAAATCGAAGAAGTTAATACAAGTTTAAGGGTGAGTTAAAATGAATTTGTAAGTTAGAAACGTATAAAAACAATAAACTCAATATATAAACTCATAAGTTTAATGGTCACGAGTTTACCAGTAACTTAACTCGATTTTGTATGTTAAAAATGTAAAATGATAAATTTGGAGAATCAACTCACGAGTTTAACAACAATGCATACGACCCAGTTTTTACTGGAGCACGTTTTATAGAAATTTTTTTTGTTGAGTATGATAAATGATAAATTTTGATAGATTTAACTTCAATTATTTAGATTAAAAAAATATTTAAATGAAATTGTTGTGCTTTTTATATTTTAATTATTTAATTATACACTATTAATATTGATTTATTAATAAAAATAAATTTTTATTAATTTATATGAGTCTACATCCTTATCACGAATTTCATTTATACTCGTGAGTTTCATACTCTCACCCTGAGTAGTACAGTCCTTGTCATATAAAGATACATTTGAGACTCCTGTACACGTGTCCACAGCTGTATTCGGCTATATAAACGAAACTATTCTGTGTCAGACTTAGCGTGTATATATCCTTCTCATTATTATTCACCACCATATTCACACAAACTCTACCTTTTTTAATTTTCTGGAGAAATTTTCACCAACCGTACCGTCTTGGAGAGATCAATATGGAATATCAGGATATTCTGGGAGGAATTCTAGCTTCTGGTTTGGTGCTTGCGTTTCTTGCTGCATCAAAATTTGCAGAAAAAAGCAAGATGATCAAGAATAGTTCATCATATATACAGGTTCAAACAACCGGGTTTGCTGCAGAATCAAAAGATCCAGAGGTTGAAGAAGATACAGATATAATCATTGTTGGTGCAGGAGTTGCTGGTTCAGCTCTTGCTTATACACTTGGAAAGGTAGGATTAATAATTAATGGTTAATCTCTGTTGATTTTCTGGGTTTTTACGAGAGCTTTGCACATAGATCTGTTTATATTTTCTGGATGTTTTATGAATATAAAAAAGTTGATGGTTGTTGAGGTTTAATGAAATTGTTCAGAGTTCAAGTTTTGCTTCTATTTGTACATGTCCCCTCCGCATATTCTCAATCTTAAAAATGAAAAAATGATTGTGTTTGCTCGTTTCCGTTTCTTTTTCTCATCAACCAACAAAAGAAAAAATCAAAACGATGGGAATATGTGGAACGAACCCATTATATTTCTTTGATTTTCTACAGTGATGTTTATAAGTGCTTTATTTTTTACATAACTCAAAATAAAACTCTTCCCACATACTTGTTTTAGCTCGTCTAGTCCTTTTTTTCTTCTTCTAATTATAGGACACCCTTAACAAAATGTGTGAAGCACTTATAATTTGTTTTAGAGTTGCCCTACAATGGAAGCATTTATAATTTCTTTTAGAGTTACTTAGTGCTGGGAATACAGGCTAGTTCGAGCCTGACGGGCTGGCTCAATTGGGCTAATGGGCTAATCGGGTCGGGCTCCCACCAGCCCGCTTACAATTTTTTTTTGAAAAAGATACGATATGTGACCATATGCGGCGTAAATCTAAGAATATGTAGTCACTAAGCTGCGTGACTGAGAGTGAGAGTGATAATTGAGAACATTAAGATTTGATTATCTGAGAAGTTGAAAAATTATTCTTATTATTTTAATTACCTAAACGGGCTAGCCCATTTAGCCTGAAAATTAAACGGGCTTCCATTTCTCAGCTCGAACTTGTTTATTTTAACGGACTAACAAGCCCAACCCGTTAGTTCGATCCAAATTACTAGTTATAGAGTTACCCCTCCAATGGAAGGACTAGTGTTTTTGACCTTATGTACTAGGAAATTAATGATAGCCGGAGCCCACAAGCTATCTTTTTTATCACAACCACATGCTATTTAATACTCCATTTTATATGTAATATAAGATATATTTATCTAATTGATTTGATTAAATTAACAAACTTCATTAAGTTATTTAATATCACATGTATTTTCTAAATCATTCTAATGATTTTACTTAATTCTCTAATTCACTCTCCTCCTTAATTATTATTAAGGGAGTATCAACAACGGTAAATTAGGAAAATGTTGATAAATATGAATATTATGTATTATATTTAGGATCAAGACCAACTCTCTAAATATGTCTTATATTAAGGACGAGAGAGTACCCTTTTGTTAAGGATATCTTTAAAATGTTGTGAATAATCTGAAAAATTACTACAATTAAACTTTAACCACATACTTTTTTTAATCTATATAATTCAGTTAAAAAATTCATATAAATAGTATTGGAGGAAATATATTATATTTCCATACCTTTCTTATAAGATTAGATTGTCTAGATTTAATATTTCATAAAATATTATTATTATAATGCTTTAAAATTAAATATTTTTTTGTCTGTATTGCAATTATAAATTGTGTAGATTATATTTTAATATTTTAAATTTATTTATGTTTATGATAAATTTATAAAAAATAAATCTAAACCATCTGTTTTTTTTCAACTAAAAGTGAATATGAGATTATGAGAGTAAAAGGAGAAAGAGATAATGGATATAAACCCAAACCGGCGTGCAAACAACGGCTTTAGCGTAAAAAACTATACTATTTTACTTATTAGTCGTATTCATATATTGGTGATTATTTTTCCCCTTGCTTTCTACTGTATAACATTTTAGGATTGGAGAGATTATATTCATCTGTTGCTTGCTAATTAGTTGGGGAAATTACAAATGAGGACTATATAATGAAATTTCTTTAAAATGGAACCTTGCATTTCTGAAATTTCTTTCAAAGGGGCCTTGATCATTTTTTTGAGAGAAAAAATTTTCACATAAATATAAATGAGGGAATATATTTTATTTTCAATTTTTTTTCCTTATAAAACCACAAGGAAGCTAATAATTATTATTTCTTGATTGCCAATAATAGCAATAATTGGCTTGTATTGACCTGGTCTGTGAATAGCACAAAAAACCATACCCATGATAACTTAGTGATATTTCTTGATCTGTGATTGCTCTTTGAAGTTTCTCTGTAGATGGATATGAATTTAATGGCCGACAAAAGAATAAATAAAGATGGTTGAAGGATGAATATATATGTTTGTGTGTGCTGGGTTTTGCAGGATGGAAGGCGAGTTCATGTCATTGAAAGGGACTTGAGAGAACCTGATAGGATTGTGGGTGAATTGCTACAGCCTGGAGGCTATCTCAAGTTAGTGCAGTTGGGTCTTCAGGGTAAGATAACAGTAAAAACATCATCATGGATATTCCTTTAGATAATATTACCTAAAATTCAATTCTATTATATTATATTCAAGTTTTATCGACCTCAACTAGAGGTAGGTCACGGTTGCCATTGTATAGTATTTGATGCAATATCATGCTAAATAATGAGATATTATTAAAATTTTTTATATCGGCATGACTATCTGTTTGATTATATTCAAGTATATATTTTTGGGCCCCTTATTTAAGCGGTCAAAGCTCCTTCTATTAGGACTAATTGACTAAATGCCTACTTGGTGATAATATTAAAATTTTAGAAGAAATCATGAGATCTTAATGAAGGAATATAATTACAAAACATTGTCATGGTGATTTCCCCAAAATTTTGTTATGGCTTATTTTATCTGGTCTTATATTAGCTGCTGTTAGGCTTTATGTTATACTCTTCTGATTTTTAATATAAGATATATTTACCTAATTTGATTAGATTAAGGAAGTTAGTTAAATGATTAATACAACATCTATTGTTTAGAACACATTAGTCATCTCCCTTAATTCCCTCATTCCCTCTTTGATCTCCTTGATTATTGCTGAGGGACCATCAATAGAAGTAAATTAGAAAAATATTGATAAATATGAAAACTATATTTTATATTTAGGATCATGATCAACTCCTTAAATAATATATCTTATATTAAAGGCCCTAGGGGTATATATAGAAATGTCAAAGGGCCGGACCCTATCTAAATGTCTTTTTCTCTTGTGATTAATATGAAAGTGAAAACACCAATGAAGCTGGATCTAGCACATAATGGATTAGTCTCCTAAACTGGATTGCTTCTATTAGGAGAATACACGCGCCTATAAAAAATATTCCAAAGTGAGAGTCGAATCTATTCTTATAAAGGACGAACGTGGAACTTTTACTAAACCAAAAGAAAATGAATGAAACGATGTGAGGCTTTGTGTTTGTGCAGATTGTGTGGATGAGATTGATGCTCAAAAAGTGTTAGGGTACGCTCTGTATAAAGATGGTAAGAGCACCAAAATCCCATATCCATTAGATAAGTTTGAGTCTGATGTCGCAGGCAGGGGCTTTCACAATGGTCGCTTCATCCAGAGAATGAGACAAAAAGCTGCGTCCCTTCTAAAGTATGTATACTCTTGCTTCGTCACTTTGATTTTGAAACTTAATTGCCTGATTAGTTACTAGCATCACAAGTTTAAAGTATTGTAATTAATGTAGAAAATTACATGTTAAGAAAATTAATTAAATTAGTTTTTTTGTTTAAAAAATTGTGTCGGTTTTTCTAAAATATTCTCTTTAATTATTTACATTGAAATTAACCCCTAATAAAAATCTCTTTAATATGTTGAATTAATAGAAATAATTTGAGGAAAAATTATAAATATAAGAAACATAGCATATTGAAATATTGCATTTAGGGTTAAGGTACACATCCTAACTTACTTCTACATTTCGGAGGGAGTAATTAATTAGTGACTGAAGAAAACCCTAAGCCAAGAGCTAGAAGATACTCCCTTCGTTTTTTTTTATAATAAGAAATAACTTCTTTTTTATAAGAAACATTTAGGGAATGTCTTATTTTATATTTCTTACTTTCCTATTTTGCCCTTATTTGATTACTTATGTCAATATAATAAATTTTCACAGCCCCAAAACCATATTTATTTTTTATTCTCTCTCTTCTACAATCCTCTCTATTATAATAATTTTATTATTCTCTTTCTTATTTTCTATGTCCTCATAAATACAAATTTTTTTTGTAAAAAATGGTTACAATTTTGATATATTTATTATTTTTAATTGATGCTCTAAACAACGAGATTCAGTTAAACGTTTCTCATATTAAAAAGGAAGGGAGGGAGTAATGCATATTTGTAAACACATTTTAACTCAAAATTTTAAGCCGAGTTTTCCTATAGTCCTTCTACGTCTTTTAATTCTGTTGAACTTTATTCGATTTGGACGTTTTCTTTTTTCTTTTTAATTTTTCGTAACCATCCAACAAATAAGTGCAGCGTAAAACTAGAACAAGGAACGGTAACATCTTTAGTTGAAGAAAAAGGAATCGTAAAAGGGGTACACTACAAAACAAAGAGTGGACAGGAGCTCATTGCAAAGGCTCCCCTTACTATTGTGTGTGATGGTTGTTTCTCGAACATGAGGCGTTCTCTTTGCAACCCCAAGGTATGTATAACTAGTACAAATTAGACACACACACACAAAGAGAGAGAGATGTTATAGAGACACGAGTCATACTATTAATAACTTGTACAAAAGTTAGCTATTTATATAAGTTTTATATACATTGATGCAACTAGACTTATATCACATTAGCAAGCTAGGGTTGGTGGCACGGGCTATATATTGTGTTATATCAACAACTAAACTTTTGGATAAATTGTTCCCTAAAAGATTTTATTAAATACTTTGAGTGTTCTCTTCTGTCATCTTCATTTACATTTTTCATAAGGCTTATGATCTACTAAACTCATCGGCACCTCTAAAAATATTCTTTAATTTGTATGTCTAACCTCCTCAAACGATTTTCTATCTTTTTTTTAATAGATGTCATACCAACTCTTTCTCATATATTTTCATTACAAGTCTTATTTCTAAAATAATCACACATCCATTTCAGCACTCTCATATCCAGCATACTCTATATTCCTTTATATATTGATCTTGATATATAATTGTGGGAATATTGTGTATTTATTGTAAATATTCACTATTTATTAGTAGTTATTAGCTAATAAGTAATTATTAGGTTTTATTAGCCTTTATTATAATGTCTCTTTCCTTTATATATAAACAGGCAGGCAATTGTACCTTAACATCTGAATTTGGTATATAAAAAATACATATTCCTCTCTCAAATTATCCACAATAATTATATCTGCATTCGTACATATTTGATAATTACTAGTATTTTTATAAATTTGTCATTCAACTTCATTTTTCAAGATCATGTTTGTTTCTATCTAGCATTTCTCTTTCTTGGCACCAATAGCTTTGTTTTTTTTTTTGAATTTTTGGGGTATAACTATTTCGTACTCAATAGCATTATAAAATAATCCAATCTGAAACCTACAAGTTTAAAATCCTTATTGATTTGGTTAATAAATGCAGGTTGAAGTGCCTTCTCATTTTGTTGGTTTAGTGGTTGAAAACTGTGAGCTTCCATTTACAAGCCATGGGCACGTAATATTGGGAGATCCTTCTCCCATTTTATTCTATCCAATCAGTAGCACTGAAATTCGGTGTTTGGTAGATGTTCCTGGCCAAACACTGCCTTCCCTTGCCACCGGTGAAATGGCTCATTACTTGAAAACTGTAGTAGCTCCTCAGGTATATATCTTCAACAGTTCAACACTACTCTTTGAATTGCCTTCTCTTTTCCCCTTTTTTCTCTATACCAACTAATTTCCAAAAGTCCACTTGTACCCTGATTAATTTAAATTGAACATGGGTATACAAAGCTCTCTCAATGACAATCTCTTTTATTCACAAAACTTGAACTCTAAATCTTGGTTAAGAAAAAGTTAATATGTAAGTTCCAATCGTTTTGTCTCATTTTTAAACAAGTCTTTATAGTTTTTTCACCTTATTTATTGGGTTTGTCAATTATAAGTATTGGTCCCTATACTTATGATTTGCTAATTTGTAAAAGAAACTATGTTAATTAGTAGCTAATGACATGACTTTCACTCATCATACCCTTGGATTAATTTTGCCACAAGGATGTAAATAAAATCAAAATAAACCAAATTACAATTGCATATAGATGCATTGAGACGGCTATGAGTATCATAATTTTTTATATTATGTTGATAATAATACATTTTATTCCATCATTTTATTTCTTAAAAACCTCTTTTTATTTTTTTAGCAACTTACATATTGCATAGTCAGCATCCACAACAACCCTAATTAATAGATTACAAGCATATGAACTAATGCCCACAATTGAAGAAACTGTAAGGATCCAATAAATAGAGAAAAGAAACTATATAGACTTGTTTATAAATTAAGTGAAACTATAATGAATGACAAATTAATGTTTCCCTTAATTAATGAAAACAAGTGTTGAAACATTGAAATACTTGCTTCTTCTGTAAACTGATTTCTTTTCCTTGTAACTCCTCCGGTATCATGAAACACTGATCCTTGAATTGACTTCTCTTTTTCTTTTTAATACCAACAAAGGACATTTGAAATTACATTAGACCTTGACTAATCCAAATTGAGTTGAAACAACTCTGGTATATTCCCCATGGCAATATCTTCTATATTTACCTTCTTTTCTACAAACTTATTTTTTGAGGGAATTGCTTTTTCTTTTGAATGCAGGTTCCTGCAGAGTTGTATGATAAATTCATAGAAGCTATAGAGAAAGGAAACATAAGAAGCATGCCAAACAAAAGCATGCCTGCTTCTCCATATTCCACACCTGGTGCTCTTTTAATGGGAGACGCCTTCAATATGCGTCATCCTCTCACCGGTGGAGGCATGACCGTGGCTCTCTCCGACATCGTTATTCTCAGGGATCTTCTCAGACCTCTTTCTGATCTTCACGACGTCTCTGCTCTCTGCAATTACCTCCAATCTTTCTACACCCTCCGCAAGGTCATTATTCTTAAAAGCTTTCATCTCATATTATATGCTTTAAGCTTTTAACATAATAACTGAAACAATAAAGGAAACTATGTTAAGAATAAATGATCTAGACGGGCTTTACGTTGCTAGAGCAACTCTAAATTTCCTTTATTGTTTCATAAAAATAAAGGAAGCTATGTGTGTATGGCAGATCACACTAAGTATATCAAAAGCTATGAATTAACATAGTTGAGCTAACTTATTGTCCAGAATTACTCCTCCAATCCTAAATTTGTTAGGTAGTTAACATGTTTATTTTGGTCCTAAATATAAGACCCTTATCCATTATAGATGGGTTTTATTTCTATTAAAGTACTAGTTTCAAATGCAAATTATTAGAGAGAGCAGTTTAGAAAAATAATACCCATTTATTATAAATAATTAACTTAACTAATTTTCTTAACATTTGAAAATTAGTTATATATCTAACTCCTACTTTTAAGATCAAACTTAGTTATATATCTAACTCCTACTTTTAAGATCAAACTGAGTATTACTGGAATAGTCTCCAGACTTTTGAATTTATGGGAATGCATTGTACTGTTTTCTACCTTGTATGGCGACTAGATTTGTGCTGTGTAGATTCTATGAAACGTGAGAAATGAGCCATATCATTACTATATAAAGAGTAGGGCTTACTAGCTATATAATTTATTGATTACATATTGATGATAATTCTGAAAAAGAAACTGGTTTAATTGTCTTGTAAGTGCGCGCAGTTCAAATACTTGAAAGGGTGACTACTTAATACAACAATTAGTTTTGATATAGGAATCAGATAACTAATTTAATTTTCAGATATTAATGAAATTAGTTAAAATAGTTATTTGAAAATCCTTGTATTAGTTTTCTTAAAATATCATCTATAAGAATTTGTAATAATTGGAGCTATCCTTGGATGTAAACCCCTTTTAATATGTACAATCAACATGGCTAGCTTGAGGAAAAATTATAAATTTAGGGGGAAAAATGGATTGAGTTTTATATTTAGAATCGGAGGAACTAACCTGGCACTAGAGTCAACCTTATAACATTATATTACTTATATGAGTATGCTTGAGTTCACATCTGAGATCAATGTGGCTCTTTCTCTGTGAGCGCGCATGCATGTAAATGATAGGTGTATGATTGTATTGTGTTGATTTGCAGCCAGTGGCATCAACAATAAACACACTAGCAGGAGCATTGTACAAAGTGTTCAGGGCATCGCCAGACCCAGCAAGGAAAGAAATGAGACAAGCATGTTTTGATTACTTGAGCCTGGGAGGTGTTTTCTCAGAGGGACCAGTGGCCTTATTGTCTGGTCTCAACCCTAAACCTCTTAGCTTGTTCCTTCACTTCTTTGCCGTTGCCATTTTTGGTGTTGGTCGCTTGTTCTTCCCCTTCCCTTCCCCAAAACGCATTTGGATTGGTGCTCGATTGATTTTTGTAAGTATTTTCCACTCCTATTTCAATTACACACTCAAGTTGTTTTATTTAATTTTATCCATTTACAATTACTACTTTTATTCTTAGTATATTTTTCACTCCTATTTCAATTACACACTCAAGTTAATTTGAGAATAGCTTTTACGATTTACGAGGTAAGTATGTGAGAAGAGTTTTGTCTCGATTTACGCAAACCGTGGTTTGAAACCACGGTTTGGGGTGTTTCCAAACGGGCATCTCGATTTAGGCAACTTTAATGAGTTAACCACTCTTTCTTAATTCTGATATTATGGTTGAAAGTGGCTTATATTTTGGATTAGATGGGATTAGAGTAAATAAATTTTGATTAATTTCAGCCATATCTACAATTAATTAAAATTCCTTGTCATAGGCTGCATCAGGTATCATATTCCCGATTATCAAGGCGGAAGGAGTGAGACAAATGTTCTTCCCTGCAATTGTGCCTGCGTATTATAGAACACCTCCTCTTCAAGCATAGAATGTGACATCACACTTACAGTACAAAAACTTACTACATATATTCTGGACATAATGAGATAAGACTCATATTTTGTGGTCGTTGAAAAAGAAAAGTGTGGTGCAGTGAATTTCTGCCATATTTTAGACACAGATAACAAGCTGTAAACTTCCGAAATAGAGAGGAGTTTTTTTTATAATAATAATAATATTCTTGTAAATATGACAAGAGGTTTATTTGTATATGATTTAAAGTACGTTTAGATTGAGTTATGTACACATAACTCAAAGTTTGATGAAATTGTATCAGCTACAAAAGAAAATAAGAGTTTACCGGGATATGTGGATATATTTGTGGCACTTAATTCTTACAGATTCTTTGATCAACTCAGAGTTCATAACTAGAGTACCCTCAAGTTACAAGTTTTTCTCTCGGTCATCACTACAAGAAAACAGTCTTTCAGTGGCGACATTTAGCGGCGACCTATAATGTGGTGGCTGAAAGTTGGACTTTCGGCGGCGACGTAATTGTTGCCGCCGAAAATTCTGACCTTCGGCGGCGACATACTTCGTCGCCACCAAAAGTGTTATAATCAGCGGCGACATTATGAAGTCGCCACTGAAAGTTCCCCCTTTAGTGGCAACTTCATAATGTCGCCACTGATTATCAGACTTTCAGTGGCGACAAAATATGTTGCCGCCAAAAGGGTGTTTCAGCGGCGACTTTATGTCGCCGCTGAAAGTCTTATTTAAAATTTTTTAAAATTATAGTTTTTTTTATGAATTGAGTCTCTATGGGATAACTTTAATTTATCTCTTACTATTTTCATAACTTGTTCACTTACAATACTTGATTAAATTTTAGTCACATCACGAATAATTCCTTTATACTAAATTCATAACTGTAATCCTGGTCCAAAATGTTATTCTCTTAATAGATGGAATGTGAAAGGTAAAGTTTATTAGAGGTTTTTTAAATGGATTGGGTGAATAAATTAGATTGTGCTCCTTTTGGATGTCATAATATATTCCTTAATATTCTATAAAATTTTTTGTTAGTCCAAAATCATATTTCATATATAATATAAAAACCATAATGTAATAAAACTATATATTAAAGATGTATGAGCTGAACCCATTGTTCCATTTTAAAACATTGAATTACATGCAGCAGTGTTGAGGTAGTGGCCTTTTCCAATGTCATTATCTATAAATTACGCTTTGAAATATCATGGATAACAATGTTTAAAACATTTTTTGAAGTAGTTGTTATTCCAAATTCATAGTCCATATTTTATTTTAAAACCTGATTTTTAATAAGTTGAAGCAGGTATATTCTATATCCTATATGTTATTATTCCACATTTAATTTAAAGACCCTAATGTTTATAAATTGAAGAAGGCCTGTTTTCAAACATAATATTTTAAGGTTGAAGCTGTTTCATTTTTTTGGTGCTGTCAAATATTAATTAATTATTTCAGATCCGTTTTATTTGTAATTTAAATCTTAATATTAATTAATTTAATTAGTTTTTTTTATTTTTAGTAGCCTTTTATGGGATTTCATTGATGAGAAGACCCATCATTTTAGAAGATATACTAAATTCTTGTTTCATATGTAATATTAATTTAAATCCTAATATTACATAATGGTTTTTAACTTGAGTAATAAAAATAAAATTAAGTAACATTTTAAGGACCAAAAGTGATATTAATCCAAGATATAATTAAATTAGGGAAAATCCTATATAAAGCTGTCTGAAATAGAAAAATTTTAAATCAGATTACTAAATTTAATAAATCTTTAATTAAGTTATCGACCCAATTTAGAATTTCAAAATATAGATTAAATGATTTTACTATCCTCTCCAATTTTTTCTCTCCTATTAAAATAGTTTTATTGCTTTTTAAATTATTTTTTTCAACAAGTATATATATACACATATATAAACATTAACATATAATATAATAAAATATAACTCACTTGAATCAAAGAAACTTTTGGTGTTTCAGAAGGATTATCAAGAATAATTCCAGTAAAAAAGAAAAAGAAAGGTTTAACTCCAATATCAATTAAATGATTTTTACTTTAATACTAAGAATAAAAAAAATTATTTTTGAGTTGAATTTTTTTACAAGAAGAAAATCAAATTATGTTAATCCCAAGGAAAAAAAATCTGACATGTGTGATTTATCAAACTACATATTAAAGAGTTCATTAATTACATATAATAAAAGAGTTTCATTAATAACGTAAAAAAAAAAGGTTTCATCATCTTTAAAAAAAGCAACATTGATATCACCCAAGTCAAAATTGTGTGATTAATGTAGTTTGATTTTCTTTTTAATAGAAAATAATAATAATTCAAGTTCTTCCAAAAATAAAATTTTCTATTCACAATGTTTAACTAAAATATTTTAATTAATATTTGGGGTTCTGTTTTTCTTTTTACTTTTTGGCTTTAATTATTCTTAATGATTCTTCTCAAACATAAAAAATTTCTTTAATTTAAGCGAATTATATTTTTTTTGAATATGTATTGGTGTTGATATATATATATATATATATATATATATATATATATATATATATATATATATATATATATATATATATATTTATTGAAAAAAATAAGTTAAAAAGCAATAAAACTCTTTTGAAGAGGATAGAGAAGACTAGAAGAGGATAATAAAATTATTTTACTCATATTTTAAAATTCTAAATTGGGTCAATAACTTAATTAAGGATTTGTTAAATTTAACAACTTTATTTTGAATTTTTCTATTTAAGGAAAATTTATATGGAATTTTCCCCTTAAATTAAGTTTATTTATATATTTTATAATTAATTATGATTTACTTTATCAAATTAATATTTTATATTTTTATTATTTGTTGTAAAATTTCATCAATAAAATTCTTTAGACCAATTGGTATATTGTGGGTTCTCAAGCCAGTTAAGAGATATGGGGTTTGATTCTACCTCTACAACTTTAGCTCATGTTTTTCTAAGTGATGCCAATTGTGAAAAAAAAATAGTGAGAGTATTACTTACAACTAGAGCTGGTAAAACGGGCCAACCCGCGGGCTGCACGGTGCGGGCCCGTGTAGCCCGCACTTTTGCGGGCTGGCAAAGTGCCAACCCTAACTCGCAGGGTACGGGTTGTGGGCCAGCCCGCGAGCCCGCATTTTTTTTTTTTCAATTTTTTTAGAAGACCGAAAATATGAGATACATATATATGAGTTATTAAATTTACTTTCTTACCATCAATCATTTTTCTTATAAAATTTTAAAAATATAATCCATAATTCAAAGAATAAAGTTATCAAATCTGTTAAAATTTATACAAAAAAACATCAAATTATCCTCAAATAACCAAGATATAATAATTTTGTTTAAAGAAGAAGGAAAAATGCTAAGATTTTTTCTATTAGGATTGAGAGGTATTAAGATTGGAGTAGACAATTTATAGGTTTTATGAGCTTATTATATATAAATTTTTCTTTTTTTTTACGGGCCAACCCGCCAACCCGCAGGCTGGCCCGCATCAACCCGCGGGTTATGCGGTGCGGGCCTGTGCGGCCCGCATTTTTACGGGTTGGGATTTTCCCAACCCTAACCCTGTCCTAACCCGCGGGCCCGCGGGTTGGACCCGTATTACTGGCTCTACTTACAATAATCTTGCCAAGATTCGAACTCATGCGCCTTGTTTCAACAACGCACTAGTGCCATTGAGCTACTTGAGAATTGATGGTTTTGGTGAAAATTATATTATTTATATAATATGTAATCCTTTAAAATCTGATCTAAAACCTAATACCCAAATTTCAGTTCAGCGCCACTTTCTTTTCTCCTCCCCCGCGAACCTGAACGGCAAATCACTCTGCTCTCATTCATTCAGCGCTATTGTACTTTTCTTTTCTCCCTTCCCAACGAATCTGAACAGGAAATACTTGAGGCCTTGTTTCACTATGATTCTTTTCTTTGCTTCGCTCCTCTCCTCCTCCGGTAGTGTAGCCACTGTCTGCTTCTCCATTCAGGTATTGATTTATTCTTGTTCTTTAAAAATAGATATATAAATTAGCTTCAAATCGTAATCTTCGTCATCAATCATAGGTATAAAGTTTGAATTTTTCTTAGGCTTTTGAATTTGTGTGAAATCTTTCTGTTTTGGCTTAAGGGAGTTTTTGGCAACTTGCTATACATACTCTGTTTGTAGTTTAGATTTTTTTATAGGGAAGTTGATAGCTTTATATGCCCTTTTAGTCTGGTAGCTTGCCTTAGTTTGAAGGGGTCACCCATTTAACTTAGTTATTTATATTATATTTGTAAATTCTTATGGCGGAATTACATTGCACAATAGAAGATTATGTAAAATGCATCACATTGACCTCACAACCTGATATGCAAACATAAATTCCAATTAACTAATTTACAAGAATCAGCCATGTATATTACTGAAACCACATATACCCCAAGTGATGGCATCATATAGATTGATTTATAATGTCATTTTCAATAATAAAAGCACTCATCATTATCACTCTAAATTCATGACCAACCTGATATGAAAAACACTTTGACAATAGTTTCTTTCACAGCTGCAACCAAAATAATTATTTTTTTTCTACATCTTGATTTTTTTTAATGATGATATCCTCCAGTAATTTAATGCATCTATCAAGACTAATGCATTTTTTACATTGATAGGGAATATCTAGAGGACCCATTTTTAAGTACTACAATGTATAATTTAAATTTGAATACTCAAGTGTATCTCCACAATGATTAGTTAGTAGTAATTCATAAATTACATGCGCAAGAAAAACTAGTGTCTAATTAGCTCAACAAGTAATGCCCCTCAATACACTGTTAATTGCATTGTAAATTTTTAATGTCTTCAATTAATCCATGTATTATAGTAATAAGTGAATCTGCCAAGAAATGGAGAGCACAGATGACTTATAATATTTTTTTTACAAAAATATTTTTATATGAAATGACACAAAAAAAATTAAAAAATTCCAATGCTCTTCCACCACACCATGCCTAATAATAGGAAATATTTCTTCCAGCACAAAAATTATAGCTGGGATATTACATTCCTAAAATAACAGGAAGAATTCTTCCAGCACAAACAGAACAAATCATACAAGTTACCAACCAAATTCTAAACAAAACACATAGGAAGAATTCTGACAGCACAGCCTTTACAAAACAAAACACATAAATTACCAGCAAAGATATTGAATCAAATTGCTAAAGTATATTATCTATGAAGGTTTAAACCTAAACAAAAATTTGAGACAATACTATTCCGATAAGGAAAGCAGATGCTTTTACAGACAAAATTTGAGACAATACTATTCCGATGAGACAATAATATTATCAATTGCTTTTACATTGGATAGAGCTATGCTGTTGGCTCCCACTAATTGCTTGAATGAAAGGGGGTCCCACAATTATTTCTTTTCATTAAGTGTAATGATTGTAGGAAGTGATAATCCTTAAAAGAAAAAAGAAAACAAAAGGGGATGCATGTGCTGTGAAGGCTATTTCTCTGGCACTTTACCATCTATAGTTATCAATGAGTTGAATATAAATAGTATCTGAAGGTAAAGTTGAATATAAATAGACACCAGAAATAAATTAAATTGCGTGCTTTTGAAATATGGAAATTGGACACAATGAAGTTCTTCATGTAATGGAAATTTTATTATTTTTTTTATTAGACACTTTATCTTTTCACATTTATTGTTTTTGTATTCTTTTTTTCATCTATGAAATGCTGTTGAATCTTTTTCTGAAATAGGAATGGATAAAAGTTGGTTAGATATTAAAGACAGAGGAAACCTAGTATACATTAGAGGAGTAGACAATTTTCTACAATGGGCATTTACTTAACATGGTGTGACAAACAAAATACGTTGTCCTTGTAAGAAATGTAGGAATGTTTCATTCAAGGTGAAAACAGATGTTCAGACTTATTGATTAAGGGTTTTTGGGATAGTTACAAGGTGTGGGACTTACATGGAGAAATTAATAGATTTCAAAGTGGCTGTGAGACTTCAAGAACAGTAGTAGAAAACGATACTTATGAGGATGAGAATCTTGTAAGGATGGTATGCGATGCATATGGAGTTCCTTGTATGGATGATATGAACATTGGATTAAATGAGGGTGATGAGCCTAATACCCATGCGAAGAGGTTCTTTGACTTGTTAAATGATGCAGAGAAAGATCTTTATCCAGGTTGCAACAAGATATCAAAATTGTCTTTCATTGTAAAGTTGCTTCAATTGAAGTGCCTTAACCATTGGACTAATAAATCCATGGATCTACTATTAGACCTATTGAAATTTGTTCTCCCAGATGGAGCTTTAGTGCCAAACTCATTTTATGAAGCTAAGAAGATAATTCGTGATTTAGGTTTAGATTATAAAAAAATTGATGCTTGTGGGAATGATTGCATATTGTATTGGGGAGAGCATGCAAATGCAAAATCATGTCCTAGGTGCAAGATGCCTAGATGGAAGTTAAACAAACAAAAAGGGAAAAAGGTTCCACAAGAAGTTTTGAGGCATTTTCCAATAACACCTAGGCTACAAAGGCTTTATATGGCAAGAGACACGGCTAAAAAAATGAGGTGGCATAAAGAGAAGCACACCAATGATGATGTACTGAGACATCCAGTTGATTCGCTTGCTTGGAAACACTTTGACCAAAAATACACTACCTTCTCTGCTGATCCAAGAAGTGTTCGCTTAGGCTTGGCTAGTGACATATTTCAACCTTTTGGGAATATGAGTGCTAATCATAGTATTTGGCCTGTTGTTTTGGTACCATATAATTTGCCACCTTGGCTTTGCATGAAAAGCCCATACTTTATGATGACACTTCTTATTCCTGGTCCAAAGTGTCCAAGTGATGAGATAGATGTTTACTTACAACCAATGATTGAAGAGTTGAAACAACTGTGGGAAGTAGGGGTGCAAACATATGATGCACACTCTCAATCAAATTTTATCATGCATGCAGCAGTGTTGTGGACAATAAATGACTTCCCCGTGTATGGAAACCTTTCAGGGTGGTCAACCAAAGGCAAGCTCGCATGCCCGTGTTGCCATAAAGACACACATTGCATTTCATTAAGGAACAAATTATCTTACATGGGTCATAAGCGTTTTCTTCCACAAAATCACCCATGGCGTAAAGATAAGGCCTCATTTGATGGGAAAGAATAACACAGGGCTCCACCAATTCCATTAACTGGAGATGAATCACTTATGAAACTAGAACAATTGGGTAATGTGTCATTTGGAAAAACTCAAAAACGAAAGCGTCATATAGACACGAAGGCTTACAACTGGAGGAAAAAAACATTTTTTTTCAATTGCCTTATTGGAAACATTTGTTGATACGACATAATCTTGATGTGATGCATATAGAAAGAAATGTTTCTGATAATATTGTGTCAACAGTAATGGATTTGGTTGGAAAGACAAAGGACACGTTGAAAAGTAGATATGATTTGATGGACTTGGGAATTAGGAGAAATATGCACCCAGTTAAAGTTGGTAATAATATTTCTAAGCCTCATGCTCCTTACACTTTGTCCCCTGAAAAGAAACAATCTCTTTGTGAATTCTTAGCTAACTTAAAGGTACCTGACGCTTTTTCATCTAATATTTCAAGATGTGTCAACATTCAAGAGAGAAAAGTATTTGGGTTGAAGTGCCATGATCACCATGTGCTATTGCAAGAAATATTTCCAATTGCAATCCGTGGGCTATTACGTCCTCAAGTGTGTGAACCAATTATAGAATTGGGAAGATTTTTTAAGAATCTTTGTTCAAAGAGTTTGACATATGAGCAAATTGATAAACTTCAAAGTGAAATAGTATTCACATTATGCAAGTTGGAGACTATCTTCCCGCTCGCCTTCTTTGATGTTATGGTTCACTTGCCAATACACTTGGTGGGAGAGGCAAAAGTTGGTGGACCAGTTCAATATCGTTGGATGTACCCAATAGAAAGGTAAGATGCTAAGAAATTTTTGTAATTATATTTATAATCATTAAAAAACATTCAAATCTAAACAATTTTTTTGATGAAGGTATTTACGATCACTCAAATCTTATGTTCGCAATAAGGCTAGACCTGAAGGATCAATTGCAGAAGGATATTTGACAGATGAAAGTCTTACTTTTTGCTCACGCTATTTGAAAGACTTTCCTACAAAGTTTAATGTTCCACATAGGAATGATGAAACCAGTGCTGATATCAACTGTGAGTTTTTAATATTCAAGAAATGTGGTGAACCAAGGGGACATTATGAGTCAATCAATCTTTCCCATGAAGAGTATTGTCAAGCAAGGATGTATGTGCTCCAAAACTGTGAAGAAGTTTGGCCATTTATAGAGTACGTCAACCTTACCTTAAGAGATATTGTATTTGTTATAATTTATATTGTTCTCACATGTGTGAAAAACATTTAGGGAACACAGGATTGAACTTGAAGTACAACGATCACAAAGCCAATGCAAGGCGTTTCCTGATTGGTTTCGTTCACGAGTAAGTTATAATATTTTAAATGTTAGTATTTGTGTAAATTATGATAATATTGCATATTAAAGAAATGATTCTTGTTTGCATAGGTGGGAGTATTGTCAAAACAAGGCTATGTAAGCCCTGAGCTCATAAGTTTATCAATTGGTCCATTGAAAGTCGTCAGTCGTTACTCTATGTTTATAGGAAATGGATTTCGCTTCCATACTAAAGATCGGGCAATAGGAAAAAAGAATCAAAATGATGGAGTCATGGTCAAGGGTGATGACACCAATGTTGATAAAGAATATTATGGCGTGTTATACCATATTTATGAATTGTCTTACATTGGGAATAGAAAAATATACTTGTTTAAATGTCATTGGTGGGATGTAGCTCACTATGGTAAAGGATATAAGGTTGATAAGTATGGGTTCACAAGTATTAACACTCAATGTTCATTACAAACTAATGAACCATTCATTCTAGCATCTCAAGCAGAGCAAATTTTTTATGTGGATGATCTTATTCACCCTGGTTGGCTTGTTGTTGTCAGAACGAATCCACGCGACTTGTTCAATATGCCAATTGACAAAGATAATGATGTTAGTGGGGTAGATGCTACTATGGTTGATGAAGAGGCTTATCAACAATTGGTGGTTGACTTAAATATTGATAATCCAACTCATGCAGAACATGATATTATCATTAACTTGTATGGAGAAGATGTACTACACCAGACCTTTGTTCAAGGAGGAGAACCATCACAAAGAAGTAACCGTGATATCATGGATATTGGATTTATCGATGACAATGAAACTCATTCATTGGCTCACGAAGATAGTAATGAAGAGGATGTGCTTGATGACTATGATAGTGATACCGAAATGGAAAGTGATATAGAAAATGAAGTACAAGAGAATGAATCAGAAGATACTGATATAAGTCATAGTATCTCAGAAGAATCAATTGAATGAAAGTATTGTTTCTTTATGGCAACTATTACTAATTTGTACATTGAGTATTTATAAATTAAATTCCCTTTATCATTTAAATTTACTTTTAGACTTTTTTCACTTGCAAAAAATGTAATTAAATTTTGTACATTTTTGTAGAATATGTCAGGATTAAAGAAAGGTCGAGGTGGAAAAAATCATTCCTTTAGACTGCGTGGTGACACAAGTAGTGGAGGTACTTCCTCTACACCTCAGTCAAGACGTGTAATTTCACCTCGATCACTACAATTACAACTCGAGGAAATGCCTGCCAACTCTCCCCCTACTCAAGCTAGTAGTGCAGGTAATTTGCTTCAATTTTATATAATACAAATAAAGACTCCACATCACATGTACCTTTTAATTGTTTTTATTCTTTCACATGAATTATAGGCTCTTCTCATACTATCAAAAAGGGTAGAGGAGTGTACAAATACTTTAAAGTGGACTTGAGGACCAGATTGGGCGCAAAGATACCAGTGAAACTTTCAGACTCCCTGACAAGAGCAGTAGGTGCAGAAGCGAGAAACCTTGTTAATTATTGTGGTTATGTTGTTAGGACCACAATTTCTTTCCGTTATGGTGCTGAATGGAAGAATATTTATGAACAATATAAAGATGAGATGATTTTGAAAGTAAAGGTATACTCTTCCTATATATATATATATATATCTTTATTTATTTATGTTTTCATAACAAATATTTATGTTTATGTGTTTTAGGACAAATTTGAACCTTCTGATGCAATCAATGAAGAGAAGTTCAATAAAACTATAACAATGAACTTGAAAAATGCGTTTAGAAATTGGAAGACCAACTTTCATAAACACTATAACAAATATGCTTCTAATGAGGATAGGCTGGCTAATCCTCCTGAAAATCTTAGTTCTGAAGATTGGGAGTTGTTACTAACATACTTTCAGACTGACGCATTCAAGGTACCTTTTTTATCTTTTTAAATGGATCATATATTTTTTGTAGTCACTAATTCCTTGTTACTAACTTTTTTGTAGAAAAAAAGTAAAAGAAACAAGAACAACCGAGAAAAACAAGTAACAAAGCATACTTGTGGTCCTCGATCATTTGAGGAGATTAACTTCGCTACAGTAAGTTCAATCTCTCTTTACTTTTATTTATGTTTTGAATCATTTTTTTAATTTAAATTGTACATCTGTCATCTTTGTATATTATGCTTTATAGAGAGACCCTACTACTGGACAACCTGCACCCCCTGACCAGTTTTGGAAGATCACACACACTAGGAAGACAGTAGATGGACAGTTAGTGTGGGCAGATCCACAATCTGAGCAAATACACATATGCATTGTCTTTTTCTTTGCTATACTAAGTTCAACAATTTTTTATCTCATTGGTTTCATACCTTAATTGTAGGCTGACTTGCAAGAACTTCTCCAACAATAATAACAAGAGGTAGAGAGTGATGCTCGAATGACCTCTGATGAAATATTGACAGCTGTTCTTGGTGAGAGATCAGGGTATGTCAGAGGAAAAGGGTATGGAGCAGAGCCTTTGAGGAAGAGATATCGCTCTCAATCCAATGATAATTCAGCTATGGAGAATGTGCGTACCCAATTGCATAAGGAATTTGATATAAAATTTCAGGAGGAGCGTGCAAAGATGGAAGCAAATATTGCAGAAGAACGTGTAAAGATGGAAGCAAATCTTGCAGAAGAACATGCAAAGATGGAAGCAGAGCGTATACAATTTCAGCACAAGATGGAACAAATAGAGCAAAGAATACATGCTCAACTAGCTGTCTTAATGCAACAAGGGCAATTAGCAGCTCCAACTTCATCTACTCCTAGTCTTCCTGGCCCATAAGCTAGTCATTCTCCATAGTTTTCATGTTTCATCTTTTTAATGGGAAATCTTGAGACTTTGTACAAGAAATTTAAATACTTGATCTTAGTTTAAAAACATTGTGAGAATTAGATGTTAGTTTTAAAGAATTGTGTTAATATCATTGCTAGTTTAAAATTACTTTTGATCTTTACTAGATTACAGGTTTTAATTTTATCAATTTACATTAAAAATTGAAAAAATATTGTAACTTTTGGTGGCGACAAATGTTGCCGCTAATACATGCTTCTGTGGCGACAATATTTTGTCACCGCTAATACAAGTTTCTATGGCGACAAAATTGTCACCGCTGATGAGAGTTTCTGCGGCGACAAAATTTTCACCACTCATGAGAGTTTCTGCGGCGACAATATTTTATCGCTATTGATACAAGTTTCTGTGGCGACAAAATTGTCGCCGCTGATGAGAGTTTCTGCGGAAACAAATGTCGCCGCCTATACCCTACTTTCAGTGGCGACATTTGTTTTGGTACCTTCTGTTGTACTTTTAGTGGCGACAAAATGTCGCCGCCAAAAGTATCAGCGACAGTCGTTTCAGCGGTGACATATTGTCGCCGCCAAAAACCCTTCAGCGGCGACTTTTACACTTTCAGCGGTGACTTTTGTCGCCAATAAAAGTTGATTTTTTTTGTAGTGCATTCTCTTGATGACTTCAAGTAACCTCAAGTTAGACTTAATTGGAGGTACCGACTCAAATCATCAACTCGAGTTAGCAACCTTATGGAACTTCTCTATAAAAATGTATTTTGACTTGTAATATCTAAAGAAAACAAGTTTTACAATGCAGGAAGCAATGAATTAATCAAAATAGACATCTCATCAAACAAGTTCTTTTTTTGTCATAAGCATTAAACGAACTCTCAATATTCAAATGATGTCTCTGATGGCCAGATTAATGAGAGTAACAGATAGACGAGCATCATCTAGCTATAAATACAAGTGCATTCAAGACGCAGCAACAACCTTGAAAGATAATAAGTGCTTTAGCTCTGCCATAGTAGAGAATCACATTCAAAGCTCATTTTTGGTGAGAGTTTTATTACTTTAGAGAGATATATCTCAGGATAGTGGGATCTTGGGAGGAAGTTGTTACCTTATAAATTGTAAGGAGAGCGTATACAAATTGAGATACCAAGAGTCCATTGAATCTTATGGAAGATATTGGAACTCTTATAGGTGTTATGGGGACTCAATGTAGTCATGTGGTTAAGACTGAACTAATATAAATAGCTTGTGCACTTTCCACTTTCTCATAACTCACGAGTGATATCCCTAACTCTTGTAAGAATATTGGGCATACCAGGAATGTGACCACTTATCTCTAATAGCCATGCTAATAGAATCATAGTTATGGAAGCGATTATGATGCATAACAAATCCACCACAAACAGGAAGAAGAAGAGAAAGTTAGAGGGAAAAAGGAACAAGTGTGTTTGAATATATCTTTGTTCAAGTGATTCACAACTAAACTTTTTACGTCTGTTTATAGTGTTCCACGTATCCCTTTCCCTACTAACGTATCATTTCCTCAGACAAACAACATATCCTTTCTATAGAGAGGCATAATGTATTGGTAAAACAATATCAGTCATAGTCATATTTTATTGGTTAAATAATATGACTTATAGTAATTGAAAAATATTACATATATCTACCCAAGCTTTTATGTTATTTATACTTTAGCTCAAATATTGTGGCCTTAGGCCTCATCCACCAAGGTTTGATCTGGCTATTTTCCAACATCTCCCACCACACATGTTGATTAGATACGTCTCTTTTTCTTCTTGCATATTAGGTGTTTTGTCTTGACCACATAGGCATGACTTCTACATATAGATGTATATACTAGAAATTTCCTTTATGGAGGCCAGCATGAAACAACCTTATTTGTTTAGCTCTATTTTAATATTGTGCATCGGATATCCTATATTCACTTGTATCATTACAAAAAAACACTGTCAATTCATTTAGTTAATTTGTAGAGATTGAATGAAATTGCTACAAAAATCAGGATTTGTAGCGGTTTATCCAGAAACTACTACAAATTTGCAACAATATGTCTCGTGTCAAGTGGCATGATGGTCAGCGAACGACATTTGTAGTGGTTTTCACAAACAAACCGCTACAAAATGTGGTGCTAGCTTAACACCAAATTTATAGCGGTTTCGTTATATGAAATGCCATAAATGTGCCGCCAGCTTGGCGCCTAGTTGGCATAATAAGGCGTCAAGCTGGCACCACATTTGTGGCGGCTCATGTAACCAAACTGATATAAGGCGCCAACCTAGCGCTACATTTGTGATGGTTGCTTTGTAGTGGTTTATATATCAAGAATTGCTACAGAATGCAAAGAGCTACATATTTGTAGCGGTTCTGATATATAACTGCTACGAAATGTAGAGGGTTTGCACATTTGTAGTAGTTTCATAAAACTGTTACAAACTTTCACATTGCATGAGGTATGGTTTCGTGATTTATAGTGGTTGATGTAGTGGATTTTTGTAAAATGCTACAAATATCAACGCTATAAAAGTGCCGTCACTTCTCATTTTACCATTTTTGGCAAATGTGTTCCTCGTGCTCCCTCTGAAAGGTTTTACTTCAGATCTAAGGTTTGCTCAAGCATTTACAAATTTAGGCACTTGAGGTTAACAAAGTTAACTCTTTTATTTTGTTTTCTCCCTATTATTCTAATTTTGTTATAAATATTGATAATTTTTTAATTATTTAATAATAATTGCAATTATTATGACTTCCAAGCAAGATAAGGGTATAGGGTGTCACATGTCAAACCCCTTAACATTTTGATATTTGCAGAGTAATAAGCGCAAAGTTTCGTAAGGAACACATAAACAACGAAAACATATTGATATTAAGTGCTAGTTTACATTATAAGAGAATCCCCGCAGGATTTGATAAATATATACAAATGTATAAAGTATTCCAAAAATAGCAAAGATTACATGCAAAAATAACTCTAGTAGCAACAGAGTGCTCCAAGACCCTAATCACTGGAAGCCACCGTCTTGCCTTTCGATCCGCCTGCTCTAACTGTAAAGTTTTTATTTTGAAAAAGAATGAGATTTGAGAGAATCTCAGTAGCAACATGCTTTTAAACATATAGAATGAAAAAATAAATATGCTATGTCTTGTAATGTCATGTAAGATGATAGAAACTATGTGCACTTGCTTAAGGCCAAACTACATGTTTGCACCTTAGTCTACTCGGTGCCCCTGTTGGGTCCCTGACTACAACTTGGAAAATTTGTGTGTCCAAGAAACTAGCTCATGTTACAGAGAATGATATATTCAAACATACAATTATCACATAGTATATGTAAGAAGAGGTTACTACCTGATTTTTTTTCCAAAATTTCTTGTTTGTCCTACACTTGGATTCCGGCTCGGGCTATGTCCAATTCCTATAAAAATTAAGGTTACAACTAACTGGTTATTACTTATAGCATTACTACTTTTAAATTAGATACTGCTGGTTATTTAATGAAGTTATAATAGTTTCTGAACAATACAATTCTGTATAGTGCAGTTTCACTGTTTTCCAGAAACTGACAGATTTTTCAGTCAACTTTGGAAATTCATAATTAATTCTACTAAAATCTAATTTGACTGATTCTAAAGCCTAAATGAATATATTTAAATATAAATTTATGTAAAAATACTTAGGTTTGACAATTGGATTCATGTCATTCCCATAAATTTTCCAAATACTTATGTTCTAGATTACATTTCAGAAACAGGGCACAATCTTTGAAAATCCATCTCTCTCAATGTAATTGTCCAAAAATTACAAAATACCTATCAGATTAAAGCTATATGTCTCTTATTTAAGCCTGACAAGTTTTAGAATTTTTGGATAATTTTTAACCCACAAAATATATTGCACAATGTCATTGACTCGTAGGAGACAAATCAAACAGTGTGCTCACTCAACTTCATAAATTCCCAAATTTGTATACCAACATCAAAAAATTATGAACATATGCATGCCTACACAATTTTTCCTTATAAATCCAATGAAACCATTAAAATTATAAAATTTCCACTCCTTTCCCCTGTTCTTCCTCTGACCAATAATGGTGTTCTTAGAAGGAAAGTTGTGTTTTCTTGATTTCTCTTACTTAATCACTTCCTTATCACTTCTAATCACATGATTAACTACTTAAACACTAAATGAAATTGTTTAGAGGAAATTTTGGGAGCATTTCCCCTAGGGTTTGTTTCAGCCCAAATTTACAAATCAAGAGAAATCCAAGGCAAATTGCAAAACAACAATCACAACAACATTGTATAAGACAAGATGATCAAGTTTTGGTGATTACCTCTTGATTCCAACTCTTTCTCTCACTAAGAAGTCTTCTGCCTCTCTCTCTACACTCTTTATTTGTGTTGAAATACATGGATTTAATGGAGGAGAAAAGGTTAGAAGAAGTTTCAAGGTGATTAGAAAGCATAAACACCAAGTTTTCATGCTCTTACCTTTGATTCTTGCACTTGTAACCTTAGACCTTCCTCTTTTGATCTTAAAGTATTTGAATCTCTCTCTCTCTCTCTAGTTTCAGATACTGGCCGAAATGGGAAATGAAGAGAAAGAGAAAGTGATGACTTTTGTTTTATCACATAATATGAATTTAATGGTGATTATTCTAGTCTTGAATTTCCTTGACCACAATTTTACTTCTTTTAATATACACCACATAAATCCATTTCCTTTATTTCCCCCTTCATTTGACCATCCATATGTATTAGAGAAAAGGGAATATTGGTTTGTTTTGGAATCTCCATAATTACTTCTTAAAATATTACAACTTGCTTTACATAGGTGCTAGCTTGTGATTGGTTCTTTTTCTCTCTTCTTGCATTAATATAATCTTATATATATTTATCTTCCAATTCCCCTTTATTGACCGAAATGCAATGAAGAAAAAGAGGATATTTAAATGCTTTATTACTCCTCCCAAGCAATTAATTGAAATCATTTTGCCTTTTTGCTTTAACATATGCTTTTTTGTGATTGGTCAAGAATTTTCTTCTTGAATCAATATTAGTCAATAAGTATATGTATTCCCCTTTATTTCCTTTGCCTTGACCAAAATGACTAGGAAAAAAGGGAATAAAATTTGTTCCTTGAATTCTTCACAAATTCCCTCTTCCAACATTTAATTAATGTCATAGTGCTTTTTGACTTGTTTTTCCAACTTTGATTTTTCCTTGGTAATAATACCTTAAAATAGAATTATTAATTACCAAATAGCCATTTTCCCTTTTTATTTTTCCCTCTTGACCAAAATTAATAAGAAAAATAAGGGAAAAATTATTGCTTCTTGTTTTATGGCAAATTATCATTTTGTTATTACATTTTATGATTTATTACAATAAATCATTTCTTACTCCTTTCCTCTTGGTTTGGCCGAATTTAAAAACCCATATTAGGTCATCTATCCTTTAACCTTATTCATAAATATCAGAGTATTACTCTACTCTTATCCTAATCTATCTTTGGTTAACTCTGGGCTTTTAACATACAATTGCCCATCCCTGATTCAATTATCGTACATGGTTTCGTTATGTATGTATGACATACTATTGCTACCCTGTGCTACATATGTTCATACTACTACTATACTACTATGACAGGTACTATCTTCACTAGGTTCATATCTATGTTTATGTATATACATATATATACAAAACATGTAGCCACATGAGGTTATCAAAATATCCTAAGTTTTACCAAAATTATTATACAGATCACTAAAACTTAAACCAAATATTATCATAACTCCTTTAGCTCCAACCTTCTTCATACTTCACAATGATAATGCTCTTGCCCCTATAAGTACTTGCTCTTGCTATATGTGAAAGAGGTGAGATTCAGGGGAATCTCAGTAGCAAAATGTTATCTCATATATAATATGCAATGGTAATTAACTATGCATACATGACAAATAAACATACAATAAACCAAGCACAAACTATATAAGAGTAAGTTTTACTACCTTTTGCTTCTTCCCAAGTTACCTTCTTTTGCTTGAACTTTCTTTAGTTTTTTGCTTCCTTCTTTACTTGATAGCAAAAGTCAGATCCTATTAAACATTGTATCCATGTAAGGGGCAGAGTAATACACAAATTTTGGGATACTTAATTTGCATAATTAATCTCTCCACATGACCCCAAACTCTAACTCTTTCAATTAACTCTTTAACTTTGCTATAAATATTCATTTCAAATCCCAATTGGTCTAAACTTGTGCTTACGTCTATTGGGAAACCATCTTTAAGACATATTATATGTCTTTTCCCCTGTGATTAAAGTGCTAACTTTAATTAAATTGACCACTCAAACTTGTCCTATAATATCAAATTATCCCCTAAACACATTTTCTTCAAAACTAGAAAATTCCAGACTTATCACAATCTACCACTAATCTATAGGCAACTTTAAGAAATCATATCTTAGGCTAGAAAACTCTAAATGAGGTGGTTCAAGTTTCTATATGAAGCTCTTGAAATACTTTGTATAAGAAAATTTGTAGCCAATGTCAATTTATGGTTTTAAGTTCCCAAAATCTATGACCAATCTGACTTCCTATTAAGAAACTCAAAATGTTTCCAGATTTTATATCCAAATTTTAAGAATTTATAACTTATAATTTACAAATCCAATTCCTAATTTCTAATACTTGATTGAAAGCCATGAATGTATAATTTAAGGAAAAAAAATCACACGGCTAAATTACCAAGTTAATCTCATGAAATTTATCTATTTTCCCACTGTCAGAATCCTGAAACCTAATGTTTCCTATTTTTTAACCAACATCTGAAAATCATAACTTTTTCTCCAGATACCTAATTGACACGTTCTATGATGCATTTTAAAGCTTTGGATGTGTAATATTTCCAACAATGGGCATGTTTTGTCCAATCAAAACAGTGCTTGAAACTGACTGACTCCCAGAAACTTACAGACTTGACAGTTTGACTTAAACTCCCCAGAACTCCACCATTTTCTTTCCAAATTAAGTTCTCCTTGATTCTAACATCTAAAACACATCTTATACTCTAAAATTTTCAAAAGAAACCAAAGAAATTCCACTCAAAATTTCAATTTGAGCTTTTGTAAAATCATGTATGTGCAGACTCTGTTTTTGGTTGTAAGAACAAGAAGAAAAATGGACATGCAAGCCCAACTCACAGCTAATCTCAAGAATTTTGACCCTACAACCTCAAAAATTCATGCCCTATTTTGTTAACCACTTTACAGAACCAAAAGACCCTAAAAACTCACTCAAAATTGACATGCAAAAGCTTCTCTCATACTTCTTTAGTGACATAATTGTTTTTCTAGTAACACCCAATTTCAGCACGTTTTTGACCCAAATAAAATCACAAATCAACCCAAATGAAGTTGGACAAGGGTGTAGTATACTCACCTAAGTAATAATCCGTGATTGCATGTAAGCTCCAACCTCTTCTCCGGTAACTTTCCGGCCTCTTTCTCTCGGTCTCCTTTTCTCTCTCTTTCTTTTATGTTTTTCTTTCTCTTGTTGTAGATTGCAAATGAGGTGAGAGAGAGAGAGAGAGGCTGGTGAATGGTTTAAAAAGGATGTGTGTGTGCTTGTGAGAGAGCTGGCTGGAATGTGTGTGTATCTTGGTATATGTGTGTGTTGTGTGAGAGAGAGGTGAGTGAGTTGCTTAGGTGTTTTTATCCCACTGGATGGTCTCACTCACAAGGCTTTAATTATTCTAATTTTTTTAAACTTAAATCTCTTAAATCCCTTATATCTTTTAGCTTCCATAATTTGGGTTAACTTTAGCCCAATTCTGATTTTCGGGTCCGTATAGTAAAATTATTAATTTTCTTCATTTTCCTAAATTGGTATTAGCTTACCTTATAATTTCCATAAATAAATCCTTATTAATTTTTAAGGATTTCCTTCCTTAATTAGCTTCTTTAAGCCTTAAAATAATTTTCCTAAAATTTTTAAGCCAAATTACGACGTCTAACTATTTCTCCTCAAATTTTCTGGAAAATAGGCCTCTAAATTCCAAAATTAACTTTAAAATTATTTGGGCCATTTTGGGGAACTAAGCCTCTTTATAATTTCTTTGACTCCCCATAATAATATTTCATACTATTTCCTTAATATATTTGGGCCCTTAAATAATTTTATAATTATCTTAAGCATTTTCCTCTTGATCTGCTTAAGACATTTGGCTCAACTGGGCTTAATAGTTTACTTAGCTAAGTTTTTATATTCTAAGCTCATAATTTGGTATGTTAAAGGGGAAGGAGGCTGAGCATCCCCCCAGACTTATTCTGTGGGAAAAGTAGTAGTAAAGGGGGCAGTGGTAGGGGTAGTAGAGGGCATCACTAAGGTAGACATGTCCTCATGCTATTGCAGGAGGCGACCCCGCCACAACAGCTTACCCCAGAGTAGCCACAGCAGATGACCACACAGGAGGCGATCCCACTAAAGCTTTCTTGATTAATTGCATTGACGTTGAACCCTTCCTTCAGTAAGAATTGTACACTCATATGTTATTTTATATATTTCCTTATATTTCATGACCACTCTCTTATGATTAATTATAAGAAATTCAGAAGTCACGTGCAATGTCAACACAGGATCCACACACAAACTGTTAGAACTGGCTGACACCCAAGAGGGGGGGTGAATTGGGTGTGTGATAAGAAAGTATGATCTTTTGAAATCTTTTCGCAACTTATCAAATCAAAACATGCGGAAGTATAGAAACATAAGCTAATATGTAAATCATATATGTTGGAAATGTAAAAGCTTAGGGAAGAGAATATGTAAACTGTGATTTATCCTGATTCGGTCCAATCCACGATGACCTACGTCCAGTCCCCAGGCTCCTCCTGAGATTTCCAATCCACTATCTTCTTGTTTAACCGGGCACAAGAAAAGCCTCTACAAATCTCTTACGAAGTTACTCCCCCTTACTCATTGTAAGGTTTACACCCTCTTACGGTAAGTTGAGCAAAGCAATCCCAAAGACCTTTCTCTCCTGCTTACCTGTGCAAGTCTTATGAGCAGCAACGTTCTCTCCTGCTTACACCACTGTAAGTCTTACGAGTAGCAACGTTCTCTACTGCTTACACCTTGTAAGTCTTATGAGCAGAAAGTACTACTAGCAATTCTCTCTACAACTTTCCCGTAAGGTAATCAACCCTCTCAAGGTCCCTCTACCTTGAGATCAATACAGAAATATAGATGGTATGCTTACAGACTCTCCCACAGAGTAGATAAATGCTCACTGAAGTATAATACAAAATGTTCACTCTCAAATGTACATGATATATAAACAGATAAGAATAGAGAGTATATGAGGTGGATGACTTATGATATCAGCATGTTGGCAGTTGGGTTCTCCTTGCTCATATGTTTGGTTACTGTCGTATCATCTCTTCATTTCTTGTTTGAATATATTGGTTTATATAGAAGATGGTTGAGAGCCGTTGGAAGCATTCAAACATTCTCCCGTTGTAAGCTGATCGTGTGCTTAGACAGAAAGTTCAACGGTTATGCCCATTGATCATGGTGCTCTGACAGATGCTTCAGTATTTCCCGTTGTAATCTGTTTGTGCTTCTGACAGATGATTCATACAGTTGCTTTCTGTTTGCACGTTCTTGGTTGTTCATTTTAATTCTGTTGCTGCCCATGATTTGTTGTCAGATAGGTCTTTAAACATTGATCTGTTGATAGCATCTCAACATACCCGTTGGAGTCATACTGCTTGTTCTGACAGATTTCCACTTCAGAAAACTAGCCGTTATCAGTGGACGCTCGGCTTCTCGTGAAGCGGTTTTTCCTCTCTTTATGGTCTCTTCATTGTTCTTTCTGTAACAATACATCAAATATCAATACAATGAAGCGTTAATCATAAATATGTTGGATCATTGGCCAAAGATAGGATTTTCGCTTTCTGGGTTGCATCACTTCGAGTGACGATGCTTGCCGTGAGTCACCTCCAGACTTGAAGTTTTAACCCAAACGCTTGAGCCCCTATTTCACACTTGAAATAAGTATTAAGCAATGTCTAAGAATGATAGCAAGTGAAAACACAAAGATTGCATAATATATGAACCCATTCGGATTTATCGTTGTATTCCATTTTGCTTCATCAACATAAGAACTCAAGTTCCTCATACTAGACTTAAGTGCACAGAGAAACTTTAATATCTCCAGATGGCTTCTATCATAAACTTCCAGAGTGCATTGAAATCCACTGGTGGTGATGAACCAAAAGGACCATATCACATGAATGAAGACTTTGAGTAATTAAGAGATGGAGGTGCATTGGTCTAGCAACACTGATAGAATCAAACGCAGTACTTGAGCTATTGGTTTAATAGACGTTGGTGCATATGGGCTTTCACTGGAGATGCATTGAAGCTTACTGGAGGTGATTTGAGAAGGAGTGAAATTCACTGAAAGTGATTCAGCATCCATTGGAGGTGATATGGGATGTTGGAGTTGCACTGGACTGCTAACACGAAGTGATCTGCAGAAAACTTCATATCACTCAAGTGAATTCCCTATCACTGGAAGTGATATTGAGAACAGTGAAAAATTCCTCCAGTGAATTCTGCGCCACTGGAAGTGATATGCAAAATAAGTCATATCACTCGAGTGGATTCTGGAATCACTCGAGTGATCTTCAATATCACTCGAGTGATTAAAAATCACTCGAGTGATCTGTTGTTCAGATCACTTGAACTCGAAACTTCACTTCCAATTTGACAGTAAACAGGGGTCAAATTACAGATGTCATAACTCTTCGAATATAGCTCCAAAATTTCTGAATTATATATCAATGGAAAGCGCTTGAAGTCTAGTTTCAAATGGCACCAATTTCAGCTCAATTAGATCTTTGGTTTGAGAGTTATAGCCAAAATACAAAACCTGTTTCAGAAAGTGATGCTGACATGAAGGACAAATTCGAACACTGATATCTCCCTCATATGAGCTCCTTTGATATTACTTCTAGTATCAAAATGACGTATTAGGAGTCTAGTTTCATATGCAACTAGTTTGGTCTCAATTGGATTTGTATTTTGAGAGATATGATCAAATAACCAGACCTCGCTCAGCTGGACGAAGAACAGAGTCTGAAAAACTAAACATCACTCAAGTGATTTTCAGAATCACTCGAGTGATTTCTATTTTTTCAGAATCACTCGAGTGATTCTGAAAATCACTCGAGTGATTCTGAAAATCACTCAAGTGATTTGTTAAAAATCACTCTGCTACAGTGCCAAAACAGTGCCAATTGCTACAGTAACCGTATTGCTACAGTACCCACTGCTACAGTCCCATAAAAACTCGAATCTTCATATTTTTCATTAATTCTTGCAAGTTCTTTATTCCTCAATTTCTTTCTTCCATTGCTTGACTAATCTACAATATATGCAACATCAAATAGTTAGTCAATGTATTAAAAAAGTATACTATGCAAGCTTTTTATGCTTAATATTTGACATCATCAAAACTAATCATATCTAACACAAACATCCTCCAAAATTGACAAAAAGATCCACAAAGAATTCTGTTACGAGTATAAATGGTTTATTAAAAAGTGCAAGTGTAGACTATTGTGAACAAGTAATATAGAAGTGAGTAGAGTATCGTTCCTACGAGAATCGATCACTAAGTACCAAAATTGGTAATCTTAATACTATTTAGTAGATCGATTAGTTGGTGATTGAGATTACAAAATAATTAAAAATGATTAAATATGAATGCAATTGATAAGAAAACAAATATGAGAAAAAGCCCTAGAGATCATATTTCACTTAACAAATTCCGGATTCAATTACCTATCTATTCTAGTCCAATTTATTCCACATGATTGATAGTTGAGTTTCCCTAACTTAATTACTAGTCTCTTCCAAGGTTAAACAATTCTATAACTAATTGCTAATCCAATATATCCTTATATGAATTCAAACAATTAATCATGCATTAAGATTTATACAACTCATTAAGACTACACAGCTCATACGAATATATTCTTATTTCATATGCAAGTTATGGTTTTAATTATAGGATCGATACATGTGCATCTCTTTCTAGTCTCAACATACATATTGAAATCATTCAAAAGATGGTCATTCAATTGAAAGCATTAAGAACAATAATCAAAACTCAATCATAAAGGAAAAATTAAAACTAGATTTAATCAGTTAATATTCAATCCGTCATTCGTAAGTTACATCATCACCCTAGAAAAATGAAAATTTAGCTCATGATGAAATTAAAAGCAAAACCAAAATAAATTAAAAACTTCATAAACATTGCATAAAACTTAATTATTAAATTCTAAAACATAGAGATACAACTACAAGATGTATGAAAATGGAAAAATATAGCCTTCCTTATAGGAGGTAAAACCTTTTATGTAGGTGGCAACCTATACCATCCATGAAAGATGTCTACCTAAGCCTTCCAAGAAGGAGGCATGCAAGAAATAATACAATGCATGAAATTGAACTATAAGATTGTGTCTCTCTTTATGTCTTCCACTCCTCTATTTATAGATGAATGGGGTGCAATGATTTCTACTTGTTAGGTATGAATCTTGACCTAGCAACCATGCTTCTTGATTGCAGCCGAATTTTGATAGTCAAAATGGTGCATTCTTACATTTTTGTCATCATGAAAGTTTAGATTTGGATCTTAGCTTGAAAATGCATGTGAGAGATTCTTATTTCAATATTTGCATCTCAAGTAATGGTCAAATTAGTGGGCAAAGATTAGACTTGGACAAATCAATGTTCTCAACTTCTAAGCAAAATTCAAAACTTTTGAAGGTAGAATTAAGTTTTTGCCTCAACATAAAAGTTGTAGTAATGTTTCTTAGCTTTTGATCCATATAAAGAACGTCCCAATCCAAAATCTAGAACTCCAGATATTTCCTAAAAACTAAAATAGGGTTAAAATTTAGTATTTTTCGATAAATTATATTTTATGACAAAATCATTATTTATGTATTAATTACACCCAAATTCATTAAATTAAGCTCAAATATCATTCAAAAATCATCATATAAGGGAAAATAAATATGTAAATATTTTAATTATCAAATTCCCCTACACTTAGCTTTTGGATATCCTTGGACAACAAGGAGTGACTAATAAATTCTTACTGTGCTTCCAGCAAATTCAGAAGTGTAAAGTCATAAGTAACATAACTAAAGAATAAAGAGATCATAGCATTCATGAATCAACAAAAATATAAATTGGTAACTTTATTTGAAAATGAATGAACCAAATTTGAAATTGTGACTCAATCTCTTAATCTCTCAAGTATTGAAGGGTAAGTGTTTTGCTCAAATTCATCTGAAAAAGTTACACTACCATAAACTTGCTAAAAATCTTAATCTCTACTACCTAATTCACATGTATAATTCAAATCAAAATGACTTATTGAGGGTTGTAATGGGGTTAAGGTAAAAGGAAAGTAAAACGTGATATGAAGGGCCACATTTAAGATATTAATAGAGCAATTGAAAAATGGGCCAACTTATAAATAAATTTATCTCATCATAACAACCCACATTTTAATTAGAATACTCAATATCTTTTTTTTGCATACTTCTGCAACTCTAAAGTTGATGATATATACCACCCCACACTTGTTAAAAGCCAATTTTACAAAAATTTCAAATGCTCTGTTAATCTTCTGAATTAGGTAAAAGCACTTGATATATCATTAAAACATATGTTAATGGGTTGAGAACAAAGAAACAATCAATTATGCTCAAAGGGAACGATGTAATTGCAAGGTTGGCTATTTCGCTATGACTAAAGAAAGAAAATGAATGCCTTTATCATTTTTGAATGTGCATGTGAAATGTAATCTCAACCAGATTTAAAGCAAGTTATAGAGTGACAACTTAATGGGTGAATATCACACACAAGAAAGATAATCATTATTGATCAAATAAGCTCAAAAGCTCATAGTCAGGGGTTTTTAAACTCTGCTCCTTCAATCTCAAAATTCATCACCAATCCTAATAATCAGTTGTTCAATCATGCTATGAAATCTCTAAATTCAATTGATCCATGCTTAAAACTTATATACTTCTTAAAATCATTGAAAAGCACCTAAACGAGATTTTTTTTAAAAAATGAAACAAAAACATGCAACTAATAAGACGTGTCTCAAGAGTTACGAATAACTTTTTACTCTACCATCTTTGCACACCCCATGCATCTAATGGTTTTACTAACTAACTATCTAATAGAGAAATTATATTTTTTGTTCCTCCTCCCCCAACCTAAATCAGGCATTGTCCTTAATTTCTTACGTCACACCCACCTAATATTGGTATTAACCAGAGTAGCATTACATAGTTTAGCGGGCACATAGGAATAACATAAATATACTAAAAATATTGATACAATATGCTTGATTATATTACAAGAATTCTCCACAGAGATGTACATAATGTTTACAGACCTTAAAATAATAAAAAGGCCTTCAGATAACCAATAATCTTGATTTATCTTGTCTAGAACCTGCAGTTGCTGGTAATTATAGTTTTTCCCTTTTGAGCTGCTACCTGCTGCTGGAAACTTTATACATTTATGGAAAGGGTGAGATTCAAACGAATCTCAATAGTAACAAGCTATCAGTCATATAAAATGTGATAAATAAATATACTATGCACCATATAATGTAAAATGAAAATACAAACTGTACTGTGTGTGTGCACACTTTTCAGAGCCAAATGACCATTTGGATCCCCTACTTATCTATGTATCTCAGCTGGATCTCGGATCATAGTTAGGTATTATGCTCCAGGAACTATTGTCATATCACAGAAGATGGTATACATAAAACATATAATCATTTACATAGTGTATGATAGATAGAGTTACTACTTGGAATGTGCCCTTTCCTTTCCTATCTATTGGTATGATATTGTCTATCCGGCTTGGGCTACTGATACATCCTAAAATTCTAAATTTAGGATAAATGAGTTATTACTCATTCATAATTCATTCTAAACTCATTATGGTGGTTATCTTAGATTAAAAATGCTAAATGACCAAAAAGCCCCTAGGAAACTGGTCTAACTGTACTTTTCCAAAAATTATGACCTGGGCTAATCCTACACAATTTTGTGTGTAGAATCCATTTTGACCCTAGATTTGTTAAAATCATGCCCAAATTATGAAAATACCTTTGGCAGCCACTATGTTAGGTAAAATTGTCATTTCACACCCTAAAACCTTCACACTTCATAATTCACATGTACCATACACAAATTTCCATTCTAAACTCAATGGAATCATCAAAAACACCAAAATCTAGTCCATACACAAGAAAAATAGGTATGGATGAAATCTGGAATAATTTGGGAAAAATGGATTTTCTTGATTTCATTCAACAAAACACCTCCTTTACACTTCTAATTACTTATTTAATCACTTAAACACTTATTGAACATGATTAATGGAAAATTGGGCAGCAACTCCCCTTAGGGTTTTAACATCCCAATTTTACAAAATCAAACCAATACAAGACAAAACTCCATTTACCTTGGTTCCTCTTCTTCTTCCTCAAAACCGTCCAACCCTCTCTTTCTTTCTCTTTGATTTTATTCTTGCTTTATGCATATTTCAAGAAAGAATAGAGATTAGAGAGAGATACTCATGAATTAGGAGGCATAAACAAGTATAAATCACTACAACTCAACTTGATTTGCCTCTTGAACTTGCTTCCTCTATCTTGTTCTTCATGTCTCACAAAAACTCACACTCTCTCTCTCTTGTTATCTAATCTGGCTGAAAATGGCCTCTTGCAGAAAGGATAAGAGGCTTTAATAATATCCTCTTCCTCCTCCTTAAAATAATATATTTTATTGCAAATTAACATGTGTTAATTTGACTTTTTCTTTATCTTTTTAAACTTGGCCTAAAGTGCTTCCAAATGTCACAATTTGTGTCCAAGTAATTATTTTCTCTTTTCCTTCCGTATGTTGGACGAAATATGCTCACTTTAAAGGAGAAAATTGGCTTCTTGAAATATCCATTTCTACCTCCTTTATATATATTATTTAATTGCAATAATCACATGCTACTTTAATTAATGCATCATCTTTTTAAAACGTTGTCAAATTACCACCACAAATCACATTTGATAAACAAATATTCATTTTCCTTCTTGTTCCCACTTTTTGATTGAAATTGCCTTAATTATTGGATAAATAAAGAGCTTCTTGCTTTAATAGCCAAATGACCATTTTTCTTTTACATTTTTGCCAACACCTTTGTAATTTCGCACATTGATTGAAAGTTGACAGAATTTTCATCAAACTTTAAAAATTTATATATTTATTTATAGATGTCCAATTGTTGTGGTTCCAAAAGTTATGTGACCCTTATTAAGTCTTTTTTTGAAGAAAAATATTTTCCTTAGCCAACTAGACGTTCATAATTCCCAAAATATCATTTATTGGACACTTCCATAGAAACTTGCCATTTTTACTTGGCTGACTTCAAAAATACATAACTCTTAGTGTACAGGTTTAAATGACTTATATGACCCATAAAGTTAAATCTTGATAAGTCTACTTTCACTCTAAAAAATTTTATATGCATTGGATATCATTTTCTCTTTTAAAAATATCACACAACTAGATTGTCACGCAGAAAAACACACTGGTAGCAAATCTAAATTTTTACAATTTGTGTTCCAAACATAATCCTGTTGTATGTAACCACTAATTGCCTTGTTTTGTCATTTCCTGTGCTCTTTAATTCAACATTTTATTCCCTTAAATTCCATAAAGTGTAAGGAATCTTGGTGAATAAAATTTAGGTTATTACAAAATTAGTAGGTTTGATTGTGCTATCATTGACCTAGTCATGTCTAAAAGTGTTATATTTCTTCTTTCAGCAACTTGGTTATATCGTGAAGTGCCAGTGATTGTTATCTACCTGATTATCTCTTTTCTTCATAAAGCTCTTTAAATTGATCAAAAAAAATTTGATGACCTTGATCAGTGCGTTGCACTTTAATTTTATTGTCCATTTGATTTTCTAGTTCATTTATTTATCGTCCAAAGCACTTCTAAAGCCTCAGACTTATGTGATATCAAATGAGCATGACAATAAACTACCAAGCTCCGTGTATCATCCTCTCACTCATTGGACCATAAATGTCAGAATAGATCAATTGCAATGGTTGTTCTACTATAGTTACCTTACCAAAAAAGGTTTTCTAGTTGCCTTACCTGCTAGACAATTTTCACACAAGGACATTTACACATTGGATATGGGATGTGGCAAACCTTCTTTAACAAGTTTAATCATTCTATTTTATTAATATGTCATAGTCTAGCATGCTAAATTGTCATATCAACAATTGTATTAGAGGAAGTAATAAAGCAATAATGTATATTATAATAATCAATAATATCCATTACTAAGAATTTTTTTGAAAGAAAAGCTAAGCTATAAAATACATAATTATAAAATATATTTGAAACTTTATCATGAAAGTTTACATCAAATCCATAACCTATAAGATATAAAATAGAAACTAAATTCCGTTGGATATCAGGAGCATGAAGCACTTAATGAAGAATCAAGGTCTTCCTACCATGTAAAGTTAATTTGCATGTTACGATACCTTTAACTTTAATCATTGCATTGTTGCCTATGTAAAGCCACTTACATTTATCTGGCAACTGAAGTTATTCTATATAGGATCTTCAATCCCTAGTCACGTGGTCTATTAAACTGAGTTTAAAATCTAAGAAGAACAGACATTCTCTATTAGAAAAGCAGTGCTTGAAACATAGGAAACATGTGAAACCACATAATTCCCTAATACTTTTTTATGCTTATTTCACTCAATGCAATCCCGTGTGAAATTGTCCATTTTCTGGCAAGTAAAACATTTGACCTTATTTAAGTCATTTTTCTTCTTCTTCCCACCATTTTTTTCTTTCTTCTTGAATTCCTTTTTTCCTTTTATAAATTTGGTCCCATCCTTCTTTCCATTCTTTTGAAATTTCTTCCCACTTTTAAAATCAGGCTTTACATTAGAAGGACTTGCACCCTCTATGTAATAGGCATAGCCGGAGGACTTATATGCCTCAAAGTGCTTATCCTCAAGTTCCAGGTGCTTAGCCATATCATTAAATTTTTTATGCTTTCATTATGGGTTAGATTAAACTTCATATGCTCCCAAGGTATGCCCAGCTTCCTTCAATTCTTTAATCATGTTTTCCATCTCTCTCATGTATTGTTTCATGCAAGTATTTAGCCTAAGTTTATACATATCAAACTTCATAGTTAACCGTCTAAGCTTAGTGGTGGATGTGCCACTAAACCTATCTTTTAATGCTGCCCATATAGCTTGTGCTTTTTCATTGTTCACATATTCGCACATGAGGTGATTTGCCATCATGCTCAGCAATGTAATTCTTGCAATGTTATTTTTCTTTTTCTAGGTCTCATAAGCCTCTTGGTCCCTCCTGTACATGGATGTATACCTAGCAGCAGGTTGTGCTACAACTATTGTTAAGGGCTCAATTGCCTCTTGTTCCTATAAAATATGTTGCACCTTTTGATGCTAGATATCCCAATTGTCATCATTCAAATTTTCCCCTTTATTTAACTTAGTGATGATATTCTTAGTTACCATTTTTGATTCTTTGACAAATCTATTCCACATTTAAATATGTCTCTCTAAGGGAATCAAATTATTGAACATATCATCAATAATATATAGCACAACACTGTATATAATGTCATGTACTTATATTATTCTTAACTAGCACTACTACAAAACATACTTCGAACGTCACTAATTAACTTTCATTTTTAAAAAATAGAAGTTAAAACAGAGGTGGTGGAATTTTTTAAATTTAGGCTTGTCTTTGAGCGACTGTTTTAAAAAAAATCAGTTGTTGAGAGTATATACTGTCAACGACTAGTTTTAAAAAACAATCATTGAAAATTACATACTAATATTCTCATCCCATATTTGTTTCAATCCCAATCGTATCTCCTATTCTAGTCACGCCTCTCCCACTCAGATCCACCTCTGAGCCCTAGTCTAACCTCAAATCACATCATTTAGCCCCTTCTCCGACCCCAGACACGACCTCCGGCCTATTCTCTGACCCCAATCTCGACCTTTACCCTCCTCTCTGCCAGCATTATCACGACCCCTCTCCTCCTCGGCCTCACTCTAATAATCAGGAACATGCTCAATCCATTCTCTAGAGTATGATGTGCGTGGATCTTTAGCACTTCCAATCTTTGAGTAAAATAGCAACATTTGCTTGAGTGTTATTGAGGTTGTAATGACAGCCCAGAAGATAAGTATTTCCTTGAGCTAGAGAGTGTTTGCAAAGCACTTGAGGTTTTTCTCCTTGCTTTTTTATATTTAATTTTGTTTTTTTATCATTTTTGGAATGGGTAAGCACATGAATATCCAAAATAAACTTAAACTATGAATATTAGACTTGAGAAAAGTGAAACTTATGGCTAGTCTTGATGAGCTGTATTTTGTTTCCTGAGGCATAAAATGCATCCTACCTTATTGCTTTAAAATTTCTTGTACAACTTTCTTTGACCCTTATTCCTCATATATGCTTTGATCTGTGTTTCCATATCCATATTTTTACAGCAATTTTCTGTTTTCCCTCTTATGATATAATGATTTATTTTTGTGTTTCATTATAAATGCATATAGCATGGCTAATTTTGTCTTAATCAAGTAGTTTGTTAGCCAAATTTTTATAATGATGATCAAAACTTGAATTAATTTCAATTTACTAATTGGAGGACAACTGTTAATTTGCAGGCTGTTAATTTTAGAAGCATAAATATCAGGTATATAGAATGTGAAGGTAAATGGACAATCATCTTAAAAGACACTGTATTTAACATTTCCTTAATTTAGTCATCAAAATTTTTTCATTTTTGTAGGCATGCAACAATTCCTATGATGCTGTACTGCCCAAGATCTAAGAGGTTTTGGAACGCCTTAGCATAATGCATTTGTCATCTATTTAATACTTTGTTGTTGTCCTCAAGAACTAGTTTAATCTTTGTCCTTCTTTCTCTATATGTGGTAATGGTTGGTGTCTTTCCTGGTGCCTTTCTTTTTAAGATCTTCATTATGTATTCTAGGGTAATTGAAGAGATAGGTGCAAGAGAAGCAGAGCATTTTCTAACACTAATGTCTGTATTATTAGCATTTGTATGAGATAGTGACACAATTGTTGTAAAGCAATCTATTGTCAGTGGCAAATATATCTTCTGCAATGTTTTGGATGAGATAAAGGTGTAGGTACTGTTCGACCCTCTTGTTGCCTTGTGTGCTTCTTATTCATGATGGCTTTCTTTGTCTATGTACTCTTTAGGCTTTGGCTTCTATAAGATTAAGGATAGGGATATCATAAGCTTGTAGAATATATGGGATGGTTCATATGAGCTTTTAGTTATTATATGAAACTGACATTATATATAATCTATAGCTAAGCCTAATGTGTGCAGGTCTTGGACCTAAGTGTTTTCCAAAGACTAATTATGTTGTACCTCCATACTCAGTTTTATATCGTGTAAATCTATTATAAGTGGAAGAACCCCATAGCTAACTGTCGTTTGATGTCTATTTTTGACAAAAATACTTGATTATATTTATGAACTACTAGATGCATATATACTTGCTTAGCAGTGTTATGTTTTGCATATATACATATATATTTTATGGGAATTGGTGGTTTTTCAAATGCTGTGGGAAGAAAATGCGAATAATATGTTTAAAAAATGACTTGCAATGATCGTTTTCTGAAAACAGTCATTGTAAGTCACATAGAACAACTGTTTTCAGAAAACAGTCATTGTATATTTTAGATTAACAACGATTGTTTTCTTAAAACAGTCGTTGTAAGCACTTACAACGACTATTTTGAAACAATCGTATATTTTAAAACTTTCAACGACACTCACATACACATCCCCCTGAAAACAGTCGTCTAAAGGGCATAAAAACGGACGTTAAAAGTATCTTCTATAGTAGTGTAGAAAAATAATAACACTACTAAATTCATGATTAGGAGTATACATTTGTATCTCCTTTCACATAAATATTAGCAACATCACTAAACTCTCTCAAGAATTATATATAAGTACTTTTAGAATTCTAACTTTTAGAAGCATCATCTCTTAAAAGCTTCCACTTATAAAAAACATATAATATCATATTGAATAATCAATCAACATTGGCTAAAACATGCTTTATCATAACATAAATAAGACAATAAGTCTATCTACAATACATATAAACATGTTTGTAACACATTCAATCATAAAAAGAAGGCATTAAAACCAATAAATGATTTTTAGAAGTTTCAAAATGCATTAAAAATGTTAACAACCACACTTATAATGTCATAAATATATCTCAATTGGTCTCTAAAACAAGCATATAGCATATCATATTCAAGAACTCAAATTTAGGGATTTTTAGACTCTTGCAGGTAGCACATAGCAAACATGTGCCGTCTTCCAGCAGCAATTTGGCAACATGCACTGATCCTGGCTTCTCCACATACAGTGCTAATTTAGGCAGTAGTCCACACATGTCAAATGGTGATTCCACATGGCCTCACAAACCATGTGGCTTTTCTATCCTTTTCATGTTTGAAAGTTGTTTAGGCTTGCATGTTACTAGGCTTGACAGATTTTTTGTTGTTGTGGTTAAATAACCTAAATGATGCCATTTTAAATGAATGGAGGAGACACCCCATGTGTGAAACAATGTCATATTGATGGGGGAGGTTATCTTCAACCTCCATCATATTCAGACCTAAAAATTCTCTCCTCTGTATCTCCTTCATGCAACATCTGTTTCTCACGTTATTGGTGTCTTTTTTTTTTTTCGTGTTTTTGTGTCCTATGCAATAAGACTAATTTTAAGGCCTAAATATCTAGTTTTCAAATGAATCAATCTCAAACAACAAAGCTTTCTCGTTTTTCTTTTTCATATATGCCGTACTTCCTCTATATTCCTTTATTCTAGGGTTATCTAGCATACTCTATCACATGTATTTTATGATTTTGATGCACACATACAATAATAAAGCTAATATCCATAACCAAATACAAAATTGATAAAAATGCCTGTGGCTTTCTCTGGGGCTCTACTTGTGTACGAAGGAAAGTGCATTTAGTTGCATGGGACAATGTATGTTAAGAAAAGAGACAAGGCGGACTTGGGTTACGGCACTCACGACTCCAAAATAGAGATTTCATGATCAAATCTGGGTAGAGTCTATTAAAGAACCCTGAGTCTCTTTAGGCACAAGTTGTTCAAAATAAATACCATTGTTGAGATGATCTTTTGCCTAATATTAATGCTAGGCACCCTAGTTCTCGACTGTGGGTGGGTATCCGTGACAACTGGGATAAGGTATTGGAAGGAACAGAGCGAGTAAAGCGGCTCAATGGAGATGAAACAGTTAGATGGAAGTTAGAGAAACATGGTAACTTTTCTCTTAAATTTGCTTATAATATGCTGTAGGGTAATGGTCCTATTGAAACTCAAATATGGAGTAGAGTTTGGAAGCTAGCTTTTCCATAGTGGTGTCGAACTTTTATGTGGTTGACTCTTCACAATAATCTCCTGACCAATTATGAATTGAGGAGGCAGGGCATGTCTGTCTTAGCTGCATGTGTTTGGTGCAAACAAAATTCTGGACTTCATTTTGCACCGCTCTGGGAGGGATCTCTTACTGCTTGTCCAGTAAATAGCATCTGCAATTAAAAATAATATTATAAATATATACTAATATTTCTCAAATTCCGAGCAATGAAGCACTTTATTAATAAATAATTGTCTTTTTGAAGTTGTACATATATGTTAAAAAAAAAGGTAGCCCAACTTTTAACAAAAATGTAACAATATTCTTAAACAATTGTCAGAAAAATAATTAATATTTGATTGAAAACTTAAAGTGGCAATGTAAGGCCCCGCTAAATCCCTTTTAAGTCTAGAGTTCCAATCCCAAAGGAGTAGTCACTTATGTTGGGAGGGGAAGCCACAAACCGCGAACCGGATACCGGATGATGATATAAATAAAATTGTGTCAAGATACATTAATTATTTAAACTATTATACGGACACACACACAATGACTCCTATGATTATTTATTTATGTAATCAACAAAAAAACGCAGCTCATGAAAGCTTTTATGTCCAACAATAATCTTATTTTACTGTCAACATTCGAAGCTACATATACAAGGACTTGGTTTCAGTACTAAACATTGTTCTTAACTCTCTCAACTTATCTGATCTGAGCCATCTAGATCTGATTTTGGATGGTCCATATTTGAGTATTTTTAAAATGATGGTTGTTTAAATAAGAAATTATTTTTTGAAAAAATAGTAGTTAAGAGATTATCTTTATTTTAGATTCTATACCCATTAAAATAATTTTTATTAAAAAAATATGACTTTTAAAAAATCATATTTGAACCATCCAAATCAGGTTTGGTGGGCCATATATGATAAGTTAGGAGAGCTAAGCACAATGCTTAGCTCTGAAACCAAGTCTCATATACAAATGATACATATGTGTGCATACACACACATAGACACACAAATAAGTACATGTTTCATATCAGATCATCAGGTATTTGAAATAGGTGTATACAAAAACAAATAAGTACACGGCCAAATCGCTATGTGTATACAAATAATTAACTTCGCCGGAACCTTGGTAACAGAAGAATTAGAATATTGCCATGGTCTTACTCATACTGCTAAAAGTTAGCTGCAGCATATATTACCTCATGTTTTTAATATAAGATTTAATTTATAGTATATTTTATACTATAAATGAGATCATATATTAAGTAGTATATTTTTATCCTTTAGTTTGGAAGCTTTAATTTGGCCTTCCGTTTGGGTAGTACTTTTAATAGTTGTACTTAAAAAGTTTTTATGTTCTATCTTGTCGGTGGGTGTCTGGGGTTGTTTTTTGTTTACTTACCTTTGTGTAATTTTTTTTTTGGACCTAACTTACTTTTGTGTACTGATCTCTTTTTACGTACTATCTCTGGTTCAAAAAATAAGAGTTTTTAATTTTTTTTTGGAGATATTAAGGAAGCTAATTGAGTTACATTAAATATTTATATTTATTATTTTTCTCTAAAATAATTTTTTTGACTTATAAATTAATATATAATCTAATGATACACAACATATACTATGAATAAGTAATTTATTTATCTTATTCTCTCTCCAAGAAAAATCAACTAACTCTTATACATACTACTGGTGGGAGTATTATATAATTTGTCTACTTTATAAAAAAAATGTGCTCATTCTTTTATGGTTTATTTTAAAAGAACTATATATATATATATATATATATATATATATATATATATATATATATATATATATATTTTACTTTTCTCATAATTACATTCTGCCCACCCATAGGATGATAGGCCGGGCATGAGCGGAACAAACAAGATGGTCCAATGGATGGGCACCGATTGTCCCATGAGGATGTACCACTCCAACCATATGTTGACTTAACGAGGCGGACATTAATTAAGATGAAAAAAATCTACTATTAATTAAGATGGTCTTTTATGAAAAATTACAATAGGTGAAATTATCAATGTTTAAAATTAAGCTAGTTATATTTTGGGCAAAGAAATTAATATAGTTATCATAATATATATATATATATATATATATATATATATATATATATATATATATATTATTTGACTGTTAACGGTTTTATGTATAATCATACAATATTATATATTCCATAAGTTTATTCTATTATTCTATATACAACATTATAATTTATCAATTCTAAAATAGATATGCGTATCCCAGATTAATTACTAGATCATAATGAGAGCCAACGTCTTCGTATAGAAACTTTAAAAGTAAGCATAAAACAAGATGTGTTTTATGGACGACGTCCAGAAAAGACAAGAAAATAAAAGTACCAAGAAGCATGGACGAGAGATTCAAGCCCAAGTAATTAACAAAAAAAGGGGGACAGTAAACTCTTGGTCCCTTAAATTTGTCTTAATTATACATTTGGTCTTTAAAATTTAATCATTTTCAATCGAATTCATAAAGTTTCATAGTCGTATACAATTGATTCTTATGATTTGGAGATGTACGGTGGATTATGAGGAGTGTGAATGGAAGATGCTTGTGAGTAAGTAGTTGATTGATTCTTTAACTGTGTAGATGGTTATGAAACTTTAAAGAATTAATTGACAGAGATTAGACTTCATGGACCAAATTCATTATTGAGACAAACTTGGGATATACAAAAATTTGTTTATCCCGAAAATTAAAAGAGGGTACAATTGGGAAATGTCATCCATTAAGAATTTTATTGGTGCGAAGGACTAAAAAAAATTTTACACATAGAAAGCAATATTACACTGCAAATTTTGTACACACATAATAACTTTGATTTGGTTTAAATCTTTCTCACCAATAAAATTTTGAAAAACCCGTTTTTGAGATACTTGTAGTTTTCTTCAATTTTTAATTTGCTACCTGTGTGTTTTTTCTTCTTGTTAAATTTTTCAATTTACTCTTTCAACATCATTAACCCCTATACAACTTTGTTCTATTAGCATCGTTAACCCTGATCTAGAAGCCAACTGTACTATTAGATAGAATTAAAAAAGTTAACAAGGAGAGAAAGGCGCATAGGTCCAAATTAAAAGTTGAATGAAACTATAGATACCTCAAGAATGGTTTTTCCTAAAATTTTTCATAGGGGCTTTTCCTCAATTTCCCCTACCAAAAAAAAAAAAGAAAAAAAAAAAAGAAAAGCCTATACTTTAACAGCAGTTGTCAATTTGGTATCATACTTGAATATCATTACTGCAATTTGAATCCTAAAATATTCAAGGAAGGTATAGAGAACCCTATACGGTATTTCTGTGGGATCCACGTATTAGAAGTGAAACCTACCATTCGCCTCACTTTTGGTGAAACCAATTTATCAAAACCATATTATATGTGAGTGTTTTGGCCTCAAATCACTTCTCCAATGGAAGTAACTGAGCTGTGACCCTCTTACTTAAAATACATGATACTCTTCCGGTTCTTTAAGAACTGCTTAACTTCGAATAGATCAAGGAAGTAAGTGAGATAAATTTCTTAATTCCAATAAGCGTACTTGATCTCTTTGAAATATCCCTATATAACATTAGATTAAATATAAGTTTACAAGTTAGGTAAATTAATTTGAGAAAAATAATATATGTTAGAGAAAAAAGAATTAAGATCTTATATTTAGAATTAAGACTAACCTCTAATAACAAGCTCTTATATCTATGACCGGAGAAGTATCTTAGAATACTAGTGAGAGATTAATGCGAGGGACAAGAGTGAACGAAGTCCATTTGAAACTAGAAATTGCAGCATTGGGTGTCACTGAAACTTGCAGATCGATTAAAACAAGCTGGAAGAATTAGAATCACCATACGACATTGTTACTTGTTCTTTACTTCTCAGCAAACTCTAGAATGGTCCTTCAATGGAAACCAAACACACTGGTCCTTCCACATTTCTCAGCATCTCCCAGTTTCATCATTCCTTCAAGCATGCTTCACTTCACTATTCTTCACTCCCTCCCTCACTCTATAAATTGAATCCATTGAAGCTCCCATAAAACACACACTCAAGAAATAAACCAAATACAATCTGTTAATTCCATACCATGATGAACACAACATTACTCGCACTGTTTTTCTTTCTCTTTGTCTTGTGTTCAAAAGCAACTGAAGATGTTGATGTGCTCGACGTAGAGAAGAATCCTCTCCAACCTGGGAAACCCTACCACATTCGTGACGCAAAGAACTGTGAACGCGCAATCTCACTCGACCTTATCGGAAACCAAACATGCCCTATTTCGGTGGTGATGGCCATTGACGCTAAGCAGGTGATATTTCGCACGATCAGACACCCGGAAGCAAAAAACATCACCGCAAGAGACCCATTGGAGATCGAGTTCTCTTGGGTATCTGAATGTGCAAATCCACCAAATTGGAGAGTTCAAACTCATTCTTGTGCTGTGTATCCTCTAGTGGTTGGTCCACCTGACAAACGTCACATTCCTGGTTCGTTTCATATTAAGAAAGCTAAAGATGAGATTGATGCTTATAATCTTGTTTTCGTTCTCCATGAAGTTGACGAGCATGTTGTTTCGATCCAAAGCTTCAACAATAAAGAAGAACTCTTGGTTTTGAAGCTGTGTTCCGAGGAAGGGCTTAAGGTCAAGTTCTACCCCATTGGAGCTTATTAGGGAGACTTTTGTCACCCTAATGCAAAAAAGAGAAACAGTTATGAAATTTGATGTATTTTCCATTGGTGTGCGATGATTACTGCTGATACTGTTTAACGAGCTCTTAAATGTATTGCTCTAAATAAATCAGCAAAGTATGATGGTCATGTTATGAATATAATCGTTTAATTATAATTTTCTTCTTTGTATCGTTTGAATTTTGATTGGCCACGAAATTCAAACCTGAAGTTCCCAAGAAAACTAATATTCACTTGGGGCGTAAATATAGGAGCTAGTTAAGAGTGAAGAGGCTGGTTTTTATCCTAGATTTTACACTTTAATCCAATTTATCTCCCAAATATAGAAAATTTCTCCCAAACTATCATGCATTTAATAAGGGGTTTTCATAAAGGGATAATTTCAATGCAAATATATTAATGATTAAAGAGGGAATCTTAGAAAAATCTAAAACACATTTTTTTTACAAATAACTAACATAATTAACTTCTTTAATAACTGTAAATTAATTATTTAAATCCCATAATAAGAGGGATTATTAATTACTTAAATAAGAAAGGAGGAGGAGGGTGAATGGAAAGAGTTCTCTCACATATGAACATGATGAAGGAGAGAAGGAGGAGGCTGATGAAGAAAAGTAATAAGAAATAAAAGGAATATGTGTTTAAATAGAATTAAAGTGTACATTGAACTAAGTTACAAATGATTTTGACTTAGGAGAAATGGTACCTGGGTGTTGGACCGAATAAGGGTTATGACAAGGTACTTTAGAGTTTAAAGTTGGCGAAGAAGATCATTTGAAAGTGTTATATAATGATTGCTTATTAAGAAACGTCTTTTTCATCATTCATATTTTACAGTTAATTGTTATAACTATTATGTTTTTTTTTCGCTAATATAAAATTGGAAGATAATTTTTTTTTGAAAGTGTTAATTACATGACCGTTGTTTCGTAAGAACTATAATTTTTATTAGTCAATACATGACTGTTAATAATTATAACTGTTATATTTTTATTTCGCGAATTTTTCCTCTCAATACATGGTGGTGCATATATTTAACTATTAAATATTAGTGTTATATATTCTTGTGCCAACTCCACCTCAATATACATAACACTTATTTGTTATAACCATTATATATTTAGTATTATATATGTACAATTCTGTTGTAGGGATGATGATCAATGTTATGAAATGTTTGACGTTTAATTACTTATAATTTCTTTTTCAAATTCGTCCCTAATCAGTTTTCTTATCTAATTTGTATTGTATTGCTTGAATTTTGATTGGCGAGAAAACCGACCTGGAGTTCGCAAGAAAACTAATATTTTAAATACTTGGATAAAAAGGTGTGTTAATTTTTCAACAAAAAGGGTATATTTCATTATTTTAATAAAAATTAGTGTTATAAATAAAATGGAAAGATAATAAAAGAAAGAGAGAACAATTCTCATTAACTAACTATCAAGGTGTAACCCATAAAAATATGTGTCTTTTATTTATAGGCATAACTTTATAATGTCAATAAAATCAATATCTACATATTTGATGAGAATAAAGATAATGGTGAGATACCGGAGGTAATAGAGACAATAGAGATATATGTACATCCACAAAAATATTATATTCATAACACTCCTCAATTGATGTCCATCATATCATTAAAAAAACTTCAACTAGGAAAAACCCGGTGGAATAAAAACCTAGTGGGAGAAAAAGAATACATCATTAATTGATACACTATTCAATATTGTCTCATTAAAAACCTTGCCAGAAAAACTTAGTGGAATAAACTATTAACAAGAGAAAAAGAGTACTATGTGTATCAGCTCCCCCTTTTGGCAATGTGAGTTGACACCTTTGAATTTGTAAAGTTTGATGTCATGAACAAGCTTTCCAATTATTGTCATAGGAAATAACCTAGTAAGCAAATCTGCTAAATTTCATTGCACTACTATCAAAAATTAGATTTGTAGTGCTTATTTTTTTATTTTTGTAGCACTTTCAAAATGCTACACAAGCTACTGCTACAAAAAGAAGTTATAGCGCTTTGTTAAAAAGAAAGAGGGAAGCTTACAACTCTGTATCGATTACTAGGAATTGAACAAGGTGACTATCAAGAACAAATACCCTCTTCCTAGAATCGATGACTTGCTCGATCAACTGTCGAGAGCTTCTATGTTCTCAAAGATTGACCTAAGATCGGACTATCACCAACTCAGAGTGAAAACAGAAGATGTGTCGAAAACTGCTTTCAGAACACGATATAGCCATTACGAGTTTCTGGTAATGCCATTTGGACTGACTAATGCACCTGCAGTATTCATGGACTACATGAATCGAATTTTTCGTCCATACTTAGACCAATTCGTAGTAGTCTTTATCGATAACATTCTGGTATACTCTCAGAGCAAAGCAGAGCATGAACGCCATCTGAGAATAGTATTGAACACATTGAGAAGCAAACAACTCTATGCTAAGCTAAGCAAATGTGAGTTTTTGCTTTCAGAAGTTAAATTTTTGGGTCATGTAGTCTCACAGTAAGGGGTCTTAGTGGATCCAAACAAGGTGGAAGCAGTATTGAACTGGAAGAGGCTAGAAACCGTATTTGAGATATGTAGTTTTTTGGGTCTTGTCGGTTATTACAGGAGATTTATACAGAATTTCTCCAAAATTGCTTTGCCATTAATAAAGTTAACACGGAAAACTCAACCTTTTGTGTGGGACAACAGTTGTGAGAGGAGCTTCACAAAGCTGAAATAGAAATTAACAACAGCACCAGTGTTAACAATCTTATATCCACAATTGACCTTTGTTATCTACACAGATGCCTGTGGGCATGGATTGGGATGTGTTCTGATGCAACAAGGCCGAGTAGTGGCATACGTATCTTGTCAGCTGAAGCCTCACAAACAAAAATATCCTACACATGATCTTGAGTTAGCAGTGATTGTATTTGCACTGAAAATCTGGAGACACTATCTATGTGGGATGACTGTAGAGTTATATTGTGACCACAAGAATTTAAAGTATTTATAAGATAAAAAAGAACTCAACATGCGGCAGCGCAGGTGGATGGAGTTGCTTAAAGACTATAACCTGGAGATCAAGTATAATCCTGGTAAGGCTAATGTTGTAGCAGATGCATTGAGCCACAAAACAATGCAGGTGGCAGCCGTGATGATTTTCGAGTATAAGCTAATTGAGAACTTCAGAGATCTCAATTTATCAAATCAAGTTATGATCAAAGTTGTGCTCTGTTTCTAGAGAGTAATCTGGAATAGTTGTATTTCATGAAATTATGAGAGTAATATGGTAAAACTGGGTAGATTTTGATATTTTTCTATGAAAATATATTTCAAGAGCTTCATTTAGGCTTTGGACCCAGTCAATTTGGAAATTTCTAGAATTAGTTATGATTTTTCAAAGTTGATTGAAAAATCTGCCAATTTTCTGAAAACTAGAAAAATTGCACTATGAAAAAATATACAGTGTAGAAGCTGCTGAAACTGAGATAACCTTCAGAATATGATTAAAAGCAATAGTAATGTAAGTAATAACCAATTACTTGTTAATTTTAATTTATAGGAATTGGTAATAGCTCGTGTCAAACCCCTTAATATTCTGATATTCGCTATATAATAAATGCGTAGTTCAGATGGCATACAGAAATAGTGAAACTATAATGATAATAAGTACTTACTGATATTATAGAAAATCCTCATATAGGATGAAAATATATACAGAGTACAAAAGAAATAAATTCCACAACTAAAGATAATCAGATGTAACTCCTGGCTAGGACCGGACCTTCAATTGCCAGTAATTACAGTTTTGCGCTTAGAGCCGCTGTCCTCTGCTGGAATATTTTTAGATGTTGAAAAAGGGTGAGATTCGAATGAATCTCAGTAGTAATATACAATCAGTCATATAAAATGCGATAAATAAATATGCAATGCACCATGATATGTAAAATGCTAACTCATGTTATATGCATACTGTCCAAGGCCAAACGATATGTTTGCAACCCCGGCTAAACTCGTGTCCATAGTCAAATGATATGTTTAGACCCTGGCTTATTTTTCGTTTTGTGCCCCAAGCACTGTCATGTTACAGAAAATGGAATACACAACATATAAATAATCACATAGTGCATGAAAGAAAGAATTACTACCTGGGTCCTTTTTCAATCCAACTGTTTATCCAAAACTTTTTCTTCGGCTCAGGCTTTTACCAGTTCCTATAAATTAAAATTAACAAGTAATTGGTTATTACTTGTATTACTACTATCTTTAATCATATTCTTCTGATTATCTCAGTTTCAGTGGCTTATACACTATATAATTTTGCATAGTGCAATTTTACTATTCTTCAGCAAATTGATAGATTTTTCAGTTAACTTTGAAAAATCATAAATAATTCTAGAAAACTCTAAATTGACTGGGTCTAAAGTCTACATGAAGCTATTGAAATATATTTTCATGGAAAAATATCAAAATCTACCCAGTTTTACCATATTACTCCCAGAATTTCCCGAAATACCCTTATTCCAGATTAGTCTCCAGAAACATAGCATGACTTTTAAAATACATGGCAAGTGTGTGTGTACGCTGGATGAATGAGAATGTGTGTGTGTTGTACAAATGAGAGAAAAGAAGAGAAGGAGTACGTAGGTGTGTGCTTGTGTATGAACCATGTGTGTGTTGTGTTGTGCAAATGAGGAGAGAAAGAAGAGGAGTACGTGTGTGGTGCCAAATGAAGAGGAGAGTGATTGAGTGTGTGTTGGTAAGTTTTATCTATACATATAGGTATATTTTTATCCTATTTATTACACACACTAGGTCCTAATTTTTCCCTTTGTCAAATTTAAGTTCCCTTAAATTTTGTAGGTTCCAAAATTGAGCTTACTATCTAGTTTCCATAAATTAATCCTTACATTAAATTTTTGGGATGTTACAATTCTCCCCCCGTAAAATTAATTTTGTCCTCAAAATTTGTTACATATATGAAGACATAAATTCTGGGTATCGTCTCTTCATGTCTTCTTCAGCTTCCCAAGTTGCTTCTCTCGGAGATAACCCCTTCCATACCACTTTGATGAATGGAATACTCCTACGTCTTAGTTGTTTCTCCTGTCGATCAATAATTCGGTCTGGTGTGACCTCATACGTCAAATCATCTCGCATGTCAACCTCTTCATATTCAATCACATGTTCTGGATTAGGTTGATATTTCTTCAGCTGTGAGACGTGGAAGACATCATGTAGTCTACTCAAACTTGGGGGTAAAGCTATTTGATACGCTACTGGCCCAATCTTAGACAAGATCTCGAAAGGACCAATATACCTTGGGCTAAGCTTTTTCACCTTTAACACCCTACCAATACCAGTAGTAGGTGAAACCTTCATGAATACATGGTCTCCAACTTGAAACTCAAGAGGTTTTCGCCTTTTGTCAGCATAGCTCTTCTGTCGACTTTGTGCAGCTAGTAACCTCTGCTTAATCAACTTTATTTGCTCCGTTGTTTGATCAACAATATCTGGCCCGTACATCTGCCTCTCGGATAACTCTGCCCAGCATAGGGGTGATTGGCACTTCCTTCCATACAACCCTTCGTAGGGAGCCATTTGAATGCTCGAATGATAGCTGTTATTGTATGCGAATTCCACCAAATGAAGGAATTGGTCCCAACTACCTTTGAAATCAATCACGTATGCTCTGAGCATATCTTCTAATGTCTGAATTGTTCTCTCAGTTTGTCCGTATGTCTGAGGATGATAGGCCGTACTAAATCGGAGCTTAGTACCCAAAGCCTCGTGTACCGCCTTCCAAAATTTGGAAGTGAACCGAGGATCTCTGTCAGATATGATGTTATTTGGCGTACCATGTAAACGTACTATCTCCTTGATATAAATATCTGCAAGTTTATCGGGAGAGTAGTGTATGCTGATTGGGAGAAAATGAGCTGTCTTCGTGAATCGGTCTACTATCACCCAGATGGCATCATGGTTTCAGACTTTTGGTAGTCCTGTCACAAAATCCATAGTGATGCTCTCCCATTTCCACTCAGGAATTGTAGGGTTTTGCAGTAGCCCTAAAGGTCGTTGGTGCTCAGCTTTGACTTTCTGACACGTAAGGCAACAAGCAACAAACCTTGTTACATCATTTTTCATGCCTGGCCACCAATATGTGGATTTCAGATTGTGGTACATTTTAGTTGCTCCTGGATGCAAAGTATATTTACTCTTGTGTGCTTCTTCCATGATTTGTCTTTTTAACTCAGGTTGTAGTGGAACATATATTCGCTTCTTGTATCTGACTAGCCCACTTGGTGACAAGTCATATTCCTGAGTTTCTCCCTTTGTAATCATGTCTCTAATAGACTGTGCGTGTTTATCTTTCATCTGAGCTTCTTCTATAACTGCTCTTAGATCATTCTCTGTCTGACTGACATTACTACTATTAATCATGATCTGGTTAGACAGATTAAGATCCCTAAAATCTTCAATCAGCCTTTGTTCATGAATCATAAGGGCTGCTACCTGTATTGTTTTGCGGCTCAATGCATCTGCTACTACATTAGCCTTGTCTGGATGATACTTGATCTCCATATTATAGTCTTTAAGTAACTCCATCCACCTGCGCTGCCGCATATTGAGCTCTTTCTGATCGTATAAATACTTTAAGCTCTTATGGTCACAGTACAACTCTACAGTCACCCCATAGAGATAGTGTCTCCAAATTTTTAGTGCAAATACAATTGCTGCTAACTCAAGATTATGTGTAGGATATTTTTGTTCGTGAGGCTTCAGCTGACGAGATGCATATGCCACTACTCAGCCTTGTTGCATCAAAACACATCCCAATCCATGCCCACAGGCATCTGTGTAGACAACAAAGGTCAACTGTGGATCTGGGATTGTTAGCATTGGTGCTATTGTTAATTTCTGTTTCAGCTCTGTGAAGCTCTTCTCACAACTGTTGTCCCACACAAAAGGTTGAGTTTTTCATGTTAACTTTGTCAATGACAAAGCTATTCTGGAGAAATTTTGTATAAATCGCCTGTAATAACCTGCAAGACCCAGAAAACTACGTATCTCAAATACTGTTTCTGGCCTCTTCTAGTTCAGTACCGCTTCCACCTTGTTTGGATCCATTGAGACCCCTTGCTGTGAGACTACATGACCCAGAAATTTCACTTCTGAAAGCCAAAACTCACATTTGCTTAGCTTGGCATAGAGTTGTTTACTTCTCAATGTGTTTAGTATAACTCTTAAGTGGTGTTCATGCTCTGCTTTGCTTTGGGAGTATATCAGAATGTCATCAATAAAGACTACCACAAATTGGTCCAAGTATGGACGAAAAATTTGATTCATGTAGTCCATGAATACTGCCGGTGCATTAGTCAGCCCAAATGGCATTACCAGAAACTCGTAATGACCATATCATGTTCTGAAAGCAGTCTTCGACACATCATCTGCCTTCACTCTGAGTTGGTGATAGCCTGATCTTAGGTCAATATTTGAGAACACACAAGCTCCCGATAGTTGATCAAGCAAGTCATCAATTCTAGGAAGCGGGTATTTATTTTTAACAGTCACCTTGTTTAACTCCCTGTAATCAATACAGAATCGTAGGCTTCCATCTTTCTTTTTCACGAAAAGCACTGGAGCTCCCCATGGTGAAACACTGGGTCTGATGAACCCTTTCTCTAGCAGTTCTTCAATTTTCTTTTTCAATTCTGCCATCTCACTTGGTGCTATTCTGTATGGGGCTTTTGATATTGGTTCTGCTCCAGGCTTAGTGTCAATTGTAAACTCCACTTCCCCGTCTGGGGGTAATCCACTGATATCCTCTGGAAACACATCTGAAAATTCATTTACAATAGGGATACTCTCTAATATTGTTCCAGCCTCTGATTGCATAGAGAAAAACACTATATATCCCTGACAACCTTTATGTAAACATTTCTCAGCCTCAGCTGTAGAGAGAAAGTTCAGGTTGATTTCCGTGTTAGGTTTAACTAGTGGATTAGGGTAAATGACCCTTTTCCTTCCACAGTCTAACAATACATTATTTACAGTTAGCCAGTTGATTCCGAGAATCACTTCAAGTTGTTTCAATGGTGAACAAATCAAGTCTATTGTAGACTCAAGCCCCTCAAAATTTACTATACAATTTAAACAAACTTCTGTGTTGACAAACACTTACCCGTAGGAGTGGATACCGTCAAGTCATATGGTAACCTATACATGCTCAGGCCTAGTCGTATTACACAATCATATGCAATAAATGAATGACTAGCTCCTGAATCGAACAATGCTTGTACTAGATTGCCATTAAGAGAAATTATACCTTTAATCAGCTCTGGTGATTTTCGGGCCTCTTCTTGTGTCAATGCAAAAACCCTACCCTGCATTTGTTGCCTCGGCTCTCTAGGTTCGGGTCTCTGTCGAAAATCCTTGGCATAATGTCCTGGCTTGTGGCAGTTATAGCAAATAACCTGTCCTGTTGGTGTTGACACTTGCTTTGCCTGGCTACAAGTCTGACCATAATGATAGGGCTTGCCACAGTGTCTGCACATTCTATTCCCAGGGGGTCTTTGGCTGCCTCAACTGTCAAACTGATTAGGTTTCTTATTACTGCCTCTTGAAGAACCACCCTGATATTGGCGCTTTTGAAAAGAATTTCCACCACCAAAAGTATTTTTATTACTAGTACTCCTGTAGCTGTGTAACTCTAGCAGGTTGTGTTCAGTAATTCGACACTCCTCAACTGCCTTGTTAAATTGTTTGAAATGTTTGGAAACAAATTTTTCTTTTAACTCCAGCTTCAATCCACGTATCATCATATCCGAAATCAATCCTTCGTTATTACAGACTTTTGAATAGGAAGAGTATCGGGATAGACGAGTAAATCTGGTCAGGTAGTCATCAAAACTTTCCTTATCACCCTGCTGAATAGCCAGGAACTCAGTTTCTTTGGCCAGTCTCACTGATCGAGGAAAATATTTCTCATTAAATTTCTCTTAAAACACTTCCCATGTCAGAGGAATGTTCCTTTCTCACAGGATTGCTTCAATGCTTTCCCACCAGCGATCAGCTTCTCCCTCCAGCTTATAGATGGCTAGACGGGCTTTAATGTTGTCAGGGCACTCCAAGATTCTGAAGATTTTCTCCAAACGGAATAGCCAGTTCTCTGCATCTTCAGGATCAAACTTTCCTGTGAAAACAGTCAATTGATGTTGGTTCATTCGAGTTACCCAGGTCTGCATACTCTCAGCTTCAACAATCGGAGCTTCGGGCACTACTGGCTCAGGCTCAGGAGGCTGTAGATGACCTCCGTCCTATCCATCAAGATTATCATTATGGGCTTCTTCATTGGCATTTCGCTTTTGTTGTCTTTCCCTCACTTCATTTCGAAGTTTGTTCAAAGCATTCTGTTTCTCCAGCATCATCCCCATCAGTTGTTGTATTGGGTCGGGTCTAGTGTTTGGTTCTTCATTAATATTCCCGTGTCTTCCTCTGCCCCGACCTCTACCGCGACCTCTACCTCGACCTCTACCGCCGACTCCACCACCTCTTATTATTGCCATCTTTATGACTCACTATATCAAAAATGAGGAAGAGGTAAATTTCACAAACTTATATATCTGTATACTATTCTGATATTGCCAGAACCGCATAGCTCTGATACCAAAAATGTCAAACCCCTTAATATTCTGATATTCGTTATATAATAAATGCGTAGTTCAGATGGCATACATAAATAGTGAAACTATATTGATAATAAGTACTTACTGATATTACAGAAAATCCTCATATAGGTTGAAAATATATACAGAGTACAAAAGAAATAAATTCCACAACTAAAGACAATTAACTTCTGGCTAGGACCGAACCTTCAATTGCCAGTAATTACAGTTTTTCCCTTAGAACCGCTGTCCTCTGCTGGAATATTTTTAGATGTTGAAAAAGGGTGAGATTCGAATGAATCTCAGTAGTAATATACAATCAGTCAAATAAAATTTGATAAATAAATATGCAATGCACCATGATATGTAAAATGCTAACTCATGTTGTATGCATACTGTCCAAGGCCAAACGATATGTTTGCAACCCCGGCTAAACTCGTGTCCATAGTCAAACGATATGTTTAGACCCTGGCTTATTTTCGTTTTGTGCCCCAGGCACTGTCATGTTACAGAAAATGGAATACACAACATATAAATAATCACATAGTGCATGAAAGAAAGAATTACTACCTGGGTCCTTTTTCAATCCAACTGTTTATCCAAAACTTTTTCTTCGGCTCGGGCTTTTACCAGTTCCTATAAATTAAAATTAACAAGTAATTGGTTATTACTTGTATTACTACTATCTTTAATCATATTCTTCTGATTATCTCAGTTTCAGTGGCTTATACACTATATAATTTTGCATAGTGCAATTTTACTATTCTTCAGCAAATTGATAGATTTTTCAGTTAACTTTGAAAAATCATAAATAATTCTAGAAAACTCTAAATTGACTGGGTCTAAAGTCTACATGAAGCTATTGAAATATATTTTCATGGAAAAATATCAAAATCTACCCAGTTTTACCATATTACTCCCAGAATTTCCTGAAATACCCTTATTCCAGATTAGTCTCCAGAAACATAGCATGACTTTTAAAATACATGGCAAGTGTGTGTGTACGCTGGATGAATGAGAATGTGTGTGTGTTGTACCAATGAGAGAAAAGAAGAGAAGGAGTACGTAGGTATGTGCTTGTGTATGAACCATGTGTGTGTTGTGTTGTGCAAATGAGGAGAGAAAGAAGAGGAGTACGTGTGTGGTGCCAAATGAAGAGGAGAGTGATTGAGTGTGTGTTGGTAAGTTTTATCTATACATATAGGTATATTTTTATCCTATTTATTACACACACTAGGTCCTAATTTTTCCCTTTGTCAAATTTAAGTTCCCTTAAATTTTGTAGGTTCCAAAATTGAGCTTACTATCTAGTTTCCATAAATTAATCCTTACATTAAATTTTTGGGATGTTACAGCCCGAGTCAGAGAAAAAGTTTTGGATAAACAGTTGGACCGAAAAAGGACACAGGTAGTAACTCTTTCTCTTATATACTATTGGATTAGTTATATGTTGTGTATGTCATTTTTTGTAACATGACAATGCCTGGGGCATAACATGCGAATAAGCCAGGGTCTAAACATGTTGTTTGACCATGGACACGAGTTAAGCTAGGGTTGCAAACGGTCGTTTGGCCTTGAACAGTATGCATACAACACGAGTTAGCATTTTACATATCATGACGCATTGCATATTTATTTATCACATTTTATATTATTGATTGTATGTTACTACTGAGATTCATTCGAATCTCACCCTTTTTCAACATTTAAAAATATTCTAGCAGAAGGTAGCGGCTCTAAGGGCAAAACCGTAAATACCAGTGATTGAAGGTCCGGTTCTAGTCGGGGTGTAGTTGGTTGTCTTTAGTTTTATATTTTATCTCTTTTGGACTCTGTTATTTTTTTCAAATCCCATGAAGATTCTTGTAACATAAACAAGTTCTTATAATCATTATATTTCTGCTATTTCTGTATGATGTCTGAACTATGCATTTATTATTATGCAAATATCGAATTGTTAATGGGTTTGACACCCCACCGTCAGAAAACTTTTTCTTGCGGATGGAAAATGCCCATTTTCCATTTCCCTCCTTTGATTTGCATTGAACCAAATGGGACCTATATCACCACTTTTGTTTTATACAATAAAATATAACCTATAGTCCCCAAGGATAATAAAAGGGTAAGGCACTTGGGAATAATAGTTAAAGAGATTGATAAGTTAGCTTGCTTTTACAATCACCCCCACACATGATTCTTTCATCTTTAAAATTCTTCAAACGTTGATTAATTGATAAATTGAAGGACAACTTCTTGTAGTCTTCATCGAAATGGACAACATATAGTAATATGCTCTAGACATCTGCAATTTACTGAAAACTGTTAAAAAAATTAAGGGTTAAGCTGTGTTTAACACCCTAAAATATTTTTCCATGTGATTTTAATACCCTAAAGTATTTTATAGTTCACCCAACATTTTGAAGTATTTTTCAGATACATTTAGTATCATAAAGTATTTTGTAGCGCAATTTTACTCTTGAAGTATTGATATTTTTTCAGTAAATATTTGCACATAAAGTATTTTTTTGGAGCAATTTTAACCTTGCCAGTAATTACCAAAAAGTCCTTTAAATGAAAGGGAATCTACACTTTAAAGTATTTTTTTCAGGAGCAACTTTAGATGCTAGACATGCCTAAAAATACTTTATGGTGTTGGATAAACTACAAAATATTTTATGGTGCTAAATATATATGAAAAAATACTTGATAATAGGCATACATATGAAAATATTTCAGGATGTGGATGCACCTTAATCCCAAAATTATTAAACAATCAACACACGTGTGTACATTGATTGTCGTTTCCATATGTTTTTGGTTGTTGTATTGCCAAAAATGGAAGGTCGGAATGTATGGTATGACATATACCTATTTTCGAAATGTGGCCGATTTCATGCACATCGTGGGGACCTTTTTCTCATGGGGGCCAATCAATCAAGGACAAAACCTTCTAATTCCCACGTGTTAATGACTTCTTAATTATTTTCTTATTATTTCCTCTGGTTCTTAATATAAAATATATTTATATAATTTGATTAGATTAAATAAGTTAGTTAAGTTAATTAATATAACATGTATTTTTAAAACACCCTAGTCATTTTCCTTAATTCCCTAATTCTCTCTCCTCCTTGATTATTGTTGAGTGAGTATCAATAAGAGTAAATTAAAATATTAAAAAATATGAAAATTATATTTAGGATTAACATCAACCCCTCTTTCCCTCTCTTCCTTAGAATTGGCGCATACAGCATCTTCGCCTTGGTATGTTGCCATGTTCTTGCTCATCATATTGCTGGAAGTTGGCGGTAGTAAACTTTTATCCCTTACTTTTTGAGAAGCTTTAATTTGATCATCAGTTTGGCTTGTTTTAAAAGTTGTATTTAAAGATTTTACATGTTTTATCTTGTAATCTTTCTTGTAAATGGTGTCTGGTGTTGTTGTTCTAATATTTGTGTAGTTCCCTTTTTGCATATAATATAATTCGCCTATTTTATAAAAAAAAAATTGCTCGTTCTTTTTATGGTTTATTTCTGTGTGTTTAAAAAAGAACCAAGTAAATTTTACATTTCTCATAATAACATTCTGCCCACCCCTAGGATGATACGCGGGGCATGAGTGGAACAAACAAGATGGTCCAAATGTCCAATTAACGTATGGGCACCGATTGGCCTCATGAAGATGTACCACTACAACCATTTGTCAATGTAACCAAATTAAGATGAAAAAAGTGTACAATTAATTAAGATGGTCATTTATGAAAAATTAAGATAGTTGAAAATATCAATGTTTAAAATCAAGCTCGTTAATTTTTTGGCCAAAGAAATAAATATAGATATCACAATATATTTATATATATTATTTGACTGTTCATGATTTTATGTATAATCATTCAACATTATATTACACAAGTTTATACTATATACAACATTATAAATTTTATAAATTTTAAAATAGATATGCATACCCCAGATCAATTATATCATAAAAAGCCAACGTCTTCGTATAGAAACTTTAAAAGTAAGCATAAAGCAAGACGTGTTTTATGGAGGACGGCGAGAAAAGACAAGAAAATAAAAGTAGCAAAGAGCATGCGATGAGAGAGATGCTCATGCTCAAGTAATTAATCTAATGTGTGCAAGATCTAAAGCAAAGAAACGCCCCGGGCCCCGAGACAACAATTGTTGGTCCCTTAAATTTGTTTCAACTATACAATTTGTCTCCAAAGTTTAATTATTACTCATCCTATGCTCAATGGAGGATCTAATTTAATTTAGGGGTTGATGTTATTCCTAAATGTAAAACCTATTTTATAGATTTATCATTTTCCTCCAAAATAGATCTAATTTGAATGTTTCAGATTAATTTCTTTTATTTTTCCTCAAAGAAATTCCTTTAATGTGTACAAGATCTAAAGCAAAGATACTCTCTTAATTATCAGTTTTTCAGACAATTTTTCAATACAGCGATAAGCTCTTATTACTCATCATTATGATGAACACTGAAATTGGTACCCAATTAATGAAGATTATTAGGGTGTAAAACAAGTTATATTAACTAAATTAACTTTTTTAACCTAATCAAATTAGTTAATTATGTTACATTATGCACTAGAGGAGTATCAATCAAATTCCTAAAGTTTCATGGTCATATACAATTAGTTCTTATTTGAAGATGCATGATGGGTTATAAGGAGAAGTGTATGAAGAAGATTCTAGTGAGTAAGTAGGTGATTAATTCTTTAATTAATGGCTAAAGTATACTTTTGATCATTTAAATTTAGATATGTTTTAGTTATTTAACTTTAAAAAGCATATTTTTAGTATTTTAAAGTTAACACTGTTAACTTCACTAATAGAAAATGTTGAATCAGCAAATTTAAAATGATGACATGTCCAAATTTTAATTCTTTTGCGTATTAGAAGTGAGACCTACTTTTCACCTCACTTTTTTGCAAGTGTCATTTGATCAAGGCCATGGTATATTCGAGTGTTTTTTTTATATGGTTACATGGTCAAATTCGAGCATTGTCGGACTCTCAAATGGTACTCGTGTTTTAAAAAGCTTTCTATATTCACACAAACTTGAACTCTAAAAAAGCCCCTTTCACTACTTAAAACAAGATCTGTTCACTTATCCAATGGAAGTAAATAACAAAATTATAACTCCCTCACTGAAAATAAATAAATATGATATCTTAGAATACTTGTGAGAGATTATTATGAGGAACAGGTGTAGATGAAGTCCATTTGAAACTACAAATTGTAGCATTCGTTTGCACTGAAACTTGTAGATCGATTGAAACAATCTGGTATACAACATTGTTACTTATTCTTTACTTCTTAGCAACTATAGAATGGTCCTTCAATCGAAGCCAAACACACTGGTCCTTCCATATTTCTCAGCATCTCCCAGTCTCATCATTCCTTCAAGCATGCTTCACTTCATACACTTCACTATTCTTCACTCTCTCCCTAACTCTATAAATTGAATCCATTGAAGCTCCCGTAAAACACACACTTAAGAAATAAACCAAATACAATCAGTTAATTCCATACCGTGATGAAGACTGCATTATTTGCACTGTTTTCCCTTCTTATTGTCTTGTGTTCAAAAGCTACTGAAGATGTTGATGTGCTCGACGTAGAGAAGAATCCTCTCCGACCTGGGAAACCCTACCACATTCGTGACGCAAAGAACTGCGAACGAACGATCTCACTCGACCTTGTCGGAAATCAAACATGCCCTATTTCGGTGGTGATGGCCGTTGACGCTAAGCAGGTGATATTTCGCACGATCGGACACCCGGAAGCGAAAAACATCACCGCAAGAGACCCATTGGAGATCGAGTTCTCTTGGGTATCAGAATGTGCAAATCCACCAAATTGGAGAGTTCAAGCTCATGCTTGTGCTGTGTATCCTCTAGTGGTTGGTCCACCTGACAAACTTCACATTCCTGGTTCGTTTCATATTAAGAAAGCTAAAGATGAGATTGATGCTTATAATCTTGTTTTCGTTCTGCATGAAGTTGACGAGCATGTTGTTTCGATCCAAAGCTTCAACAATAAAGAAGACCTCTCGGTTTTGAAGTTGTGTTCCGAGGAAGGGCTTAAGGTCAAGTTCTACCCCATTGGAGATTATTAGGGAGATTTTTGTCACCCTAATGCCAAAAAAAGAAACAGTTATGAAATTTGATATATTTTCCATTGGGGTGCGATGATTACTGCTGATGCTGTTTAACGAGCTCTTAAATGTATTGCTCTAAATAAATCAGCAAATTATGATGGTGATGTTATGAATATAATCGTTTGATTATAATTTTCTTCTTTGTATTGTTTGAATTTTGATTGGCCAGGAAATTCCAACCTGAAGTTCGCAAGAAAACTAATATTCACCTGGGCCATAAATATAGGAGAGGCTGGCTTTTATCCTAAATATTACACTTTAATCCAATTTATCTCCCAAATAAAAATTTTTTCTCCCAAACTATCATGCACTTAATAAGGGGTTTTCATGAAGGGATAATTTCAATGCAAATATAATGATCATTAAAGAGGGTATTTTAGAAAAATATAAAACACATTTTTTTACAAATAACTAACATAACTAACTTCTTTAATAATTACAAATCAGTTATTAATTACTTAAATAAAAAAAAGGAATAGGAGGGCGAATGGAAAGAGCTCTCTCACATTTGAACATGATGAAGGAGAGAAGAAGGAGGTTGATGAAAAAAGTAATAAGAAATAAAAGGAATAGACGAGTTTAAATAGTATTGAAGTGCACATCAAACTATATTACGAAGGATTTTGACTTCGGATAAATGGTACCTGGGTGTTAGACCAAATGAGAGTTATAAAAAAGTACTTTAGAGTTTAAAGTTGGGGAAGACAAATCATTTAAAAGTATTACATGATAATTGCTTTTTAAGAAATATCATTTTTATCATTCATACTTTGCAGTTAATTGTTATAACCGTTTTTTTTCTGCTAATATAAAATTGGAAGACAAATATAACACCCTATTTCCAACACTATTCAGATGAGCTATGAATATAATTAATTCGAACCACTAAGCCATGTTTGATCTAGGGAATAAAATACTTTTGAAAATAGATGAAAACCCAACCCAAACACAGGGCTCGAACCTTTAATTTTTATCAAAGTATTACTCTGCTCTTATCCTAGTCTATTGTTGGTTAAACTATGAGCTTATAACATACAATTGCTCATCCCTGATTCAATTATCATGCTTGGTATTATTATCGTTATCTCTACTACGTGTACTTGTACTACTACTAAGTGTACTACTATCACTATTACTACTACTATACTATTACTATAGGTACTACCTTCACTATATGCATCTTTATGTTTATATATATACAAATATATACAAAAACATGTAGCCATATGAGGCTACCAAAAATACCTAAGTCTTAACAAAATCAATATATAGATAACCAACATAATTATAATAATCCTTCTTCTCCACCTTCTTATTTATTAGCAAATTACTACATCCTTGCCCCTAGAGTTACTTGCTTTAGTTGTATGTCAATTAAAGGAAAGGGTGAGATTCATGAGAATCTCACCAGTAACAATAGTCAATTATATATAAGATATGCAAGTTTAAGAAGCATGGAAAAGAAACCATTATATTACAGCCTAGGGATATACTCCATGCAACAATGCACTTTTAGGTCTTACGACCTCATACTAATTGCATATCAGGTCTTACAGCTTATGGATACATCCTATGAATCAATGCACTTTCAGGACTTATGGCGTCACACCGATTGCATATCATGTCTTACAGCCTAGGGATACACCCCATGCAACAAATACACTTTCAGGACTTATAGCCTCACATTGATTGCATATTAGTTTTACAACTCAGTGATAAACTCCATGCAACAATGCACTCTCAGAACTTACAACCTTAAGACACACAGTCCAAACATCAAACCATATATTCATGAAACAAATATAATCGATGGTAAACACAAACATGCATAACAATTACATAATATATGAGAGAAAGAGTTACTACCTGACTGCATTTCCAGTTATTTACCTTCTCCAATAAGCTTCCTCTTTGAGCTCGGGACAAATGTCAAATCCTATAATTTGAAATTTATGTAAAGATGTGTCATTACTTATTCAAATCTTATTATGTTAATTAAAATTATGTTATTCTTGACCCTTTCATAACTCTTGTCCTTTATTTCGAATTGGTTATCTTTAATACTCTTTTGTGCATATGTCTAGTGTATATCTAATTTAAGACATATTATATGTCTTTCACCCTTGTAATTTAAGCACTAAATTTAATAAAGTAACTCCCTCATCTTATTCCATAATTCTCAAATCATCTCTTAATCACATTATCTTCAAAACTAGAAAATTTCAAACTTAACAAAATCTACCACCAATCTTTGGGAAACTTTGAAAAATCATATCTTAGGCTAGGAAACTCCAATTGAGGTGGTTCAAGTTTCTATGTGAAGTACAATATCCAGAATTTTGGGATTAGAGGCTTGAGGATAAGTCTGAATCAAGTGGATTGCTAAACCCCAGTTTAGCAAGACTCCCAGTAATGCATGAGAAATAGGATGAATGATAAAAACTGCACTCGGAATAGAATTTAGATTTCGGTGTGAATTAGTCGAAAGAAAATACCCGATTCCTTTAGGATGTGTCAGGATGACATAGAACCTGACTCGGATCTAAAGGAAAAGGGAAATGGTGTCTAGAAAGAATGGATATGAATTTCAAAAGTTGAAATAATGCTGCCAGTGTGTGTTCTGTACAAAGCATTCAGTTTGCATGATGTTTTTAAATAGGAAAATGATGTCCAAAAATTGTAAAACTTTTCAATCTAAAAGTAGACATGTGCTTTAATTTAATATGTCATTTGAGTTATTTAGATGTGTATGCTAGAATTTCTACATTTTAAAGTTTGGCCAGGAAAAGCTGGTGAATTCTGGGGTAGTGATCAATAAAGTGTGATATTGTATTGATATACATTCAGAAGTGTAATGAATATATTTTTCCCTGAAACTAGGCTAATTAGGGATCACATGGACTTTAGAATCATCACAATTGGACATTTTTACAATTAGTTATGAATTTTCAAATATTGAAGAAAGTTCTGGCAGATTTGAGCATATATGCGAAAATTGGAAAAATATAAGGGCAAAATGGTCTTTTGATCATAAAGCAAGAAGCTCTTAATTATCCAATAATTAAGGGCCATTTTAGGCCAAAAATAGAAGCAAGAGGGAGAAAAAATTACTTGGCTCAATATTAATCAAGAACGAGCATTTTTGGCAAAGTGAAAATGAGTTGAAAAGTCAAAAAATTGTGGCTAGACATAAAGGTAGCAAGAAGAGAGAATTGGTCAACATTTCTTCTTGCATTTTGAATTTAATTGATGTCCAAGCTAAGAGAGGAAAGGGAAGAGAGAATTCAACTTAACTAAACCACTCTTGGTCAATTAACTCAAGCACTTTCTCAAGACACCATGGAATTGTGATAGTTGGATTTTCTTTTATTCCCTTAGCAATTTTTTGCCAGGTGTTTTATGAGGGATGAGGAGTGGATATTTAACCATTATCACTCTCTCATTTTGCTTCCCAAATCGTGCAAAAATAAAGAAAATAAAAAAATAAAAAAAGAAAGATAAAGAGCACTCTTGAAAAACAAAGAATAAGGTAAGAGCTTCTAGCTCAATTTTCACCTTCCAAACCACCTCTATTGCTCTTGAGGTCTTCATAAAAGTTGTTCCTCTCATTAAGAGCTTCATTTATATGGTTTTATTTTCTTTAAAGAAGGTATTTTGTGCTATCTACAAAATACCAAATTTGGAAAAATCAAGAGCAAGCCCTAGAAAGTGAAAAATGTGAGCTTGAGCTTTGATTTGAGCTATATATTGTGTTGTTTGGTTGAGTATGGTGAATTTTCTTGGCTGCCTGAATTTCAGCCAATATGGGATCTTAAGGTTTCATGTTTCCATTGTAACACCCCAAATTTTGGGACTAGAGGCTTGAGACTAAGCCTGGATCAAATGGACTGCTAAGCCCCAGTTTAGCAAAAGTCTCAATAAAGCATAATTTTATTCCCTAAAAATTCTTTATACCTAGGTGGCAATAAGGGGAATAAAATGGTGAATTAAATATCATATTAGGGGGTAAATTAAGGCAATTATTAGCCACAAATAACATAATTATATTGGGAACACAAATGAGATTTTCTGGCAATGAGTTTCCCTATGTGGCAGTCGTTTTGGGTGACATTTTTAAATAGGCAAATGATGTCCAAAAATTATGAAACTTTCCAAAATGAAAGTAGATATATCAAGCTTTAATTTTATGGTTCACATAAGTCATTTAGAGCTATATACAAAGATTTATATATTTTTGAAATTAGACTAGTAAAACTCGTAATTTTCTGTGATAGTGTCCAAAAATGGAAATTATAGGAATGATTAACTTCTATTTGGCTAAAGGCTCTATTTTTTTCTTAAAACTAGACTTAATTAGGGTCACGTTTCCTTTAGAACCATCCTAATTGGATATCTATACAATTATTTATGAATTTTCAAAGTTTGATAAAAATTCTGTCCATTTTTCCAGCAAGTGCAAAAATGAAAAAATGTATAAGCAAAATGGTCATTTGACCAATAAAGTAAGAAGCAATTATTTTCTCTAGATTGGGAAGATATTTCAGTCAGCTAGAAAGGAGGCAATGAAAATTAAATACTTGGCCTAAAATTAAGCAAAGAAGAAGCAATCTTAGCCAAGTAAAATTAAGTGTTGAAAAGTCAAAAAGTAAGAGTTGTAAAAGAGCTCTTACATGGTTATTATAAGACATGAATAAAGCTAATTGAAGAGGCATATTTGGTTCATTTCATAGCCTCATTCACATCACTTTTGGCAAGAGGAAAGAGAAGTGTTTATGTCAAAGTCAACAAGAGATAAAGTCATATGGAAAGAGATGGATTAATTCATTAATTGGAAAGTTAGAATTGTGAAAAGAAAGAGGCAATTATTTATTTCCATTTTCTCTTGATTTTTGGTTAGACAAAGGGAAAGAAATGGAAATAATATACTTGGCCCATATTTAATTTAAGAAGAGGAGAAATTAGGATAAAGTAAAATCAAGCACATGATATATTTTCATTAAAAAATAATAAACCAAAAAGCAAGACAAGAGATATTATGATAAAGTCTTCATTATCTCTTCTTTTCCTTCTCATTTTCGGCCAACATCCATCAAAGAGAGAGAGAAGGGTTTGAAGAGCTCAAGAACAACAAGAGGTCTTAGGGTTTCAAGAAGACAAAAATCCAAGGTAAGAGCTTGAAATCAAAGTGTTCTTGCCTTCTAATGTATGTAGAACCTCTCCTAATCTCTTCTCCATCTTAAATACCATGTTTACCAATAGCAAAATCAAGAGGAAGAGAAAGGGAGGTGGTCATCCAAGAGAGGGAAGGAAGAGGAATCCAAGGTAAACTCAAAAACCTAATTTCTTTTGTTGATTCTTGATGGCTCTTGGTAGTTGTTGTTGTTGTGGTTGTTTTGGCTTGGTTTATGATTTTGGGATGTGCAAACCCAAAGGAGAGGTGCTTCCTAATTTTCCATTAATCATGTGGGAAACGTTTTTAAATGATTAAACATGTTATTAGAGGTAAAAGGAAGGTGATTAATGTATTGAAATCAAGATAATAACATTTTCCCTTAATTATCATGATTTTCAGCCAAGGGCTGTATAAGGTGTTTGGGTTGGAATTTCATCAATTTGATGGTTCCATTGAGTTTATAAGGAGAAATTGTGTAGGGAAAATGTATAATATGAAGTATAAAGGCCATAGAATGTGAAATGACCAAACTACCCTTAAAACCCTAAGTTAGGGGCTGCCAAGGGTAATTTTATAATTTGGGCTTGAATTTAACCAATTCAAGGTCAAAAATGGATTCTACACGTGAAATTGTATGGGATTTTCCAGGGTCATAATTTTTGGTGAAGTACAATTTAACCGGGTACAAAGGGACTTAAATCAGGTCTTCAGGGGCAGTTTGGTAATTTTATATTTTTGAGTCAAGATAACCAATACATTGAGTTTAGAATGAGTTATAAATAAATAATAACTCATTTATCCTAAATTTGAAATTTTAAGATATAGCAGTAGCCCGAGACGGACAGACAAAGCTGGATCAATAGTCAGGCAATGAAAGGGCGGGTTCCAGGTAGTAACACTTTCTTTCATGCACTATGTGATTATCTATATGCTTTGAGTATGCCATCTTCTGTAGCATGAGCACAGTACCAGGAGCACATTAGCCTAGCTGTGATCTAGGATCCAGCGATGGTGTACGCAAATAAACTAGGGTCTAAACAGTCGTTTGGCCTTGGACAGTGTACACACAACATTCTATCATCTTACATAACATGGTACATGACATATTTATTTTCACCTCATATATGTTTGATTGTATGTTACTACTAAGATTCTTCGAATCTCACCCTTTCCGTAAATGTATTAAGTTTCCAACAGCAGGCAACGGCTCAAAGGGCAAAACTGTAATTTATGGCAACTGAAGGTTTCATACCAGATCAAGAGGAGCAATTGGTTATCTGAAGGCCTTTTTATTATTCTAAGGTATGTATTATTCTGTACACCGCTATGGGGAATTATTGTATATAAACAAGCATATTGTATCAATAATATCAGTATATTTATGCTATTCCTATGTACCTGGTGATCTGCGTATTGGTACTCTGGTTAATATCAATAATGAAGTGAGGTCTTACAGCCATGATCATGTATATGGTCATGTGTAATGTTTAATGATGATATAAGATTAGGTTGGTGGTTAAAATTGCAAAATGGTTAATTATTGTCTTGAGTGGCAACTTTTAGCTAGGTGTAGGGCAGCAAGAAGGAGTGCGATGTTTCCAAATTTGAGGTTTCCAATGGATTCCTTGGGTAAAATTGTGTGAAAATATGGTATGGTTGTGATTTTAGAAGGGTTGGATTGAAAACCCTAAAATGGGAATTCAATGTTGCTAAGGTGAACTTTGCCAGATTTTGGTCAGGGTTTTGTGACGTGGTTTTGGATGATCAAACCTTGTCCAAAAATTATAAAAATTTCTAGAATAGTAGTAGACACATTAATATTTAGTTTGATATAAAATATGTGTCATTTAGGTCAGTATAATGTAAGTTATGATTTGTTAAAGTTAGGCATTGAATTTGGAATAAATTCTAGAACAGTTTGGTTGATTGAGGATTTCTGGAATCTTTTGCATAAATCTGGCGGTGAGTGATATTTTTTCTGTAAATAGGACTTAAAGAGCTTCACATAAGAATTTGAACTACCCTAATTGAAGTTCAATAGAATTAATTATGATTTTTTAAAATTTGGTCAAAATGCTGGTAGCTTTTGGCTACTATGTGAATTTGAGAAAGAAATGGGTCAAATGTAATTAATATGAACTCCAAGGGTTAAAGTAAGCCTTTAGGGCTAATGTGACCCATTGAGCCTTTACTTTTCGTGGAACTAATAATATGGTATTTATCTAGGGCCATGAGCAGCCAAGAAAGAAGAAACATGGAAGAATTTCCAAGAAGCTTCAATGGTTGGAAGAAAAGGGGATAAAAAGAGGACACAAGTCCAAGAGGTAGTAAACTTTCCTAACTCACATAACTTGATATGTATGCTTGTGTATTGATGTGTTAATTATTTTGATGAGTTGTATGAAGCATATGTGAATGAGTGAAGCTTTGTTTTGTTTATACTATGGCCATTAGTGTAATATGTTAAACATTGAGCATGCATATAAGTCATTATGTTGGCATGAGTATAAATAAGCAAGCATGTATGTCACGTACAAAACATTTCTTATATGCAAGGGTTAGCACTGTTTACTACTAAGATTCTCTCGAATCTTACTCTTCTTCATCCAACCATATAGGTACATTGAGAACCGAGAAGAGGATTACAAGAGGGAAATTTGAAGGTGGATCGAAGATAAGAATGTGTCTACTGTTTTTGTATTAAACTTAGACACTTTGATAGCCTTTTGTGGCTACACAGTTCTGTATGTGAATGAATGAACTAAGTTTGAGCAAAGAATCGCCCTAATTGAATTAAAGGAAAATATAAGAATTGATGAGTAATAACAAAGTTGTGAACCACTATAATATGCTTCCGCAAGATTTTGAAATTTTCAGAAAAACCCATTGAATTGCTGGTTCGTATCCTATTTTGAGATTGAGATTTGAAAAGTATTATAAAAGAACATAGCTTATTGGTTTGAATTCGCTGTGTAAAACTTATCCGAATGAGTGTAAATGTAAGGTGTTACATGAAGCTCTTGAAATCCTCTATACAAGAAAAATAATGTCCAATATCAACTCTTGGTTCTACATTCCAAAATTCCATGACCAAACTGATTGCCCATTTGAGAAGTCAAAATTTCTAGATTTTCTACCCAAAGTTTAAAAATTCATAACTTATAATTTATACATCAAATTACTGTGTTCTAATACTTGATTGAAATATCTATAACTCTAATTTAAGAGATAATCACACTAATAAATTACCAAAGCAACCTCGTGAAATTTGCCTATTTATCCACTGTCCATAATCTGAAGCACAGAGTATTCCTAGTTTTTTGACCAAACTTCCAAAATTCATAATTGTTTGCTCTAGATATCCAATCAACACGTTCTAGGAATCATTTTAAATCTTAGGATGTGTACTATTTTCTAGACAAATTTCAAAAACAGTGAACATGATTTGCTTGATCAAAACCATTCTTGAATCCATTTGTCTCAATGGCTTCACAGAAATGACCCCTACTTGTCACTAAAACCTCAAAAACACCATATTTTCCTTCCTAAATTGAGCTCTCTATGATTTTATCATCTAATACACATTTTAAAATCAAAACCACTTAAAAACTCATTTTCTAGCATTTATAAAATTGTGCATGCAACCCTATTTTCTTGAAATGGAGATCAAGAAGAAAAGTGTGCATGCAAGCTTAAATTTGAACTCTAAACCTAAGGAATTTCAACTCTATCAACTCAAACTTGAATGCTCTATTTATGTGTCCTCTAAAAAAAACCGAAGAACCCAAAAATCCTCCCAAAAACTAACATGCAAGACCTTATTTCAAGCTTATACATTGACAGAAATAATTTCCCAAAACTCTCTCACTTCCAGCCACAATTTCAGTCAAGAAAACTTACCAATCTAACTAAAAGAAACTAGAAATAGGTACAAAAGGCTCACCTAAACTCTAATCAAGGCTTGCATGTGGTGATCAGAATCTCCTTCTTCCTCTTCTCCTGTGGGATTTCACTCGGTCTCTCTCACTCGACTTCTTTCTCTCTCTCTCTCTTTCTGTTCTTTTTATTATGATAGAATGAAATAAAATGAAATGAAGGAGTAAGTGTTTTATTTTAAGTGAAGTATGTGTTGGGTCGGTTTATGAGGATCCAAATTAAGGGAGAAAGAGCTAAGGTGTTAGTGTATGTGTGTGTTGTGTGAGTATGCCATGTGTCTCTGTGTGTGTTTAATTTACTTATATATATATTTTTATCCCATTAATCTCACACACAAGGCTCTAAATATTTTATTTTTTCTAATTTAAGATTCCTTAAATTTTTTAGGTTCCATAATTTGGCTTATCTTTAGCTCAATTCCAATGTTCGGGTCTGAATAATAAAGTTACTAACTTTTCCCCTTTTTTTTTAAATCAGTATTGGTTCATTATCTAATTTTCATAAATTAATATTTAATAATTTTTAAGAATTCCTTCCTTAATTAGAGCCTCTTAAAGCCTTCAAATAATTTCCCTGAAATTTTCAATCCAAATTATGACCTTTAACTATTTTTCCCCAAATTTCCATGATGTTACAACAAATCGTTTTAAAAGTGCTACAAAATAGTTGTTTTGTAAGAATAGTCATTTTCTTTGGTCAATACATGAAAGTTAATAATTACAACTGTTATGTTTTTATTTTCATGAATTTCTCTTATCAATACAAGATGATGCATATATTTAACTGTTAAATATTAGCATTATATATTCTTGCACCAACTCCACCTCAATATACATGATGCGTATTCACTATAACTGTTAAGTATTTAGTGTTATATATGTACAATTCTATAGTAGTGAAAGCTTTAAACTCAAGAAGTAAGGTTGGAGATGAAGTTTGGCCACAAACTTACCTAGGTTTAGTTGTTCTTCTTCTCTCTTCTCCCTCTTTGATCTTGGTTTTCATCTATCATTTCCTCACCAGGCTAAAACTTATATGAACTTTGAGGAGTTTAGATGGTTTATTACATCATTAATTTAATTGGAAAATTAATTCAAGTCTACATCCTTAAGAAAATCATATTTTAATGGCCTCTTGTGATATGTGGTCAAGAATTCTTCTTCCATTTATTTCTCCTTAGAGTTACGCCCCCTATGTACCTTTGGAAGACTATGGAGTGTTAATGGCCATTTAAAAAAAAGGAAGACTATGGAGTGTTCTTCCTATTGCTTAATTATAATTTCCCAATTAATATGGGTTTAATCTTCCACAAATATGCTTTTTGAGGATTCTTTAATCATATTATCCACATAAGACCATCAAGAATTCATATTTATTAGAGAGTAATTCCCAAATTTTTCTCAAGCTAAAATTTAGTCCTAAAGTAATTTTTCCCATAATTTCTAAGAAAATGCTTTCTTTGAAGTAAATTCCCTAAAACATTATTTCATGAGCACATAATCATTTTTATAAATTCAAATTAACTATAAAATAATATCATCCTATTTTATCCAATTATTTGAGGCCTCCTAGTATTTTTCGTTATTGAATTTGCCTAATCATCCTTTAATTAACCAAATACCAATAATTTTAAAATTACTTTTTGTGGTAATTTTCTCTTTTGTACCTCGATTAAACCTCAAATATTCTCTACCTTCTTATGTCTCTTGGGCTTTTTCTTTAGATTTTAGGGATAATCTCCAAAATTTCCCTTACATACACATATTTTTCATAAATTCTACTTTACCCAAACCTGGGACGGTAGATATACAATGTTATCTTGGTGAGTCTACTATGTTATTTGGCCTTCAGCCAACCTTTAATTATGTGTTGAGCCTTTATTCAGAAAGGTTGAATGTTACATAGTCCCTTGAAATCATTATACCTTTCAGGCATTTTCGAGACTTTAATCAACTGGGCTTAAATGCCTACTTATTTCAGACTAATTCTTGAACTTATAAGCCTAAAATATGGGATATGACATAGAAAGAAAGGGTTTTCATTTATCTCAACAAATACGCTTTCTGGGACTTAAACTTATATTCTACTCTATACCGAAGTGATACAACTTACTACCTTAACCAACAATGTATTGGTTAGTACTTGTGTTTATTTTCAAGTCAAGTAACAATTCCATACTTATTTCTTACGTTCATATCATTACTCTCTCTCTCCCTTTATATATATATATATATATATATATATATATATATATTATTTTTATTTAATTATGAGATCCACTTTGATGGCCTATATTATTTTACATTATGTCATTAATTACTTTTTTTAAAGATAAAATAATATTAAGAGTAAAATTAGTTATCCTTTGAGTTAGTCTCAAAAAATTTCGGTCACACAAAACACATTACAAGGAATTAGTGACATAATTTTTCCATTCCTTGAGTTTTTTTTTTGGGTATTATCATCGGTATATGGTTAGAGGTTTGTAGTTGCCCTTCCAACACAAGTGTATATGTGTGTGTACACATATATGTATAATATATACATATACATATATACATGTGCACATATACATATATATTGAAACTCAAACTCGAGACCCAATGTGATCTAGCGGTGCCTTACATCACTAGACTAATTCTATATTGGTCCTTTTTTTGAGTTTCTCCTTCAAATTGTAATATATTTTGAAGCAACCGTGACTATGGATAGAACAATCTTTTGAGAGAAGAGTAAGATTTGTGAACAGTTTGTGGGTGAGATGTCATTTGGATGGAGAAAATGGCTAGGCTCTCACTCTCTCACTACTTTCTAAGTTTGTAAGAACTCCCTGAAATCTTGGGAAGAGGAAGAAGATCCTTCTTTAGAATTTAATCACGATTTCTTCTTTGAATATTAAATATTCATTTTTCTTTTTAATATTGGCCAAGAGTTCCTTACACTACTACAAAAGAGGCGTTTAGTGGCGTATATTTAACGACATTTTTTTAAACCGTAGGTGACTGTTTTATTTTTTTTTCTAAAAAAGAATAATAACTTATGGCGTTTTTTATTACAAGCGTCGGTAGATAAAGTAGAGATGCTATAGCGCTTCTTTAAAAACATCATATAAGACATTTTTCCTTTTTTTTATATAAAGTAAATCAGCTATAGCGTTTTAATCTAAAGTGTCATAAATGGTGTAATACACAAATTAAATAATAAACATCCCCCTGCAGCAATACTTCTTTATTTTTAATGCTAATAAATATTTAAAAAACAAAAGTATCTAAAAAAACATACCTAAATAAAATTTCATGTTGGACTCTTGCTAGCATACAAGTTGATCTTAGCCAAAAAAAAAAAATTGGTCTACACACACACACACACAAACCTTTACCTATTGAAGAAAGAAGGGAAAAAACTAGAAAACCTTGGCCGGTACTTTATGGAAGCGCTGGCCAAGGCGCAACAAGCGCCGCCCCTTGGCTGGCGCTTGTAAGAAAGCGCCGGCCAAGGTATTTACCTTGGCCGGTGCTTTCTTGGCTGGCGCTTTCACTTAGAAGTGCCGGTCAATACTTTTTTTCCCTTTTCTCTCACTGTCCCTCCTCTTCTTTTCTCTCATTGTCGGCATGTTTTTTTATTTTCCTCTTGCCTTTTCTACTTTTCTTTTTCTGTCAGTGCTTTTGTTCTATATCTTCGTTTCTGTTTTCATTTTGGTTGCCATATTCATTTTGCAAACTTGAGGAACGATTTCAGTTCGCTTTGAAAGCTAGCTTGCTCTCTTCTCTATTTGCAGGTAAGCTTCCTTATAATTTCTCTTTTCAATACTTACTAGATTATTTTGTTTATTTTTCTTTCTTTGTCCCAAAATGTTGGAAAAATCATTTAGATCTGCTTAATTATTTTATGTTTAATCTCTTCTTTAGTTAAATATACTTCCACTTATTACAATTCACACGCCAAGCTAAGTTTAGGTTATATTAGTTTAGTTTGGGGAATATTTTTTATAGTATTACTAATTTATTATTCAATGTTCTGTTTTGGATGAAGTTATTAGCGATGCCTTTTATGTTTTTTATATTTTTATAGTGATACTTTTTATGTTTTTATTTTTAAAAATGTGTGGTTTTGGATGTCGCTTTATGATGAAACGTCATTTTTTAATACACTTTGGCCGGCGTTTTCTTTAAAAAAATGCCTTACAAGGCTATATAAATTCATTTCTGCGTGTGGGAGTGTCATTTTATAACTTTGTATTTTTTCACTTTCTCCCGCGCGTCTCCATTATTCTATTTGACTACGCGCAAAATAGAAACTTCTTTGGTCCCCCACCTTTTACTTTCTTTATTCTTGTCTCCTCTAATCTCTCCCTGAGGATTTGTTCAATATTGGTTGCCACTTCGGTCACAGTTCTCCAGTCCCACGTGTTGTTTTCAACTTTTGTCGCCGCCTGCAATCTTTTTTCTCCTGTAAGTGCCTTCCCCCCCCCCCAAAAAATTATGAATTTTTTCCTTTTTAGTTGAAATTTATCCTAAAACTGAATCTTTTGAAAAACATGTATAACTCATACATGAACAACGTAACTTAAATACTGGAGTTCTTTAATAAATAATACTTTTGGTGAAAAAAAAGGTAAAATATGATAGAAAAGAGAAATTAGGTGGATGGCGGGAGACAAGAGAGAGTGGAAATGCAAATTAAAATAGTTGTAAATTAAACCGTGTATATGTTGTATGTTGTGTTGTTCTCTGTGGTTATTATAATGTTTGAATTGATTGGATGTAATTTAAATTTGGTTAAAGTTTATTTGTAGTAGTCTTTTCAAGTTCATACCAAGTATATATACTTTTAATCTCTTAATTATAAATATGATGCTGCAGGATTAATATTTGGTTGATTATGTATGACTTATAGAATTAATGTGTACTTATTTTTTGGAAAACTTGAAATTTAATTTTAGGATGTTATGATGTCAAATTTTTTGAATTAAATAGGAAAAGATAAAAGTAATTAATAACTAACTGTATTAGACAAGCAACTAACCACTTATAAAAATATATTTAAGGTATATATAGATGGATCGAAAATGGATGTCTTCCGATCGGCGCTCAAGAGAATATATAGATGGTGTGAAAGAATTTATTAGATTTGCAAGAGAGCACACAAATGAGCCTAACAAAATCTTGTGTCCTTGCTTATCTTGTTGCTACGGAAAGCGGATTAGTCCACTTGATCTGCTAGATCATTTAGTCTGTCATGGAATTGATCAATCATATATACGATGGACAAGACATGGTGAGATGGATGATGCAAGTAGTACTAGAGTGCATAGCACAATCAGTGCTTTGAATGATGAGTTCGACCCAACAAGTATGTGTGATGAGGACAATGGCCTTCAAGAAATGCTAAATGCGGTCGAAGGGGGTCTTGATAACTATCCTAAAGAATTTGAGAAACTGAAAAGTGATGCAGAGAAACCATTATATCCTGGATGCACTAAATATACAAGATTGCTAGCAGTGTTGAAGTTGTACAACTTTAAAGCTCGCTATGGATTGAGTGATTCTGGTTTCACTGCACTTCTTGAACTTGTGCAAGATATGCTCCCAGAAGAAAATGTACTTCCTACCAAGATGTACGAGGCAAAACGAATTCTTTGCTCAACAACTGGCATGTGTTTCCTACTAAGAAAATGTGTGATTATTGAATAAAACCAAACTTAATCAGTCATTACTTCTTTTGTTAGTGCATTGGCCACATATAGGAACAATGTTGGATTGTCTTATCTTATTAAATGCACTGACAGCACCACGGCTTGGAAGAAGATTAAAGTATATGAATTTACAAAAAAAAATTTATTCACAAATTTTTCTTTAAACAATAGCTAACTATTATTTTGTATTGTTGCAGTGTCCATTCCAGCCAAATAATAATGATTGTGGTTACTACGTCATGAAATATATAAAAGATGTAGTTGCTTATGATCTAAATCATGTTCCCCTAAAAGTAAGTACTTCAACTTAATTATATGTATATAGTTTATATATTGTTTTTTGAATTTACTTGAGATAGACATTTTTTTAAATATATGTTAGCTTGCGTTCTTAGTTTAACTACTTCAAATTTTGTTTAGGTTTCTCTTTTATTGTTGGTTTGTGTTTTGTTTCCTTCGTATATATTTTTATTATCGGAATGGATCTCTATTTTGGCTTCTGTTTTAATTACCTATAGATTAGTCATTTTGATTACTAGAATAGATCTCTGTTTTGGTTTCTAGTTAAGTGTTTTATAGTAATTTTAATTTTTTGTGCGTGATATTTATGTTGTATTATGAAGATGAACGGTGTGACCAGTTAACTGACTATCAAGTGGATAACATCATTGAGGAATGGTGTGAATACGTGGTCAGCCAATTGCAAATACTACCTCCCTACATACTTAGGCACATTTTGACTTAATTACAAATTTCTTGTCCACTTGTTTTAGTTTCTCTGTAGTATGTTATATGTTATAATTGGATATATATTTAGTACTGATTTTATTAATTGATTGATGCATGGTATTTTAGTATTGATTTGATATACTTTTTTATTTTATATTAGCATTATATATTCATCTCTAAGTGAATTATATTTAAATTAGAATGAGTTCATCAAGTTATTATTATGAAATAAACTAGGATGGAAAAAAATAATTCCTTTTACGGCGCTTCCCATGGAAGCGTTGGAGGAGGTAGGAAGCACCTCCTCCGGCGCTTTCATGGAAGCGCCGGAGGAGGTTCTTCCTAATCTCCTTCAGTGCTTTGAAATGATGTAGAAGGTCAAATTTTTTTTAAAAAAATTATTAATTAAATACAATGTTCTGCCATTTTTTAAATTCAACAAGTGCCGTAGGTTCTTCTTGTGGCACTGGATGCTGTGTCGTTTGTAAAACACCATAACATTTAAAAAAATGCCACCTATCGTGTTTTTTGTAGTAGTGTTATCTTCTCCAATTGAGTCTAGTTGTGGGAAAATGACCTTTTCTTAGACCCAAATATAGTTTGGGCTAGTTAACTCAATTAACCTTTTTTTTACTTTTAATAAATTAATCCTAACCTCCAACAATTATTTATAGCATCCAATTAATTTAATCAAGGCTTTTATGCATAGTATGAATCAAGGAAAAATCTAGGCCTGATATAATTGATTTGACTGTGTGAGGTAAATCGTAATCAAAGAATTGTGTGTGTGTAATAGTAAAATCAAGGTAATTGATTAATTTTTTTAACTATTATTCCCAAGTGCCATTCCCTTTTATTGAATGAGTTCCAGTGCTAATCAAAAGTGAGGAGCACACCCAAACTCATCAGCTCTGGACTATCCAGATTTAATGTGGATAGTTCATATTTAATTCTTTTTATTTTTCTAAAACACTTATTCTAATAAGTATAAAATCTAAAATAAAGATAATATCTTAATTATCATTTTTTCAAGAAAATTATTTTTATTTAAAAATCAACAATTGAAAATTTTAAATCTAGATCATTTAAATGAGATCTAAATGGTTTAAATTTGATGAGTTTGGGTGCTCATCACTCTTGATAAGCACCTAAACTGGATCTCTTTTATTAGTATGGGTGACTATAGGTCATCGTTTAATGTATAACTAATGTTATATAAAACAAAAGGGAAATAAAAAAACAAAAGTGGTGTTATTGTCAGTGGACATAAATTAGGTTTTATCAATATCATCATAATGATGATAAGCACCCAAATCAAACACGTAAGATTTTAGTTTCAACAATATCTTTCTCATGTTATTATACATATAGAAACCACAATGAGTGGTCCATCATTTCTCTCATGATGATCGATCATCTCATCTTATCATCCATGCATATCATTTTCATTGTGTTGTGCCACTTGGGAAATAGTTTCTGATTTTGTTTTGACCGATTATTCTGCAAGACCAAAAAGGGCTTCACAATGCATGTCCAAGAGATATTGTTTATAGTTTAATGATTGAGTTTAAGGTGATAAATCTAAACGGTTCAGATTAGTTCATAACTTAGATTAAGTTTGGACGGTCTAAATTTAGCATTTTTTCTTTTATTTTTTTAAAAATATTTTAATGGGTACCCATTTAAAATAAAAATAATATCTTAATTGTCAATTTTTTTAAAAAAATATCTTTTATTTAGAAAAAATTCAATGAAAATTTTGAAATATAAGTTGAAATTATCTTAATTGTCAGAAAGTATACTTTTACTTACGACAAATGTCGCAGCTAAAGGTTACCCTTTTTAAGTGACGTACCTGTTTATTCATGTAGCGCAATTAATTAACCGTTGCACGTGACATTACATTAATGTTGAAAGAGTATACTTTTTTTTATACAAGGAGAGGCTTCTCAAGACTCAGCCTACATCAGTAGGAGTATCTTAATCCAGCTCCAACACATTTGCTAAATCCAGCGATGAACATAGTATTAGGTGAAATCCCGTCACAAAAAATAAAGCCTTTTTTATAAGGAAGTTGATGACACAATTTGCGTTCTTAAAAACGAACTACAACTCTATATTCCATTCACGTTGCTGCATTAAAAGGATTTCTTTTATGGTACTAGCGTTTGGATGATTCGTGCAGTCCCTACTATTAATCAGATTAAGTACCTCTTTTGTATCACTTTCTAACACCACTTGACGCATCCCTTGATCCCAAGTTGTCTTTAGACCCAGTAAAACACCCCACAGTTTAGCGATAATGTGATCACCCGACCCTAATCTGTGCATGAAGGCTATGATAAAATTCTTGTCAGCATCTCAAATAATACCTCCGCACTCAGCACCTGTGTAACCTACAAAGGCTTCGTCCACATTTACTTTAGTCCAACCTTCCTCCAGGGCCAACCATCTAACCCCCTTATCCGTGACTATGGTGCCTTGTAGGTTGATTCCGACTAGTCACTTGCTTGCCTGCTTAATGCTGGACAGAATTACATGAGCATGATTCCACAGGCACTTATTAGCCTCATTCTTATGCTTAAATAAACGTTCATTCCTCCTTTTCCAGAATAACCAGCATAATGTTGCATACCAGTCACCCCACTCCAGACGTCGAATATTAAAATCCAACCACTCATTAAGGTTAAGCTCAAAAAATCAGCGGTCCCGTGGCAACATTATCATTTCCATCCATAAATGTTTAGCCTCATTACAGTCACACATCATCATAGTTTCTAAGGCTTTCTCACACCAACCACACAAATCATCAACACATATACATTTCCTAAATCTCTACACGTTAGTAAGGAGCTTATTGTGAGCAGCGACCCATATAAAGGTTTTGCACCTTAGGAGAGAGTTCAGCTTCCAGAGTTTATGCCATAAAACTTCCTCGTTCCCTGGTTCATTTAAAATAACCAAATACACGGATTTCACTAAGGAATCTCTGTCTCTTGCGTGCTTCTATTGGACGTTTTGTTCCACGTGATCAACTTCAACACCCTCCTACATAAATCACCATGCAAGTTTCAAAATCTCAAATGTTCTTTCAAATCATGAATATGTATTATGACATTAGGATTTTGAACACATGGAAAACCATTTATGAAGTTCATCAATCCTTATGCTGAAAATAGTAGAAGTCAATACATCATAAAGCTTCAATTTTGGATAGCATGTCAAATATTGAATTCAACATGTTGGAGCATTTTCTAGAGAGCAAAAGTCATAAGAATAAAGTATTAGCCAAATAGGCTTAGCATAACATGAATGAATAAGCATAATGCCTTTATTATTGATCAAGAGCCAGTCTTGACTATCAAGTCACGGATTTTACTGCTAGTTGTCGCGACTGTCCTTACGAGCATAAATTGCTCAACGCACTTGTCCCCTTATGGGATAGTTCTCAGAGTAGTATAATGCGGAAGAATTGTAGGGACTCATATCCCATCAATTATATTACTCAGAGTCGTGATTACACAGCATAGGGCACATAGCAATAGAATAACTATACTGATATTATTACAACAACAAAAATGATAATAATAATGCTTGATAATGCTACATAGTTTTCATAGGGGTTTACAAATAGCTACAACCTTAAAATCATACACAACCTTCAGATAACCAAACGTCCACTTCTTGCTCTAGTCCGCAACCTCCAATTGACGGAATCGCCTCTTTACTTATGGAGCCATCGACAACTGCTGGAAACTTACATTTTGTATAGAAAGGGTGAGATTCGAGAGAATCTCAATAGTAACATGCTTACATACAAATATAATGTGAAATAGATATGCAATGTCATGGCATGTAAGATGATCGTATGTTCATGTGTACACTTGCCCAAAGGCAAAACTATACATCTGCACCTTGGTCGACTTAGTACCCATGTTGGGTCTCCGACCACAACATGGCGAATGGTTGTTTAGAACATTAGCTCATGCTACAATGGATGACATCTATAATAGTTATCACATAGTATATGTAAGAAGGAAGTTACTACCTGGAATAATGACCTTTCCAGCTTGTCCTTGGTCCAGCTCCGATTCCGGCTCGTCTATCGATATATCCTAAAATTACATATTTAGGATAAATGTGTTATTAACTGCTCGTAACTCATTCCAGACTCATAGTGTTGGTTATCATGACTCATAGCTGTATAATTACCAAAATACCCCTAAAACTTAGCTTATGCCAATTTATATTCGGTCTATTGCACTTTACTCTAAATTATGACTTAGGTCAATCCTACACAATTTCCTGTGTAAAATCTATTGGTAACCTCGGTTTACTTAAATTTAGGACCTAAATGACAAGAATACCCCTTGATAGCCATTTCTTAGAGCTTAAAGGTCAATTCAGTCATTTCACACACCATGCCTTTTCTCACTTCGACATCAACATGAGACTTACTCATTTAGATCTTCCAAACTCAATGGAATCATCCAATTGATGAAATTCCAATTACTTCATCATGCCATATAATTAGTAGCAATTATGAGTTCTCGAAAGAGTTATGTCGGTTTCTTGTTTTGTCTTGCCTAATCATCTCCTTTTTACTTATAATCACATGATTAACTAGTTAGGAAAGTATTGGATATCATTTTAACGGTTAAAATGCATAATCGAACGAGAGATGAATAGTACCCAACTTATCCTATACTCATCCAATCAACAAACCGGAATGGTAGAAAGGAAGCATACGCTTACCTTAACTCGTTTATGAATTCGGTTCAGAATTCCGGCGAGTGATTAGAAATTTTTACCTTACTTCATCTTGAGCTCCAGAGAGTGATTTTCCATGTCTGTGTATAATGAGCTCTTTTCGGGAACCCTCATCTTCTTGTCTATTCGTGTTGAATGTATCATTGAAGTGTTCTATGATTTCTCCTTCTTCATCATTATCTTCCAATTGTTCATAAATTGTAGATGTACAAGTTGTAGTTTCAAATGATTTGTCAATACTTTCAAATCCAACATATTTGTTAGAAGTATACATAGAATCAAGAGTATCCCATATATCTTTAGCATTAGAGTAAAATCTAATTTTCTCGAAATTATTTTCTATCACGGCACTATAGAGAAACTTTATTGCTCTAATGTTCAATGAAAACATTTTCTTTTCTTTTTTTTCTAATCTTTTCTTGGTTTTTGATCAAAAGCATTTGTAAAAATATTCCAAATGTCAAAATCATATGCTTTTATAAAACTAGTCCTTCTAGCTTTCCAAAACCAAAAATCAATATCTTTCAAAAGAGGTGGGATTGTATAATCAAAATGTTTTGAAAGTATAGAACACCCAAAATCAACCATTGATAAATCTTGAGACGGTTTAGTCCTTTAAGCAAAAGCCTAGCTCTGATACCAAATGTTAGAACCAACTGACACCCAAGAGGGGGTGAATTGGGTGTATGATAAGAAATTAAGATCTTTTAAAATATTTTTGCAACTTATCAAATCAATAATTATGGAAGTATAAAATCACAAGAAATTATATAAATTGTATATGTTGGAAATATAAGAGCTTAGAAAAGAGAATATGCAAACTGTGATTTATTTTGGTTTGGTCCAATCCACGATGACCTACGTCTAGCCCCTAGGCTCTTCTTGAGATTTTCAATCTACTATGTTCTTGTTTAACTGGGCACAAGAAAAACCTTTACAAATCCACAAGTTTAGTCGGGCACTTGCAAAGCCTACTAGGGAGTTACTCCTCCTTACACACTGTAAGGTTCATGTAACATCTTAAATTTCCATAACTGAAATTCCTTTATACCTTAGTGTTATTAAAGGGCATAGAATGGTGATTTAAAGAGCACATGAGATGAGAAAACAATGCAATTAGAATTCATACACAACATAGTTAATTAGAACACAAATTAGTGCTGCTGCCAATGAATTTCTCTGTGTGGCAGCCATGGTGTTTAGCATTTTTAAATGGGCAAATGATGTCCAAAAATTGTGAAAAATTTTAGAATGAAATTAGACTTATCAAGATTTAATTTTATAGGTCATATAAGTCATTTGGATCAATACACAAAGAGTTATGTATTTTTGAAGTTAGCTCAATAAAACTAGCAATTTTCACTTTTAGTGTCCAAAAACAATAATTCTGGGAATGTTAAGCTTCCAATTCGCTAACGGCTATATTTTTCCTTGAAAATATACTTAATATGAATCACATAACTTTAGAACCACCCCAATCAGGTATCAATACAATTAGATATGAATTTTCAAAGTTTGATAAAAATTCTACCAGATTTCTAGGAAGGTGTGAAAATGGGAAAGAATGTATAGGCAAAATAGTCTTTTGGCTATAATAAATCCACAGCCCATATTCTCTCCATTTGGTCAAGAAGCAAAGGGGATTGATAAATGAATCCCAAATTCTAAGTTAAGTATCCAAACCAAGTAAAAAGGTGAAGGTTTGAAAAGTCAAAAATTGTAGGCTAATATTTGAAGTGGAAATGGCTTAATTAAGAAGCCAATTTCTGCTCTTCCAAAGGGCAACATGTAACACCCCAAATTTTAAGACAAGGAAATTGAGAAGAAGCCTAATTCAAGTAAACTACTAGGCCCTAGTTTGGCCAGTGTCATAAATAGGCACGAGTAATTCTTACCTATAATGTAAGGGCAAAATGGTAATTTTGCCAATAAAGCAAGAAATGGGTATTTTTCCCAATGATTGTAATGAGATGGGAACTAAAAAGGAGGGAAACAAATACTAAGTGAATTAATATCCAAGAAAAGACAAAGAGCCATTAAGCTAAGGCTACGAGTAACCACATGAAGGTGGTACAATGGGTACAATGAGATAGTTTGAAAATAATAATTTTCTCTATGAGTCTCACTAATTTATTGGATGACGAAGTATGACAAAGGAGATGAATTATCATGCAAGAAAGCTAAAGAAGTGGACTAATGAGTATAGCCATATAAGAGTCTCTATTAATGACTCATCACTTATTATTCATTCCCTGCGTGCTATTTGGAATCAGATAAGAATGCATATTGAACGAGAAATTGAGACAAAATGAGAAAATGAAAGAATGCAGAGACAAAACAAGAACGGAGGAGGGAGAAAGGAGAGAGAAATCTTTGGAGCTCCGAATCTCTACCAAAACAGCGTCTTCTCTCCAAGTACCCTTTTCTAACATTCTTCTACTCATCACAAGCTTCAATTCTATGGATTCATATTCTTGATTGGAGGCCATTGGTACCATCTTGCCGGTCGGAGTGTCACCAGAATTCTAAACCGAATTCATAAACGAGTTAAGGTAAGTGTATGCTTCCTTTCTACCATTTCTGTTTGTTGATTGGATGAGTATAGGAGAAGTTGGGTACTATTCATCTCTCATCAATTATACATTTTAACGGTTAAAATGATATCCAATGCTTTCCTAACTAGTTAATCATATGATTATAAGCAAAAAGGAGATGATTAGGCAAGATATAACGAGAAACTGACATAACTCTTCTGGGAACTCATAATTGCTACTAATTGTGTGGCATGAGTAAGGAATTGGAATTTCATCAATTGGATGATTCTATTGAGTTTAGAAGAGTAAAATGAGTAAGTTTCATGTTGATGTCGGAGTAAGAAAAGGCATGGTGTGTGAAATGACCGAATTGCCCTTCAAGCGCTAATAAATGGCTGTCAAGGGGTTATTTCATCATTTAGGTCCTGAATTTGAGTAAACCGAGGTCACCAATGGATTCTACACGCAAAATTGTGTAGGATCACCTTAAGTCAATATATTGGGTACAAATGGGCATAAGCTAAGTCTTAGGGATATTTTAGTAATTCTAGAACTATGAACTATGATAACCAACACTATGAGTCTGGAATGAGTTACGAGCAATCAATAACTCAATTATCCTAAATGTGCATTTTAGGATATATCGATAGACGAGCTGGAATCGGAGCTGAACCAAGGACGAGCTGGAAAGGTCATATTCCAAGTAGTAACTTCCTTCTTACATATACTATGTGATAACTATGATGAATGCCATCCATTGTAGCATGAACTAATGTTCTAAACAACCATTCTCCATGTTGCGTTCGGGGACCCAACAGGGGCACTAAGTCGAACAAGGTGCGGACGTACAGTTTCGCCTCGGGCAAGTGTACACACGAACATACAATCATCTTACATGCCATGACATTGCATATCTGGTTGTCTGAAGGTTGTGTAATGTATTTTAAGGATATAGCTATTTGTATATCCCTATGAAAACTATGTAGCATTATCAAGCACTATCATTATCATTTTTGTTGTTGTAATAATATCAGTATAGTTATTCTATTGCTATGTGCCCTATGATGTGTAATCACGCCTCTGAGTAATATAATTGATGGGATGAGAGTCCCTACAATTCTTCCGCATTATGCTACTCTGAGCACTATCCATGATTGGACAAGTGCGTTGAGCAATTTATGCTCGTAAGGACGGTCATGACATTTTTTGTATCAGAGCATAAGATAGATTTATGCTCATATGTGACGGTCGTTACATTTTTGGTATCAGAACAAAGGTTCTGCCTATATATATATATCTTAGAGCTAGTGGTTCTGGCTACTAAGTGAGCGATACTAACTCAGAGCAGTGGTTTTGGCCACTGAGTATGCAATTCGGGCCATAGAATACTATACTGATAAATGCTTGATTACATAGTGATGAGGATAACGAGGTGAATTACTTTGGTCAGTTCACTGTTATGCCCACGAAAGGAATAGACAAACCCAGTTAAGCAACGAGTATTGGATGGTTAAGGTGACCATGAATGAAGAAGCGATGAGTTGGACCGCTTATGGATGATTTTACATGGATTTCTGAAGTGAAATCAACTTTGGGCAGCTGATGAACTCGAGAAGGAGCTAGTAAAATTGAGTTAATGAGGCAATTTCCAGTGTAATTTATGGCAAGAACTCAAGTTGATGAAGTAGAACTCGAGTACAATTGGTGGTGAACTAGAGTTTGGGCAAGTGGACTCGAGTGCAATGAGTATTTTGGCCTTGAACTTGCGAGATTGTAAGACGACACTCAAGTGAGATGGATAAGAACTCGAGTGCACCTTATGATTTGGCAAGTTGGAAGTGTCTCTGGAAGAAACTCTCTCCCCAGAACTCGTGAGATTCGAGTATAAGCAAGCTGAGAACTCGAGTGCTGAAGGGTAAACTCGAGTGCAACGATGATCTGATGATATCCAAGAGTTTCTGGAACTAACTTCCTCTACCATACTCTCAGGACTCGAGTGCAATTGGACATGAGAACTCGAGTGCTAATGAGTGGACTCGAGTGCAATGCTTGGTTGACGGCGAGTGAGAGCTTTCTGGAACAAACTCTTACTATCACACTCTCAGGACTCGAGTGGTGATGCTATGAGAACTTGAGTGCAGAAATGAGAACTCGAGTGCAGAAGCAAAAACTTGGGTGTAAATCCTAGACAGAACTCGAGTGCGGAATATTGAACTCGAGTGCAGCGCATGTTTGATAAAGCTAAAGGACTCTTTGGAACAAACTCCCACACTCACACTCTCAATGGTTGAGTGTGAAGAACTCGAGTACGAATCTATAGACTCGAGTGCTATGTCTGTATGGCGAGTGCAAAGTTGGAGAATAAGCTAAGTCTCAGCGAAGAAACCAACGGAACTCGAGTGCGATTTGGGTGAACTCGAGTGTGAAGTCAGGACTCGAGTACTTAAGAATGAACTCGAGTGCAAGCCTTCATGGAAGGTACAAAGTTGGGAAAAATTAGCAAAGTCTTGGTGAAGAACCCAGCAGAACTCGAGTGTGTTAGGAAAACTCGAGTGTGAAGCTGGAACTCGAGTTCTTGAGAATGAACTCGAGTGCATAGCGATTTTGATGAACAAGGACATGTGATCTAGTGCTATGCTTTGCAAGAGGCTTTAACCCAATGTGGGGCAATGTTAAGAAGTTAGTACTGCTTATGATTCCCTATGGGGGACAATATCTAGTACAATTGAGGCTAGATAGCATGACTATGGTTGAGGTACATATGGGCTACCGATAACCAGCGATGAATGATGTAAGCACGGATGCTATGGAAATTCCGTGGTTAAGTGTGCTAAGAGAGGAACGAATTGAGGTTTCTCCATGCTAGGCAATAATCTTCGTTATCCTGTGGGGTTAACGCTATATTATCATGATATGCGACGAGGCATGAGGTGTGGTGATTATGCCATATATCCAACCTAGAGAACCCAATTTGATAATACTGAAGGGTAAAGAAAAGTTTGAAACAAGATCTAGGCTGAAGAGTGCTTAGATCACAATGCAATTAAGTTGCACTATTCTATGAGGATGATGAACCTTGCAATTGATGATGGAACCTTCAGTAATGATTCAAGGATATCACCTAAATACCATGAAAGTTGGTATAGAAACAATTGCTTATGATTGCTTTTAGCAAGCCTAATGAGTGAGTATAATTGATCTTGGATGATCCACTATGACTATTATGCACGATTGAGTGAAGTGGCTATCATGGTTAGCTCTTATAAGGAAATAATACATCAGAGAGGCGCAGCAGAAGCATAGTGAATCTATGCATTATTTTTGTAAGCTACAAGAGAGGTAGTAAATCGCACCAATGATTATCATCCCACATCGTAATGAGATCTGTAAGGTTTGCTATGATTTGAATTGAGGTCAACAATTACACAACGTACGTGGTGTACCGTATGACTTATGTGGTCACAATGAGACACCTGCGTGGTGGTCAACAATGAGACACAACTATTTATAACTACGAGCTGCGGTCTGGGCACCGTGTCGTAGTCTGATTATCGCACGTCTGGGACGGGTCGACAATAAGACCAATAAGGTATACCATGACATCACCTATGTAGCCAACAATCACACCATCTATATGGTTTGTGGTGAAAAATGTGAACAAAGATAAGGATGAGTCCTAGAGCAATAGGGCACGATGGTGGCGAATTCCTCTCAATGATACAATGATGGAAAACTGAGAACCATAAATGATCTTAGTGATCACAAGTTGCGAATAAACATAAATTGGGATGCGAGTTGATGTAGCCAAGCCAAGTAATGGCACATGCATCACAAAAATCGTGAATAAAATGATATCCAATGCTTGCCTAACTAGTTAATCATGTGATTATAAGTAAAAAGGAGATGATTAGGCAAGACATAACGAGAAACCTATTAGATATGATTAGTTTTGATGATGCCAAATATATATCAAATATTATGAGAGCAAAAGTTTGCATAATATACTTATCTCTTACATTGACTAACTATTATATTTAATGTTATATATCTTATAGATTAGTCAAAGAGATTGGAGAATGAAGAGCTTGAAGAATTAATGGAAATATCAAGATTCAAGCTTCTAAGAAGAAATACTGGATGTTTCTATGCTCATAAGGGAATTAAGAAGTACTGTAGCAGTTACTGTTTGGCACTGTAGCATCGAGTGATTTAATGAATCACTCGAGTGATTTGCTGAATCACTCGAGTGATTCTGAAAAAAACGCAATCACTCGAGTGATTCAGCAAATCACTCGAGTGATGTGCAGCATTTCAGAGTCTGTTCTTCGTCCAGCTGAGCGAGGTCTGGTTATGTGATCATATCTCTCACAATACAACTCCAAATGAGACGAAACCAATTGCATATGAAACTAGACTCCCAATGCGTCATTTTGAAACCAGAACTAACATCAAAGGAGCTCATATGAGGGATATATCAGTGTTCTAATTTGACCTTCATGTCAGCGTCACTTTCTGGAACAGTCTTAGTATTTTGGCTATAACTCTCAAACCACTGGTCCTATTGAGCTGAAACCGGTGCCATATGAAAGTAGACTTCCAGGGCTTTCTATTGATATATAATACAGCATTTTTGGAGTCATATTCGAAGAGTTATAACATCTGGAAGTTGACCTCTGTTTACTGAAGAACTGGAAACGGATCACTCGAGTGATTTCAGCATTCACTCGAGTGATATTGCATTTCACTGGAAGTGATCGTAAAATCACTGCAAGAAAAATTCACTGTTTCAGATTTCACTTCCAGTGATCTCCAAATCACTTCCAGTGATATCTCAAATTTTCCAAATCACTTCCAGTGATCCTGAATCACTCGAGTGATGCGCCAAATCACTTCCAGTGATTCTGAATCACTCGAGTGATGCGACAAATCACTTCCAGTGATTGAGAATTCACTTCAAGAAAAATACACTGTTTTGAAAATCACTTCCAGTGAATTCCAAATCACTCGAGTGATGCGCCAAGTTTTCCAAATCACTTCCAGTGATCTTGAATCACTCGAGTGATATTTGAAAAGTTGCAAATCACTTCCAGTGAATTGGAAATCACTCCAAGAAGAAATCACTATTTACAAAATCACTTCCAGTGACTCCAAATTCACTCGAGTGATATATGAAGTTTGCCATATCACTTCCAGTGGTTGCTGAATCACTTCCAGTGAATATTAAAATTCCTCAGATCACCTCCAGTGAAGTGACACCACTCTCAAGTGAATTGATATCACCGCAAGTAAATTTACTGATAGTTAGAGTGATTCACAATTCTTTACAGAATCATGGAAATTACTCAAGGGATCATTATTATCGAGTCAATGATATGCTTACTCTTAGAAAGCTACTGCAAGTGGAATGCTTATGTAAATCACTTCCAGAAGTATGACAGAAACAAGGAAAATGATTTCATGGTATACTCGAGGGATGCTGATAATTACTAGTGGAATATTATCTTATGAAAATCACCTCCAGTGAAATCAAGTCCACTTCCAGTGATTCTCCAGTTTTCTGAAATCACTCCTAGTGAAGTCTGTGATCACCCGAGTGATATTTTCTAACGGCTATTTCTCTGAGTGGATTTACAGGTGTTATGCACTACTGATCACATGGCTTACACAGATCAATATTAAATAACAACTATTCATGGACGGCAGCAAATTTCATAAGTAACGGAAGACAAATACTATTGCATCTGTCAGACCAATGGGAAAACTGTAAGAAACGCTGAAGCATGTGTCAGAGCACGATCAACGGGAAAATATTTAAATACACTCAACGACCGTGCAAAGCAATGGGACTCCAACCGAAAATGATATAGTGACTGTCTAAGCATCAGATGGGATTATAACAGAAGAATATCCGAATGGGCTCAACGGTTAAATGAATCAACAGACTCTAACGGATATCTTCCACAACTCAGCTATAAATAGAAGAGGATTCAAACACAGAAAAGCAAGCAACGCAATGAGAACATGAACATGCTGATATTCTAAGTCTTCTACCTCCGACCACTCTTTGCTCAACTCCATCTTCTATATTATGTATATTTGAGAGAGTGAATATTTGTATTGTACTTCAGTGAGGATTTATCTACTCTTTGAGAGAGTCTGTAAACACACCATCTATACTTCTGTATTGAACTCAAGGTAGAGGGACCTTGAGAGGGCTGATTACCTTACGGGAAGTTGTAGAGTGAATTGTCAGAGACTTTCTGCTCATAAGACTTACAAGGTGCAAGCAGTAGAGAACGTTGCTGCTCGTAAGACTTACAGTGGTGTAAGCAGGAGAGAACGTTGCTGCTCATAAGACTTGCACAGTTAAGCAGGAGAGAAAGGTCTTTGGATTGCTTTGCTCGACTTGCTGTAAGAAGGAGTAAACCTTACAGTGTGTAAGGGGGAGCTACTCTTGTGAATTTGTAGAGGCTTTTCTTGTACCCGGTTAAACAAGAATATAGTGGATTGGAAATCTCAAGAGAAGCCTGGGGACTGGACGTAGGTCATCGTGGATTGGACCGAACCAGGATAAATCACAGTTTGCATATTCTCTTCCCTAAGCTTTTACATTTCCAGCATATATGATTTACATATCAGCTTATGTTTCTATACTTCAGCATGTATTGATTTGATAAGTTGCGAAAAGATTTTAAAAGATCATACCTTCTTATCACACACCCAATTCACCCCCCCTCTTGGGTGTCAGCCAGTTCTAACAAAACCGACATAACTCTTCTGGGAACTCATAATTGCTACTAATTGTGTGGCATGAGTAAGGAATTGGAATTTCATCAATTGGATGATTCTATTGGGTTTAGAAGAGTAAAATGAGTAAGTTTCATGTTGATGTCGGAGTAGGAAAAGGCCTGGTGTGTGAAATGACCGAATTGCCCTTCAAGCGCTAAGAAATGGTTGTCAAGGGGTTATTTCATCATTTAGGTCCTGAATTTGAGTAAACCGAGGTCACCAATGGATTCTACACGCGAAATTTTGTAGGATCACCTTAAGTCAATATATTGGGTACAAATGGGCATAAGCTAAGTCTTAGGGATATTTTAGTAATTCTAGAACTATGAACTATGATAACCAACACTATGAGTCTGGAATGAGTTACGAGCAATCAATAACTCAATTATCCTAAATGTGCATTTTAGGATATATCGATAGACGAGCTGGAATCGGAGCTGAACCAAGGACGAGCTGGAAAGGTCATATTCCAAGTAGTAACTTCCTTCTTACATATACTATGTGATAACTATGATGAATGCCATCCATTGTAGCATGAACTAATGTTCTAAACAACCATTCTCCATGTTGCGTTCGGGGACCAAACAGGGGCACTAAGTCTAAGAAGGTGCGGACGTACAGTTTCGCCTCGGGCAAGTGTACAAACGAACATACGATAATCTTACATGCCATGACATTGCATATCTGGTTGTCTGAAGGTTGTGTAATGTATTTTAAGGATATAGCTATTTGTATATCCCTATGAAAACTATGTAGCATTATCAAGCACTATCATTATCATTTTTGTTGTTGTAATAATATCAGTATAGTTATTCTATTGCTATGTGCCCTATGATGTGTAATCACGCCTCTGAGTAATATAATTGATGGGATGAGAGTCCCTACAATTCTTCCACATTATGCTACTCTGAGCGCTGTCCATGATTGGACAAGTGCGTTGAGCAATTTATGCTCGTAAGGACAGTCGTGACATTTTTTGTATCAGAGCATAAGATAGATTTATGCTCATATTTTTGGTCGTGACACCACATACATGTCCAAATGGAAAGAGAAAAGGAATCAATTTGCTTGGCCATAATTAATTCAAGAGGAAAAAGAATAGGCAAGTGATTTAAGCATATGCAAATTTGCATTAAACAATAATATTCTCATAAAGCAAGAAGAGAGATATTTGAAAGAGCCAATGTCTCTTCTTTCCTTCTCCATTTTAGCTGAAGCAAACAAATAGAGAGAGAGAAGAGTTCAAGAAGCTAAAATGAACAAGAGGAAGAGCTAGTGTTCAAGAAGCAATAATCCAAATTACGAAGTGTGATTTCAAGTAGTTATGCCTTTTAAATCACTTGGAAACCTCTTCTAATATCTTCTCCATCTTGAAATACATGTTTAGAAAGCAAAACCAAGAGGGAAGAGAGAGAGAGGAAAATGGCGCCTAGAGAGAGGAAGAAGGGAAATCCAAGGTAAACTCAAGAACCTAGTTTCTTTTGTTGATTCTTGGTGGTTGTTATTGATTTTGTGGTTGTTTTAGCTTGGTTTGTGATTTTGGGAAACTCAAACCCTAAGGGGATATGCTGCCTAATTTTCCATTGAACATGTGAGAAGTATGTTTAAGTGATTAAACATGGGATTAGAAGTAAAAAAAAAAGGCGGTTTATGGATTGAAATCATAAGACAACATTTTTCCCAAAATTCCCTTAAGTTTGGCCAGTGCTGGAACACAGGGAAGGAGCTAGAATTTCATCAATTTGATTGTTCAATTGGGTTTATAAGGGAAACTTGTGTAAGGTTCATGTGGATTTTGAAGTATGAAAAGCCCTGGAATGTGAAATGTCACAAATACCCTTAAAGCCCTAAGTTAGGGGCTACAACAACAACAACAAAGCCTTATCCTACTAGGTGGGGTCGGCTACATGGATCGTACGACGCCATTGTGCTCTATCAAAGACCATAGATTTCAATATATTATTAATTAAAAGGTCTCTCTCAATGACCTCAATGAGCGTTCGTTTCGGTCTTCCTCGACCTCGTTTGATAGGACTCCATACTACTTGATCAACCCTTCTCACTAGAGCACTCAATGGCCTTCGCTGAACATGTCCAAACCATCTCAAATGATTTTCTACCATTTTTTCTTCAATAGGGGCCACTCCAACACGATCACGTATACGAGTGTTACGAATCTTGTCCTTTCTTGTATGGCCACACATCCATCTTAACATGCTCATCTCAGCTACCCCCATTTTATGCTCATGATATCCCTTTAAAGCCCAACATTCACTACCATATAGTATTGCTGGTCTTATAGCAGTGCGGTAGAATTTTCCTTTTACCTTATTAGGTACTTTACGATCACAAATAACTCCCGTAGCTTTTCTCCATTTATACCATCCGGCTTGAATTCTGTAATTGACGTCTCTATCCACCTCACCATCTTGTTGTATAATTGATCCCAAATATCTAAATTTTATCACTTGCGGGATGACTTGCCCACCCAATTTAACTTCCATTTCACTTTGACTTTGTCTCTTATCAAATTTGCAATGCATATATTCAGTTTTGCTCCTACTAAGACGAAAACCTCTCAATTCCAAAGTCCGCCTCCATATCTCAAGTTTGGAGTTAATTTCTTCCTTAGATTTAGCCAATAGCACTATATCATCCGTAAAAAGCATGCATTTAGGGATCTCCTCTTTTATAGGTTCAATTAGGACATCTATCACTAGGTTAAACAAATAAGGACTTAAAGCTGATCCCTGATGTAGTCCAATCTTTATAGGGAAGTCCTTTGTAACACCTCCAGACGTTCTAACATTGGTTGTAACCCCCACATACATATCTTGAATGACTTTGATATATGCAACCCTCACCCCCTTCTTTTCCAATGCTTTCCAAAGCACATCTCTTAGCACCCGGTCATAAGTTAGGGGCTACCAAGGGTATTTTCATAATTGGGGCCTGAAATTGACCAATCCGAGGTAAAAAAAATGAATTTTACACATGAAATTGTATCGGATTAGCCTGGGTCATAATTTTTGGCAAGGTACAAGTTGACTGAGTACAAAGGGACGTAGACCGGGTCCCTAAGGGCATTTTGGTAATTTTATAGTTTTGAGTCAAGATAACCAACACATTGAGTTTAGAATGAGTTATGAATAAATAATAACTCATTTATCCTAAATTTGAAATTTTAGGATATATCAGTAGCCCGAACGGGAGACAGAGCTAGACTGATAGACAAGAAAGGAAATGGCACGTTCCAAGTAGTAAAAAAATTTTCATGCACTATGTGATTAATATATGCTTTGAGTATGCCATCTTTTGTGACATAAGCACAGTGCCATATCACATTAGCCTAGTTGTGATCTGGGATCTAACAATGGTGCACGCAGATAAGCCAAGGTTTAAATAGTGGTTTGGCCTTAGACAGTGTATAAACAACGTTCTATAATCTCACATAACATGGTGCATGACATATTTATTATAATATTTTATATGTCTAATTGTATGTTACTACTTAGATTCTCATAATCTTACCCTTTCCATAAATGTATTAAGTTTCCAGCAGTAGGAAGCAGCTCAAAAGGCAGAACTGTAATTTCTGGTAACTGAAGGTTTTGGACCAATACAAGAGGAAGTGGTTGGTTATCTGAAGGCATTTTTTTATTTAAAGGTCTGTATTTTTTTGTACACCCCTATGGGGAATTACTATATATAAACAAGCACATTGTTTCAATAATATCAATATATTTATGATATTCCTATGTGGCCACTGAACTAGATAAATGCTACTCTGATTGATATCTATAATGAAGTAGGGTCTTACATTTTTGGTATCAGAGTAGTGGTTCTAGCCACAGTGCGTACAGTTATGGCAATAGGATAATATATTGATATGCTTGGTTATACTGTAATGGGAAAATGAAGTGGACCTTATGGATGATGTAGAACCTTCAGTAGTGTTTTGAGGATATTACATAAATACTGTGAAGGTTAGTATAGGCGTAATTGATCTTGATTGTTTTCAGCATACCTATTGGGTATAATTGAGGAAAGTGATTTCTAATTTGTGTGATTGAGGTAGTAAGACAAGTGCGAGCAGACAGTGTAACCCTACCTATATTGTATTTAATAGTGTTTATTTGGGTTCAGTAAGAGATTATAGGAGGTTTCTATAGAACTCTTATTGGATCATTCTGACATTGTTGGCTCGTATAAGGAAATAACACATCATAGTGGCGCAGCAGAAGTATAATGAATCTATACACAATTCTTGAAAGTTGCAAGAGAGGTTATTAGTCGCATCAGTGTTGACAATCCCATATCGCAGTATGACCTATATGGTCTATCATGATTTGACCTGTGAGGTCAATAGTGATGCAGTATATATGGTGTATGGTATGAACCGTGTGGTCGCAGTGAGGCACCTATGTGGTGTACAGTAGTAAGGCGGCCCCATCATAGCATGTTAATCAACCCCATAATCAGGGTGTACCCCTAACATGGTCATATGAGAGTTTTGGTTACACCGGTGAAAAGTATAAGTAACCCTGTGGTTTAGAGGCAGTGCATAAAACATGCTGTTGAGGCGGTATGGCCAATAATATTACATCCTGTATAGTGTACAATGTTATTACCCATGTAAACCTATGTAGTTTGTAGAAACATTACTAGCATGGTATACAGTGACACCAACTATGTAGTCAATAATCACACAATCTATATGGTTTGTGGTGACGCATGTGAACAGAGATTGGAATAAGCGCTAAAGCAGTAGGGCACAGTGTGGCGAATACCTCTTAAATAGTACAGTGTTAACAATCCTAGACCCATAGTGGACCTTTATGGTCTACACAGATGCGAGTAAGCACGGATTGAGATGTGTTATGATACAGCAGAGTCGAGTAGTGGCATATGCATCACATTAATGTAGCCCTCATAGAATTAGTTTCCTTACTTATGTTATAGAGCTAGCAATAGTTTTTTTTTATTTGAGAATATGAGGCAAGTACGGACAGGTTGATGCCTATTCCGGAATATTGCACACAGTATGATCAGTAAGGGTCAGATAGTAATTTGATCCTGAACAGTGAGCACAGTATGGCCAGTAGGGGTCGAATAGTCATTTGATCCTAAACAATGTACAAGCAGGCATAGATACAGACAATCATATTTACAGGCAAGCATAGATGCAGTCAGACATGTTTGTAGATAGGTGGATTAGTTGTAAGTCCTAGTGTACATGTTTGTATAGGGCAGTAAGACCGGAATACTTAGTATCATCAGAGTAGAGTGACATAAGTCATAAGGCTAAATACACCAAGCAGTATCCCAACAAGACAATGAAGTCTAGAGTTACTGGTGGACTGTGTGTCCTCAGATCATAAGACCTGTTAGATTAGTATGTCCTCAGGCCAGCAGATTGCTAAGCAATCAAAGTTATGTCAACAGAGAATAGAGGCAATAAGACTCAAAGTGCATGTTTGCATGGGGAAGTGTTCCTGGGCAGTAAGGCCTTATATGTATACAACAGGGATGAGATTTGTAATATCCTAAATTATGGGCTTAGAGACTTGAGGATAAACCTAAATAAAGTAGACTACTAAGCCTAGTTTAGTAAGAGCCCTAGGAATGAATAAGAAATAGAATGACTATTAGAAATTGCACTACGAATAGAATATGAATTTTGGTATGAATTAGCCGGAACAAAGTACCCAATTCCTTTAGGAGATGTCAGTATCACATAAAACCTAACCTAGATCCAAAGGAAAAGGGAAATGGTGTTTAGAAAGGAGAAACAAAGAGAAATGTAAAGAAAGAAAAGAACAAATGACACAAGAAATAATATTTTCATAATCAAAGGTAAAAGAGAAAATTGTCACTTGATCTTGAGGTCAAAATTGGAAGACAAAATGAAGGGCCAAGATTTGCTCTTCAAAAGTAAGAAGTAATTATTAGAATGAAAAGAAAATTTTATCTCTTCCATTTGGCTTCAAAAACGTCCAAGACAAGAGGAAGAAGGAAAGAGAATTTCATTAATACACTTCTTCACTTTTCAAGTTGAAAAGTCAAAAATTGTGGCTAGATATAAAGGAAGCATGAAGAGAGAATTGGTCAACATTCTTCCTTCCCTTTTGTGATGTGTTTTTGGCAAGACTAAGGGGGAAAGAAAGACAATTTAATTAAAGGCATTCCATACTCCTTGACCAAACCAAAAAGCAAAGAAAGAAGAAGAGTAGAAAAGTCAACAAAACTTGATATTGGTTACAACTTGGAAAGTAACCAAAAACTAAGATTTCAAGAAGAAAATTAGTCAATAAATCCCTCTCCTCTTTGCAAGATAATTTCAATCAATGCAAGCCAAAAAAGAAAAGATAAAATATCAATTCACTTACTTAAATCAACCTTAGTTAGTTAACTAGTCTACGTTTTCAAGAAGCCATAAAATTGTGACACATCACCTTTTCTTATTTCTTTGAGAGTATTTTCAGCCAAGTCTTCAAGAGGCATGAAGATTAATTAAATAAAACACATCACACTCTCATTCAACTTATTTGGACGGCCAAAAACAAGAAAAAGAAGAGAAAATGAAAAAGGAAAGAGAAAACATGAATAGTAAAAGTTCATGAGCTCCAGAGCCGATTTCACTTCTGATTCGGCGTTTTCTCTCAAAGTACCCTTCACAAACTTCTTCTACTCATCCCAAGCTTCATTTTTACGATGTAATATTTTCATTTGGAGGTGTTTAGTGCCATCTCACTGGCCGGAGTACTGCCGGATTTTTGAACCGGCTGCAGAAACGCGTAGTGTTAAGCATAAGCTTCCTTTTGAATCGATTGGTTTGTTATTTGGATTATTTTTTGTAAGGGTGGGGTACTGTTCATTTTCTTCTAATGGGTATTTTTTAGGTTTAATCAAATATTTACGGTTAGATTATGATTTATGATGATATTAGGCTAAGTGGTTGGACAAAATTATGTTTTGGTGAATTGTTGTCTTGTGAGGTTTTGTATTGTCCAAAATAGCGCATGAATAAGGAATGAGAATTTTCCAAATTTGAGGTTTCCAATGGATTCCTTGGGAAAAATTGTGTGGGGTTAAGGTGTGGTTGTGATTTTAGAAGGGTTGGATTGAAAACCCAAAAACTTAAGTTAAAGAAACAATGCTGCCAGATTTCATTTTTTAGGGGTAGGTTTCTTGTGTCGTGTTTTTTAGTAGACAAAATTTATCCAATGACCTTGAAAATTTCTAAAGTAAAATTAGACATCCTAAGCTTTAATTTGATATATAATATGTGTCATTTGGGTTAGTAGATTGTGAGTCATGATTTTTTTAATTTAGGCATTGATTTTGGAATCAATTCTGTGGTAGTAAGGGTTAATTGAGAATTATTGAATTCTGGGAGTGTAATTGGTAACTTAAGTTATTGGGAGAATGCCAAAAAAATACCATTTAAACTTTAAAATCCCGTTAACAAGTTCGGTAATGGGATTAACAAGAATGGTAATGCAATTAACAAATCATTTTATTGTTAAATCACCTATTTGGGATTTTGAAATTTAAATGGTATTTTTTTGGAATTCTCCCTAAGTTATTTTTCCCTTAAATTATACTTAAATAGTGTTAAATAAAATTTTGAACCACTCAATTTTGAATTTTTTGGATTTATTTATGATTCTTGGAAGTTCAGCCAAGAAACAGAGGAATTCTTGGCTACTGCCAAGCATTTTAGCTGCGGCCAAAGGATTCTTTGCCGTGGCCAAGCCCCCAAATTCCAGAATTTCATATTTTTTTTAAAGAAATTGACACATTTATCCCTTCTTAACTTCTTAAGCCTTAATATATACTTCCAATGACTCATAATCATGGCTCTAATAATGTGATTGGGTATCTAGGGCCATGGAGAAGTTAAGAAGAAGAATGGAAGATGCTTGAAGTAACCCCGATGATGGGAAGAAGAGGAAACAAAGAATAGACATTAGTCCACAAGGTAGTGAACTTTCCTAGCTTGCAAATACTTGATGTGTTTACTTGTGTATTGATATGTTTAATTGCTTGATGAATTGTATAAAGCATGTATGAATTATTGAAGCTCTGTTTTATTTATAGTATGACCATTAGTGTAATGTATTAAACATTCAACATGTGAATATGTCATTATATTGGCATGAATTTATTTAAGCAAGCATATAATGCATAAAGCATTTTTTATGCATAGTTAGCAATGTTTGCTACTGAGATTTTCTTGAATCTCACTCTCCCTCACCCAACCATATAGGTATGATGAGTACAGGAGAAGAATGCATGAAGATATATAAGGGGAAATATGAAGGCAAATCGAAGATTGAAGGGTAATGTATTCTTTATGTATTTTGATTAGATTTATATATGAATAAACTAAGAATGGGCAAGGAAATACTCTGGTAAATATACAAGGAATTAAGAAATGATAAGTTGCTAAGAAGTTACAAACCACTTTATGATGATGTTAAAAAAAAGTTTTAAACTATTCAAAAAAATTCACTCAACTACAGGTTCGAATCCTGTATTGAGGTTGGGAATTGAAAGAAATTTGTAAAGAACAATCGCTTAGTGGTTTGAATCTGCTGTGTAAAACTCATCAGAACGATTACGGAAGTAGGGTGTTACAGGATTCATCATTTCCCCAAGGATAATCATGTGATTTGATATCCGAAATTTCAGGGATGAAATTTTATTGACAGGGGAGAAATGTAACATCCCAAATTTCAATCACCGAAATTCCTTTATACCTTGGTGGTATTAAAGGGCATAGAATGGTGAGTTAAAAAGCAAATAAGAAGAAAAAATAAGGCAATTAGAGGTCACACACAACATAGTTAATTGGAACACAAATTAGTGATGTTGTCAGTGAATTTCCATATGTGGCAATCGTAGTGTGTGGCATTTTTAAATAGGAAAATGATGTCAAAAACTTGTGAAATTTTCTAAAATGAAAGTATACTTATCAAGATTTGATTTGATAGGTCATATAAGTCATTTGGAGCTGTACACAAATAGTTATGTATTTTTTAAATTAGCCCAGTAAAATGACAATTCTCAATGTCAGCATCCAAAAATAATAATTCTAGGAATTTTGAGCTTCTAATTGGCTAAATGATATATTTTTCCTTAAACATATACTTAGTAAGGGTCACATAGCATTTTGAACCACCTAGATTAGACATCTATACAATTAGATAATAATTTTTAAAGTTTGATGAAAATTCTGCCACACTTATAGCAAGGTGCGAAAATGGGAAAGAATGTATGGAGAAAATAGTTTTTTGGCTAAAATAAAATCCACAGCCCATATTTTCTCCTTTTTCTAGTTTGTGGGACATCACTTTTGGTCAAGAAGCAAAGGGGATTGATAAATGAATTCCATGCCAAGTTGAAGTATTCAAACCAAGCAAAAAGGTGAAGGTTTGAAAAGTCAAAAATTGTAGGTTAATATTTGAAGTGAAGATGGCTTATTCAAGAAGCTAATTTTTGCTCTTCCAAAGGGCCACATACACATTCAAATGGCAAGATAAAGTGAATCAATTTTCTTGGCCATAATTAATTCAATAGGAAAAAGAATAGCCAAGTAATTTAAGCACACTATTGCAAAAATCATTTTTTAAACTGGTTAAAAATGACTTTTTAGACCCGTTTTGGATGAGGTCTTGATACAGCCGGTCTAAAAAGTTTGTTACTTTTTAAACTAGTTAAGAAACCAGTTTAAAAAGGCTGACATTAAGACCTGTTTTGAAAAATAGGTCTTAATGTTACACTTTCATGACCGGTTGTGGCCACAACGAGTCTTAAAAGTGTGAAATTAAGACCAGTTATGGCCACAACCAGTCTTAAAAATGCCATTTTTTTAATTTATTCCTCTTACAACCTAGGTTACCTAGGCCAACAAACCATTTTAATGATAATCCCATATTCCACAATAGAAACAACACATATCACACAATCAAAAGTAATGACAACTGCATTACTATACTCCACATTTCATAGAAGAAACATCAATAAAAATCAACATAGACAATCAACACATTTAATTCTCAGCAACAATATCAACACATTATCATCAAGCATTTTAAAACACAATTTGAATATACTAAGATAACAATATAATGAACCGTAATTTAACAATGACAGTAGCAAAATCTCAACTTTGTACACTTTCAATTCCAAAACTTCTAAAGAAAAGCAGAGGGAAGACAAATTCCTCATTATGTATAGAAAATTCCTCAGTTTAACAGAAAAATGAAACAAAGGGAAGAAAAAGTATAAAGGTTAATCCTTAACATCCCATGCCTGTATCACCCATATCACATAAATTGTCCTACACAGACATAAACCAAGTTAGATATGAAAACCATAAGTATTATTAGAACAACATTAGATTAAAAAGCTTACTATTCTTGTAAAAGCTCATAGATGAATTCAACATAACAATTGCGAATGAAATCAATATCTTCTTTAGGAAAGGGATCAGCAAGATCAAACATCTGTTTGTATCACCAAAGCCAGACAAAACATTAACTTGCTAACTTAAAAACAATAAAGTAATACAAAATTTTTGAAATATACATTTACCTCTTCTGTAAAATCTGTCATGCCTAGGTGATAATATTATAAATGTGCTTCAAAACATAGAAACAACATAAGTTGGACCCCATTGGTTTCCTACGGCTTTGAAAAAGAACATGACATCATTAAAGTAAGTATAAAAGCATAGCTTATAGAACACATCTTAAAGAAAATAAATATGTACTAACCTTTAGGATGATCCATGTAGGGTCTTTTAAGTTAGGAAAATGCTTACCACAAGTAACGTGTGGGAATGTCTACATAGCCTTATCATCAAAATCACAAAGATTACTTATTTTGCACAAATTCTCATAAACTTTACACACAAAAGGTAATAATGCAAGAAAACTTGTGAGTTAATGGTTTTCTTCAAGTCATTCCCTGGTTTAAAGTGGAAAGAGCAATAGAGGATGACGGTGTAACTATTCTTACACAGAAGAACCAATTACTAACTATCCCTAAAAAAAAGAGATAAATATTAAGCAAATATAAAGCATTATATGTGTTTTGAAATATAAATTTGTTTCTTACCTATACACATATGGAGCCAAGAAATACTCAGTTGCAGTTTTAGTAAGCCTCTCTGATAAGTATCTATGTTTGATGGCAGTAGTGGTCCATTTCTCTTGGAGTTGAACCGGGCATACAAATCCAAATTTATCACTAATGCAAGAGGAGACCAACCTACAATTCAAGTACCTATAATAATGCAAGCATACAAATCAAATTTAAATGACGTAATTTTTAAAATATTTATTTTCAATTGAAGAAGATACTTACATTAAAAAAAGTTGAACAATCACAACCATAAGATGTTGTCTAGGAGTAACCAGGGACATTAAATCATCCCTCTCAAGATAGCCTGTCACCCCTGACTTACCGACAGCTGAATCCATAGGCCAATGTCTTGTTTGAAAGGATGTATCTATGCCATCAGAATCACTTGTTTCATGACATTCAATGGAGGCTGTGAAACTTCCTGAGTGAAGGGAGCTGGAGTTGGGGCTCTGATCGGGGTTTCCTCAACTCAAATAGAAACAAGGTTCTTCGGTCACAAGATAAAAGTACCCAGGATATCGTTTACAATCTTCAAATCATCAGAAGGGATAAGGACAGGTACGTCTGCAATGATAACCTATTCAACTGACACTCTGACTTGATCATCTTTCATTTGTTAGTGGTGAATAGTTGATCCCAGGTTGTGCATACTCCCCCGTGCAACTAACCGTCTTAGAGGGTCCTCGACAAAAATGTCACAAGGCTCAATAATTTATTTTCTAGGACTCTCTGATGACTGCTCAATATTGCAATAACTCCCTTTAGTGCTCTTCTTATTAGGAGCAAGCGATTGTGCCTAGGGAGCACTAGTATCTTGTCTTGTACTCATAATTACAATCATTTCCTTTATCATCTTGCTCAACTAAGCATCTAATATCATATCAAATGATGCTTTTGCATCGGCCCTTGCTTCCACCCTCACAGTGGCCAACATACGCTCAATTTCCTCCCTAGTCACCACGCTAGTGAAATGGCAGGAGGGGGCTCCAAAGTAATCCCTTATGCCTACCCCTCCTTCAACTCCCCTGACACAGGCCAAATGCTCATGTTTTCCAATAGCAACCATCAGGATATCATTCCTCCCCTCCAACCTAAAGGATCTCTCATCTTTTTTTAAGTTCCTCTTGTAAGATACAGATAACATGTAACACCCCAATTCTCAATCATAAACAATTCCCCTTATGTATTTGATGTCTTTAATGGAATTATATGGTGAATGGTGATGTGCATGAAATTTTCCATAATATTTCAATTGTTGGATAATTATAATTTAGCCAAAGCAAAGGACAAGACGCAAGAAATGATTTATCATATTAAAACATGATTTGAGGGGCAAAATTGTAATTTTTCGAAAAGTGGGAAACGATTATTTTTCCTTAATTCATCTAACAATATCAATTATATGGGATCCAAAAAGAGGAAAATAACCACTTGATAACAAATAAGTCTATTTTTAGAGAATTATTATCAAGAAATGTCAACTAGTCAAAAGTCAATAACTTAGTCAATAAGTTACAAGTTGAAACAATGGGGTAATTGGATATTCATATTTTCCCTCTATTCTCATGTATCTCACATGGAATGGTGAAGCAAAGAAGGGAAATGAGATTTGTGGTCCAATAGAATAGTGCCACCCATGTTAAGTTAATTATTTAACTTAACTCAATATATATATATATATTTTCCCTTCCTCATTTATTCATTTCATTCTTCATTCCATCGTGCAATCTGAATCGAAACATAACGCAAGAATGAGTGAGAGTGAGACGCGAGAACGAGAAGCTAGGTTTGAATTCAGAATCAAGGTAAGAAGCTTGGAACTCCTGGTTTAAGCTTCCTAAACTCTCTACAATCTCTCTTGCTAATCTCTTCATCTCTGAATCTGTGGTTGCTCAACGTTTTCAAGAGGAGAGAGAGAGAGAAGTCGGACGTTGAGGAGAGAGAAAGTTGTGAAACTCAAAGGTAACTCTCCAAGCTTGATTCTATAGCTTATATGGATGCTATTAAAGCTATTTATGGTTTGGTTTGGTTGTTATTATGAGTGGAAGATGAAGAAAACTAAAATATTTTGAAATTCAAGATTCTCCAAACCTTAACCAATGATCATTTTAATAGTTAATAAGTTGGCTATAAGTAGAAAGGAGATGATTAAGACAATTAGAACGAGAAACCGACACAATTTTTCTGAGAATCTAAAATCTGGACCCTGTCATGAATATGATAAAGCATATGGAATTTTGAAATTCCAAAGCTTCCAATGGGTTTAGATGATAAAATTGTGTAGGGTTTATGTTGACGACTTAGTGAGAAAAGTCCCAGAAAGATAAATGACATAATAAGCCTTAAAATGTAATTGAAAGAGTCACTAAGGGAATTTTTATCATTTGGCCCTGAATTTGACCAATTTGAGGTCAAATATGGATTCTACACGTGAATTTATATAGGAATAGCTCGTGTCATAAATTATGGTAAGGACCGGATAGAAGGGGCTGCAGGGGCATTTTAGTAAATTGTCATCGTTAAGCTAAGATAACCACTGTTATAGAATCGAAGTAAGTTCAAATGAGTGGTAACTCATCTATGGTGGTTGGATATTATAGGACTTGAGGACGGTCTAAATTCTGAGACTTGCCTGAGCTTCAAAGAACGTGTAAAGACACCGGGAAAACTAACAGGTAGTAGCTTCCTTCATACTTATACTATGTGATGCCAATTATGGATGTCATACATTGTAAAATGAGCTAGTGTCATAGACACAACTAATTTTCCATGTTGTGGTCATGGACCCAACAGGGGCACCAAGTCAACCAAGGTGCAGACGTAAGTTTGGCCTTGGGCTAGTGTACACACTCACGTTCGATCATCTTACATGTCATGACATTGCATATCTACTTTTTGCATTTTATTTGTATGTAAGATTGTTGCTACTGAGATTCTCCGAATCTCATTCTTTACCATAATAAAACCATTTCAGTTGAAGGAGGAAGCTCTAAAGGTAAAGCAGCGGCTACCGGTGATTAGGATCCCAGAGTTTATTTCTTTTGGTTTAGCCCTCTTGATGCATAATTATATGTGTGTGTGTGTGTGTGTGTATTAATGTAAGAAAACCCCCCCTTATGGGTAACCTCCAGTGATGTAAACTAATATCTTGTATTTTGTAAGTTTTTCAAGCTTTCGTTGTGCTGTACACTTGTATGCTACCTAATATGCTTGTAACCGTGACTAATTATGGTTTTAAAGAAAGGGTGTGACATAACACACATAAGTAATGAAACCTACTTACTAAATAGTTAATAACAACAACGATACTTACAATTTTTCACCTACTATACGAGATTGCTTACTTGTATATGACCCATTGCTCTTTTGGCGAGCAAACAACCACATTTCTTCGTGATGCATCAGAGATGGTGGAGAAAGAAGAACAGAAGGATCGGATTGAGTTGCTTCTTCCAATCTTTTCCGTTTGGCCGCCAACAAGTCTTTTTCGGCCTTTGCATAACCCCCATGAGACATTGTATGGGGGCAATCATTCTTTCTACTACTCTCTTATGCTTTTTTCCTTTTTTCCTATGAATAAGAAATTGAAAAAAATAGGTTACAATCAATAAAGACAATTGATAAGTAAATAAAATGCAAAATAAGTCAACTCACCAAAGCCTTTGAGTTGTTCAAAGACTCAAAAACTCTTGACAGGTCGCTTCATCAATGTATAAATACTTACTGCACAGAGTAGGATGGAGGCTTACCATCTTCCACATCGATATGCACATAATTATTGGCCATATTTGTCTTAAACTTCCTCCTGCGCTCACAACAATACGTTATAGTCTTATTGTATAAGATGTCACTCTGAGGAACATCGTAGGTGAGTTGTTATGTATGCATTAAAGAAGTTAGTGACAAATTGGTGACAAATTTGATAATCATTACATGCATAAAAGAACTTTATACCTAAATAGTGTCCCGAATATGCTGCTTCACACGTTCATTGACATTTATTCACTCCTCTATCAAGATGCTAGGCTTGTTTTGTGTAAGGAGGCTAACAAAACTCCTATATTGTCTTGCATTAGGCCTAATTGGTTTCCAATATCTATTAAACTCAATCAGTATCTTTTGCTTAGTACTTCAATTGAGGGAAATGTCTCTTAACGTGTGGCACTTCTACCCTCTGTATAGACTGGTTACTCTACTTACTTTGATTCTGGCCCGAAGCATTACTAGGCTCGCTATGATTAACACTAGCTGGCTTGCTTTGATAAGCACTAGGTGGCTCTGGAGACTCTACACTAGGACGCCTCAGATCCTTCATTGTCCTGTTAAGAAAAATTGTTAAGTCTGTAAGCTGAAAAGACTATATCTATAAAATAACTATATATATAATTCAGATATAACTCATAATGATAATTACTTTAGCTAGCTAACTTTCAAAGTAGTTTTATAATGGGATATCCTCCCATATCCTTTCATAATGATCATTTCTTGTGCCATGTTCATTATCTCTTCATCTTCTTCATTCAATTCTGGAAGACCCCTGAAAAAAGGAGTCTCAAGAAGATCGTAATTTGAGCGACTTTCCTCATCAATATCAACGATCCTTTTTCTTTGGAGAGCTACAAACCATATTTTATTTTCCTAATCGGTAATATAGAACACTAGTTTCGCCTGATCTTCCATAATGAAAGGTTCATCTCTAAAATTTCTACTATTCAGATCTACTAAGGTAAATCTTAACCGCTCAATCTTCACACCATTATTGACATCAACCCACTTGCATTTGAAAATGGAAAATTTAATTTTAACATAGTCAACCACCCAAATCTCCTCAATAACCCCATAATAAGGTATGGGTACCAATTTAAGGTTCTTTTTGTTGGAAATTGTGCCTTAGGGGCTAATTATTGTACTTTGAATAATTGTTATTCAATGAATTTCTCCATTTAGTTATCACATTATTCGCATGTTCACTGTGATAACTGTATCCTTGGATAAATCATAATGATTGTCCTAAATGTCCCTGGTTGGTCATCTATATGGGAGCAAAGATGAAATAAAACTAGTATGACTTTGATAAGGTATGAGGATACGAATCAAAGTCTTAGGCACTTGTAGGAGTACAAGGTGCTAGACCGACCCGCTATGAGAAAGCTACATGGATCAAGTCATAAGCTTATCTCATGTATAACCACGTCACAATGCCTTTGACCTAAGATCATCATGGATTCCTACATGAGAGTCACTAAGTTTTAACCTTGTCAAAAGTCACCTTTAACCGGGTGATGATAAAGGCTACAATCGGGCTTAGTGGTTTTCATGCAGAGGAATGTGAATGGTCAAGATGGAATTTGTCCCTCATATTAGTAGAGAGATATTACTGGGCCCCTCGATGAGTGAGTCTGAGAAATGTATAGCCATACTACGATGGAAAGGAGTTTCCATTTCTATAGTCAGACTACTCAGAGATCAAGAAAGTAATGGTCAGGATTAGAAGGATGACATTCTCCATGCCTCATCCTTGACCGAAATATCGTGTAACAAAAGGGACATGATATGGTTATATGACAGGTTGTATCATATTGCCGATCCTCATATGAATTGGGTATTCGTAATGTCTTGCTAGAGGCCGCTTACGACTTATAGGTTAGTATAGTCATTGGCCCACTGCCAACTTTGTATGGGCCTACAGGGTCCCACACAAGAATAGCCCAACACAAGCTATAATGTCCAGATTCATTGAATCTAAGATTCAATGAATACAATGTTTAATCTAGGGTGAACGAATTTTAAATATATATTTATTGTATACACATGTTGTGTGAATATTTATTTGATAAATATTTTTATGTGTGTGTATGCATATATATTTATATTTAGAAAAGAAAATTAATAATATTATATACACATATGTATTTTTGAAATACATAAATATATATATTTGATAATATATATTATATGAAAATATTATATTATATATAAAATATATATTATTTGATAATATATATTATATATATGATCATATTATATTATATGATCATATGATGATATTATATTATATATATATATATAATATATTATTTGATAATATATATTAAATATATGATGATATTATTATATTGTGTATATATATAAAGATATTATATGATAATATCTCATATTTAATTTATGAAGATAAATTAAATTCCATTGGCTCTTTATTCTAATTTAATAAATAGGTTAAATTAAAACCGTTGGACAGATTTAATTAAACCAGATTTATTTAATTAACTTATCAAAACAATTAAGTGTTAATTGATATGATAAGAATTTTGAAATTAGTTAAGATTAATTTTAAGAAAAATCCAATATCCATCATAAAATAGATAACCCTAACTAGTTATTAAAGGGTGAGAGCTAGGGTTTTCTAATGATGATGGAAAAATGGAGAGCCGCAAGAAAACCTAGAGGGGTATTGGAGGTGCTAGCACATTGTCGATGTTGAGTCTTGTTCGTGTGGATACCAGTAGAGGGAGCTGATTGAGTAGTTGGCTCCTCAAGATCAAAAAGGAAAAACTCAAAAAGATACGACTCTTTCTAACTCGATTTAAATGCTATTGATAGATCTGTAATTGGGATTGGTAAACTTTTACATTTTTAATTTTTAATTCTTCCGCTGTGTGCCTACCAATCCCAACAGTGGCATCAGAGCTAGGTCAATTGTGCATTTAAATTGATTTTTAGTACTTATTGTGTGCTTATATATGTGATATATTAGTTGAACATGATTTTCGTAGTAGGAGCTCATTGTATCTGAAGTTATAGTAGTAGTACAGCCATATTTTCGTTTTTTAGAGGTAGTGTGATTGTGATAAATTTTTGAATGATCAAATCTTATCCAATAATCCTGAAAATTTCTAGAATGAAATTAGACATCCTAATCTTTAATTTGATATATAATATGTGTGATTTGGATCAGTATATTAGGAGATATCAATTTTTTAATTTAGGCTTTGAATCTGGAACATTTTCTCTGACAGCGATGGTTAATTAGAGTTTCAGGAATAGTGGACGTATAATTTTATGAAAATTATATATTTTTTAAAACAATAGACTGAAGGAAGGTCAAATAGAGCTTTGAACCACTATAATTGAATTTTTCTAGATTTAATTATGATTTTTCAAATTAAGATGAAAAAAAATCTGACCGCTTAGCAGGACTGCCATAGCTAACAGTTCATAGCTCAATCATGACATTTATTGCTTTTCATATTGTATGAATTGTTGATTGTTGTGGTTTACTTCTCAAAATTTTTTGGGTATGGTGAACAACATGGCTTTAGTTTTATAAAGGTTGTAAAATTTAAATACAGCCTATGTGTCGTGCCTTCCTCTAAATATTCTAGATGTACATTCTATTCTCATCTCACTCCCCTTGTATGTTTAAACGAGGTTTCTCTCATTGTAATTTTTTTTCTTTTCTTACTTAGAAGTCCTCTCATTGGCTTGGGAGAATTTTAGGTTAGGCAAGCCATGTTGTGTCACGGTTGAGTTATGCTTTAGATTAGATCATTGCATGCAAAATTTTTGTGTTTATATGTTCTATTTGCATGAGATACGATCGTGATTGCATACATAAACTAAAACTAATTGGTTAAGCCCTCCGAATAAAATCTTAAGTCATAATACCATCAATTGTAGGTTCCACCAAAGTGGATGCATTTGAGTTATCTTGGTGAAACAAGCGTGAGTAATGGTGCTACTCATAATGATTCACTATTGTTTTGACTTAATTGAGATTAGCAAAATGGTTTTGGGTCTCAAGGCATTAGATGGGATTAAACATGCTAGATCATATGATGATCGAATCCCATAAAGATCTAAGAGTTACATATGATGTAATTGGTAAAGAGGTTACTTACCTAAATAACTTGAATTTAAGCGTCCTCCCAAAGCGGACTTAAATTTAAGCAAAATATAGATCTTAGCCTACTAATTATAACATTGAGGGTTGTTAATTTAGTGGGAGATTACAAAATAACTTTGCATATTTTAATTGTAGAATTATAATACCTTAATTTCAATAGCCACGCATACATCAAATGTATAATTACACATAACCACGACACTCTTACATCAAATACAAATAGTAGTGTCTTACACTACGATCTTCACTTCACCTTCATATCTCCTCTAATGCATATCTTCCTGCACTCTTTACCTGTCTAAATGGTTGGTTGGGAGGAGTGAGATTCGAGAGAATCTCAGTAGCAAACATTACCACTATGCATGCTAGATATATATAAATACATGACATGATTGCCTACACTATTTCATGCCAACATAATGGCATACTGCATGCTCGATATTATGATATACATATGGCCATTGCACAAATATAATAGAGCTTCAACCAATCATACATGTTCCACACAAATAGGCAAAGCAGTCACATAATCAATGCAAGACATACATATCACATACATGCAAAAAAGGTAAGTTCACTATCTCTCGGACTTTATGTCCTTCTCTTCTTGTCCCTTGATCCACCAACCATTGCTTCTTCTTTATCACTTCATGGCCCTAGGCAAGTGATAATATCATTAGAGCCATAAAAAGTAAATGCCCAATGGCCCACATTAGCCCTAAAGGCTTACTTTCACCCTTGGAGTTCATACCAAATACATTGGTGACCTTAAGTCTTAAATTCACATAAGACATAAAGCTGATACATTTTTCACTAAATTTTGAAAACTCACAATTAATTCTATAGAACTTCAATTGAGGTGGTTCAAAGCTCTATTTTAAGCCATTTAAGTGTAGTTTTATATAAAAATACTTTGGTATGACTATTATGTTAGAACTAGATGACACCCAAGAGGGGGGTGAATTGGTTGTATGATAATAAAGTATGATCTTTTAAAATCTTTTTGCAACTTATCAAATCAATATATGTGGAAGTATAAAATCATAAGCAGCTATGTAGATCTTATATTGTAATACCCCACTTTTTCCACTATATATTCCTTGTATATATTTGTGATATTTAGTGGAATAAAATGGTGATTTGGGGCATGTATAAATTTACAGGAAAATCCTAATCGCCGGTTACACATAATTTGGCCAAGTTAGGACACAAAGAAGCAATAAATGTCCGCAAAAAGGTCTAATATTGTAAACAAAATTTGAGCATAAAATGACACAAATAATGGTTTCATATAAGTATCAAAATTAGGCCAATTCAAAGGAAAGAAGTAAGAAATGATTTATTTCGGTAAATCATAAAATGTAGGGGCAAAATGGTAATTTTGCCATAAAAGTGGAAAATAATTATTTTTTCCCTAATATTCCCAATAATTTCAGTTAAATGGGAATTAAAAATAGGAAATGGCCACTTGGTAATTATTAAGTCCATTTTGGAATATTATTATCAAGGAAAAGATTAAAGCTTGAAAAGAAGTCAAAAAGTCAAAGACTTAAGTCAACAAAATTTTATGGTATTATAGGATAATTCAAGATCAATATTACTCCTTCATTTGTCATGCAGTTTTCGTTGGAAAGAGTAAAGAAAATGCATGAGTATATGATGATATTAAAGCAAGAGGAAAAAGAAAAAGAAAGAAAAAAAAAAGAAGAGGTGGACCAATGAAAGGAAGCCATATGTGAAGGCACCTTATTAATTCATCAAATCATCATCTTTTCCTCATTCTTCACTCTCATTCCCGTGCTAAGTGTTCAGCAAAGAGGAAAGGGAAAATCTGAAAGTGAAGTGCAAAGGAACACAAGGAAAGGTTAGGGTTTTTCCAAAATCTAAGCTATAATTTGCATAATCTTGTGATTTTGCTTCCAAATCCTTCCATAACCTCTTCTACTCATCTCTACTCCTTTGAAACCCATGGAATTTCAGCTGATTTGAGAGTGTGGGGAGAGAGGAAAAAAACGTCCTAGAGAGAGAAGCACCAAGAAATCCAAGGTAAACCTCCAAAACTTGCTTCTAGTGCTTTAGTTGTTGTTGTTCTTGTTGTTTTTGGTTTGGATTTGGTGATTTGTGAAGTTTGGATTATGAAAGCTCTAAGAGGTCCTGCTGCTCAAATGCACTCTAATCATGTTTAATGAGTGTTTAAATAGCTAATCATTTGATTAGGAGTAGTAAGGAAGTGATTAGGCAAGAGAAAACGAGAAAACAACAAACTGTTTTCGAGAATCTTTAGGACTGCCCTGTATTATTCCGTGTAGGAAGAGTGAAAATTTGACCATTTTGATTATTCCATTAGCTTTAGAAGGCAAAATTGTGTAGGTATACAAGTGTTCATGAATTTTGGATGCTTGTATATGAATTTAGGAATTTATGAAGAAAGATTGCTTAATGTGTTAATCTGCCCTGTATCAGGCAGTCTGATTGTCTTGAGGTTTTCAATGACCAAATGATACCTTAAAATTCCGAAACTTTCCAGTTGAAAAGTAGACACAAAGACCTTTAATTTGATAGGTTATAATGCTCAATTGGATTTGTATACTAGAAGTTCTACATTTTCAAATATAGGTCATGCAAAGCTGGAATTTTCAGGAACAAGGTGTATAAAGTGAAAATACTGTACTGATTTGCGTATATATAGCTCATGGCTATATTTTTCGTTGAAACTATATTTAACAAAGGTCAATTAGGACTTGGAACCAGATCAATTGGATTTTTTTGTATTTAGATATGAATTTGTGAACTTCTGCCCTGTGTTCTGGAAAGTGATGTGGACAGGTCAAGTTTGAAGAAATTCTGGGAGTTTTGTGGTTATAATAGCTGTAACTTAGTATTTTTATGTGAAACTATAATGAAATATCTTTACATGAAATTTAGAACCACTCAAGTTGGAGTTTCCTAGAATTAATGGTGAATTTTTGAAGTATGTCCTGTTTTCTGGATTGCATATGGAACAGTAGCTTTTAACAATTTACTGGGAATTATATGAGCACAGTAGGCAAACTCAAATATTTTTACTCGAATCTGCAAGGAAAGAGCTTTGTTTTGACTTTGGAATCGGTCAAATTGGATTTTTCTAGAATTAGTTATGAATTTCCAAAGTTGACCCAAAAATCTGCTAGTTTCTGAAAAACAGTGAAATTACACTGTACAGAATTCTGTTATGCAGAAACTATGATAACTGTTTTAGATAACCAACAGAATTTGAATTAAAGATAGTAATAGTGCAAGTAATAACCAGTTACTTGTAACTCCAATTTTGATAGGAACTAGAACTTGCCCGAGCTCAAACCAACGATTGGAAATCACTCAAGGAAAGCAATCAGGTAGTAACTTGTCTTTCATATATTATATCATGCATGGTGTGTTGTGTGGACTCATTATGAGATATCTAACACATTCTGGTTATGCGGAGTGGTCGCCCGGGGCCTATTGCGCAGGTGGACGCTTGGGCCAATAACGTTCTGTAATGCACGAGTGGATCCCGGGGCCTATTGCGCGGGTATCCCTCGGGGCCTTTAACATGCCTAGCGCTATGGTTGTTTACTATGAACTGCATGTGATGCACTGAATGTTGTTGTGATAGTTCTGCTGTATGATATCTGTATAGCATGCTTTGTGATGATATATATGCATGATTGACATTACGTTACTACTGAGATTCTTTTGAATCTCACTCTTTTTCATAAACCATCTACAGTACAGGGAGAGAGCTCAAGGGGTAAGACGAAGGTAAATACGGACCACTAGAGACTGGGAGCATGAAAGACTTTAGTCTTCTGTTAGTTGTCTGTTTCATGTATTTTGGATTTGTATATATGGTATGAATAGCCTGTAACCTTGACGGTACTACAATAGTGAACTGATAATGCCGGTAGACTAGTAAATGAACATTTTAGCTTTATTTTGCTTCCGATTGCTAACGAAACTTAACTGAGGTACGAAACGTGAAAACTAAGTAGAGAATAGCTCACAGACTCTGATAAAATGAAAAAGAGAAACCGGTGAGACTTAGTGAGATAGTAAATGTTTGTGAAATTGTTTAAGAAAAATTTTATTACTCCCAAAACCCCTCTCAATCCCAGGGTCAAATCCTGAGATAGATTTGGGGAAATGTGAACATTTTTCCAAAATTTATTAATTTGCTTGGTTTCACAAATACTTTTGCTACTCTTTTGTACTCATCTGAGGCTCTTGGAAATGAGGTATCACATATATGCTGGAAATGTAAAAGCTTAGGGAAGAGAATATGCAAACTGTGATTTATCCTGGTTCGGTCCAATCCACGATGACCTACGTTCAGTCCCCAGGCTCCTCCTGAGATTTCCAATCTACTATCTTCTTGTTTAACCGGGCACAAGAAAAGCCACTACAACCTCTTACGAAGTTACTCCCCCTTACACACTGTAAGGTTTACACCCTCTTATGGTAAGTTGATCAAAGCAATCCCAAAAACCTTTCTCTCCTGCTTACCCGTGCAAGTCTTACGAGCAGCAATGTTCTCTCCTGCTTACACCACTGTAAGTCTTACGAATAGCAACGTTCTCTACTGCTTACACCTTGTAAGTCTTACGAGTAGAAAGTCTTACTGACAATTTACTCTACAACTTCCCCCATAAGGTGATCAATTCTCTCAAGGTCCCTCTACCTTGAGAACACTTCTGAAATACAAATGAAGTGTTTACAAGCTCTCTCACAGAGTGTATGAATGCTCACTGAAGTATAATACAAATACTCTCGCTCTCAAATATACATGATATTGTAAACAGATAAGAACAAAGAGTATATGACGACTTATGATATTATCATGTTGGCAGTTGGGTTCTCATTACTCATGTGTTTGGTTACTGTCGCATCATCTCCACTTCTCATTTGAATGCTTTGGTTTATATAGGAGATGCATTGAGAACCGTTGGAGTCTTCAAATATTTTCCCGTTGTAAGCCCATCATGTGTCTGATAGATACTTCAGTGTTTTCTCATTGATCCGATAGATGCTTCAGCCGTTGCTTACAATTAGCACGTTGTTGGTTGTTCATTTTAATTCTGTTGCTGCCCATGATTCATTGATAGTATCTCAACATACCCGTTGGAGTCTTTCCACTTTAGAAAACTAGCCGTTATCAGTGGATGCTTGGCTTCTCGTGAAGTGGTTTTTCCTCTCTCTATGGTCTCTTCATTGTTCTTTCTGTAACAATACATCAAATATCAATACAATGAAGTGTTAATCATAAATATGTTGAATCTTTAGCCAAAGACAAGATTTTCGCTTTCTGGGTTGTATCACTTCGAGTGACTATGTTTGCCGTGAGTCACCTCCAGACTTGAAGATTTAACCCAAATGCTTGAGCCCCTATTTCACACTTGAAATAAGTATTAAGCAATGTCTAAGAATGATAGCAAGTAAAAACACACAGATTGCATAACATATGAACACATTCGGATTAATCGTTGTATTCCATTTTGCTTCGTCAACACAAGAACTCGAGTTCCTCATACCAAACTCAAGTGCATAGAGAAACTTTAATATCTCTGGATGGCTTCTATAATAGACTTCCAGAGTGCATTGTAATCCACTGGTGGTGATGAACCAAAAGGACCATATCACATGAATGAAAACTTGGAGTAATTAAGAGAAGAAGGTGCACTGGTCTAGCAATACTGATAAAATCAATTCATCACTTGAGTTATCGGTTTTAGATGTGATCTGGTGCATATGGGCTTTCTCTGAACGTGCATTCAGGCTTACTAGAAGTAATTTGAGAAAGAGTAAAATTCACCGGAAGTGATTCAGCACCCATGGAAGTGATCTACGAAAACAACATAATCACTCGAGTGATTTTGGCATCACTGGAAGTGATTTTGCAAACAGTGAATTTTTCTTGCAGTGATTTTTGATTCACTGGAAGTGATTCTGAAAAATCCCATATCACTCGAGTGAATTCCATATCACTGGAAGTGAAATTGAGAACAGTGAAAAATTCCTTCGGTGATTTCTGCGCCACTGGAAGTGATCTGCATTCTGACACATTTCACTCAAGTGATTATTAATGATCACTTGAGTGATTATAAAAATCACTCGGGTGCTCTCTGTTCAGATCACTTGGACTCGAAACTTCCACTTCCAATTTGACAGCAAACAGGGGTAAACTTCTAGATGACAAAACTCTTCGAATATGACTCCAAAATTTCTATGTTATATATCAATAGAAAGCTCTTGAAGTCTAGTTTCATATGGAACCAGTTTCAGCTCAATTGGATCTGTGGTTTGAGAGTTATAGCCAAAATACCAAATCTGTTCCAGAAAGTGACGCTGATATGAATTCCAGATTCAAACACTTATATCTCCTTCATCTCAGATCCTTTGATGTTGCTTCTGGTGTCAAAATGACGCATTGGGAGTCTATTTTCATATGCAACTTGTTTGGTCTCAATAAAAGTTTTATTTTGAGAGATATAATCAAATAATCAAGCCTTGCTCAGCTAGACAAAAAACAGAGTCTGAAAAACTTCAAATCACTCGAGTGAACAGTGAATCACTGGAAGTGATTTTCAGAATCACTCGAGTGATTCTAAAATCACTCGAGTGATTGTTAAAATGACTCGAGTGATTGTTAAAATCACTCGATGCTACAGTACTGCTAGAGTAAGCTACAGTGAAATATGCTACAGTACCGTATGCTACAGTGCCCACTGCTATAGTACCCGTAGAACTTGAAACTTGCTATTTTTCATTAATTCTTGCAAGTTCTTCATTCCTCAATTTCTTTCTTCCATTGCTTGACTAATCTACAATATATGCAATATCAAATAGTTAGTCAATGTATTAGAAAAGTATACTATGCAAACTTCTTATGCTTAATATTTGACATCTATATTTGTCATCATCAAAACTAATCATATCTAACATATTATTGTTATAATTTTCCCAGAAATTTGGCAAATAGGCATTGTTCCATATTTCATTCTAGAAACAGAACACAACTTCAAAAATTTATATCTCATAGCATAGTTGTCCAATTAACCATTATGACCTATCAAATTAAAGGTATATGTCTCTAATTTTAGACTGGAAAGTTTCATGGTCATTGGATAACATTTGATCACTCAAAAACTCATTAAAATAACACTGCCTCCAGAAAATGAATTTCACAGCATCTACTCCACAACTTTCAAAAATTCCAAATTCATATACAAGTATCCAAAAATCATGAACACTTGTATACCTACACAATTTCGCCTTCTAATTCCAATGGAAGCATCAAAATCATCAAATTCTTAGCCCATTACCACGTCTTACACAGATCAGAAAACTGAAAAATTAGAGTTTCCGGAAAGAGTTTGTCGGTTTGTTGTTTTCTTTGGCTTAATCACTTCCTTTCTACTTCTAATCAAATGATTATCTATTTAAACACTCATTAGACATGATTTAGCCATTGAAAATACCATTTTAAAATTAGCCATGAATAGTACTCAACTTCCAATATACTAATCCAAACAACAAATCAATCGGTTTGAAAGGAAGCTTACGCTTACCTCTACCCGTTTCCACAAACGGTTCAGAATTTTGGCAACACCCTAGCCAGTGAGATGACACCAACCACCTCCAAATAAAAATTTAAAATCATAGAAATGTAGCTCGCGATGACTAGAAGAAGTTTCCTGAAGGGTACTTTGAGAGAGGATGCCGTTTCGGCAGTGTTTCAGTGGAAAGAATTTTCTCTCTCCTCTCCCTCCATTTTTATCCTGCACTCTTTCTCTCTCTTTTTTCAAATTTTTCTGTGAAAAAGGCTGAGGAATGAAGAAGATGATGATTCAATTGAGGATTAAAGGTCTTTGCCACATGTTACAAGCTCATTGGCCCAAATAATGAAATTTTCGCACAAAATTCATATCTAATTGTACAAATTTCCAATTAGAGTGATTCCAAAGGCTATGCAACCCTTATTGAGTCTAGTTTTAAGAAAAAAATATAACCTTTAGCCAATTGGAAGTTCACTCTTCCCAGAATTTTAATCTTTGAATGTTGTCCCAGAAAATAATTAATTTCGCTGGGCTAACTTCAAAAATTCATTTCTCTTTGTGTACTACTCCAAATGACTTATATGACCTATCAAATTAAAGCTTGATAAGTATACTTTAATTTTGGAAAGTTTCATAACTTTTTACCATCATTTACTCATTGAAAAAGGTTACACAATCACCACTGTCACACCGGGAATTTCACCAGTAGCAAAATTACTTTGTGTTCCACTTTACTATATTGTGTGTGATTTACAATCACTTCATTTTGTTATTCCCCAAGCTCTTTAGCTCACCAATATAATTTATTTTAATATCCAAGGATATAAAGGAATTTTGGGGAATTTAAACATGCCTCATAGGGACATTTGCTAAAGCGGGGCTTAGCAGTCCACTTGATCCAGGCTTAATCTCAAGCTTTTTGTTCCAAAATTTGGGATATTACAAGAATCATGTCGACCAGTAACATTGCTAGACTATCATTGCGATAAATCCTTGAGAAGGACAAACTTTCTTGACTGGTTTAGGAACTTGAGAATTGTTCTCAAGCAGGAAACAAAGGCATATGTCCTAGATCAACTTATTCCTAAAGAGCCTGCAACTAATGCTCCAAGAGCTCAGAAATATGCTTACACGAAGCATAAGGATGACTCTATGGATGTAGGTAGCCTAATGCTTACCACCATAGTTCCAGACCTCCAAAGAAATCTAAAACTTATAGAGGCTCATGAGATAATTGTGCATTTCAAGGAAACGTTTCTGCAATATGTAAGGCATGAGAGGTATGATACCATAAAGGCCTTACATTCCTACAAGATGGCTGATGGTGCATCAGTTAGTACTCATATGTTAAAGATGAAAAGCTATATTGATGACCTTAAAAGGCTTGGATTTCCCATGAGCCAGGAGTTAGCTACAGATTTGATCTTGAACTCACTCCTGAAAGTTATGACCGATTTTTCATGAACTACAACATGAACAACATGGAAAAATCAATTTCTAAACTGCATGAGATGCTCAAAGCTGTTGAGCATAACATTTAGAAAAGTCCAGTACTGTTTTGATGGTTCAGAAAGGAAAGGGTATTAAAAGGAAAGGCAAGGGCAAGGGAAAGGGTATTGGCTCAAGTGGTAAGACCAAAGAGTTAAACAAGCTCGAAACTAAGCCTGCAGCCAAGAAGGTAAAGCCACCAAAGGAAGTTGTATGCTTCTTCTACGATGAAACCGTTCATTGGAAGAGGAATTGAAAAATCTACCTCAAAGATATGAGAAGAAAAACTAAAAGGATCAAGTCAATCGATTTGAATCTGACTTACCTATGGCATTATCATCTAGGCTATATAAATGAGAAACATATTTCTAAACTCTATCAAGATGGATTTTTTTAAATCATTTGATTTTGAATTATATGATACATGTGAATCTTGCTTATTAGGAAATATGACAGAGGTACCTTTTACTGGGTATAGTAAGAGGGCCACTGATTTATTAGGCCTTATATATATAGATGTATGTGGACCAATGAATATAGCTGCCAGAGGAGGTTATATGTACTTCATTACATTTATGGATGACTTTAGTAGATATGGATATATCTATATAATGAAACATAAATTTGAATCTTTTGAAATGTTCAAAATATTCCAAAATAAAATACAAAAACCAACTTGGTAAAATAATTAAAGTACTTCGATCTGATCGAGGTGGTGCATATTTGAGCCAAGAGTTTATTGACCTTCTTAAGAGTTGTGGGATAGTCTCACAATTAACTCCTCTAGAAACACCATAATGGAATGACATTTCTAAGCAGATGAATCGAACACTATTAGATATAGTTCAATATATGATGAGTTAAACAGATCTTCCACCGTCCTTTTGGAGTCATGCCTTGGAAACAGCTTCGTTCACACTAAATTGTGTTCTATCGAAGGCAGTTGGAAAGACACCATATGAGATATGGATTGGGAAGAATCCCAGTTTGTCTTTTCTTAAAATTTGGGGATGTGAGGTCTATGTTAATCAACAAGCCTCTGATAAATTCTCGTACAAATCCTCAAAGTGCCTTTTTGTGGGGTATCCTAAGGAAACTAAGGAATACTATGTCTATAATCCCACCGATAACAGAGTATTTGTTATCTGAAACGATATCTTTCTAAAATGAGAGTATCTCTAAAAGAGCCAGTGGGAGTAAGATACATCTCAAAGAAGTTTGAGACTTACAAGATAGCACATAACCACAGATGGAAAATAGAGAAGACTCGTAACAAGTTGTTAAGCCTCCTCAAGTAACACAAGGCTCATGAAGGTCTGATAGGACACGGCAACAGCCTCAGAGATATGGATTTCTGATTACTGGAAGTCGTGATGTGTTTCTCATTGAACATAATGAGCAAACCACCTATCAAGAAGCCATAGAGGGGCCAAACTCTGATATATGTCTTAATTCCATAAAGTTTGAAATGCAATCTGTAAGGACCTCATTTGTCTGATACCAAAACTGTAAGGACCCTTAATACCAAAAATATAACGCACATGTCCCCTGATGGGATAGTGCTCAGAGTAGCATAATACGGAAGAATTGTAGGGACTCTTATCCCATCAATTGCATTACTCAGAGTCGTGATTACACAGCACAGGACACATAGCAATAGAATAACTATACTGATATTATTACAACAACAAAAATGATAATAATGCTTGGTAATGCTACATAGTTTTCATAGGGTATACAAATACCTACAACCTTAAAATCATACACAACCTTCAGATAACCAATGTCCTCTTCTTGCTTTAGTCTGCAACCTCCAGTTGACGGAATCGTCCTCCTCGCTTATCAAGCCATCGACAACTGCTGGAAACTTACATTTGTATGGAAAGGGTGAGATTCGAGAGAATCTCAGTAGTAACATGCTTACATATAAATAGGATGTGAAAATAGATATGCAATGTCATGGCATGTAAGATGATCGTATGTTTGTGTGTACACTTGCCTAAGGCGAAACTATACGTCCGCACCTTGGTCGACTTAGTGCCCCTGTTGGGTCCCCGAATGCAATATGGCGAATGGTTGTTTAGAACATTAGTTCATGCTACAATGGATGACATTCATAATAGTTATCACATAGTATATGTAAGAAGGAAATTACTACCTGGAATATGACCTTTCCAACTCGTCCTTGGTCCAGCTCTGATTCCAGCTCATCTATCGATATATCCTAAAATACACATTAGGATAAATGAGTTATTGATTGCTCGTAACTCATTCTAGACTCATAGTGTTGGTTATCATAGCTCATAGTTGTAGAATTACCAAAATACCCCTAAGACTTAGCGTATGCCCATTTCTACCCAATTATTGACTTAAGGTGATCCTACACAATTTCGTATGTAGAATCCACTGGTGACTTCAATTTACTCAAATTCAGGCCCTAAATGACAAGAATACCCCTTGACAACCATTACTTGGTGCTTAAAGGGTAATTCGGTCATTTCACACACCAGGCCTTTTCTCACTCTGACATCAACATAAGACTTACTCATTTTGCTCTTCTGAACTCAATAGAATCATCCAATTGATGAAATTCCAATTCCTTCATCATGCCACACAATTAGTAGCAATTATGAGTTCTCGGAAGAGTTATGTCGGTTTCTTATTCTGTCTTGCCTAATCATCTCCTTTTTACTTATAATCACATGATTAACTAGTTAGGCAAGCATTGGACATCATTTTAACCATTAAAACGTATAATTGAATGAGAGATGAATAGTACCTAACTTCTCATATACTCATCCAATCAACAAACCGAAATGGTGGAAAGGAAGCATACACTTACCTTAACTAGTTTATGAATTCGGTTCAAAATTTTGGCGACACTCCGACAAGCGAGATAGCACCAACGGCCTCCAATCAAGAATTTGAATCCATAGAATTGTAGCTCGTGATGAGTGGAAGAATATTAGAAAAGGGTACTTGGAGAGAAGACGCCTTTTTGGTAGAGATTCGGCGCTCCAAAGATTTATCTCTCCTCTCTCTCTCCTCCGCGTTCTCGTTCCGTCACTGCGTTCTTTCATTTTCTCATTGTGTCTCGATTTCTCATTCATTATGCGTTCTTATCCGATCACTTAGACGCAGGAATGAATAAAGAAAGAATGATGAGTCATTAAAAATTAGCTCTTATGTGGCTATACTCATTAGTTCACTTCTTTAGCTTTCTTGCATGATAATTCATCTCCTTTGTCATGCTTATTCATCCAATAAATTAGTGAGATATATAGAGAAAATTATTATTCTTAAACTATCTCATTGTACCCATTGTACCACCTTCATGTGGTTAATTGTAGCCTTAGCTTAATGGCTCTTTATCTTTTCTTGGGTATTAATTCACTTAGTAATATTTTCCTCCTTTTTAGTTCCCATATAACTATAATCATAGGGGAAAATACTTATTTCTTGCTTTATTGGCAAAATGGTACCTTGCGTTATTGGTGAGAATTACTCGTGCCTATTTATGACACTGGCCAAACTAGGACCTAGTAGCTTACTTGATTAGGCTTCTTCTCAATTTCCTTGTCTTAAAATTTGGGGTGTTACACAATCCATGTACGACAATCAAGTATGGACCTTAGTCGATCCACTTAAAGGTGTAAAAACCATCGGGTGCAAGTGGATTTTCAAAGAAAAAACTGACATGGATGACAAAGTAAATGTCTTCAAGGCATGACTAGTTGTAAAAGGATTCACTCAAACTCATGGTGTAGACTATGCTGAAACCTTTTCCCCAGTTGTAATGGCCAAATCAATCAGAATCCTTCTTGCCATTGCATCATATTATGACTATTAATGGTAGATGGATGTCAAAATGACCTTCCTTAATGGAAAGCTCCTTGAGGATGTGTGCATGACACAACCTGAAGGTTTCGTACCTCCAAAGGATTTTGGTAAAGTATGCAAGCTTCAAACATCTATTTATGGATTAAAGCAAGCATCTCAGAGTTGGAATCATTATTTTGATGAAGTAGTCAAAGAGTTTGAATTCATTCAAAACATCGATAAACCTTGTGTTTACAAGAAGGTTAGTGGGAGCACATTTGTATTTCTAATGCTTTATGCAAATGACATTCCTACCTTGCAGAGTGTCAAGTCTTAGTTAGGGAAGTCTTTCTCGATGAAAGACTCAGGTGAAGCCCTTTATATCCTAGAGATTAGGATCTATATAGATAGATCCAAGAGGCTAATAGGCCCAAGTTAGAGTAGTGAGGTCGTTGGACTGCTGTCAAGAATATCCTAAAGTACCTGAGAATAACTAAGGACTTATTTTTGGCATATAGTGGATTGGGTGATGAGCTCTGTGTAATTGGTTATATAGATACAAGTTCCCAAACTGACCTAGATGATCATAGATTGCAATCTAGATATATATATTCCTTTTGAATAGTGGTGCAGTAAGCTGGAAAAGCTATAAGTAAAGTACTGTAGAAGATTCTGCAATAGAAGCTGAGTATATAGTAGCATCAGATATAGCTAAAGAAACCGCTTGGATTAGAAAGTTCATTATTGAACTAAGGGTGGTACCTACCATCCTAAATCCAATAGATTTGTTCTGTGACAATAGCGAAGCTATTGAGGACCAAACATATACTCAGTCGATTTTATCTTATCAAAGAAATCAATAATAGAGGTGATATAAAAATATGCAAAGTAGCAGGAGAAGACAATGTTACTAATCCTCTTTCTAAGCTGCTTGCACAGGAAAAACATGAGGGTCATGTTAGGACAATGTGAATTAGATAAACTAATGATTGTACCTAGTGCAAGTGGGAGGATGTTGGAAATTATGCCCTAGGGGCCAATCATTGTACTTTGAATAATTGTTATTCAATGAATTTCTCCATTTAGTTATCACATTATTCACATGTTCACTGTGATAACTGTATCCTTGGATAAATCATAATGATTGTTCTAAATGTCCCTGGTCGGTCATCTATGTGGGAGTAAAGATGAAATAAGACTAGTATGACTTTGATAAGGTATGAGGATATGAATCAAAGTCTTAGGAACTTGTAGGAGTACAAGGTGCTGGACCGACCCGCTATGAGAAAGCTACATGGATCAAGTCATAAGCTTATCTCATGTATAACCACGTCATAATGCCCTTTGACTTGAGATCATCATGGATTCCTACATGAGAGTCACTAAGCTTTGACTTAGTCAAAAGTCACCTTTAACCGTGTGATGATAAAGGCTACAATCGGGCTTAGTAGTTTTCATGCAGAGGAATGTGAATAGTCAAGATGGAATTTGTCCCTCACATTAGTAGAGAGATATTAATGGGCCCCTCGATGAGTGAGTCTGAGAAATGTATGGCCATACTACGATAGAAAGGAGTTTCCATTTCTATAGCCATACTCCTCAGGGATCGAGAAAGTAATGGTCAGGATTAGGAGGATGATATTCTTCATGCCTCATCCTTGACAGAAATATCGTGTGACAAAAGGGACATGATATGGTTATATGACAGGTTGTATCGTATTGCTGATTCTCATATGAATTGGGTAGTTGTAATGTCTTGCTAGAGGCCGCTTACGACTTGTGGGTTAGTATAGTCATTGGCCAACTGCCAACTTTGTATGGGCCTACAGGGTCGCACAAAAGAATAGCCTAGCATAAGCTATAATGTCCAGATTCATTGAATCTAAGATGCATCTAAGATTCAATGAATACAATGTTTAATTTAGGGTGGACGAATTTTAAATATATATTTATTGTATACACATGTTATGTGAATATTTATTTGATAAATATTTATATGTGTGTGTATGTATATATATTTATATTTGGAAAAGAAAATTAATAATATTATATACACATATGTATTTTTGAAATACATAACTACATATATTTGATAATATTATATATATATATATATATAATATTATTTGATAATATATATTAAATATATGATGATATTATTATATTGTGTATATATATAAAGATATTATATGATAATATCTCATATTTAATTTATGAAGATAAATTAAATTCCATTAGCTCTTTATTCTAATTAAATAAATAGGTTAAATTAAAACTGTTGGATAGATTTAATTAAACCAGATTTATTTAATTAACTTATCAAAATAATTAAGTGTTAATTGATATGATAAGAATTTTGAAATTAATTAAGATTAATTTTTTAAAAAAATCCAATATCCATCATAAAATAGATAACCCTAACTAGTTATTAAAGGGTGAGAGCTAGAGTTTTCTAATGATGATGAAAAAATGGAGAGCCGCTAGAAAACCCTAGAGGGGCATTGGAGGCGCTAGCACGCTGTCAGTGTTGGATCCTGTTCGTGTGGATACCAATAGAGGGAGCTGATCTGAGTAGTTCGCTCCTCAAGATCAAAAAGGAAAAACTCAAAAAGGTACGACTCTTTCTAACTCGATTTAAATGCCATTGATAGATCCACAATTGGAATTGGTAAACTTTTGCAATTTTAATTTTTAATTCTTCCGCTGTGTGCCTACCAATCCCAATACTTTTCTTTCAAACTAGAGAAGTACATAAATTCATCCATTAACATAACACCACTGTTCTGGACGATGCTCCAATCATCTAGGAACTTCGTGTAAAAGGTATAACCATTGATCACAAATGAAGTCCAACTTATGACATCAACCTCAGGACCACGTGCTAGCCATTTAATTGTATCAAAAACACATTCTTCTCAATCAACCTTTTTGTTTAAACCAATGTGGAAAAGTTCTAATATGCTCCCTAATTAACCTTTGTTCAGTCATTCGACTATTTTCTTTACGTACAATTTCTTTATGCACATTCATGCACTCTTGAACTTCATCAACAATATTCAAGATGTACAAGTGGACTTGTTGCAATTCATTAGGATCTTCACTCTTTACTGTAGCCCCACGTCTACCCCCTTCTTTATGATGGCATATAGGAAGCCCAATATGTCCTACATTTGACAAATAATGTTAACAAAATTCCATAGCTTCTTCAAAAACATGTCTCAACAATAGATACTTCAGGCTGGTTAAGGTTCTTCACATACCCTTTTAGGATTTTCATAGTTCTTTTAATTTGGTACATCCATCGGAAATAGATAGGGCCACACAACTTTATCTCCCTCACTAGATGAACAATTAGATGTACCATGATGTCAAAAAAAGAAGGAAGAAAAAGCTTCTCAAGCTGGCACAAGGTTAGATATCCTTCATTCATCTAATATTTCCATCTCAAGGACTTTACTAAAAATAGCATTGAAGAAGAAACAAAGTCTAGTCAATATGTGTTGAAGATCATATTCGACAATGCCTCGAATAGCTACTCGGAGTAGTTGTTGCATTAATACATAACAATCATGAGACTTTAGCTCTACTAACTTCAAGTCTTTCATCGACACAACCTTCTTAAAATTTGAAGAATACCCTAAGGGAACTTTGATGCCATATAAATACTCACAAAAACTTCTTTTCTCATCCTTAGACAAAGTATGAGAAGCTGGAAGACAAAATGTTCTCTTACCATATGGCCTTGGATATAAGTCTTCTCGTATTCCCATTTCTTACAAATCTAATCTTGCCTTTATGCTATCCTTGGAAATACCTTGTATGTTGAGAAATATCCTAACAATACTATCACATATATTTTTCTCTACATGCATGAAATCAATACAGTGTCTCACATCAAGATTTTGGTAATATGGAAGATCGAAGAAGACATACCTCTTTTTTCATATATTTTTTTCATTTCTACTCTTTCTAGTCTTACCAAGGATAACATTGATATTTTTCACCTTTTCATAAACTTTCTCCCCAGTCAATGCCTCCAAAGCATCTTCAAACTATTGGCTACCAAAAAAAGATTTCTTTAATCTATGATATGGGTGGCCCCGTCTAAGAAATCTCCTATGACCAAGATAAATGATCTTTCTTCCGTGTTGAATTTGATGGTAACATGTGCCTTCTTCACAAATCGGACATGCTTTGTGGCCTTTAACACTATATCCTGACAAGTTTCCATATGCAGGGAAGTCATTTATAATATAAAAGATCATGTCTCGCATTTTAAAAATCTCCTTCTTGTTTGTGTCAAAAACATCGACACCTTTATCCCATAACTCTTTCAAGTCTTCGATTAAGGGTTGTAGGTAAACATCTATATCATTTCCGGGTTGTTTTGGTCCCGAAATCAATATAGACAACATGAGGTACTTTCGTTTCATACATAACAGAGGAGATAAGTTGTAAACTACCAACAGAACAGGCCTTGAACTATGTATATTGGTTAGGCTACCATAAGGATTCATGTCATCCATACTAAGCCCAAGCCTAAGGTTCGTAGGTCCTTCGTCGAAGTTAGGAAATAATTAATCAATTTTCTTCTATTAAGAAGAATCAGCCAAATGTTGAAGCTTTCCATTGGAAATCCTCTCATCCGCATGCCATTTCAAATTTTTTGCATCAATTTCATTAGCAAACAAGCGCTTGAACCTCAGTATGATTGGAAGATACTACAACACTTTTGCAGGGGCCTTATTTGATTTTTACCTTAGGGTTTCACACATCGAACACTGCTGCTTCTCTTCATGCTCTTTTTTCTATAATATGCAATAATTAGGGCATGCATGGATCTTTTTATACTTCATCTCTAGTGGACATAGTATTTTCTTAGCATCATAGTATTCGCAAAGAAACATATTATCATCTAGAAGCATACCCTTAAAGGCCTCAAGTATTTCTGAAAAACTCTTATCGCTCCAACCATGTTGTGCTTTCAAGCTTACTAATTTCAATACTGTTTTCAACAATTGGTATTTTGTAAGGTACAACGACTTCTCAACATCACTACACATATTACTATATACATGTGATTACTCAAAAGCCTCTTCTTTTACATCACGAATAATATCCTCTATCTGATCATCCAGATCTGTGTCATTATCATCAAAGGCCACTCCCCCTATTGAGATGTACTTGACATTTCTAATTCTTCACCATACCATACCCATATTGTATAACTCTTACAAAATCCTTCACAAATTAAATGTGTATATATATCTATAGCACTTAGTCGCTTATCACTCAAACATGCTACACAAGGGAAATAGAACATCCCACTGTCATCATCGGCATTTCTTCTAGCAAAGTCTAAAAAATCCCTCACTCATTATCATATTCAATACTTGTCCTTTTAGCTTTTATCCAACTACGATCTATATATTTCAACATCTTTTTTTCTTCTCTTTTGTATTTTTTTCGCCTGGACAAAGGCAGGAGTATGATGAGAACATGGAATCATTACACTCATCAAGCTACCTAGTTTAACTACTACATAATGAATAAGTATATAACAAATTTTAGATTATAATGCATTATATATAGAAAAAATCAGTTTTCTAGGGGTCGAAGGGTGAATAATTACTCTCTCCGTTCCACAATATAACATACTTTAACTAATTTATATGTGATTTATATTGTGGACTAAAAGGAGTACCTTGGGCACCAAAGAGTTGCTTTTATTTCATATTTATGTGTGGCAAAAAAAACCTACTCCACCATTTACAAACCAACATGAAGAACTAGAACCCCAAAAAAAACAACATGAGAGATATGATCTGAAGATACAGCTAAGGAAAGAAACAAAGCATCCAAAACCATAAATATATAAGCTCATTCAATCGTGAACCATTATGTTCGAGGCATCACTTCAATTATGTAATGACAATGAATGATTAAACTACCTGTCAATCACTCGAAGAACAAGTTTTAAGACTGAAAACTATGAAGTAAAGATCAGTTTGGGGTGATGGGGTGGATTATAGGCTAAAAAAAGGCTTTGAAGACCAAAAAATACACAACAATAACATCATGCAAAATAAGCCTTAGGAGCAACAATAGAAGAGATGAAATTTAGCAATAATAAAACCTAAATTCACAAATCAAGTTGAACTAGTAATAACGTAACAGAAGTAAAGAAAATCAAAGTTTTGAGCAGCTACACAACGTAAAAGAAAATGGGCTCAAATAAAGTTATCTAAACAAAATAAAGCAAAATCAAGAAATGAAACAAGCTATTTGTTTGTGCTTACATTCATGATTCAAAATTCTAACATCAAAAACAATATTAATAAGCAAATAGCGGACAATAATGTAAAAGAATAAGCTCAAATTAGGAGAACTATGACTGCCTAGCTAGCACATAATTTTTCAGCACAAGATTAAAATAAAGAACAAGAAGTAAGGAAGATCATGTTTTATACTTATTGTAAAATTCATTTTAGCAAAACAAAGACCATGATTTCATGTTACAACTATTTATAAACAAGTTGGTAGCTGCACTCGAGTCTAGTTAGCATATTTCAGTGTAAATTCTGTGAAGTTTTATCTAATACTTGAATTATGTATATGCTAAGAAGCAATACACTTGAGTTTAGATGAAGCACTCGAGTTCTTAGGAGAAATGCACTCAAGTCCTAAGAGTTCTGGGATATGAGTTTGTACCCAAGATTTTTGGTGCTATGAAGAATAAGTGGAGAACTCGAGTTCTCAACAAGCACTCAAGTTCTGGACCAATAAGCACTCGAGTTGACAAAAACTCAAGTGCACTTAAGTTCCCAAGTTGAACTCGAGTTCAGATAAGTTTTACACTCGAGTTCCATTATGCACTCTTGAGAGTTTATTCCAGAGAAGTATTGAAAAATCTAAAGAAAATAAAGCACTCGAGTTTTGTAGTTCAAACTCGAGTTCTGGAACCTAATGCACTTGAGTCTGAACAAAGCCTTATACTTCTTTCTAAACACCAAATTTTCTTAACTAGGATAAAGCCTCCAATTCCAAATAATTCAGATTAAGGAACAAAAGGAAAATTCAGAGTTTTATCGAATAATAAAATCACAAGCCTATAATTGATGATAAAAGCATCTACCCTTCATTTCAGAGGCTAAAGATTCAGCAAAGCATAGAATGACGCACCCTTTTTTATTCTTTAAAGGAGGCAAAATGTGTAAAATGTCTCAAGGGAGGAGGACTACCATGCACAAATCTCTAATGCTCAGTTTTCACCTTTCACAGTCATGCCACAATTACAAAATGTCGCAAGTTTAGAGGAAGCAGAACACATCTCACCTTGCCTCCCACAACAGATAAAACAACAGATAAAGGAGAAGATAATCTAGCTATTATGACATTAGTAACAGCAACGAGAAAAGGAAGATGCACATCCACGCTACTACCAGCAAACAAGAGTTCAAGACAAAGAAGAGCAATGGGAAGGAGGAATAGAGATGATAGGGAATCAATGAGTTTGTAAAATCACAAAAAAAATAGGAAAGGAAAAAAACTTGGAAGAGAATTAGGGCTTCAATAAATTGCGTACACAAATTTCACCATAAAACTCTAGTGAATTCTTGCAGATCGCTGCAGACGCAAAAACTCAAAGAACAGACAGAGCAGCAATGGAAATTTTAAGAGTTGAAAGAGGCACGACAGCTTTTTACTTAAAATACACAGGACTTTTAACACCAGTTATCAAAATAACCGGTCTTAAAAATGATTTTAAGATCGGTTATTTGAATAACCGATCTTAAAGAAAATAATTTTTAAGACTGATTATTCAAATAATCGGTCTTAAAAAAGAAGGTTTTTTATTTTTTATTTTTATTGTTAAAATTTTTAAACTAGTTCCTGGGTATAACCGGTATAACAATTTTAGTCTTATTTTTTAAATTACGATTAATTCAAAAAATATATTAGACCTATTATAGATAGAACCAATCTAAACAATTTGTTACTTATATATATATATATATATATATATATATATATATATATATATATATATATTATTTTATCTTTTTAGACCAGTTGTCTTTTGAACCGATCTTAGAAGTTATTCTTAATTACAAAAAAGCCACCAGTCATATCTTTTTTGTACTAGTGGCACATGCAAATTTGCATTAAACAATAATATTCTCATAAAGCAAAAAGAGAGATATTTGATAAAGTCAATGTCTCTTCTTTCCTTCTCCATTTTAGCTGAAGCAAGCAAATAAAGAGAGAGAGCAGAGTTCAAGAAGCTTAAAGGAATAAAAGGAAGAGCTAGGGTTCAAGAAGCAAGAATCGCAAGAATCTAAGGTAAGAGGTGTGATTTCAAGTGCTTATGCCTTCTAAATCACTTAGAAACCTCTTCTAATCTCTTCTCCATCTTGAAATACAAGTTTAACAAGCAAAATCAAGAGGGAAGAGAGAGAGAGAGGAAAATGGCCCCTAAAGAGAGTAAGAAGGGAAATCCAAGGTAAACTCAAGAACCTAGTTTCTTTTGTTGATTCTTGGTGGTTGTTATTGATTTTGTGGTTGTTTTAGCTTGGTTTGTGATTTTGGGAAACTCAAACCCTAAGGGGATATGCTTCCCAATTTTCCATTGAACATGTGAGAAGTATGTTTAAGTGATTAAACATGGGATTAGAAATTAAAAAAAAAGGTGGTTTATGGATTGAAATCATAAGAAACATTTTTCCCAAAATTCCCTTAAGTTTCAGCCAGTGCTGGAACACAGGGAAGGAGCCAGAATTTCATCAATTTGATGGTTCCATTGGGTTTATATGGGAAACTTGTATAAGTTTCATGTGGATTGTGAAGTATAAAAAGCCCTAGAATGTGAAATGTCATAAATACCCTTAAAGCCCTAAGTTAAGGGCTACCAAGGGTAATTTCATAATTTGGGCCTAAATTTGACCAATCTGAGGTAAAAAATGGATTTTATTTGTAGGCTTATCTTGGGCCATAATTTTTGGCAATGTACAAGTTGATCGAGTACAAAGGGGCGTAAATCAGGTCCTTAAGGGCATTTTGGTAACTTTACAGTTTTGAGTCAAGATAACCAGCACATTGAGTTTAGAGTGAGTTATGAATAAATAATAACTTATATATCCTAAATTTGAAATTTTAGGATATATCAGTAGCTCGAGCCGGATACAAAGCTGAACCGATAGACAGGCAAGGAAATGACATGTTCCAGGTAGTAACAATTTCTTTCATGTACTATGTGATTAATATATGCTTTAAGTATTCCATCTTTTGTGACATAAGCACAATGCCAAGGGCACATTAGCTTGGTTGTGATATGGGATCCAGCAATGGTGAATGCAGATAAGCTAGGGTTTAAACAGTGGTTTGGCCTTGGACAGTGTATATACAACGTTCTATCATCTCACATAACATGGTGCATGACATATTTATTATCACATTTTATATGTTTAATTGTATGTTACTACTGAGATTCTCCGAATCTCACCCTTTCCATAAATGTATTAAGTTTATAGCAGCAAGAAATGACTCAAAGGGCATAATTGTAAATTTCGGCAATTGAAGGTTCTGGACTAATACAAGAGGCAGAGATTGGTTATCTAAAGGAATTTTTTTTAATTTTAATGTTTGTATTATTCTATACACCTCTATGGGGAATTACTGTATATAAACAAGCACTTGCTTCAATAATATCAGTATATTTATGTTATTCATATGTGCTCACTGAACTACGCAAATGCTACTCTGATTAGTATTAATAATGAAGTAGGGTCTTACAATTCACTCCCCCTTACGACAAGTCTTACGAGATGAGCAATCCCAAAGACCTTTCTCTCTCGCTTACCTGTGCAACTCTTACGAGCAACAACGTTCTCTCCTGCTTATACCCTTGTAAGTCTTACGAGCAGTAACGTTCTCTACTACTTGCACCTTATAAGTCTTACGAGAAGAAAGTTTTACTATCAATTCTCTCTACAGCTTCCCCCATAAGGAATTCAACCCACTCAAGGTTTTTCTACCTTGAGATCAACTCATAAATATAATTGTAAGTGTTTACAAATTCTCTCACAGAGTGGGTATAATAATCACTAAATTACAAAATAAATAATCTTACTCTCAAATGTACATGGTATAGAAAACAGAGAAGAGCAGAGAGTGGTTAGACTGAAGAGGATGACTCATAATGTAAGCATGTTTATATCATTGTGTTCTCGTATCATTTTTCTCTTCTTTGAATGCTTCCATATATATAGTTGAGTTGTGGTAGGTAACCATTGTAAGAATTCGTCCGTTAGAATCCTGTTGCTTCGTTTAACCGTTGAGTGCTTTTAGAAAAACTAGTCGTTACGGTAGTGGACGCTTCACTTCTGTGAAACGGCTTTTTGTCTCTTCCCTTGAATTCTTCATTGTTAATTTGGAGAAATACTTTGAGCACTAATACAATAAACTATTAGTCATGAATACATTAGATCAATAATCAGAGACTGCATTTCTACGTTCTGGGACTCATAGTGACTCTCTCATTTGAATCCGAATTTTTAATAACCTATACCTGGAAAGCTCTTTACGTCTACTTTTCATAGCAATTGGAATCATTCCCAAATACATTGTATTCCAAAAGTTATGATCCAATTTGTAACATCTAGTTTGGATAGTGTTTGAATCTCGAGCTTCCAATTCCAGAAAGCATAACTCTTTGAATCTAACTCCAAATATGACAAATGACCTACCACTAGAAATTTCTTCCAATCTATTTTCATATGCTGCAATTTTCATCTCAATTGGATTTGTGATTTGAGAGATATGTCCAAAATATTGAACCTATGTCATCTTTCAAAATTCATGTCTCTTTCATCTAAGCTCCTTTTAGCTTGATCTTGGTGTTAAATTGACGCATTAGAAGTCTAGTTTTATATGAAATAATTTTAGCTCAATAGGAGTTGTGGTTTGGGAGATATGACCAAATTACTAAACCTCACTCATTCTGAACAAAAAACAAAGCATGAAATTACAAACATTACTCAAGTGATGCTTAAGAATCACTCGAGAGCTACAAAGCCAGCAACTTCAATGCTACAATGCCAAAACTGCTACAATCTCAACTTGAATTCCCTTCTGACCATAGAAACTTCTAGTATTACTTTTAAGAGCTTGAATTTTGATATTTCCATTAGTTCTTGCAAGTTCTTCTTTCTTTAATCTCTTTCTTTCTTTACTTGACTAATCTACAACATATGCAACATTAAATATAGTAGTTAGTAAGGAAATAAGTATATTATGCAAAAATTTTGCTCTTAATATTTGATATCTATATTTGACATCATCAAAACTAATCATATCTACTAATCCGGAGTCTCCAAGACTTAGTAATTTATCCCAGTATGTGAATTAAGTCCTAGGATTCTAGTTTTCATAGACAACATCCTTCCTTCCCCTCCAGACTCCTGATTTCTCAGCCTAACAATTGAAGATCAGAGATTTCCCCTAGATTTTAGCTTGGTTCCGACCACCCCCGCCATCACCCCCTTCCTTCTACCGCTCACATCACTATCTCACTCTCCATTCTCTCTTATCTCTCTCCTTTCTCTCATATATTTTTTCCTACTCTATTTTACCGATATGTAATTCTTCCCCCAACTACTTCCTCTGTTGAAAGAGTATTCTTCATGCTACTAAAATTGTTAAAATTAAATTAAAGCAACATTAACTGTAAGCTTTGCAGGCTTTCGTAACAATTTAAGGTCGATTAGTTATATGTCCATTTGTTGAGCGCATAGTGATTATAAAGATTACTGATAATAATTTTAGCAAATTACTTAGTAATAATTAAGGGGAAAATGAAAATATTAAAAAAAGTTAAGGAAAATTTGATGAACTTCTCTAAACTCGTGAATTCTCCTTTTTTAGTACAATTATAGGTTAAGGGTCTATTTTACCCTAAAGGTTTTCACCGAGGGGTAATTTTCTCCCGAAAGTGTCATAAATGGAGCATTTTTACCATGGTTCTTATCCCAATTAATTTTACCTAAATCATTTTTTTTAAGATGCAATTTTTTCTCGAAAGTTCACATGTCATTTACTTCTTTTTTCTCCAAGTTAGATGTAGGGCCCACAATCTCTTAGCATCATAACTAAGTTCCTAATGACTATATGAGTAAATACTTCATTTGATCATGGTCAGATTCTTTCTGATCATCTAGTTGAGGCAAACATACATTAATCTTTAGGTGACAGAAGATATTAGAAGTTTAAGCTTTCAAGAAAAAAAGAGTGTTTATGTTTAGGAGGAATACATAAAGAGAACACACTGAAAAGTACCCTAAAGCCACGAAATGAGCTACTCGCTCCGTCCCTATATATAAGAGCTTTTCAACTGAACAACGAGATTCTAAAAAATAGTTAAAAGTAGTTAAATATAATAATTATGTAGGAAATTTAACTTTTTTCACAAAAGTGTTGAATTATTGAGAGAGCAATAATGAAAAATGATTAAAGAGAATATATATAGTATAATAATTAATTAAGGGTAAAATGGAAAAAAATATTTATTATTGAGACAAACTTAAAAAAGATCTTATCTTTAAGGACAAGTTCATTAAAAAAATGATCTTATATATAGGAACGGATGGATTATAAAGTATTTTAGCCTAGGAAAAGGATTCCCAAGTTATTGTTATGGCCTTTTAAGAGGTATTGACAATAAGAAAAACCTAAAGTAAGCATAATAAATATAACGACTTAAGTATACTTTTTTGATATTTTATGTTCATATGAGGTTTCATTTTACTGTGAAAATAAGGAAGTGGATGTAAATAAATGTAAATTACGTAAAGTAATTCATAATTCATAATTCATAATTCATAATTCATAATTCAGAAGCTATGGAAGAGAATATAGAGGGGCAGGTGAGACCATTTATTTCCATGTGAGCATATGAGGATACCATATGCTCTCTCCTTGCACATGTCTAATCAATTTCCATCACAAGAGGATAAATTCTTACATGAACCAAGTGCACTACGTTATCTATACATGTCTAATAAAATTATATCACATCAATCTTATTAAATCTTATATATTTAATTTATTTTCTCTTTCTTCATTTACGTCATTTAAAAATATCTCTCGAATCCCCCTTTTTTCTCTCACATAGAATTTTAATGAGATCTATTTGATATGATTTTATTGGATAAGGCACAAATAAACTTAGATCTGACTTTGACACGTGTCATTTACTTTTTCTCGTGCTTTCAAATTTTCTATTGACTGTTACGACCACATCAAACAATTAATTCTCCAACATCAAGCAATCAATTTGGTAAGGTTAATTTTTTATTTTAGTTTACATTTATTTATTTATTTATTTATTTATTTTTCGTTTTGTTGACCTCTTCAGCTTTTCACTTTTTCTTTTAATATAGACCTCCCCAGCTTTTCTTACCGAAGTGCTTTGATGACGTTTTATTTATACTCAATGTTTTAAAAGTAGGATCATATGTCTAATCGGAAAAATAAACGGGTCATAATTCAAATAGTCAGATTGGTTGGCCTGGCCGATAGAGCCAGTGACATAATAATTAAATTAAAATAATATTATATAAATATATAATGATTAAAATATAATTAATCCTTAATCCAATTTAATATTTTTTTAATTATAAGGCTAAAATTTATTAATAATAAAATAGAAATATTACAAAGTACAAGTTATAGCAAAATAGAAATAAAAATCAACCACATCATTAAGCAAATAGGGGCCTTAATCTAATTTAATAGAAAAATTAACAAAGTCACAACATATATCAAACAACACTTATTATGAATTAATTTAAATACCAAAAATACATTGCTAAAATTATAATTATATTATGACATGTAAAATAAAAAATGAGTGTTGGAAAAAAATATAAAAAATGAGTACTGTTAAAATATTTTACATTTCAAAACATATGATGAGAGATTAATTTATTTATAACAAAATTATAAGGGTAAAAATTGAGTCAAAAAGTACAACTAAATTATTTATACATGTTTTTTTATTTTATAATCCTTTTATATTGGCCCATCCAGTTGTTATAAAACCGTTCTGGGTCCCAACTCAATGATGATTAAATGAGAGCCTAAAGCGGTCTAATCGCTAAATCAGCTTAAAGGTAAAGTCCAAATCATTGTTTTGACTATGTGACAGTTTGACCGGTAGAACCGTTTGACCCGACTCTGAAACAAGTCGGACCGTCCGATCCAACTTTGAAAACCTTGTTTATACCAACTAAATTGCCCTTGGAAAAGGCATCCGGTAAAATCTCTAGCTTGCTTCGCTCCTTTGAAACACTAAAACTTCCCTCTGAAAAGGAGATAAAGCGACAAACCCTTTCTTTACTTTGACATTATCATCAGCATTCTCAAAAGGCTTGTGATCAAATCCATAGTTCAATTTCAATATGTGTGTAAGGATTGGAAAAATCTATTCAAAACCCAATCTTTCATCACTGAATAGGTCAGCCACTCTACTCATGAAAACTCTCTTCTTCTCATGCATGCTTATGATTACAAATATAGACGCTCGTCCTTATGTTTGCTTAATCAGAAGATGGAAACCTTTGAAGTTCTGAGCACACCCTCGATCAATTCCTTTAGACGTGGTTGGAAAATCATTGGCTCCTGTAATGGCTTGCTTTATATGGAACTCGGTACTAATCAAGGAAAGTTTCCTGTTTTGCTTTGTCTATGGAACCCAATGACTAATAAGGTAAGAGAGGTAACTGAAACGCTTAATGATTATACTCACTCTTGCAAGGTAGGTTTTGGCTTCAGTAGTGTATTTAATGATTACAAGATAGTGAGATTTTATTATCCAGAGTTGCTTAGAAAAAACCTGAATCAGCCCAACAAGGCCATGGTCAAAACTGTCCAGAATGGGTAGGTTAGCAAATTGTGTATCTTAATGGCTACTACCTTAGAAAGAACCCGGATCAACACTTTCACTGCTATAAGCTTTATTGTGTTCAAGTGTATTCATTAAGCATAAGTTCATGGAAGGACCTAGAAATAGAGGGTATATGGCATACCCGATTTAGCACTCAAGCTATCAATGTTACTGGAACTATTTTTTGGTTTCGATGGGTTTTGTCTTTTCCTATGCTAGTTGCTTTTGAAATAGCAACGGAAGTGTTTACATTAACACCAATAGATAATTTATCACCAACGTGGATGTAGCTAAGCATGGTCTTTCTCTATCTAGACTTTATATGCACGAGAACAAACTTGCCATGTGTGAAGGTTTCCTTTTTTACTGACAAAGACTCTAAAACGTATTCCTTTTGTAGTTTTTAGGCATACCTGGAGTATAGTTCCGTACTCTTGAGATACCCCCGTGAACCAGATCACAACATAATCTAGCTATATCACACAGTAAACACACCAGAGAAGATGAGAGAAAAATCCATAGAGCAATTTTGGAAGCATATGTTTTTTGTTACAGAAAGAGTGTACCCATAAAACCACAAAACCACGTTTTATGAACTACTCCCACCAAAGCGTTTGGGAAAAACTGTTCCCTCGCTTTGTTTCAAATATTTGGGAAAAATTACTAAATTATGCGTATAATATTATAAACTGATGCCCTATGAAATTATATTTCTCAGTTTGGCCCTAAGGCATTGGGCTTAGGCCTAATCCACTAAGGGTCGATCAAACCCATTTTCCAACATCTCCCACTCACTTGGTGAATTATAAAGTGTGATCCTTGTCTCTCTCTTTTTCTCCTTTCATATTAGGTGCTTTGTCGTGACTGTATAGGCATGACATCTCCTCGGTGCCTGTACTAGGAATCCTTTTCATAGGACCCGCACAAGACAAACTTTTTTTGTGTAGTTTGAATTTAATGTTATACCTTATATGTCCTAGATTTAGCAATATGCACTTTTACATGGCAGATCTAATCCCTCTCAAGTCAAGATAAAACTTAGATTGCCTTTTCATATGCCTAGTATCTACACTTATGAAATTACCAAAATTAATATCATAAGGGACATATCTCATACACCAGTATAGTTGTGTATATTCGGGGTAATCTTCCTTTAACTCATACATCATTTTGATATATGTCAACCGCTTTCCTAACATAATACCTTGGATCGTATCTATCATAATCATAGGATGAATGTTAAGGTAGTAGTCATTAAAGTATACCTCCATGACAATGTTAAAGTCAGAGGACATCATAGAAGTGTTTAAATTTCTTGGGACTTACACAGCAACGAAGCAGGGATCCATTCACTTGCTTCCCATTTGCGGTTCTTTCACACATGTGGTATGAATCACATGCAACGGTGTTCCTCTTATACTATAAGAGTATACATTGTTTTAAATCTTATTATTAATACTGTATAGACATAAGTTTGGATACTCCCAGTATCTAAACCCAAATTCTTCTACTCTATTTATATCTTATGACGTCAACGTTGAAGAATTTGTTGTCTGGCAACAGGAAACATGGAAACGAGTGTCCATGATTCGATCTATATTAATTTATATTTAATAGATCTCATCTCGACATGCTACACTCTTATCGAGGCAACTTAACTTGTGTTTCTTCTCTACCATACCAGCATTCCTGTTGTTTAACCAGTGAACACAATTATCTCATCTTAGCATACTCCATCTGAGTATTAAAAAGCAGTTGCTCGTGTGAGAAAGATAACCTCACTTGCATATACGACATACTAGACATTGTATACCTTTCATATAGACACATAAATTTATGAAGAAATGCTCACATTAATCATAAACATATTACAAAGTGTCTATAATTTTATATTTTATGCATCCCAAAAGCTTTTACATATTTGTCATACATTTCCTTGGCTATTGGTTTAGTTAAGAGGTATGCGACTATACTCTTGGTCGAAATATGTTGTACAGTAACAACTTTCTGTGCTACATAATCTCTCATAAAATTATCCTTTATATCCATATGTTTGGTCTTACTATGATACTTTGGATCTTTCATATAGGCTATGGCTATAGTATTGTCACAATACACTAACATTGGATTGGTACTTTCATTCCCAAATCTAAGGTGTTCAATAAATATCTTGAGCCATATAGCCTTTTGTACTACTGAGGTACATGCCACGAATTCAGCTTCCATAGAATGTAGGGCAATGCACGTCTGCTTCTTGCTACTCCAACATATGGCGCCATTATTCAACAAGAAGGTATATTCTGAAGTTGATCTTCACTCAACTTCATCTCCACCCAAATCAGTGTTGGAGTATCCAACAAGCGTAGATTGCTTCCTTGATAGCATAGTGCATAATCTGATGTGCCCTTTAAGTATCTCAAAATCCTCTTCACTGCTTTCTAATGGTTCTCACTGGGATTTGACTAGAATCTGCTAACCAGTCCAACTGCGTAACAAATATATGGTCTTGTACACATCATTGCGTATATCAGACTTCTAATGGCACTAGCATAGGGGACTGTTTCCATTTTTTTCTTTGCTGACTCAATTTTGGGACAATATCAAGGCTTAAGGGTACTCCAGAGCCTACTAGAGTATCTAAGGGATTAAAGTCTTTTATATTGAATCGCTCAAGAATTTTCTTGATGTAATTCTTCTATGAAAGAGAGAGAATTCTTCTAGAGCGATCCCTTTGGATCTTAACTCCAAGTATATATTCTACTTCTCCCATGTCTTTCATCTCAAAGTTTGATGATAGCCATTCTTTAATAGCTAAAACTGAATTTAGACTATTTCCAGTCAATAGTATGTCATCTGCATATAAGGATAATATCACAAAATTACCCTCAAACTGTTTAATATAGACACAGTGGTCTTCTTCAATCATTTAAAAATCATAAAAGGTTATCACTCTGTGAAACCTCAAATACCACTATTTGGATTATTGTTTTAGTCTGTAAATAGACCTCTTGAGCTTACAAAATTTTCTCTCTGTTCCTCTCTTAATGAAACCTAATGGTTGTTCCACATAAATTTCTTCATCTAGATCACCGTTTAGAAATATTGTTTTAACATCCATCTGATGCAGTTTTAAATCTAAACTATTTACTATTGCCAAAATAAGTCTAATAGAGTTGAAACATACAACAGGTGAGAAAGTATCCACGTAATCTATACCTTCATTTTGTATGTGCCCCTTTACAACTAATCGAGCCTTGTATTGGTCAATTGATCCATCAACTTTCCTTTTTATTTTGAGAGCCCATTTTTTCCTAATGGTCTTTCTCCTTTTTAGTACATCAACTAATTCCTAAACTTGATTCTTTTTCATTGAATCAATTTCCTCTTCCATTGCTTGCTTCCATTCATCCTTAGCAGGACTTGATAAGGCTTCTTGTACAGAACGTGGCTCATCATCTCCATCTAGAGTAACAATGAATGCCTCTCCTTCTATTGAGAAGCGTCTCTTGGGTACATTTCCCCTGTCTCTCCTTCTTATGGGAGTCTCTTGTCTCTTCCGCTTCTCTTGTCTAGGTCTTTGTAAAGGCCTTTCTGAGCTCCCACTTAAGTCAATGTATTGAGATGATTAAGGGTCTTTTATTTGTTCTATACTACCTTGTTCTTGTGTTTTATAAAGAGATACTGTACGATCAATATCTCCCCTACTAGGAAATTCATTTTCTAGAAATACGGTATCTCTTGATTCAATTTCAGTCATAGTTTTATCTTCATTTTCACCTATGAAAACATATCATTTTGATTGTTCAGAGTATCTTATAAAGATACACTTCTTTCCTCTAGGACCTAACTTCCCATGTCTATGGGAATCATTATGGATATATGTAGCCAACCCCGAGGGTCTAAGAATGTTTAAATTCAGCTTGCGTTTTGTCCATAACTCATAGGGTGTAGAAGTGACTGATTTTGAGGGCACATGGTTAAAAATGAAGGTAGCCGTCAATAAAGCATCACCCCAATATGAAATTAGTAGATTTGCTTCAGCCATCATTGATCTAACCATGTCTAGAAGAGTTATATTTCTTCTTATGCAACTCTATTTTGTTGTGGAATGCCAGGAATGGTTAGTTGCCTAATTATCCCTTTCTCTTCATAGAGCTCTTTAAACTGATCTGATAAGTATTCACGGCCTCGATCAGTATGCAAAGCTTTAATTTTACAGTTTGTTTAATTCTCTACTTCATTCATGTATCATCTAAAGCATTCAAGAGCTTCAGACTTGTGTGAGATTAAACAGATGTGACTATATCATAAATAGTCATCAATAAAGGTAATTAAATACCAAGCTCCGTGTCTCGTCCTCACACTCATTGGATCGCATATATCAGAATGGATTAATTGCAATGGAATCTCAGCTGTAGTTCCCTTACTGAACGGTTTTCTAGTTTCCTTACCAGCTAGACAGTTCTTGCATAATGACATTTCCATATTTGAAACTTCACCTATCAAGCCCTCTCTACCTAGTTTAATCATTCTATTTTGATTAATGTGTCTTAGTCTAGCATGCTAGATATTCATGTCAACAGTTATATTGGAGGAGGTAACGAAACAGTCAGGCAAATAAAAATCACCAATAATATCCATAACAAAGAACTTTCTAGAAAGGAAAGCTAAACCATAAAGGGTCTTATTGCTAAAAATGTCTGCAACCTTGCCATGAAAGTTTACATCAAACCCATAATCTAAAAGATAAAGAACTGAAACTAAATTCTGTCAGATGTTAGGTGCATGAAGAACATTATATAGGATCAAAGTTTTTCCACCATGCAAAGCTAACTTGCAAGTGTCAATTCCTTTGACTTCGATCTTAGAATTATTGCCCACATAAAGCCATTTGCTTAGATATGGCGACCGACGGTATTCCATGAAGGATCCTCGATCCCTCGTCACATGGTCTGTTGAGCCAGAATCCAAAATCCAAGAAGAACAAACAAGTTTTGTTAGAAAAGAAGTACTTAAAACAAAAGAAATGTGTGAATTCACATAATTCACTAGTTTCTTTTCACGGTCATTTCGCTCAGTACAGTCCTGTGCGAAGTGACCCATTTTCTGGCAGACGTAACACTTGACCTTATTCAGGTCAACTTTCTTCTTTCCGCCCTTCTTGCCTTTCTTCTTGAATTGCTTTTTTTCCCTTTTTGAAATTAGAGACATCCTTCTTGCCTCTCTTTTGAGGTTTTTTTCCCTTCTTAGAATTAGGCTTAGAGTTAGAAGGACCAACATTCTCAATATAGTAGGCTTGTCTGAAAGCCTTATATGCCTTTAGATGTTCATCCTCAAGCTCAAGGTGTTTCACTACATCATCAAAAGTGACGATGTTGTCATTATGAGTCAAGTTCACTTTCATGTATTCCCAACTATGAGGGAGTGATCTGATTACAGCTTGGACTTGCTACTTATTAGTCAAGGTATGCCAAACTTCCTGAAGTTCTATGATCATGTTAGACATCTCCCTGAGATGTTGCTTCATGGGAGCATTCCCTCTAAACTTGTAGGTATCAAATTTAATTGTCAACCTCCTAAGTTTAGTGGTTGATGTGCCACCAAACTTGTCCTTCAGTGCAACCCACATAGCTTGAGCAGTTTGGTATTTCTCATATTGTCATATCAGGTCATTCTCCATGGTGCTCAATAAGGTAATTCTTGCAATGTTGTTCTTCCTTTTCCATGCTTGGTAAGTATCCAAGTTTCTCATGTGCTAAGTGGTCGTCCCAGCTTCAGGTTCAACCAAAATAGTAGTCAATGGCTTAACAACCTCCTATTCCTAAAAAATGTATTAAACCTTACGGTGCCAGATGTCCCAGTTGTCGCCATTCAATTTTTCCCCCTTGTTGAGTTCAGTACTGATCACTTTCATGGCCATTTGTCAATTTTGGAGCAACTTTTTTTGCATTTAGAAACATTATTCTCTTTAAGAGAACTTGACCAAACGATCATATAGCAAAGTAGGGTATACAATGTTTGTACTTATATCATTCTTGACTAGAAAATAATTTTATTACTAGATCCATGATCAGGAGAATATTTTTGTACATCTCATCACACAAATACTAGTAACTCTATTATTCTCTATCAAAAACTCCATAGAAGTACTTTTAAAATAAGTTATTAAACTTTTAGAAGTTTTACCCTCTAAAAAGCTCCCACTTATCAGGGACACATAATATTATAATGCACAATTAAAAAATAGCATTAACTAAAGAACATATTTAATTATATGCAAAATACCATGCCAATACATAAAAATATTTTAACAATAACATATAGAGTCATATTCTCAATACAACCAACATAAAAGGAAAAACAACAGGAACATTTCACACCATTAAATGTTAGAACAATAGTAGTCAATAATGGCTTTCTTAAGTTTCCTAAAAACTCTTCTCTTTTTTCTTCATGAAACTTCTTGTTCTTTTTACAGCATCAACCCAAACAATAGTCATAAGGAAGGTGCATCGAGCTCTTACAGTTGCACAATATTTCATCATCACGCTTGCATAGAATTCTGCACTCCTTTTATCAGTTATGCTTTCTACATAGTTTGCAATGATCGAGTATATGATTTTTATATTTTTTATTCAAACTGTTTTGTCTACATCAAATTATGCTATCCTCTCAGCCATGGTAGTAGAATAGGGTTGGCCAACCTCTTCTTCTTCTAAGTTTTGAGGTTTATCAAGACTAGAGGGTTCAGACTTTGATCCAGAATCAGAATAAACTACCTGAGATTCCTCTTGTATAGGCTCCTCAAATTCCTCTTCCTCGAAAAATTCAATTTCTTCAGGGTCCTCTTCAGGATCTTCTTCAAGATCTTCTTCAGGATCATCCATATACTCGATCCTTAATAATCCATACTCTTGTGTTTCAATGCTATCAAAATTTGCATGTTTCGATTCCTTTAACTTCAATCTTAGCATTATTGCCTACATAAAGCCACTTACATCTATCCGGCAATCGATGGTATTCTACATAGAATCCTCAATCCCTGGTCACGTGTCTGTTGAACCTGACTCCAAAATCCAAGAAGAATAGACATTGTCCGTTAGAAAAACAGTACTTGAAACATAAGAAACATGTGAATTCACATAGTTTACTAGTACCTTCTCATCCTCATTTCACTCATTGTAATCCCGTGCAAAATGACCTATCTTTTGGCAGGCAAAACATTTGAATTGCCTTAAGTCATTTTTCTTCTTCTTCCTACCATTTTTGCCTTTCTTCTTGAATTCCTTTTTGCCTTTTATAAATTTGGTCCCTTCTTTCTTTCTATTCTTTTTGAATTTCTTTCCCTTCTTTCTTTTATGAAGCATGACCAGAGGATTTGTATGCCTCCAAGCGTTTATCCTCAAGTTCCAGGTCTTTGGCCACATCATTGAAATTCTTGATGCTTTCATTATGGGTTAGATTGACCTTCATGTGCTCCTAATTGGATGACAATGATCTTATCACTGCCTGAACTTGTTGTTCATCAAATAAGGTATGCCCATCTTCCTTTAATTCTCTAATCATATTTTCCATCTCTCTTAGATGTTGTTTCATGGAAGTATTTGGCCTAAGCTTATATGTGTCAAACTTTATAGTTAACCTTCTAAGCTTAGTGGTAGACATGCTGCCAAACCTATCTTTTAGTGTTGCCCATATGGCTTGTGCTATATTATTTTTCTCATATTCGTACATGAGGTCATCAACCATTGTGTTTAGCAATGTAATTCTTGCAATGATATTCTTCTTTTTCCAAGCCTCATAGACCTCTTGGTCTCTCCTGTGTTGGGCCATATTCCTAGCAGTAAGTTGCACTATAACCATTATTAGAGGCTCAATTGCATCTTGTTCTTCTAAAATATATTGCACCTTTCAATGCAGATATCCCAATTATCACCATCTAATTTGTCCCCTTTATTTAACTCAACAATGATACTCTTAGTTGCCATATTCGATTCTATGACAAATCCGTTTCACATTTTATCACGTCTCTCCAAAAAATAAAACTATAGGACATTTCATATATAGCACAATATAGTATACAATGTCTTGTACTTATATTATTCTTAACTAGAAAAAAATAATACTATTAAATTCATGATCAGGAGTATACGTTTGTATCTCTCATCACACAAATATTAATAACATTACTAAACTCTGTCAAGAATTATATAAATACTTTTACAATTCTAATTTTCTTAAGAGTATCATCTTCTAAAAGACTCCGACTTATCCAAACATATAATTATTGAATAATCAACAAAATATATTAACTAAAACATGCTTCATCTTAACATCAAAGTAAGATAAAATATCCATCTATAAGAAATATGTTTGTAACATATTCAAACTTGAAAAGAATCAATTTGGAACCAACAAATAAATTTTAGAAGTTGCAAAATGGTTTAAACATTAATAAACACATTTAAAATGTCATAAATATATATCAATTGGTGTCCAAAATACTCATATAGTATATCAAATTAAAGATCTTGAATTTAGAGATTTTTAGGAACAAATAGAATCTCATTTGGACCCCACATACGCCTCCACGTGCCTAAAGAAGGAAAAAAATTGGAGAAAAAACAAAAAAAAAGCCATTCTCACTGGTGGCGCATGTCATACACACGTCGCCTTCCAATGGCCACCAGGCGACACGAGCCGATCCTTTAGCTTCCATGCACCGTGCTCTGTCGGAAGGTTGCCACCACGTGTCAAATAGAGATGCCACATAGCCTCACGCGCCATGTAGCTCTCGACTAATTTTTTTTTTACACAAAATAATAATTTTTTTGTTTGGGCCTCAACTATTGGGTCCAGAACCAAAAAACCCATTTTTTTTCTTAAGCCCAAATGCTTTTAAACAAATAAATTTTTTTTCTTTACTTGAAACGACATTGTATTCCCGGATCCAAAACAACGTCATTTCGGCCATACGCAAAGGTCATCTCCTACCTCTCGCCGGGTCGAATCCGACCCGGATAGAAAGAAGGGTCGAGTCTGTCGGACCTGAAACTTCTCTCCCCAGTATTTTCTTCATCTGACGTTCATTTGACATGTTCTTGGTATCATTTTCTTCGTTTTTTCGAGCTCTACACAATGGGACTAATTTCAAAGTCTAAATTTATTTTAAAATGACCCAGTTTTTAAAAAACAAAGATTTTAAGTTTTCTCTCTCTATATAATATATTCTCTTTCTATGTTTTCTGATTCTAAGGATCTAGCATACTCTTTCTATGTCTAGAAAACATATTCTACTGGTTATAAGACTCGGAAACAATGAGAGAACTTAAGACATGCTTAATACTCATAGATTTAAATTCAACCAAAAATGAAAAACTTCAATAGATTCTCATAACCATGTATAAGGATGTATATATTATATCTAGAAAGATAATTTTCAATCCCTCACAAATCACAGAGAACAGAAAAACATATATATACTCACAATACACACACACACACACAGTGATTTTCTGATAATTTTTTGATATAGTAATTCATACTTAATTTTGCATATTCATATAGAAAACAAATCTTGACTCAGAAAATAATCTCATACAGGCTATGGAGTAACCAGGCTCTGATACCATGTAAGAATATTCAGGCATACCTAGAGTACAACCGTTAAACTTAGATGCCCACGCTTAATCGAATCACAGTGACGGAAGCGATTATGAAGCATAGTAAATACAAGACACGACAGGAAGAAGAAGAGAGAAATATAGTAGGAGGATTAAGGAATTTATATTAGAATTCCTAAATTCTAAAGAGATGCTCAGCTGAACCCTTTACGTCTATTTATAGCGTTCTTTGTACCCCTTCCTCTCTACCAACGTGTCATTTCTTCAAAGAAATAACATATCCTTTTGATAGAGAGACATAGCATAACGGTGAAACAATATCTCCCGAAGAGTTATAATCTATCTGTAAAAATATGAATCATAATAATTAGGGAATATCACATATATCAACCTAAGCTTTTATATTATTTATATTATTGCCCCAACACCTTGGACTTGGGCTTAATCCATCAAGGTGGACCAGATCATTTTCCAACAGTAGTAATTATGCATGTCACAAAATTAATATTAGGATGTGATATTATTCTGACATTGAAAGAGTATTCTTTAGCCTAGCAAAATTGTTAAAAGTAAATTAAAGTGAGACTAGGTCTAGCCTCAAATTAACTATTACTCCCTCCTATCCTTAATATAAGGTTTATTTAACTAATTTGATTAGATTAAGGAAGTTAGTAAAGTTAATTAACATGATATATTTTTTTAAAACACCTTAATCATCTTCCTTAATTCCCACCATCTCTCACTTATTTGATTATTATTGACGAAGTATCAATAGGATAGATTGATAAAAATATTGATAAATATGTAAAATATGTCTTATATTTAGAACTAATATAAACTCCCTACTTAGGTCTTGTATTAATGACAAAAGGGAGTATTTCAAATTGTTCATGCCTTAATCGTGGTTTTCGCAATTATAACTCTCACTTGTCTATTATATTTTTATTGTGCTCATAGTAATCACAAGGATTACTGCCAACAATTTAGGCAAAATTATTTGGAGAATTACTCACTTGTATTTGGGGAGGAAAAATAATTGATAAAGTTTTTTCAACCTATTGAGTTGCCCAGATTTACTGAATAATTCTTTATATTGCATAAGGAAAATCCATGCAACAATTACATGCCTCATATACGTCACATAACATTTAAGAAATAACCTAATGGGTCTAAGGCCTCCTAGCCCAAACCATATACACAACACTTATACAAAACATTCTTTAATACAATCTTAAGCCTACTTTCCAACACTCCTCCTCAAGTTGGGGTTGTAGATATCAAGCACTCCCAACTTGCTCAACATCTTAGTTTGAAGCTCATTTCCGATTGCCTTAGTAAGAATGTCTACTTCCTGATTTACAGACTTCACATGCCTTAAGTTTATCAAACCATCTTGTAGTTTCTCATGAACAAAATACAAGTCTATTTCAATGTGTTTGATGCGTTCGTGAAACATAGGATTTAATGTAATGTAAATAGCTGCCTTACTGTCACAACCGACGTCAACTAGCTTTAAATGATGGACACCTAACTACTTGAGCAATCCAACCACCTATACAACCTCAAACATTGCAGATGCTAAAGCCCTATATTCGGCCTTTACTGAAGACTTAGATACTATATGTTGGTTTTTCGGTTTCCACATGATGAGATATCCTCCCAACTTCAACAAGTACCTAGATAATGATGTACATGTGATCCTAGAGATCCCCCAATCAAAATCATAAAAGCAGCCGACTATAAGGGTTCCTAATAAGCTGATAAGAACCCCATCTCTCAGACTTTACTTTACATATTTGCCTACGTCCAATGCCATAGCCATGACATACTTCATAGGATTCTGCATAAATTGACTAAGTACCTACACTGAAAAAGAGATGTCAGGATGAGTAAGAGTTAAATAAATCAACCTACCCACCAACCTCCCATAGTACTTTAGATCCCTCAATAAATCCTCTCTCTTGTCCTTCCCTTCTTCATATGCCAAAAGTTTCGGCGTTTGAGCTATTGGCACCTCTAGTGGTTTACAACCACTTATTCTTATGTCAAAGAGTAAATCTAGTACATATTTCCTTTATGATAACACAATCCCTTTCTTGGAGTGCTCTACCTCAATCCCTGTGAAGTAGTTCATTACTCCCAAGTCATTAATTTATAACTCGTTGTGAAAGAACTCCTTAACTTCACTAATACTTTCATCTAAGCTACATATTACTAGCAAATCATCCACATTAACAAGGATAAACACAATATCATCATTATGTTAGATATGATTTGTTTAATGATGTCAAATATAGATCCCATATATTAAGAACAAAAATTTTGCATAATGTATTTGTCTTATACTTTGACTAACTACTATATTTAATGTGAAATATCTTTTAGATTAGTCAAGTAAAGAAAGAAGATGTTAAGTTGGAATATAGAGATTGATAAAGAAGAAAAATAAGAAGATATTGAAGAAAGAAGTTATGACATAGGCGGAGAGAAAGTTAAGAGAAGAAAGAAGCTATCAAGTTAAATTATGAAGAATGATTAAAAGGAATAAGAAGACAAGAGATTAAAGGAAAAAGAGCATATTAGTCAAGAAAAGAAAAGAGTTATCATAAAGGATTATTGGAAATGATAGTAAGGTAAGAAAAAAGAGAGAATAAAGAAAGGATATTAGTAAAAAAAAAGGAGAATTTATCAAATTAGAATGACCAAAAAGACACAGAGAGATTGGATAAAGAAGAACTTGTAAGATATAATGAGAACATCAAGATTCAAGTTCTTAAATATGATATTAGAGATCTCTTTAGTCAAATGGAAGTTAGAATAGCTAAATTCAAAGTTAAGATGCCTTATATAGAAGTTATACAAACTCCATTCGATTGATCACTCAAATGACACCTCCAAAGATGAATCTTTTATGATCACTTGAGTAAAAACTCGAGTGATGACCACTCTATTCTGCTCTATTTTTCATTCAACATAACAGAGGCTCAGTATTTTAGACATATATCCTAAACCACAACTCCAAATTGAGTTGAAACTTGTTACATATGAAACTATACTTAAAATGAAATGTAATATCACCAAGAACAAGCTCGGTACTTTTCGGATGAGAGATATATGAATTTATAAAGTTGGCACATGAATTTCTCACGCTGTTCTAGAACAACAGTCACTCTTCAGATCATAACTTTTGGAAGACAACACCCTTTGAACTGAAACTTGTTACATCTTGATGGAGATAGTGATTCTCAAATACTTGGTTTAAACTTGAGAGAGATAGTGGATTGAAAATCTCAGGAAAAGCCTGGGGACTAGATGTAGATCATTTCATATTGAATGGAATCAGAATAAATCAATGTTTACATCTTCTCTTCCCTAATCTCTTGTATTTCTAGCATGACTAATTTGATTAATTGATTATGCATCACTATGTATTATTGTTATATTCATTAATTTCATTAAGATACACAAAGATTTTTAAATTTTTATTTTATACCCAATTCACCCCCTCTTAGGTCTTAGCTGATTCTAACACATTTATATCTCTTACAAAAAGGGAATAATCGTGTTTGTTTTGCTTAAAACCACTACTAATCAAAACTTTGGAAAGTTGTGGTTCCATTGCATGGATGCCTGCTTAACTCCATATAATGACTTATTCAATTCATAAACCATGTTTTACCCCTCACTGCTATAATCTTAGGGGATAGTTAAATATACTTCTTCATTTAAAACCCCTTGGCAAAAAGCATTGTGAACATCCATGTGAAATAAATTCTAATTATTGATTGATGCCATTTTCAAGATTATTTGAATAGTTCCCATTTTTATTATAGGAGAAAATGTTTCATGGTAATCTATCCCCTCCTTTTGTGTATACCCTTTTGCGCCAACCTAGACTTATATTTATCTATCTCACCATTCGACTTATACTTGATTTAATAAACTCATTTGCAATCAATAGCCTTCCTAACTTTCATAAATGTATTACCCCAAATTTTGGGACAAGAGGATTGAGAATCAGCCTAACTCAACTAGACTGCTAAGCCCCAGTTTAGCAAGTATCCCAGTAAGGAATAATTTTATTCCCTGAAATTAAAGGGAATTGAATGGAAAATTAGAGAGCACAGGAAGTGACAAAACAAGGAAGTTAGAGGTTAGACACAACACAATTATGTGGAAGCACAAATCATAACAAATGATATTTGCCACAAGTGAATTTTCATGTGCGGTAGTCTTGTTGTATGACATTTTTCAATGAGAAAATGATGTCCAAAAATTATGAAACTTTCTACAATGAAAGTAGGCTTATCAAGATTTAATTTGATAGGTCATATAAGCCATCTAGAGCTGTACACAAAGAGATATGTATTTTTAATGTTAGCCCAGTGAAACTGGCGATTTTCAATGGCAGCGTCTAAAAACAATAACTCTCAGAAAGTTGAGATTCCAATTAGCTAAATGCTATATTTTTTCTTAAAACTAAAATTAATAAGGGTAACATAGCATTTAGAACCATCCCAATTGGATATTTATACAATTAGTTATGAATTTTCAAAATTTAGTGAAAATTCTGCCTAGCTTTCCAGCAAGTTCGAAAATGGGAAAAATGTAAGGGCAAAATGGTCATTTAACCAATAAATGCAGCAGCCATTTATTTCTCCCTTTAATTGGGATAAATTATGGCTCAAGTAGGGAGCAAGAAAGGGAAATAATCTATGTGTGCATAATTAATTCAAGAAGGAAAAAAAACCCTTGACCAATGAGAAGCAAACACATGTTAAAGTAAAAGAAGATATTTGATGAACTAATATCCCTCCCCTCTTCATTCATGTTTTGGCCAAAATGGCAGCCAAGGAGAAAGAGAAAGCTCATGAGAAAATAGAAAGGCAAAGAGAAGAGCAAAGATCAAGAGCCAAACCAAGTTGAGTCACAAGTGATTTTCACTTGATTCTTGCCTTCTTCTTCATGCCAACACTCCTCTAATCTCTATGCCATCTTGAAATACATGTTTAACAAGCCAAAAACAAGAGCAAGAGGGAGGATAGAGGTGGCACCTAGAGAGAGAAAGAAGAGAAATCAAAGGTAAAGCCATAAACCTTGCTCCTCTTGTTGATTATTGCTTGTTGATAATGATTGGTGGTTGATTTGGCTCTGTTTCCTTGATTTTGTAAATTTGGGAAGCTCAAAACTGATAAGTAAAATATTTGCATATTTATTTTCCCTTATATGATGATTTTGTGGACTAAATTTGAGTTGAATATAATCAATTTGGGTGTAATTAATAAATAAATAATGATTTTCTTGCAGCCATGGATAGTACCGGATTAAAAAGAATTAAAGAAGGCATTTAAGGGAAAGGTACTATTCACGCGGTACTATTCACTGTGCACTGTTCATGCGGTTACTGTTCACTGTGCACTGTAGCGGACGGTTGCGGTTTACTGTAGCGGACGGTGTGGTCGGTTACTGTAGCAGTGCGGTAGGTGTGGTCGGTTACTGTAGCAGTGCGGTAGGTGTGGTCGGTGCACTGTAGCAAATTCACTGTAGCAATTCACTGTAGCAAAATCACTGTAGCAGTCCGAAAATGAAGCCTATAAATAGAGCTTCTTGGCACCCTAAAATGAGGAGAGAAGAAGGAGGAAGGAGGAGAGAGAGAGTCTCTATGTTAGAGAGAGAGAGTTGTTATTTTTAGAATTTATTTCTTGCATTTTTTTACTTCTTGCATGCCTCCTACATGGATGGTTTTACCTCCTATATGGAAGGCCTAGGTAGTCCTCCTTTATGGATGGTATAGGTTGCCACCTACATGGATGGTTTTACCTCCTATATGGTAGGCTAGATTTTCCATTTTCATGCATCTTGTAGTTGTATTTTTATGTTTTTGTAATTAATTTTTATGCAATATTTATGATGTTTGGAATATATTTTGGTTTTGTTTTTAATTTTATCATGAGCTAAATTTTCCTTTTCCTAGGGTGATGACGTAGCTTACTAATGACGGATTGAATCTTAACTTATTAAATCTAGTTTTAATTTTTCCTTCATGATTGAGTTTTAATTATTGCTCTTAATGCTTACAATTGATTGGCCACCTTTTGGATGATTTTAATATGCATGTTGAGACCGAAAGGAGATACATGTGTGTGGATCCTATAATTAAAACCATAATTTGCATATGAAATAGGAATATATTCATATGGGTTATGTAGTCTTAATTGAGTTCCATAAATCTTAATGCATGATTGATTGCTTAAATTCATATAGGAATATATTGGGTTAGCAATTAATTATAGAATTGCTTGACCTTGGAAGAGGCTAGTAATTAAAATAGGGAAACTCGACTATCAATCATGTGGAATAAATTGGACTAGAATAGATAAGTGATTCAATCCGGAATTTATTAAGTGAAATCTAATCCCTAGGGCTTTTACTCATATTTGTCTTTATATAACTTGTATTCATATTTCATCATTTCTATCTTGCAATCTCAATCACAACTAATCAACCGACTAAATAGAATTAAAATTACCAATTTTGGTACTTAGTGATCAATCCTCGTGGGAACGATACTCTACTCACTTCTTTATTACTTGATTACGACAGTGTATACTTGCACTTCTAAATACACCATCCTACATTCGTAACAAAAACCTAAGGGGTTATGCTGCCCAATTTTCTAATAATCATGTGGGAAAGGTGTTTAAGTGATTAAACATGTTATTACAAGTGAAAAGAAGGTGGTTTATGGATTTAAAATCAAGAAACAACATTCTTCCTTAATTTTTCAGATTTGGTCCAGGGGATTTTTTGTCCTATTTGGCCTGGAATTTCATCAATTTGATGGTTTCATTGAGTTTATAAGGGAAAATTGTGTAGGGTTCACGTAGAATGTGAAGTGAGAAAAGCCCTAAAATGTGAAATGACCAAACTACCCTTAAAACCCTAAGTTAGGGGGTGTCAAGGGTAATTTCATAATTTGATCATGAATTTGACCAATCTAAGGTCACAAATGGATTCTACACATGAAATTGTGTAGGATTAGCCTGAGTCATAATTTTTGGTGAGGTACAATTTGACCGAGTACAAAGGGGTATAGACCAGGTCCTACGGGTATTTTGGTAATTTTACAGTTTTGAGTCAAGATAACCAACACAATAAGTTTAGAATGATTTATGATAGAATAATAACTCATGTATCTTAAATTTGTAATTTTAGGATAAACCGATAGCCCAAGCCGAAGATGGAGCTGGACCAACTGACAAGCAAGGAAATGACACGTTCTAAGTAGTAACACTTTATTTCATACACTATGTGATTACCTATATGTGTTGAGTATGCCATTCTTTGTAACAAGAGCCAAGTTGTGGTCAGGGACCCAACAAGGGCGCCAAGTAGATTAGGGTGCAAACATATCGTTAGACCTTGGGCAAGTGTATACATAGTTTAGATCATCTTACATAACATGGTGCATGACATATTTATTTTCACATCGTATATGCTAGACTGCTAGTTACTACTGAGATTCCCCCGAATCTCACCCTTTTCATAAACATGTAAAGTTTCCAGCAGTAGGCAGCGGCTCAAAGGGCATAACAGTAATTTTTGGCAACTGTAGGTTCCGGGCCAGTACGAGAGGAGGCATTGGTTATCTGTAGACCTTTCTATTTGTTTAAGGTCTGTTATTATTTTGTATACCCCAATGGGAAATTCTGTATGTAATCAAGCAATATTGTTTAAATATATCAGTATATTTATGCTATTTCTATATGCCAATTGAGCTACACAATTGCTACTCTAAGTAATATCAATAATTAAGCGAGGTGTTACATCTTTGGTATCAAAGCAGTGGTTCTGGCTACAGTGCGTGTGGTTCTAGCATTAGGATAGTATACTGATATGCTTGATTATACAGTGACAGGACCAACAAAGTGAATTACTTCAGCTAGTTCGCAATCAAGCCCCTAAAAGGAATAGACAAGCCCAGGAGAAAACAGTGAGTACCTGAAGGGTAGCCAGTATCATAATCCTGGTTTGATGGTAGTAGAAGGACGTTGTAGAACCTGAGGAAGCAGGTATAACCAAGGCCAATGTATTGGCTATACCATAAATTGGTATCAACTGTGAGCCATCTCTTACTAGTGACACTGATAAGCCATAAACAGAGAAGACAATTTCAAACAGACAAGACAGAGTTGGATCTGGATCCCGTTACCGATTCTAGAGCTGGAATAGTATACGTGATGCATGACCAATGACAGATTAAGAGCTATGGGAGGATGTTCGGGGTATATATCTGTGGGTTGTCTGAAAGCATGACACCCCCATAGGCCAGTATACAATTTACTTGGATGGTCTGATCCTAGTATAGTATGAGCAGGGTCTTCTGGATTTAGAGACCCTGATGATATTGGGATCCGTACAACACTGCACTTCTCTCCAGATACAGTGGTTTAGTCCAAAAGAAGAACAAGATTACAGAGTAGGGTCCAACAGACAATTTTATGGACTTTAGGGAGCAAATAGCAGGGTACGTGTCCGCATGAATGTACCAGCAGAGATATATAGTCCATGCACAATATTTTGATGCCCGGAGACAGTAGGCATGATTTTTGAGACAAGGGAAGTCACGGGGTACCGGTGGTCAGAAGCAGCTAGAGCCGGTATCTATGTATTTACAAGGGTACACAAAAGTTAAGCGGCTCAACGCAGGAAAATCTAGGGATAGGTGACCCCCTGGGAAGTCACATGAACATGTTATGTTATGTAACGTAAAGAAGCAAGAACACATTGTATAGTAGGACAGAGGTTGTATGTAGTTACAGGTTTTCCCTATCTACTGTATACGTGATGCATGACCAATTACAGATTAAGAGCTATGGGAGGACGTCCGAGGTATATATCTGTGGGTTTTCTAAAAGCATAACACCCCCATAGGCTAGCATACAATGTACTTAGACAGTCTGATCCTAGTATAGTGTGAGCAAGGTCTTCTGGATTTAGAGACCCTGATGATATTGGGATCCGCACAACACTGCACTTCTCTCCGGATAAAGTGGTTTAGTACAAAAGAAGAACAAGATTACAGAGCAGGGTCCAACAGACAATTTTATAGACTTTAGGGAGCAAATAGCAGGGTACGTGTCCACGTGCATGTACCAGCAGTGATATGCAGTCCATGCACAATATTTTGATGCCTGGAGATAGTAGGCACGATTTTTGAGATAAGGGAAGTCACGGGGTACCGGTGGTCAGAAGCAGCTAGAGCCGGTATCTATGTATTTGCATGGGTACACAAAAGTTAAGTGTGCTCAACCCAGGAAAATCTAGGGATAGGTGACCCCCAGGGAAGTCATACGAACATGTTATGTTATGTAACGCAAAGAAGCAAGAACACATTGTATAGTAGGACAGAGGTTGTATGTAGTTACAGGTTTTCCCTATCTACTGTATGTTAGTTCTCAAATATGTTTTAATGATAACAAATCGTGATAAGCAATAATTATTTTATGATTCAAGTCAATTACTTAAGCTTATGGGTATTTAAGCAAAAACAAAATGATTTGGAAAAGAAACGTGAATCAAAAGATACTGATATCAGTGATCTCAGATGATCACTCGAGTGATAGTTGACTCACTCGAGTGATGATCTTTAACCTTCAGCAATTTTGTAAGTCACTCGCTGAAAATTGGGAAGTGAGGCAAAATCACTCGAGTGACTAAGTCTCCACTTGAGTGATTCCCCTTCACTTTCACAATGTCAGCAAGTCACTCACAGGTTTATTGAGAGTTGAGAAGAGAGGTCACTCGAGTAGACAATGGCCACTCGAGTGACAAGAGATCACCTGTAGGGTTTTACAAGTTACTCACGGATTTCCTGAGATTTAAATTGAGATGCCACTCGAGTGCATAAGATACCACTCGAGTAATTATGATCACATGCAAATTTTGAAAGTCACTCGCAGTTTTATTTAAAGTTGTGAAGAATCTCACTCGAGTGACAATAGTCCACTAGAGTAGAAAGGCATCACTTGCAGGATTCAAGAGTGTCACTCACAGATCTTTGGAAGTTATAAAGAGTAGTCACTCGAGTGAATAAGTGATCACTCAAGTGAAGCTTATCACTCTCAGATTTTTCCAAGTCACTTACGGCAAATGATCAAGTTGCACAAGAATTCACTCAAGTAACAATCATCCACTCGAGTGACATACGTTCACTCTCTATATGTGTGCAGGTGACTCATGGTAGCTGAGGGAGTTAAAACTTGAGATCACTCAATTGAACAAATACCACTCGAGTGATAACCTACAACTCGTAATTCTCTGCAAGTCACTTTCTGAAAATTCAAGAGTGCATTATAGTTTCCACTCAAGTGGATCAGATTTACTCAAGTGAATATGGTTCCACTCAAGTAAATTAACACTCGCTCAAGTGGAGTCTCATCGCCTACCTCAGTTTTAAGATCTTTGATATATCTGAATCACTTTATTAGAGTTACTAATCATTGATTTTCACTTATATATTCTTTTAATATTTCTAATCATACTTGTGTATAAGTTTCATAAGTTTGAACGTTGAAGTGAATTCAAATTCCTCAAAAGCAAAGCATGGTGGTTGTCAGAAGCATTAAATGCTAATCTACCAGACACAATGACACACCAGATACACACAAAAAGGATTATGTTTGCTGATTATTACCCAGAGCTGAAAGCAACTTAAACGCCGAAATCCTTCAATGGCTTTAAGACCAATCTAACGGATAGTTCGAATATTTTCAACGGTCAGTAACAACTGTCATTAATGCTCACCTACAAATACTCAAGCATTCATTACAGAAGAACTAACGAAGCTATTCTGTATAACAACATCATTTATTACTTAGCTCTCTGAATCTTTCATTGATAATTCTTTAGTAGTTCAGTGATTATATATTTGCTCTGAGAGAGAGTCCTATACCTGTTACATTTCTAAACTCTGTAAATTCTCAAGGTAGTGGGACCTTGACTGTGGTTGTTAGATTACAATGTGTAAGGGGCAGTGAGTCTTGGTAAGGATCATCCACTACATCATACATTGTATTAAGTTACCAAGAATTTGTAAGATCTTGGAAGAATAGTGGAAACTCAGAAATGCTCTGAGAACTAGACGTAGGTCATTGAGTTAAGACCGAACAAGTATATTTCGATTGAGCATCTTATGGTGATATCTTTCTTATCTTCACTCTCTTATAATTAATCTAATTTAATCTTAGTTTTTTTAATCACCCAATTCACGCCCCCCCCTCTCTTAGTAAAGTTGAAACCAACATAGTAAACCCCTGTTATACTTATTATAGGAGTACCTATGTACCCAACACAATGTGAAATGACCAATATACCCTCATGTTATGAGGAAATTTGAAATCTTACAATTAAATATTTAGAATTTTGATTAGCAGTCCTCAGATGACCTAATGGGTATTTAGAGGCATGGAGATGACAAAATAGGCATTGATTTTTAATCTAAACCATTTCTGCTGCAATGAGTGCTGTCAGAAAGGTGCATTCAATAAGGTTATGAAAACTCGAGGCTTAGAAATTGTTTTGAGGTTTCTCCATGCTAAGCAATGATCCTTAGTTATCCCAGTGGGGTTAACGGTATGTAGGTATGATATGCGGTGATACATGATGTATGGTGATTATGCTGTATATTTCATCTAAAGGATCCAATTTATTGATACTAAATTTGAGGATAGGTTCAAAACATATCTAAGCTAAAATAGTCCTTGGGTCGCAATGTGAATAAGGTTGCACTATGGTTTTGTTTCATGAAGGATATTTGAACCTTGCGAATGATGTTGAACCTTCAGTAATTTTTCAAGGATATTACCCAAGTACCGTGAAGGTTAGTATAGGCACAATTGATCTTGATTGCTTTCAGCAAGCCTATTGGGTATAATTGAGGCAAGTGATTTCTTATTTGTGTGATATCGAGGTAGTCAGACAAGTATGGGCAGATATTGCAGCCCTACCTATCTTGTGTTTATTTGATAGTAGCTATTTAGGTTTAGTCAGATGTAATGGGAGGTTTCTATGGAACTCCTATTGGAGCATCTTGACATTGTTAGCTCTTATGAGGAAATAACACATCCGAGAGGCACAATGGATGCATAGTGAATCTATGCGCAATTTTTGTAAGTTGCAAGAGAGGTTGCCAATCGCACCAGTGTTGATCATCCCATATCGCAATATGACCTATGTGATCTAACATGATTTGACCTGTGAGGTCAGCAGTGACGCAACATACTTGGTATGCAGTATGACTTGTGAGGTCGTAATGAGACACCTGTATGGTGGTCAGCAATGAGGCAATCTCATCAGAGTATGTTAATCAACCCCATGATCAGGATGCACCCCTGACATGGCCAGGAGAGTCCTGGTTGCACCAGTGAAAATCACAAGTAGCCCTGTAGTCAAGAGGCGGTATGTAAAACATGCGGCTGAGGCGGTGTGTAAAACATGCGACTAAGGCGGTGTGGCCAGTAATGTTACATCTTACGCGATGTACAGTGATATTACCCAAAAAAACCTGTATGGTTTACAGCAACATAACCAATATGGTATACAATGATACCACCTATGTAGCTAATAGTCACACAACCTATATAGTTTGTGGTGACGCATGTGAACAAAGATTGGGATAAGTCCTAGAGCAGTAGGGCATGATGGTGGTGAATTCCTCTCATAATGTGATGTTGACAATCCTAGATCCACAATTGACCTTTGTGGTCTACATAGTTGTAAACAAGCACGGATTGGGATGCGATTTAATGCAGCAGAGCCAAGTAGTGGCACATACATCACAACAGCTGTAGCCTCATAAAGCTAATTTCCTTACTCGTGTTGTAGAGCTAACAATAATTGATGTTTATTTGAGAATATGAGGCAAGCACGGACAGGTTGATACCTATTCTGAAATATTGCACACAGTGAGCAATACAACTGGTAATGGTCAAATAGTCATTTGATCCCAAACACTGAACAGGCAAACGTAGTAGTAGACAGACAATCATGTTTATAGACAGGCCGATTGGCATTAAGTCCTAGTGTACATGCTTGTACATGTTGTGAGAGTAGAATCACATGTTAAAGTAAAAGAAGATATTTGATGAACCAATATCCCTCCCCTCTTCATTCATGTTTTGGCCAAAATGGCAGCCAAGGAGAAAGAGAAAGCTCATGAGAAAATAGAAAGGAAAAGAGAAGAGCAAAGATCAAGAGCCAAACCAAGGTGAGTCACAAGTGATTTTCACTTGATTCTTGCCTTCTTCTTTATGCCAACACTCCTCTAATCTCTATGCCATCTTGAAATACATGTTTAGCAAGCCAAAAACAAGAGCAAGAGGGAGGATAGAGGTGGCACCTAGAGAGAAAAAGAAGAGAAATCAAAGGTAAAGCCATAAACCTTGCTCCTCTTTTTGATTATTGCTTGTTGATAATGATTGGTGGTTGATTTGACTTTCTTTCCAAGATTTTGTAAATTTGGGAAGCTCAAAACCTAAGGGGTTATGCTGCCCAATTTTCTAATAATCATGTGGGAAAGGTGTTTAAGTGATTAAACATGTTATTACAAGTGAAAAGAAGGTGGTTTATGGATTTAAAATCAAGAAATTCTTCCTTAATTTTCCAGATTTGGTCCAGGGGATTTTTTGTCCTATTTGGCCTGGAATTTCATCAATTTGATGTTTCATTGAGTTTATAAGGGAAAATTGTGTAGGGTTCACGTAGACTGTGAAGTGAGAAAAGCTCTAAAATGTGAAATGACCAAACTACCATTAAAACACTAAGTTAGGAGCTGTCAAGGGTAATTTCATAATTTGAGCCTGAATTTGACCAATTTGAGGTCACAAATGGATTCTACATGTGAAATTGTGTAGGATTATCCCGAGTCATAATTTTTGGTGAGGTACAATTTGACCAGGTACAAAGGGGCATAGACCGGGTCCCATGGGTATTTTGGTAATTTTATAGTTCTGAGTCAAGATAACCAACACAACGAGTTTAGAATGATTTATGATAGAATAATAACTCATGTATCCTAAATTTATAATTTTAGGATAAATCGATAGTCCAAACCGAAGACGGAGTTGGACCGATTGACAGGCAAGAAAAGGGCACGTTCTAGGTAGTAAAACTTTCTTTCATACACTATGTAATTATCTATATGTTTTGAGTATGCCATTCTTTGTAACATAAGCCAAGTGTCTTGGGCACACCAATTTATCAAATTGTGGTCAGAGACCCAACAGGGGCGCTAAGTAGACCAGGGTGCAAACATGTCGTTTGGCCTTGGGCAAGTGTATATATAGTTTTGATCATCTTACATGACATGGTGCATGACATATTTATTTTCACATCGTATATGCTAGACTGCTAGTTACTACTGAGATTCCCCAGAATCTCACCCTTTCCATAAACATGTAAAGTTTTCAGCAGTAGACAGCGACTTGTAAGGCAGAACGGTAATTTCTGGCAACTGTAGGTTCCAGGCTAGTACGAGAGGAGGCGTTGGTTATCTAAAGACCTTTCTATTTGCTTAAGGTATGTTATTATTCTATACACCCCCATGGGGAATTCTGTATGTAATCAAGCAATATTGTTTCAATATATCAGTATATTTATGCTATTTCTATGTGCCCACTAAGCTATACAATTGCTACTCTGAGCAATATCAATAATGAAGCGAGGTGTTACAATAAACTCACCACCTCCCATGTTCTATTGGTTTCTAATGCTTCCATTTCTAAATTCATTGCCTTTATCTACTCTTTATTTTTCACAACTTTCTCGTACGTTTTGGGTTCAGCAACAGAATCCATGTTGACAAGAAAAAACATGTGAGATGGAGATACATAAGCATAAGACATATGGTTTGCAATAGGATATAAACAATTACTATATTGACCCTTTCATTTGTCTATTCTATTAAGGTTACAAGCATACTCCTTGGTCCAAAAGGGTGGATTTCTATCTCGGCTTGACCTCGTACTTGTAGGTGGCTGTATAGGATCAGCTTGCATATAGTTCTCATCTTCCTGATCAAACTCTTCATTGTCTAACGCAGGTACAAGCGTCTCATTCTCTATGGCTTATCCACTCATCCTGTCAACACCGTTGCTAGAAGGAAAAACATTAGGTTCAGAATCAAATAGAAACATTTCCTTTACTTCTTTGGTTACTCCCCCTTTGGTTAGGTGGCAGGCTACCTTTGAAGGGAAACTTATCCTCTATAAAGGTAAAATGTCTACTAACCAAAATGTGCTTGTTTCGCAAATCAAGCAACAAAAAGCCCTTTTGATGAGGAGGGTATCCAAGAAAGACGCATGGAAAAGACCAGGATTGAAAATTATCGGAACTGACAAGTTAGTGGCATAAGCAAGAGAACCAAACACTCTCAACATATTAGAATTAGGAGGATGACCATGGACCTTTTCAAAAGAAGTCTTATAATCCAAAATACAAGAAGGAATCATATTTACTAGATAAGCGGCCATTTTTATGCATTCACCCCTATATCAAGTAGGTACATGTGATTGCAAGATAAGACTCCTAGCTAATTGCATTAGAGTCTGATGTTTATGTTCAACAATTCCATTTTTTTCTAGCATGTAAGGACACGTGGTTTCATACATAATTCCCTTATCTAAGAAATATTGATGTAAAACGTGATTACCAAATTCACTTCCATTATCACTTCTCACCCTCTTAACATGAGCTGAAAATTGAGCAAGTGCATGAGCTATAAACTTCTATATATGACCACCTATTTATGATTTATATTTCATTAAAAATATCCAAGTTGTCCTAGAAAAATTATCAACAACAGTGAAAAAATAGGTGGCCTTGATGTGTAGGTGTCCTGTAAGGACCCCATACATCCATGTGCAATAATTTAAAATAAGACTTTATTCTAATACAACTTGGCAAAAAAGGGAGTTTGGTTTGTTTGGATTCAAGCAAATATCACAAACTTTATTCATCACCAAATCATTCTTTTGACAAAATGTAAATGTTTCATTATAGAGTATGGCGTATGCCTAAGTCTATGATGCCACAACCAAGTATCATTTAAAACATATGAGTAATTGATCTTATCAATGAAATTTACAAAATCAATATTTGATGCTCTGTTATACTGTAGTATGTATAAACTATCTACAAGTTTACCAATCCCCTTCATGGGTCCACCCTGAAGGCCCTGCATCAAACAATGATCAAGGAAGAAGACTACCATACATTGCAATTCACTAGTCAGTCAAGATACATAGATCAAATTAAATGAAGTCTATTAGCATATAGGATGTTATCGAGTATGAAATTATCACTGAATTTTACTTTAGCTATGTGGATTATAGGAATCATATCCCCATTTGGTATTTTAATATTCTTAATAGGTCCTATATATGTGCGGTATATGTGTCTAGATAGAAGTGACGAATCATCTATTAAGTGTGTGGTAGCCCCAGAGTCAATTACCTAATTCGTGTGTGTTTAATAGAGAGGGTTCTCGCCAAATCTATATAGGTAAGAGCATGCACAGCAGGAGAGGTGTTATGACATCTTTATTTTATTAACACTAAGAGTTAGTTGTAGTCTAGATTTTATTTAGTCAAAGAGTATGTAATAAATTAATAATTTAGAAGAAGGATCAAGTTCTAAATATTTCGAAGTCAAAAAAAAGTTCTAAATATTTATTCTATATAAAAAATAATACGAATGAAAAACCACCTTCAAATAATTAATTTAAATATATGGATCTGTGTGTACAAATATATCTTATTATTAGAATAAATGTTATAAACAAAAATGCTATCTGAATATTGCAACTATTATTTATAATTATTATTTTATTAAAAATTATTCTTTAAAGAAGAGGAATCAAACCCTAACCCTAGATCCACTCCTATATAATATCTCTTTTTTTTTCACTCCACACACTCCTATAGTGCCGCACCACCCAGCCACAAAGGTGCAAAGTCTCTCTTCTCTCTTCTTATCCCTGGTCTGATGTCTTGTCAGGCTTTTCATTTTATCTATCTATACTCTCCCCTCTTCAGAATTGTTGTAATTTATTTCTGCCCGACATCCTCACTTCTAATATGTTGATATGTACCAATGTGTGTACATACATACATATATATTAAAATCTCTTCATAGCCTATTTTCTTCCACTAATGTGACTGTTTGTAGGTGTAATAAATGTAGTTTAAAAAAACCACTCTTATGGTCCTCCAATCCGTTATGGTGTCCGTTTATGGAAATCAGAGAACCCATCTCTTGTCCTCTCTATCTTACTTTCAGGAATGAGGTCTCTCTTTGTTTTAATAAAAAATAAAAATAAAAAAACTATAGATCCATTCATACTCAAGCATTTCTCTCTCCTTAAGGTAATTTGATGGGAAGTCCTTTCAATTTTCTGCCCACACACATATATTTATATATTTTTTTATTTGGATGGTCTCTTTTCCAGTTTTCCTCACACAACTCCGAACCTATTATTGTTTTTTTTTTCCTTTCTTTTAATTTTGAAAATCTTGCCTGTGTCTTCTCTTTTCTCCAACTTGTGTGCTCAGGGAAGCGTGAACCACCTTTTCATACTCTCACATTATGTGTATATAGTATCATCTCATTTATTAAAAGACTCACACGTTAACATCTAAATTTGCTTACCTTTCTATGCCAACATGATGCTTCTTTCTTTTCTTTTTTACTCTTGACGAACATTACCTATATTTATAAAATAGGTTTTTATCATATTTAAATATTCTGTCTTATATAAATAAATAAGATAACTTATATTCTTGGCTAATATGTGAGTATATAATATTAGTCTTCAACAGGGTAGTCTTAATGTTTTACTGTAGTTTTAGACTAGTCCTATAGAATAGTTTTTGGTAAAATATTAATAGATATTTATATTTGTGTTTTGTAGACTCTAATTGAGAGCATTGTGAATGACTATCTTTTAAGAAAATAAACTGAATTATATGTATATGTGTATGTATTGTAAATTCTTAAGTAAAGTTATAAGTAAATTTCTTTATAACTCTATTCACATAGTTACCAATTTAATTGTAATTAATGCATTATTGGATTATTGTTTCCTTTTAAGAATGTTTGAATATGTGATAATATTGAATACGAATGGAAGTATGATTTATTATGCCTTGCCTTTTAATGAAATTATGTTTATTAATGATTGAATATAATTGTTATGACGGTTGCATTTGTGATGGGTTGGAGTAAGGAGGAGAAATGTGTATAGTAAGATCTTTTATCACGTGGTATGCCATCATTTGGTGCACAGTAGAGACACTTGTTAGGGCTCCTTCTTCCATGTTTTCCTTTGGTTGGAATTACATTGAAGCTATGTAACATATGACACCTCCTTATTTTTGTTATTTTAAGGAATGGAGCCATAGTCTACACTTAAGCTTTACATCGTTGGCTGAGTGTATCTTAAAACCTGGTAAACTTGGGATAATTCTATCAAATGGATGTGTTTCTATTAGACTATGTGTTAGCCTATGCTCCAGTAAGCAAAATAATGATGAACGTAAGGTGATATAAGGGAGGTTGTGTATTGTATAATTGTATATTACATGTTGTGATAAAAATTGAGATTGACATAATAATGATTAAATTTGAAATCGTTTTGTATGAGGATCATAATATATGCAAATATGTGTGTGTGTGTGTGTGTAATCAACTCATTTTAAATCATATGTGGTTTACTTGTGTATTGTAAAAACTTTCAATAGTTACTGAGATGTGGAATTTCATCTCTTTATATTAACATTTTTTATATGAATGATCTAGTAAGAGGCAAGGGAGACCATGTAACACCCTACTTTTATACCATACAAAACAGTTGAAAACATGACTTGATGCCACATGAAAGACCAAAAGCAGTTCTTAATCCATTTGGGATCCCAACTTTACTACAGGGTCCGATCCTATAGTTAAGTGGGTTTTTGAAAGGTATTTCAAAACATTTTAGTTGTGGTCTCATTTTCATTTTTCAAATTGGTTTAATTCGTTCGGGTTTATTTCCATTTCTTAATATCAGAGTACTTACTGAAGTTCTTAGCGGATAATTAGAATAAGTTCACTACTAAAAGGGTCCACCTAGTATTGTCACCCGGTTCTAAATAACTTACATCGATTACATACAACCTTCCAGGTTTACAGTTGGTGTATTCCTACCACCATGAGTACTAAGTTTACCAAAATACCATTCAGTATTATATACAGATCCAAAAGTTAGATAACCAACAGAAAATAAATTCTAGGTCTTCAATTCTACCCGTCCGTGGCTATCTTCTTCCCATGAGAACTACTTGCCCGTGCTGCAGGTTAGTTATTGGAAAAAGGGTGAGATTCAAAAGAATCCCAGTAGTAACAAATAGCACTCATATAAAATGCATACGAAGAAACATGCCATAACAGCCACCACATACCAAATAATTCAATATTCATTCAACATTCAGAGATATGTTCATTCAATAAATAATTCTATTCAAGGACGTACCGTCCCTTCCCACAACGCTGGGTATTCTATTGAGCCAAAGCCCTTCTCATCTGAATGCTTAAAGGGCAATTCGACCCGATTCATGTTCACAGTTCAAGTATGTATAATGGCAATAATATGCATGAAGCAGGATACATAGAATATGAGGGAGAAGTTACTACCTTAACCTTTCCAATATTCTGAGGTGTTACCACTTCTTTGGTCATCCCGGACAGATATCGAATCCTATATATGGGAATTCATGAATGGACGGGTTATTACTTAGCCCAATACATTTATAAATTACTCTTTAATGTTGGTTATCATTAGGGTTATTATGGTAATTTTACCAAGTCAACCAATGAGTTAAAATGGTCAAATTATCAAAAGGGACTAATTTTTACCCTTGGTGTACAAAGAAATTACAATATGCCATTATATTTTGCCATTTTCGCATAGGCACAAATGCTGGCAGATTTGATCCACTAACTTTAAAAATTCATATCTCTTTGTAAAAATGTCCAATTGGAGTGGTTCCAAATTCTATGTGACCCTTATTAAGTCTAGTTTCATGTAAAAATACTTAAATTAGCCAATTGGACGCACAGAAATCCATAATTTCTAGTTATTGGACATTGTTCCAGAATTCTTCAGTTTTACATGACCAAACTTCAAAAATGTGTAACTCCCAGCATACACATCCAATTAATCCTTATGACCTATCAAATTAAAGGTCTATGTCTCTAATTTTAGACTAGAAAGTTTCAGAATTTTTGGACAAGATTTACACCTTGAATTATCACGCACAACATCTACTGTTACACAGGGCAGATTACATAACATGTTCATGCACACTTCCAAAATTTCCAATTTGATATAGGAACATCCAAAATTCATGAACACTTGCATAACTACACAATTTTGCCTTCTAAATCCAATGGAACTATCAAAATTATCAAATTCCAACTCTTTCACCACGTCATGCACAGGGCAGAAATGACAAATAAGCCAACAATTACCCAACTTGCAATTTAAGTCTCATACTAGTTTTATAAGCCTTCCAAACATCATAAAACACCATGAACACAACCAAAATACCATGAATCTTCATAATCATAACTTGACCAAAAACAGGGCAGATTTCACATGGGAAAAATCCTCAACCAACCAACACAATCCATAGTTCAAAATGAAGCTACAGCTCACCTCTTGCTCCTCCTTAGGTTCTTTCTTTGTTTCCTGAACTTGTGCTTTTGCAAGATGGCTAAACACACCTCCTCTAGAAATTCTAAAACCATAGAGTTGAAGCTCTTAGAAAGGAGAACAACTTTTATGAAGGCCTCAAGAGCCATGGAGGTGGTTTGGAAGGTGAAAATGGAATTAGAAACTCTTACCTTGAAGTTGTCTTCCTCTTTCTCTTTCCTTAAGCTTCTTGGACGTCTATGAGAGCTTGGAGAGAGAGTGTTTGAAGTGTGATAATTCATTTGGATTCAGCTCTTATCACTTGACCGAAATGCATTCAAGGAAAGAAGGAAAAATCCATGTGTCAACTTCATGTGGTGAATCAGAAACAATATGGCAGACAACCAACCCTCCTCCTTTTTTTCTTATGGCAGACAACCAACCACCACCTCCATTTTTCATGCTTTGTGTTTTTGCCTTTTGCTTTATGTGTGGTTTTCCAGTTGTACCATTAGCTGTCCATTGATTGCTTCTACTCGTTTTTCCTGTCTGTGCAAGAGCTCCTCAACTACTATAAATAGGAGCCATTGTGTGTTGTAATAGATGAAATAAAAGAAGTGAATTAAATCAGTGTGTTTCGTTTCCTGTACCATTTGGTATCAGAGCAAAAGGGTTCCAGAGAGGGAATCGCCAGAAAAATCAACGGAGAAAGAGGATTCGGAGTTTTGTCGCCGGAAAATTCAGACACCTTCGAAATTCCTATCTGCGGTCATTTTTCGGGAAAACAGACCTCACCATCGTGTTTAGAAGACCGGAAAACCTCAAGAAAGTGCCGGTCCTCGTCGAAAACAGCCACCACGAGAGTCGCCGGAAACTTTCGGACGTCGTAAAAAGTGCTACATCCGGTCATTTTTTGGGAAAACCGACTTCACCATCGTGTTCAGAAGGTAGGAAAACCTTAGGAAAGTGCCGGACCTTGTTGAAAACAGCCACCACGAGTTCGCCGGAAAATACAGTGGTCGCCGGAGTCTGGAGGTTGAAGACGACCACGTCATCGTCCACGTCATCGGTCAACGCTGTGTCAGTGAATTAGAGGTTGACACGTGTCATATTTGACACGTCATCACTGCCCAGTCACCTGTACTTGCGGTAATTGCAAAATTGGCCCAGAAATTTGGTTAAAATTACATTTCAACCCCAGAACTTTCATAAATCATATTTACGGCCCAAATTTTTGCAACTTTTACACTTTGGCCCCAAAACTCTCTGTAATTAAGTTTTGGCCCCAGAATTTGGCAGAAATTATATTTTTGCCCCAAAACTTTCTGTAATTACAGTTTTACCCCCAAATTTTCCCAAAATTACATTTTGACCCCTGAAACCTTTTTCAATTCATTGTTTCTCCCCTAAACCTTCCTAAAATTGCACTTTTACCCCTGAAACCTTCTCAATTCATTGTTTCACCTAAAACCTTTCCAGAAACACCCAACTACCTTTAACCTGTTACCGAAATGCCTTCCAGACATAGGAACATGCTCAAAATTAAGATGAAAGAAATGAAACGCCAATTGCTGGAGCTAGAGATTAAGGTAGCAGTTCAACGAGTTTTATTTAAAACTTGTAATAAAGCACCTGAAGCAGGCAAACCAATATATGATGAGGAAGTCATGCCTACTGATCAAGCAGACGATGATGAACTTTACCTTTATGAAGGCAAACCAATATATGATGAGGAAGTCATACCTACTGATCAAGCTGATGATGAGGAGATTTATCTTTATGAAGGCAAGCCAATATATGATGAGGAAGTCATGCCTACTGATCAAGCGGATGATGAGGAGACTTATCTTTATGAAGGCAAGCCAGATTATGATGAGGAGGTTACGCCGCCAGATCAGGAAGAGCTTTTGATGATTAAACAAAATCTGCACCCAACTGTGATTGAGGAAGAACCTTCGTTATGCTATAACAAATTTCACACTCATTACGCTTTCCAGGGAAAATTTTGCAATATTGATAATAGAAGTTGTGAAAATGTAGTGTCTGACTACATGGTGCAGAAATTGAAGCTGCTAATGCTTGACCATCTATATCCTCACTGGCTTAATACTGGAAGTGAGGTGATGAAATTTGAATCACCGCAGGGAGTTACATCATTTTCAGACGTGTTAGCTGATAAAATGCCGCCTGAGTCGCCCCCTGACAAGCCATATTATAATGCAAAAGCATACCAATGGGTCAAAGAAATCAAGAGACTACATGAGCCGGTCCATCATAGAATTAAGAAAACCAAGGCACAAAAGGACAAGCATCGAAAGCAACGAATCTTTAATGTGGGGGATTTAGTTTGGATTCACTTGCGATTCCTAAAGCATCCAAATGCCAAATTATCTCCACGAGTTGAAGGTCCATTCAAGATAGTGGAGAAGATCAATGATTATGCTTACAAGGTTAAATTGCCAGGTGCTTATGGAATTTCGGTCACTTTCAACGTCGCTGAATTATTTCCCTATATGGATGATGATGATATTAATTGAAACTCGAGGACGAGTTTTGTCCAACCCGGGGAGAATGAATCAGAAACAATATGGCAGACAACCAACCCTCCTCCTTTTTTTCTTATGGCAGACAACCAACCACCACCTCCATTTTTTATGCTTTGTGTTTTTGCCTTTTGCTTTATGTGTGGTTTTCCAGTTGTACCATTAGCTGTCCATTGATTGCTTCTACTCGTTTTTCCTGTCTGTGCAAGAGCTCCTCAACTACTATAAATAGGAGCCATTGTGTGTTGTAATAGATGAAATAAAAGAAGTGAATTAAATCAGTGTGTTTCGTTTCCTGTACCATGTGGTTTCTTGAAAAGTTGAGTGTTAATTTTCCAACCATGGTCAAGTTCACTTTGGTTAGTTTTCTTGTCTTCCATTTGCTTCTTTTGACCGTATATGGCTGCCCCAAAATGGTGTCCATTTAATTATCCAAGTTCTCTTCCTTTTACTTTCCAAGTGTCCAAGCCATTTTTGTTGACTTTCTTGTATAAAAGATGAAGCCATTAATTGATTCATCTCTCCCATTATTCTTAGATGAGATTATAGCATGAAGGGAGGAGATTTAATTTGCTTTTCAAATGTTAATCTTGACCCTTCATCTTGCCTTCCAATTAAGTTTTTGGTCATTCTAGATTTTAGGCGAAAATTAGATAATCTATCGATAACTAATTGGACTAAAATCATCATAAAATTTCTTGGGATAATTCTTTCATTAATTTCACTATCCATTAGTACACATAGTCCTTAAGTACTTTTTGGGATATTACAGACCACTTGTAGGGTGAGCCTTGAAGGCTCTATCGTACTTCTCGTACATATTTATACCACTTTATATCTTAATTATCATGACACTAGGATTATTTTTCATCTTAAAATGCTTCGGTTGAAAATTGTTTGTTTGAAGCTAAAACTTTGAGTTAATTTGAAAGTATTAAGTAAATGTTGTTTTAAGTGTTGTGAAAATAGGGATCTCCCTAAATCCATAAGTGGTTTAGCGGATTGAGCATTAGGTATATCTGTCGTTTGGTTGGGATGTTACAGGTGTCATTATCGTTCTTCAAACATTTGAGTAATCGTTATCCACCAAAAAAAAAAAACACATTTGAGTAATCGTTCATACTGTTGTGGGGTGAATGTGGGAGTGACCATGTTAACTGTGTCCAACAGCTTCCACCTCATGTGGGGATTTAGTCACAGATTGATTCCTTCAGTTGATTTCTCTTTAGTACCTCTAAAATCAGCAGGGAAACCGATAAGCAGCCAGTAGCCTTCCTTTGTGTTATCTTTCTTTCCGCAATGAGAACATTCTAGGAGAGGGGATCCTCTTCCTCTACCACGGCCTCCTCCCCTTCCTCGTGTTGCCATTGCAACACCCTCAATCAGAGTATTTCTGCTGGGGTCACTTAACAGCTTTTGAGCTTCATCTTTGCCAAAAGCTTGATTAATACTAGGAAGAGGGTGCATTAATAAAATTTGGCTGCGTGCCGCGTTGTAGTTTTCATTCAGGCCCATAAGAAACTGCAGTAATTTCTGCTGTTGGGTTCTTTCTGCATAAATTTTCGATGTTTCATAAACCTCATTTGTATTTCCCAAGTAGTACAATCCGCATTACTTTACTCCATTTAGTGTAGTCGTCGCTTCCGGTGAGGATATTGGAGGAGGGAAAATCGACTCTCCTTGTGTGTCAGAGGGATATAGATACAAAGGATGAGTAAACTTCAGTTCATCGACGGCAGTTTCTTCACCATTCTTCGTCGCCGCCATGAGAATGAGAGATTGTTAGGGTTTGCAAGGAAAGAGAACGTGATTAATCACAATTGTGGTCGTCTGGGTATGATTCACCGCGTGGGCTTTGATAGAGTCATGTCTGAGAGGAGGAAGATCGCATTTGACCACGATTAAGATTTCCCTAGTTGCGACTTGCAATTCGTGCCTCAATCAGGTCACGAGTTTGAGTGATCGGGTCACCGAATCTTTAGGTTTCTGCTGATCTGGTTTCTTGGACGTCCCAGATTGCATGGAGCTTCTTGATTCCTCTGTCACTTTGGACTGTCCGATCTTGAATATGTTGAGTGATCTTGAATTAGGGATCACTTTCTTGGGCCTTTCTTGTTTTGTGGCCTGTTAACAGGATGGTGATGGTTTTTCTCAAAACAAACAAACAAATAAACAAACAACTTGGGGCACTAATGCCACGTTGAGTTGCCCAGATTTACTGAATAATTTTGTATATTGCATAAGGAAGATCCATACAACAATCACAAGCCTTATACCTTATATACACATTACATAACATCTAAGAAATAACCTAATGGGCCTAAGGCCTCCTGGCCCAAACCATATACACTTGCACAAAAACATTCACTAATACAATCTTAAGCCTACTTTCCTACACAACCCATGAGTTGATCTATTGTTGGATACAATTATCTCATCATATTATGTTTATTATCATTAGGTCTCAAATAATTGATGGAGGTTAGGTTAGAGTCAATTTATTAAAATTAAAAAAAAAAGAAAGAAAGAAGTTCAAAAATTGAATTAAAAGCCCAAGATATCATTGGGCGTAAGAAAAGGTTATTTTCCCAAAGCTGGGCTCAATAGGAGAAGCTATGGAACTCTTAAGCCCAAAATGCATGAGAGAATGGTGGCAAAGAAGGGTAGGGAGAATATTGGAATTTTCCAAAAATGCCTGGCCTAATTGAAAATGGCAAAAAGAATGTTTAACATTCAAAGAAGAAAATATGATTCAATTCTCATGTGGGCAAATTTGTGTTCGGGCCTGATGGGTGTTTTTCCTTGGGATGGTTTGTCTAACTGATTCACTTAGGGCCTGTTTGCCAGGGAATGGAAAATAAGCTACTCCTCTTATTTAGTTTGAAATTTTAGAGGTGAGGGGAGTCATAATTTGGGTGTTTTGGAATGAAGCCAAAAAACTTACCTAACTTACCTCCATAAATTGTGATATTCCCATCACCGCCCTTATTAAAAAAACAAAAGAGACCATTCACCGAGCATTCATCGCAAGTTCATCTTCTTCCTCGCAAGTTCTGGTGCAGCTTCCTCTACTCTCCGATCACGTCTCATCTGATCATCTCCTAATTTATTATTTGCTGAGTACTACTCTCATTATTTAAGCAATGGCAAGTGATAACATTTGAGCGTCTATTTTAGAGAAAGAAATATATGATTTTTTACATTTAAATTTAGATTTTAAATTTCATAATCTAACCACAAAGTGATTGCATCGTGGCCTATTCATCTTGTTGGAAAAAGCTTATGTAATGGTATTATTACCGAGAATAACTAGTAATTATTCTAGGCACACACACATATATTCAAAATGGGATTTTGAATGTCCAGAATTTAAGGGGGGAAATTAAAAACATAAAACTAAACATTTTTACTAATGCCACTTAAAAAATAATATATCGATGGGCAAAGATAAGCTTTGTGGTTCAAACATAAAATTTTTTAATTTGATTTTTGAAATTATATTATCATATCAATAAGAGATATAAAAATATCATTATATAAGTTTATATATATATAAATTAACAATATGTTGAGATGAGAATGAGTTTTCATAAATTAGATGATTTATATTGAGGTGTGAACTAATTTAAATAATTTATATAAATAAAAATATATAAACTAATATATAAAGGTAAAATGATAAATTAGATATTATCTCCACTCCCATCCTCTCTTAGATCAAATAAAAATTCATTAAAAAACTTTCTCTTCCTTCCCCTCCAACCAAACCAAATGAGGTCTTTTTCTTCCATCTCCTCCCTTTTCATCCCTTCCCTTCGAACCAAACAAACCCTTAATGAACAAAGACGAATGAAACCTCAACACAAAATATCATGATTGCCTTCAAGATATTTATGCCTAAAAAAAAAGAATGAAACCTCAAAACAACTAGTGCATGTGCATGGTCCTAGATGAGCTCAATTTGTGCCAAATGCAGTAACAACCCATGTAACAATTAAATAAAAATTTAATAAAAAAATGATATATCTGTGTATAATTATATTATAATATATCATTTTATATGTCGAAAAAATTAATTTGAAGAAAAAAATAAACATAAGAGATATAATGAAAAATATTTTATATTTAGGACTAAAATTCACCTATAAACTAACCTTATTGGAGGGAGTATATATTATAAATTTATAAAGTCTAAATATTAAGTTTTAAAAGTCTTGGTTATTTTATTTAATTTCTGTTTTTACAAATAAAAAATTATATATTATTATATAAACAAAACAGCATAGAGGAGAAGGGTGGTTTCGTGGGAAAATGAGAAGCAACTAGGGAGTCTCTAGGCATCCTCTTTATAAAAAAAAATATCTAAGAAAAAGCATGATTATGAAGTCGTTGTTAGGGTGAACGACTTCATTTTAGCATTCTGATAAATAATTTCCAAAATATCCTATCTTTCGTTTTTTTTTTTCCTTGACTGTTTTGCAGCATTTGAATGAAAAGGCCTTGGTCCAACCTAACTCTCTCCAACTATAAAAAGGTTGACGTGCAGATTTAATAAAAAAAAAATTATTAAAAAAACGTTTGGCACAAATATATTTTAAAAGGCATAAAAATTCACATTATAAATTTAAAATGGTGCAAAAATAACTACTGCATTAGTTGGTACAAAACGTCCGTTATTTTACATATGTGGGTCCCATGTAAAATTTTCTCCCTCTTGTCCACATCATCTCTCTTTACTCTCACCCTTCCTCTTGCTATCTCTTTTTCCTCTCACGCACACTTGACACCACCGGCCGCTCCCCCCTGGAATTCGCTTACGTCCTCTACAGATAAATCTGCTGTGCATCCGCTGCACATAAAACGACGTCGTTTCTGCAGTAAATTTGGGTCGTCCATCTCTAATAATTAAATGGATGGTGATAAGACAATACCAAGTAAAACGACGTTGTTTTTATTGAATGATCTCGTCCGTTCATTTCAATACTCAATCTCAGCCGTCCAAGGCTTTATTCATTAAATCATTCTGCAGATTCAGCTCCGATGATGAATAGAACGATCGCTTACATCGCGAATTCGGCTTACCTCAAGATGATCGCTCCCGTCGTTGCTTCCCTCAGCTTCTCTTTCCCCGATCTGCGAAGTTCTAATTTGTTCGGTTTTGATCGAATTAGCGTTCGTTTTTTGTTTCCTGAAGGAGATATTACATTAGAAGGAGAAATCATCGGATCTTGGGTGGTTCCGGCGACATATTTTGTGTCATTTGATGGAGGCGTATGGTTCCAAGCTCCGCCGTGTGTTACTCTTGGCGTTCTGGGTTATGGGATTTGGGCTGCTTATATCTACCAAGGCTTTCTTCAGGAAACTTTGTAAGCATATCATTTACCTTTTCCAATCTCCTTTTTCGGTTCTGTAAATGTTCCTTAAGCATATCATTATCTGTTCGATCTCTTGCTGTTTTCATTTTGAATTGGCTTGAATTTATTTGTAGAATCATCAACAATTTCAGCCTATCCCTTTTATTAGTTTTCTTAGAAATGCTTGAACTACCAATTTTGATCTGAGAATGATTTAAATCCTATTTGAAGGCTGCTGATATTTTCACTACTTGCAGGTCCTTGCAAAATCCTCAAAAATGATACCAGGTCAATAGATTCTTGATGGTGTGCTAACCTGTGATCCGAACATATGCCCTCAAGCACAACCTGTGCCATTTGTGACATTTGATGAGGCAGCATAACTTGCTTACTTTGGTGCTCAGGTATCTTCTTAATAGCTTATGTGGTTTATGGATAATGCACTATAACCACCCATACTTACTATTTTAAATTTTTAGCCTGCATTTGTTGTTCTGGATTAGCATTGAATCAATTCTTCTCTTTGCTTTCATATGAATCTGATTGAGTGATATTCACGTTGCTGCTAGCCGTCCCATCCTCCCCATTTTACGTTGTTCAAATCAAAATAGAACTACATAGGAGTATGGGACTGATGCAATTGTTACGGCTGTAAAAGAATCATTGAGTTACCTCAGGCACATCCTCTTGTGGATAATCAATTTTGTTTGGTGGTTACTATTTACATTTTATGAGGCTTATGGTGTGCGAGAGATTTTGATTCATATTGTTCCTCTTAGCTCAGGATAGCAAAATGGAGAGCTTTGTTGGCAGGGGCGATTGGTGGCCCATCCATTCTTCTGACTGGCTTTAAAACATATCACACAAGCTTGGCCATTTACATATTTATGTGAGCTACTGTCTTGCCAAATATTATGCTTGATCACAAATGTTATGCGCGATTCACTAATGAACTGTGCTGCATTCTTCATTATAAAATTACTAATATATACTTTATGGTAAAGATGAAATCAGGTCCAATCAAGTGGTTTATTGAAATGTTAAGTGACTGAACTAGTCAGTATGTAGTTTATCACCTGGATCTTTAATGGTGGTTGTATTTCAACTATGCATCACATAAATAATTTTCTTATATACTTTTCAGGACTACATGCACATTAAAAATGAGCTTGTAAGACAAAGTTTGCTTTAATTTGATTTAGCAGAAATCTTAACTACTACTTAAGCTCAAGTTTGTCCTTTATTTGTGGTTCACCTGCTGAAAATTGTTGAAATGAGATCTCTGTTTTCTGTAGGGTGCTTTTGATTGCCTTCTATACCCCTGATTCCATCCCAATTTGTTAAAAGAATATTTCAGGCCTTCAATAGGTTCTTTAAATAATCTCATATTGATATTTAGTTTAGTGTTAGGGATGTTATCACCCTTGATGTTGTTGTAAGCAACTTGATTGTGAATGTTCATGTAGAGCATCTAATAAAATGATTCATTTTAGTATACAAGAAAAGAAAGAAAATGAAAAGGCTAGGGCAGGTTGGAATTGGACATGGTTATTGTTAAGGTAGCTTATAACTTTCTCATTGTTAAGGTAGATTCCTTAAATTTCTGAATGAACACTTTCTGGAAAGATATCTTCTTTTCTCAAGGTAGCAGGCAACCTTCTGTGTGTTATGAACTACTTATAGTAGTTTTCTTGTTTAATGGCTACATATGTTAACTATCCTCACATTACACATGTCTGTTGTGATCATCTATTCATATACAAACTTTTGACTGCTTTTTCAATGTGTTTCATAATAGATTACAATGAGCTTCCTTCACCAAAATAGAGAGCAATACAAAAGCACAAAATAATGAGTTCGCTTGACTAGAATAGAAAGCAGCATGATGAGCTTCTTTGACGAAAAAAGAGAGGAGCCCAAAGGAAGTCAAAAGCTGTACAAAGTAGTAGAGACTTTATGTAGAAGGATCTAAGGCAGTCATGGAACCTGTATTTACAAGACAATGTAACATTGTAATGTCAATAAATATATAGTGAGACAATGATATGTAAAAAGATTCAAATTTCAATAAAAGTGACTACATGTTTTCAATGATATTATTGTCATTCTTTATGAGTACCTGCATTGTATGTTTGATTGAAATCCAATGCTTCAAGCGATGTGATGTCAGAGTCAAGTGGTGCCTACAATGAAGAAATATAAAAGAATGTCTCAATATACATTTCCTACATAAACACAGTGTTGATAATGTTGCACACCCGTCATATAACGTACCATTAATAAATTTGTAAAATTCATTTGACTTGGTTGAGAGTTATCCAACATGACAGTATCATGTTGTATTTGAAGTTCATTACAGTGTCCCTAAAACACATTTCCCACCCAAAAAAAATTATTAAATATATAACAAACATCTGAAAAAACTTAAATAGAGAAAAACTATACCTGTGAAGGTTGAGGAGGCTTTTTAGAGGCTTTTTTTCCCCGTCTTCTTTGACTGATTTCAATGGAACTCTTAATCTGTTTACTTATATTTCTACCATATCTCTTTTTCAAGCCAATAACTTTGCCTCCACTATTACCTCTATCACAATTACTATCGTTTGATATGAATTTGATGTGAAGTTCAGCCACTTTCTTGCTTAGCTCCAACGCACCTTCATGAACAAGAGAGAATGCCTCTGGACTTTCTGATGCATCATTAGCTAATTTAACAAGTAGGGGACATAATTGTCTATACCTATTTTATCTTTGTAATTTAGGATCAACTTCAATTTGTTTTTTGTTGATATCATATACGACACCACATTGTGCTTCTCTTGTCCACCTCTTTACTATATATTTCTTGGGGAGTAATTTGACATCACGTTCATGCAACACCCTCAACGCATGACAGCATAATATGCCCACTCGTTCAAACTTTTTGCAACTGCAGGTAATTGTCTCTGTGGAAGGATCATATGTCAAGCTATGTCCCCGTTTGCTACCGTCCATGGTAATCACATAATCAAACACAATAGCATCATCATTCTCATCTATGGTGACATTTCTTTCTTTTCTCTCTTTAATACATGTAGCATCACGAAGATCACATTCCCGTTGGAACAAGTAAAAAATAGGGCGAGTATACACATCATAAAGTTGACGAAGCATATTTGAACTCTGCAATATCAACCTTGGCAACTTGTCAAGTGACTCAAAATCACTTTTCAGTTCATTGTAGCGCTTATCCTCCAAAACTTGTTCAAACTGTTGGAAGAATCGATTGATATCCAATTTAACATGGGTGCAACTCTTGACGGATGCATTGACACTTTCACTTATTTGTGTGCTTCTCATGCCAAGTGTCCTTGAGTTCTTCATATAGCATGTTGTCCACTTATCTTTTATTTGGTACATAGATATCAACCATGAGTTTTTTGTCATATCCTGTCTTGATAATAATTCTTGCCAACATTCTTCAAACTCAATTTCATCCCAACAGTTATACATGCAATGGTTAAAATCACTAACCATTGAGTTTGGGAGGTGCTTCATTGCATTTCTTGAAATATGACAGGTGTACAGGGCATGCTTTGTATTTGGCATCACTTCTTGTAATGCTCGTGATATAGCAGCGTCTTAGTCAGTAAAAACGATGAGTGGCCTTACATTTTTGTATGCACACAAAAAAGTCTCAAAGAGTCATTTGAAACTCTCAACAGTCTCATCATATAACAATGCCACTCTAAATATTACTCCTCCTCTATAATGGTTGAAGCCAGAAAAAATTGCAAGACGTCTATGATTACAATTCGTACAATAAGTTGTATCAAGAGAAATAACTTCTCCAAAGCAAGTGTAGTCGACCAGCATATGTGCATCAGCCTAGAATACGTTTGTCACTTGCTCATCTAAGTCCATTTGGTGAGCATGAAAAAATGATGGATTTTCTGCTAATTGTTTCTCAAAATACTGAAATATACATCCAGCATCACCGTATTTCATGGCTTGCTGTCTTCTTGAGTTGAGATAATTCTTTACATCACTTCTTGTAAATCTCAAATTGGCTCGACCTCCTGCATATTGGCTTTGCAAATTGAATGCTAATTTTTTACTAATTCCTGCTTTTTCAGCATTTTCTAATCATAACATTGAGCTGGTAATAGTTCTCAAAATGATGCAAATAAGTGAACAGCTTCAGGTGCCTGAAGAGGATGATTATGCTCCAAGAAAACTTCATTTATTTTGTATTTTTCATCTATTTGTTTAACTTTCATTCTAGCATTGCAACATGTTCTTGTCTCATCCCTGAGCCTCTTATTTGTCATTGTTAGAGCAAGATTTTCACCCAAGAGGGGGGGTGAATTGGGTGATTGCAAAATTATCAGAGATTTAAAATCAATTTATAAAACTTTAAGCACAATAAATAAAAGGAAGAGATATCACCGGGATTCACACAGAGATTTATACTGGTTCGGTCTCAACCACTTGACCTACGTCCAGTCCTCAGAAATCCTTCTGAGCCTTTCACTATATCTTCCAAGATTCAGTGGGTTCTTGGCACCACAGTACAAACAGCAAGTTCCTCTAGACACTCGTTCCCCCTTACACAAGGTAATCTCAAATCCCTACTCAAGGTTCCTCAACCTTAAGTTATCACTATTAGAAATGATTAAGTATGACTGACAAATCTCTCTCACAGAGTATGTAGATAAGAACTGAAGTACAGACGAAAGCTTGAAGCACTCGTAATGATATTGCTTGTAGAGTATTCAGGTGTTTCTCTTCGTTGTTGTATCTGGACATATATAATAGAACCTTTGAAGACCGTTGTAAATTTTTCCGTTGATTCAAATGTGCTTCTGACAAATGCACCAGTATTTGTCTTTCCGTTATTTATGAATTTTGCTACCGCTCACGAATAGTTGTCGTTTGAATGGAGAGTTCAGTTACTCGTCATGTGCGTGATGGTGGAGTACAGCTGTAACACACTTGTGAATATAACGGTTAGAAAATATTTGTATATCAACATGATTCACTTGAGGTGTTTTCTGATAATCAATAAAACCATCGGGAGTGATCTTGTTTTCGCAACTGAGTAGTAAAATGATGTACCATATGATTTTGATAGCAATTTGGAGAAATCAGTAAAAACAGAATTTCACTAGCAACATCAGTTGTTCCTTATGGAAGTAATTGCAAATGGATCATAGTGTATGCAGGAAAGTGTTTACTGGAACAATAAATCATAATTGGAGAAAATATAATATCACTGGGAGTGAATATAAAATCACTGGGAGTAATTTTGAAAACGTTGAAAAGCTTCTGACAGTGATTGCTGGTTCACTGGAAGTGATCTTGAAATTTCCATGTTTCACTCGAGTGAATTTGGAATCACTGGAAGTGTTTTTGTAAATAGTGATTTCTTCTTGCAGTGATTTTGAATCCACTGGAAGTGATTTGCAACTTTTCAAACATCACTCGAGTGATTCAAGATCACTGGAAGTGATCTAGCAAACAGTGAAATATTCTTGCAGTGATTTCTTAATTCACTGGAAGTGATTCAGCGAAAATGCAACATCACTCGAGTGATTGAGGATCACTGGAAGTGATTTGAAATTCTTCAGGTGTCACTCGAGTGATCTGGCATTCACTGGAAGTGATTTTCAAAACAATGAATTTTTCTTGTAGTGAATTTTCAATCACTTGAAGTGATTTGGCGCATCACTCGAGTGATTCAGGATCACTAGAAGTGATTTAGAAAACTTGGCGCATCACTCGAGTGATCTGGACTTCACTGGAAGTGATTTTCAAAACAGTGAATTTTTCTTGCAGTGATTTATTAATCACTGGAAGTGATTATGCGCATCACTCGAGTGATTTACCATATCACTCGAGTGATCTGGAAATTTTCCACATCACTCGAGTGATTTCAATGATCACTCGAGTGATCAGTGATTAACTAAATCACTCTAGTGATCTTGCTCAGATCACCAGAACCACTTCTTTTGCTGATATGGAATCCATGAACTTCCAAAACATGATTTGTTATCATCAAAACATGAAATCTAACAGTCATCTCTTCTTTATCTGACTTTCTTACTTCTTCTTTACAACGCACATATAGATAAGAGGTGTATACATACTTATCTTGTCTACTCTTGTTGAAACTTTGTTTTCGAACACCAAAACCATTTTCCTACCATATGCCCTCCAAAATTCTCATGCTTCTTCTAAATTGTCAAATTCAAGATTAAGTCTGGGAGTTAAATCTATATCCATGGTATAAAAATCCTGCAACATTAAACTTGATCAAAACCCAAGAACACAATAAAATATCATCATCAATATAAAATAAGTATGGATTAATAAGTATGTGGGGGATTAATAAATCTATTTCCAGTGTATAAAACTCTTAAACTTGATCAAAAATCCATGGTATAAATCTATTCCTAGTGTTTGAAGGGATTAATAAGTATGGATTTGTATTGTTAATCTTGATCATAAACCAAGCAAAAAATAAAATATCATCATCAATTTAATGTAATATTCTCATCTCAATATATAAGTCATCTTAAACTAATTTATTAAAAATGATAGTTTTAGTTGATTGCCTTAAAAATACTCCATCTTTCCACAAAAACACACAATTAAATGCAAATTTCTAATCTCTCGTAATCCCTCTCGAGCACAATTATTTAACCACAATAAAAATGCTATAAGGTAAAAAAAAATCATTAATTGATCCAACATTCTTCAAAATAAATATATTCACACATCATAGATAAAAAAGGATGCTACATTTCACTCTTCAATATTGGGTCAATGATGTCCAAATCTATAACTATGGTTCATATAGTGCATTTTGAAAAAGATTTTTTCGAGAGTAAAAAAGGACGAGAGCGACTGACTGTGAGATTTTTGTTTAACCAAATGGAATGCAGTACCAAACACAACAGCAAGCAAGCCGAATTCTTTCCCGCGGACGAACAGCATCAGCGCGGCAAAATGCTGAATCTGCAGAATGATTTAATGAATAAAGCCTTGGACGGCTGAGATTGAGTATTGAAATGAACGGACAAGATCATTCAATAAAAACGACGTCGTTTTACTTGGTATTGTCTTATCACCGTCCTTTTAATTATTAGAGATGGACGGCCCAGATTTGCTGCAAAAACGACATCGTTTTATGTGTAGCGGACGTGCAGCGAATTTATCTACAGAGGACGTAAGTGAATTCCCCCCCCCCCCAAAAACACAAAAAAAAAAACAACAATGAAAAAAGCACAATTTTGCTACCTTGAAGAAGCATAGATTCTGCAAATGGGAGAAATCTGAAGGCAGCGATGCAAACATGAACCCTAAGAAGGCAAAATTCTTACTTCCGATCCAGATCTGAATATGTGAAATCCACCATCCCAGAACAAATGCAAATTTTGTCACCAAGTTAAGATTAATTGATCACTATTCTTTGTCTTTATAAACACACACATACACACATGTGTGTGGGGAAGATTCAGGGAATATAATGATTTAAACCTTGTCTAGTAGTACGTCGTTAACTGGGGATTGTGGATTATTCCATAGTTGGGGATTGTGGATTTTGAAATCTTAGGAATATATGTGTGGGGAAGATTCAGGGAATATAATGATTTAAACCTTGTCTAGTAGTACGTCGTTAACTGGGGATTGTGGATTATTCCATAGTTGGGGATTGTGGATTTTGAAATCTTAGGAATATATGTGTGGGGAAGATTCAGGGAATATAATGATTTAAACATTGTCTAGTAGTACGTCGTTAACTGGGGATTGTGGACTATTCCATAGTTGGACGGATCTAAGCTAACCCGATTTCCATAGTTGGGGATTGTGGATTTTGAAATCTTGGGAATATATGTGTGGGGAAGATTCAAGTAATATAATGATTTAAACCTTGTCTAGTAGTACGTCGTTAATTGGGGATTTTGGATTATTCCATAGTTAGACGGATCTAAGCCAACCCGATTTCCATAGTTGGGGATTGTGGATTTTGAAATATTGGGAATATATGTGTGGGTAAGATTCAGGGAATATAATGATTTAAACCTTGTCTTGTAGTACGTAGTTAACTGGGGATTGTGGATTATTCCAGAGTTGGACAGATCTAAGCCAATCCGATTTCCTCTTATCAGTGTTGCTGTTATTATCTTTTGAAATCTTGGGTTTATGTGAGTGTTGCTCATCTTCTTCATTGTCTTTCTCAAAATCTGAGGATGCTCTTTTCTTGATAAGTATGAACTCCTTTAAAACAGGTCCTTCTGATGATGTCTACCCTGAAGAACACTCCGATTGTCCGTTCAAATTCTGCTCCGGCAACGTCATCCTTCCAAGCAACTGTAGCCTACAGGCTTCAATGGCTAAAAACACACACACACACACAAACAAAGAACAGGGAGCCATTTCAGAAAAAGGAATAAAATCGGAGAGAAAAGGAAGACCGAAGAAGCTTCAAGGGTATATGTTCCGATTGAGTGGGACAAGAGAGAGAGAACAAGAGGAAGGGTGAGAGGATGAAAGAGAGATGACGTGGGGAGGAGGAAGAAAATTTCGCCTGACTTCATGGGGCCCACATATGTAAAATAAAGGACGTTTTACATCAGTTAACGCAGTTGTAATTTTTGCGCCGTTTTAAATTCATTACATGTATTTTTACACCCTTTAAAGCATATTTGTGTCTATTGTCCAACCAAAAAAAAAAAAAAGCATATTTGTGCCTGCACCTCAACCCCGATAAAAATGATGTTCTAATTCGATACTAGCCATTAACTCTAAGCCATGTACGGAGTGTCTAGTTTAATTCAATTCTTTTTTTATATAATCAAACAAGCGTACCAAGTTACATCAAAGAACATATCATAGCCTCCTTCCTCACTATCTCCATAACAGAAGAAATAGGAGGAACAGAGAAACAAACCACACCACTATCACTACGTAATGCCTCCTTTGCCAGAAGATCAATTGCTGCGTTCGCCTCTTCTGCACTAAGAAACTCAAGCTTCCTAATCCCAGTTAAATAAACTCATATCTCCTCTCTCTCTTTTGCCAAGATGCAAATCCGTCTGAATATTACCCCGATAATTTCAAAACATAATAATGTTGCCCCACTTGATTATAAAATTAATGTTAACCATTAAAAAAAAGAGACAACGTTGTTTTATTTTAATACTCCCAAGACAAAGTTAAACTCGAAAAAACTTTTAGGACACTCTTAAAGTGAAAATTTCTGAGACAAATTTCTACCTTAACCCTAAATAAAAGCATACATGATAATGTCCGAATTAATTTTGTATTTTGATGGAAGTCTAAAAATTCCGCCAAAGTCTAATTGCAGGATTTGGACTTCCTAAATAGAAACAGATCTAAACCGTTCAATGACGTCAAAATAAATATATGTTCTGCTACATAGGCTTCCATGTTCAGAAGGTAGGATTAAAAAACAAAGCTAAATCACTAAGCAATATTCAAAATGTTACAACAAACCCTGTGAGGCCTCGGGGAAAATAGATCAGTTTCAGTTCAATGCAGCATAAAATTTATTATATGGCATACTCTAAATTCAATTGTAAAGTTGCTTGAATCTTCGGCAGGCCTCCAATATATTTTCCCTGTGACCAAAGGCACTGACCCTGATAAAACCTTCCCCGCCAGGTCCAAAACCGCTACCAGGTGTCGTTACCACATGAGTTTTCTCAAGAATCTCAGCAAATACATCCCATGAACTTTTCCTAGGGAAATGAACCCACACATATGGAGCATTTTTGCCTCCATATACTTTAAATCCCAGAGTTTCAAATGTCTCTGTTATTATGTTTGTGTTTTCTTTGTAGAATCCAATAACATCTTGCATAGCCTGCATTATTCAATTTCAGCCAATCTATCATCACGCTGCTTATCTTTCATGTTTTCAATTTTCACAAAATTTTGTCAAATCAGATATCCTTCTCTATGACAAGCAATTTAGTTCATTGAACTCGATCGAGTAAAGGTATCCCCTCTATCCCTTTTTATAATATTCACTTTGTGGTTGTCTGAGCACTAAATGCATTTTTACTAATTTTACCCCTAATTAATTTTCCCTATACATTTTCTTTCATCATTTTTACCCTATGTAGTTTACCCCCTTATTTATAAGGGCCTATTTGAAAAAAAAAAAACATTTTCTGCATATTTATTACTTTTAACTAATTTTAACAGTTTCCTTGAACCACGCAATGGGTTATTTGGTTCTTATAATAAAGGAAGGAGGCGCAATATTTTCTGCCACATTAGCATGCTTGTGAAATGAATTCAAAGACTCTAATGATAAAAACAATAACTAACCTTAAGGCCTTCTGGTGAGAGGCAAGCCAGAGCACCTGCTTGAGAAATATTGGATGCCCCATTGAAGCTGGTACATACAATGCGGTTGAAGTCCCTAGCAACCGGAAAACCATCTGAGAACAGTAACTGCTTTGGAACCACTGTCCATCCCAACCGAACTCCAGTGAAACCGGCATACTTGCTAAATGATGCTGTCTCAATTGCAACCTACGATGGTTGTAAGTATTCAAACATGTTATCAAGCTACAGAAACACAAAAGCTACATTACTTGATGGTCAAAAGCAGTTTACAAAATGAATTCAACTGGCTGATGCTTATTAAACTTGTTCAACTTTACTGTAGCCCTATGAAGCACTGACATGAAAAATCTGAGGCATGCAGGTATTGGGAATGAATATTTGAATGCAGCTATAATGCGACAGAATGCAGGAACTAATCAACTAAGTGCAAATTTTGGCCAAAAAAAAAAATCAAGTGCAATCAGAATAACTGACAACATCTATCTATCTATCTATCTATACCCAACTTTAAATGACAAGGCACTTATAGCTGAATAAATAAAAGAAAAATTATATTTGCCAAAAATATTTAATGCTACAGCCAACGGTTGAAACAGTACCATGTATAACATATAAAGCAGCACGTAACATTGAATAAGAGAAGAATCCACCAAATGCATTCAATGGTAAACTAATTATATTTTACTGCCAAATTCATGATCATATTAATTGTTAACAAAATGCTAATCATTAAGAATCATAGTCAAAAGAGTCAAGAGTCAACAAAATGCTAATAATTAAAAATCATGGTCAAATGAGTCAAGAGTTAACAAAATGCTAATCATTAAGAATCAGTTCTGATACAGAGAATGAGAAGAGACTTCTGGTATACCTCTTTGGCTCCAGGAATTTCATAGATGGAGCGTGGTTTGTCATCTGAAATATACATTGCATATGCAGAATCATAGACAATTATAGACCCATTGTCCTTGGCAAACTGAACAAGTTGAGTTAGTTGCTCCCTTGTTGCTGCAGCACCGGTAGGATTGTTGGGCGAACAGAAAAATATTATGTCTGTTCGAGAAGTTGATGATAAATCAGGAAAGAAACCATTTTCTGGACTACACCTCATGTATTCAATGTTTCCGTACTTCTCAGCATCCTTCAGATATTGCCCAGTCTGACCCATTATAACACTGGAGTCCACATAAGCCTGTGTAAAAAATGCCATGATGTTTATGAAGTTAAGATACAGACCAGGTAACCAGAGCAGAATAAATATGATGTGTTGTTAGGACTTCACGTCCTCTTCTGGTATATTCCAGAAGAAAGACACGTGTTTAGGAGAAGGTTAGCAAGTTAAAAGCAGTTTAGAGTAGTTGTTGTTATCTTATTTGTTTAGCAGTTTCATATAGCAGTTATTATGTCTAGTTATTAGCAGTTGAGGTGTGTAAACTCTACAAATATGTACATCGTGTTTTATGAATAGATTATCAGAGAATTATCAGAAAGTCATTGTGTCTTAACTAGAGTTTTCAGATTCTGGCTCTAGGTTTTATTTTCTTCTTTTTGCTATCCTAACTTGCAATCTGCAAGTTCTAACATTTTGGTATTAGAGCCAAGGATTCTTGGGCCTGTAAGATACCATGGTAAACACCCGAAATTCTTCTTACGAGAATGATCCTTCTATGGGACCAAACTTGAAAACAGCCAATCCACAAAATACCAACCCACAAGATGACCCTGCAGTAATCTTGGTTCAACAACCTGCACAACCTACCACGGATACTTCCTCACAGCAATTCACTGCCATGCTCGCACAACTAAACCAGATGAACACAGAGATTAACAATAAGACACCTGAGTTTGTTCAAGGGCAGTCAAGTCATACTCACCCACACCTTTATGGCGACTATGATGAGGAAGATTCAGGAGACCATTGGTGGAATTGGAGTACGATGAAGAGGCATAATTCAAAGATTGAGTTCCCAAAGTATGATGGAGGAGATTCGTGGATGGGTGATGAAGGCCGAGAAGTACTTTAGGTACTACCAGACTCCTGAAGAACCTAAAGTAGACATTGCAGTGATCAATTTAGAAGGAGTGCATTGGATACCTTCGCTTGGGTTTTGTCTGGAAGATCCATACACTATTGGGATGAGTTGGTGCAGATATTCCAAGAGCAATTTGGTCCTGCAGAGTTTCAAAACCCAGACGTATATCTATGCAGCATCAAGAAATTGTACTCCATAAATGAGTATAAGCAGGAATTTGTTAGGCGTCAAGTCCGAGTACAAGGTTGGCCAGAACATTGTCTGCTGGGAGTATTTATCAACGAACTCAGAAGAATTACAGTCCGATGTGAAGATCCATAAGCCTTGTATAGTTTATAAAGCCGCAAGCTTGGCTTTAGAGTTCGAGGCCAAACTACAATTGCAGGGTGCACAGCACTCTAGTCGGTGTTTTAATAACTCATGAGCAGCAGACTATAGTTGCCATGATCATAAAAATTCGCCACAACATGTTTGAATTACAAAACTTAGCTTTTAAGATGGAATTCATTTTGGTGGAATTGGTTTATTTGCCTTCCACATGGAATTGGAATTGAAACTCAACTCCATCGTACCAAACAAACCTCCTCATGGAATTGAGACCCAATTCCATTTCTACAACCCCTAATTCCATCATACCAAACAGGCCCATAGTCATTCCATCTCTCTACTTCTAGGAGCCACTCCACCAAACATACATCCTTGCAGATACCACATTCCCAAAAAGAGGAAACAGAGAAGCAAGTTGAAGGCTTACTGAATAAAGGCTTTATTCGACCCAACACTAGTCCTTTTGCCAGTCCAGTTCTTCTTGTCTCGAAGAAAGACTCATCCTGGAGATTTTGTATTGACTACAAAGAGCTTAACCAGGTCACTGTTCCTGATAATTACCCCATTCCTAACATAGATGAATTATTGGATGAACTACATGGGGCTCGATATTTCTTGAAGATTGATTTAAGGTCAAGGTATCATCAAATTCGAGTTTATCCTAGTGATGTTCACAAAACTTCCTTCAGAACTCATTCAGGCCACTATGAGTTTGTGGTCATGCCATTTGGCCTAACCAATGCACCTACAACTTTTCAAGCTGCTATGAATGACATGTTTCGTCCTTTTCTTCAAAAGCTTATCCTGGTATTCTTTGATGGCATCCTTGTCTACAATAAGAACTTTGAAGAACACATGGTTCATCTATAAACTGACTTAAATTTATTGCAGCAGCACAAGTTCTTTGCCCCACCCAAAAAAGTGCAATTTTATGGAGTTTGAAGTAGCATTCCTCAGTCACATAATCTCTAGTAAGGGTGTAGCAATAGACCCTGATAAGATCATTGCAGTCACCGATTGGCCATTTACTCATAATATCAAGGAGCTGCGTGGATTTCTTGGCCTCACAAGGTATTATAGGCATTTTGTCAGGAACTTGGGTCAACTACCAAAGCCTCTAACTGATATGACCAGAAAAGACGCCTTTGTGTGGATAGAACTCTCTAAGCAAGCCTTCCTCAATTTGAAGAGTGCTTTAATTCATACCCCTATTCTACAACTACCAAATTTCTCAAAACCCTTCATAGTGGAGTGTGATGCATCTTCTACAGGCATTGGAGCTATTCTTCAACAAGCAGGCCACCCAATTGCCTTTTACAGCAAGGGTTTGTCTCCTTCCAAGCGCCAGAGATCAGTGTGTGATAGAGAATTGTTGGCATTAGTCTCTACTTTGCAAAAATGGAGACATTACTTGGTTGGGCAGAACTTCGAAGTTCACATAGATCACAACAGCTTGAAATATTTGATGGAGCAATGCATCACAACACCTGAACAGCAGCGTTTAATGATGAAGCTTCTACCGTTTGACTTCAAAATCTGTTATAAAGCTGAAACTTCTAATCAAAGGTGCAGATGCCTTGTCAAGATACCCTCATTCCGCTGATCTGTTTATACTTGCAGTTCCTCATGCAGCTTACCTTGAGAATCTGCCTCAATTTTTGCAGCAGGACCCTTATGCTTCTTCCATAATTTGTTCACTCCAATCTGATCCAACATCACAGCCTCACTTCTCTTTCTCTGCTGATCACTTATACTACAAAAGCAGGCTTGTAATCCCTGCCTCCTCAGAGTTAAGTGCATTACTCATTGCTGAAGCTCATTCCTCACCTTTGGGAGGCCATGGTGGTGTTATGAAGACACTAAAACGCCTTCAGCAACAGTTCTTTTGGGAAGGAAGAAGTCACTCAATACATCTCTAATTGTCTCACTTGCGAGAAAAACAAATACCTTCCTCAAGCTCTAGGTGGTCTTCTCCACCCACTGGATATTCCACAACAGATTTGGGAAGATATCTCACTTGATTTTGTGATAGGATTACCAAAGTCAAATGGATGGGAAGCCATATTGGTAGTAGTTGATCGCTTGAGCAAATAGGCTCACTTTATTGGGCTGCCTAGGCATTTTTCAGCAAAAACAGTCGCAGCAATCTTCAGCAGGGAAATAGTCAGACTTCATGGCTTTCCCAAATCAATCATTTCTGATCAGGCTACCATCTTCTTAAGTGCTTCTTGGCAGGAGCTTTTCAGATGGACAGACAGAGGTTGTAAACCGGTGTTTAGAAACTTATCTTCGTTGTTTCTCACAAGATCATCCCAAAACTTGGGGAGGCTTCTTACACTGGGCTGAATTATCCTACAATACAAGTTTCCACACCTCAACTGGTTCAACACCTTTCAAAATTGTATATGGCCAAGATTCTCCTTCTATGATCCCTATTCAACATGGTGCAACAAACTTAGCTGAACTGCAAGATTACTTTGAAGAGCATGATGCAGCGTTATCAACCATTTGAGACAATTTGTTGCATGCTCAAGCTCAAATGAAAAGGTATGCAGGTTCTAGTAGAAGGGATGTCGAATTTCAACCTGGGGACATGGTTTTCCTAAAGATTCAGCCCTACGAGCAGAGATGGCTAAACACAAATTTGAGAAACATGCTCCCTGTTTCTATGGTCCATATCCAATTCTTCGCAGGATAGGAGCAGCTGCTTATGAATTACAGCTTCCAAGTGAGGCAAGAATCCATCCAATTTTTCATGTTTCCTTACTCAAGCCTGCTCATGGCTTCTCTTCATCATATCTGCCACCACTTCAAATCAATGATGACTGGGAAGCACAGCTGGAACCAGAACAGATTATATCTTCTCGTTTTGCTACTGACAGGACAGACTCAAATGGCAACAAAGAGATTGAACTTTTGGTGAAATGGAAGGGATGTCCAAGTGAGGAATGCAGCTGGCAATTTTATGACACCATCGCCAATGAGTTTCCCTTTTTCAGCCTTGAGGACTCCACATCCTCTTCTGGTATATTCCAGGAGAAGGATACGTGTTTAGGAGAAGGTTAGCAAGTTATAAGCAGTTTAGAGTAGTTGCTGTTATCTTATCCGTTTAGCAGTTTCATATAGCAGTTATTATGTCTAGTTATTAGCAGTTGTGATGTGTAAACTCTATAAATATGTGTATTATGTTTTATGAATGGATTATGAGAATTATCAGAAAGTCATTGTGTCTAGACTAGAGTTTTCAAATTCTGGCTCTAGGTTTTATTTTCTTCTTTTTGCTATCCTAACTTGCAATCTGGAAGTTCTAACATATGTTCATGCTAGTCTCCGCAATTTTTTTTTTTTGTTCATTATTTTTTATTTAACTCACCATCTCTTAAAAGAACGAACACACACACACACATTATTTTTTATTTAATTCACCATCTCTTAAAAGAACGCGCGCACGCCCACACAGAGAGAGAGAGAGAGACATATATATCCTTTTTATGATATATTTGCTGTGTTTTAGGAAGTTTTTCCCTTTTTCATTATTTATCAGTTATTATTTCCACATTTCTTGTTTCCTTTTTTACTTCGGTCTCCCATGATGCTTGGGGTTAAGCCAGTCAAGTGTGCAAATCTGTGATAGCCTCTCCCTATTTGTAATCTTTTGTGAAAAAGAATGAAATAGCGAACCATGGTTCAGTTATGCACATATAATCTTGAAAATTTTTCAAAAAGAAAATTCAGAATAAGGATGATCAACCACTCAACCAATTAGAATGAATATAGATAGTTTGTCAAATAATAAGAAAATTCTGACTTTGTAGATTAAAAGTGCCTTAATGGAGGAATAATTATGTATTCATCCATGGAGAAAAAGTAGCAAGCCCCAAGGGTCATTGCTGGTTTTACAAACCTTCCTCAGAAACAATGAGGGGAGAACAGTGTGCAGCATATTAAGACAAGCACTCATACAAGTTTCACTGCTGGCCATAATTAGAACATCATAAAAAGTTTATTCTTGACAAGAAACCAATCTGCAAGAGCTGTAAAATGTCAAAGCTTTGCCAAATAAAGAGTGTGTTCAGGAATTGAGAGGAGAAGGGAAGGCAAGGAAAGGAATCCACAGAAAACGAAATAAGGATGAAGGAAGTGAAAGCGTTTCACTCCCCCAACTTTAGAGAAACTTCACTGGTCCAATATCCTCCAAATTCAATGTACATAATATAAGGATGGAGATTTGAAAGATTTTGGAAAGTCAATTAATTGTGTTTGGTTTATAGTTTACCAAAAGTACATTTGCCAAACTAACTTTCAAGACAGTAAAAGAAACTCCTACTTACGTTTTCCAAACTGATTTTCAAGTTGGTAAAAGCAACTCCCACTTTGGTTTTTCAACTGACTTTTCCATAACTAAAAAGATTTGTGGTTGGGCTTTCAAAAAAAATTAAATTTTTCTATCGAAACATAGGTTGAGTGGAAGTTAGTCTACCAAAAGGACTTTTTGGATGCAAAAGGAGGTATCCAAAGACCCCTAAAATGTTTTCATTGTCCTCCATTCTTCAATAATAACTCCCAAAGAAAATAGTGTATCAAAAAAACTTCCTTTTCCCTCCCTTTCCCTCCATTATCCTTCTATCAGAACATACCCTTGGTTATGGTTGGACTGAGAATGTAGTAGGGAAGAGAAAAATTTTGATTTGGATTCAAACCAAGGGGAAAACTTTCCCTTCTCCTCCATTCACCTCTCATTTCAAATGTAAACTTAAGCTCGTGTGTGCGCTTCCATATGTGATATCATTGAGGAAAAGTACCGACTAATTCATTCACAAAAATGGCAAATGGTATGGTACATCATGTATATTCCCTCTGCCTAGCCACGTCATTGCTACTTTCTCTCTCTTCTAACTAACTCTAGGGCTAATAATCATCTCTATGCTACCTCTTATTTACTATAAAACCCTCCCACTAGAGAATACATATCTCAATTACTCCCCCCCTTAAACAAAATCCTTGTCCACAAGGATTTCATTAGTAGGATGTGCAACAGTGGAGAATTGTGGAAATTGACGCTGAATGGTCGAGAGATCTTCCCAAGTGGCATCCTCAGGTTGAGTAAATTTACACTGAATTAATACTTGAGTAACAGGGAGATTGTGGCGCCAAACCAGCTTACATCCTAATATCGCTTCTGGCTCAAGTGAAAATTGGCCTTGGTCATGCACAGGAGGTAGTGACTGAGTAATAGGAGCAGAAAGACCGACGCTCTATTTGAGAAGAGAAACATGAAATACAGGATGTACCCTCGTTTCAGGAGGAAGGTCCAATTCATAAGCGACAAGCCCAACCTTCTTTAAGATGCGAAATGGTCCAAAATAACGAGCAGCCAATCTGTGAAGGGAAGAATTATTGAGTAAATTCCTCCAGAAGGGATGTTACTTAAGATAAACCATATCCCAAGTAGCAAAATGTCGTTCAGATCTGTGCTTATTAGATTGCTGCACCATTCTGTGTTGTGCTTTGAGCAAATGCTCTTTAAGAAGTTGTAGTGTGGTCTCACAAGACAAACAAGTGTGGTCAACCATATCATTGGAAGAGTCTCCAGCAATATAAGGGAGATGAATGGGTGGTGGCACACCATATACAGCTTCAAAAGGAGTCATCCCAATGGCTGAATGATAAGTGGTGTTGTACCACAATTCAGCTAAGGACAACCATTTAACCCATTTCTTAGGAAAATCACCAATCATACATCGGAGGTAGCATTCCAAACAACGATTGAGAACTTTTGTTTGGCCATCCGTTTGAGGATGATAAGTGGAGGAGTAATGTAATTTCACACCATATAAACGAAAAAATTCTCGCCAAAATTTACCACAAAAAATTAGATCTCTATAAGTAACAATAGATTTAGGGAATCCATGCAACTTAACGACATTATCCATAAAAATATGAGCTACATCCACAGCTGTATAAGGATGTTTAAGTGCCATAAAGTGAACAGCCTTAGATAGTCTATCAACCACAACCAGAATGGTGGTTTTAGAATAAGATTTTGGCAGACCGCTAATAAAATCCATAGACAATTCAGACCAAACTGATTCTGGAATAGGAAGAGGTTGGAGGAGACCAGGAGAAGCTACTAATTCAGATTTAAAACGTTGGCACGTAGTGCATTCATGCACAAAATTACGAACATCTTTTCCATACCTTTCCAATAGAAAAAAGAAGCAAGTCTTTTGAAGGTAGAGTGAATACCTGAATGCCCTCCAATGCTATCAGCATGAAAGCAAGTAAGCAAATCCTTACGAAGGCTACGATCAGCTGCCACAACAAGCTTTCCTTTCCATTTGAGTAAATGATGCTGCCAAGTAAACTTAGAATGAGAAGTAGGATCCAATTCCAATTCTTTAATTAAAGCCTGTAAGGTATCATCAGTCAGCCAAGAGTCTCTAACTCTATCATTAAGAGGAGATATAGGAACAGAAAGAGCTAAGCAAGAGCTTTCAAGACGCCGAGAAAGAGCATCCGCTGCCACATTGTCGCTGCCTTTCCTATATACAATCTCATAATGTAAGCCCCATAATTTATGTAACCATTTAAATTGCTCTTGGCTCAAATCCCTTTGCTCCAATAGATGTTTCAAGGGTAAGTGGTCTGTTCGGATAATAAATTTACGACCCCATAAGTAAGAATGCCACTGCTTAATAGTGAATAAGATAGCAAGGACTTCCCTCTCATAAGTGGATAGATGCTTCTTAGTGGAAGGAAGTGATTTACTAGCATAAGCCAAAGGGTGGCTGTTTTGAGACAGAACAGCACCCAACCCAGAACCTGAAGCATCCATCTCAATAACAAACGTATCAGCAAAATTAGGTAAAGCAAGGACCGGTGGTGACATCATGACGTCTTTAAGAGTCTGAAAAGCAGATTCAGCAGCAGAATTCCAAACAAATTTCTCATTCTTCTTCAACAAATCAGTCAGTGGTCGACTAATGGACCCATAATCTTTAATAAACCGACGATAATATCCAGTAAGGCCAAGGAAACCCTTTAAGTCTCAAAGAGATGAAGGTACCAGCCAAGAAGCAATAGCAGCTAGTTTCCGGGGATCAACTTGAACCCCTGACCAGAAATAAGGTGGCCAAGATAATCAATCTTAGTAGCAGCAAAGACACACTTAGAAATTTTAGCAAAAAGCTGGTGCTGTCTCAGAAGTGATAGAGTAGTGTATAAGTGTTGTAAATGAGCATGCCAATCTTTGCTATAGACCAAAATGTCATCAAAGAAGACTAAGATAAACTTGCGTAAAAATGGTTTAAAAACAGAGTTCATGAGACCTTGGAAAGTTGCTCGGGCATTAGTTAAACCGAATGGCATAACCAAAAATTCATATAAACCCTCATGAGTCCAAAAAGCTGTTTTAGGAATGTCATCCTCCTTCATTCGAATTTGATGATACCCAGCTCGTAAATCAAGCTTAGAAAAGAAGGTAGCACCAGTTAACTCATCTAGCAACTCATCTATAACAGGAATGGGAAACTTGTTCTTTATGGTAGCCTCATTTAATTTACGATAATCAACACAGAATCTCTATGTACCCTCTTTCTTTTGAACTAATACAACTGGGGCAGCAAAATCACTAGAGCTCTCACGGATAATACCATGGGAAAGCATTTGTTGAATCTGATTCTCAATCTCAAATTATTGAATAGGGCCATATCGATAAGGTCTATAGCTGATAGGGTTATCATTCTTGAGAGGAATAGAATGGTCAAATGAGCGAGTAGGAGGCAACTCTTTAGGTTCATCAAAGACATCTACAAATTGTTCAAGGAGGCTCTTCAATTCTTGGTGGTGGTGTTCAGGTAGAGAGGAATCGGAAGTAAGCTCAACTTGGAACAAAGAAGGTGGTTGAATAAGATACAACTCATTAGCTACCAAAAAATCACGGATGGTAAACACTTCCTTTGTGTGAACAGATTTCCCAGAATTCAAACCACGCAATGTTACTGGTTGACCCTTAAATCTGAATTCAAAAAGCTGAGATTCCATATCCATGGTAAACCTACCCAATGTCTTGAGCCATTGAATTCCTAAGATAGCATCGTAGCCCCCAATTCGCATAACTAGGAAATTAGAAGTGAAAATGGACCCACCCATTTCCCAACTTAAATCAGGACAGAACTTGGCAATACTAACCTGCCTTGAATCGACCACTGTGAGCTGGATGGGATCTCGATCATGAACCTTCAATCAAAGTCGTTTGGCCACCGAAGCATCAATGACTTTGTGGGTACTGCCCGTGTCAACTAGAATAATTATCTGTTGATTCTTGACTCGGCCAATCAACTTCAATGTTGATGTATGAGCCTGCCCTTCGATGGCGTTAATTGTACCATCAACCGTCCCTTGAGCGTCCCCTAAAGCGTCCTCGAAATGGTCATCGTCTTCATCAACAACCAGAGTAAAGATGTAAGAGTCTTTACAACGATGATTAGAAGTGTACTTCTCAGGACACAGTAGCAAAGTCCTTTTCAGCACCTCTCATCCATCTCCCTCTTCGATAATTGATGAGTCGGCTTAGAAATGGAAGCAGATGATGATTGCGATAAAGGGTTCAATGAACTACCATAAACAGGGGATGCAAGACCCGATCAGAATGATTGCCCTGGTAACTTAGAGCCTGTTTGGAATCCCATTTGCCACCCAAAAAAGCCCATTTAGCATGTAAAAGCCCATTTGCCTTAAAAATTAGTGTTTGGAAAATCATTGAAAAGCAATGGGCTTTTAGATGTAAAAGAGCTTTTTTAAAAAAGCTCTCACACAAAGCTTTTAAGAAAAAGCCACTTCTCCCACCGCCAATCCAAACACAAATCACATTTTCAATCTGGCTTTTGTAAAAGCCCCATTAAAAAAAAAACTCACTTCTCCATCGAGTTCCCAAACAGGCCCTTAACTGGGTAGGGGAAAGGACCAGTGGACGATGGGCTTATTTTAAAACCCGTCATTGTAGCCACTTTGGACTTGGGTTCAATCGAGTGACTCATAGACACCATTGAAGAAGACGAAGATTTGTAATCAGACCCTGGAGCATTTTCGTGTAACGTACCTTGCAACCGGGCTGAACTCATAGCATTAGCGAGTGTTGCCGGAGAAAAATTCAGAACGAATTGTTGTATGTCTGACCGAAGCCCCCTGATGAATAGACTCAATGCAACCGTATCCGGAATATCAACTTCAAAAAGTAGTTCATCAAATCGTTTCTCGTAGTCGGCCACTGGATTATCACCCTGAGAAAGCTTATTGAGAGAAATCAAAGGATTCTCCTCTCATACATTGGTAAATTTCTCCTCCATTTGTTTAAAGTAATCTTCCCAGCGAACATCCGAGAAGGAACGATGGCGCATAAATGTCTGATGCCAACATAGTGCATGACCTTCCAAATGTATGCTCAGCAAACGAATCCGGTGTTCAGAGGGAGTACCGTCTACCTCAAAAAATTGACGGCAGCGATAAGCCAAACCACGGAAATCTGTGCCGTCAAACCGAGGAAATTCAACACGACTTTGCTGGGTAGGAATAAAATAAGGAGTCGAATTGTGCTGCAACTCATGAAAAGATCCGAACGGTGGAATGCGGGAGGCAATCGTTGAAGTGGGGCTGCCATCTTGGCTTGAAGACCCTATAACTGGTTGTTTGCCCGTATTAGTACAGAACGAGGCAAAACGAGCATCCATGGACTTCATATATTCTTCAAGATGGTTAGCAATCTGTTTCAATTCCAGAATGTCTTAAGAGCTCTGCTTCAAACGAGTGTGCACAGTTGTTTGTAGCATCTCGTAACGGTTCTCTAAATCACCAATTCGTTCTTAGGATCGTGTGTCCGACAGCGCCATGGCCAGACAAGAGGCTTTGATACCTTCATGATATCACAGAGGAAAAGTACCGACTAATTCATTCACAAAAATGGTAAATGATATGGTACATCATGTATATTCCCTCTGCCTAGCCACGTCATTGCTACTTTCTCTCTCTTCTAACTAACCCTAGGGCTAATAATCATCTCTATACTACCTCTTATTTACTATAAAGCCCTCCCACTAGAGAATACATATATCAATATGTTAGTATCCCACTTTTAAAATTAGTGGTAGAATCTTTGACCAGTCAAATACTGAAAAAGCATTTTTCTTAGAAGGTTTAAACTAATGGGTAAGAGTTTATTGTGCAGAGCCAATAAGTGACTCTATTATGTATCAAGGAGTATTATGAACTTTTGTATAAATTTTGTACAGATTAGCTTGTTCACTTTCTTTTCTTGAGATTAATGGTAAACATAATTTAATTCAACTACTTGCTTCATGTTTCTATTTGATTACTTGTCAATCGGAAAAGCAACAGTGGATTAGGCCACGAGTTGAGTTGTGTAACCACGTGAGCCTTACTTGGATAAGTCAATGGTTTTGCTCATGAAATAGAAATTTAGTCATTAGCCTGACAAAGTTAAATTTGGGATTGTGCCATCAAGTGGGATGTTGGCTAAGAATATGCTATAGGAGATTCGGGAAAAAATCCTCCAGGAGAAGTCAAACCCTAAGCTAGTATACATCACCTTTGTTACCAAGGTAAAAAGAAGTGAGTTATATGAAACTACTAGAGGATTAATAATCCTATGTCCTTTAAATTACAACCTAATCCTTAATATAGGAGTTAGATAACTAATTTGTAGATATTAAGAAAATTAGTTCAATATTTGTATCAAATATGGATTGGTTTCCCTAAAATACCCTCTCTAATCATAAACATCCCTAAATGGAACTCAATATGTGCAATCAATAAGGGTACTATGGGGAAAAAGTTATAGAATTGGGAGACAAAGAGGAGTTAGGTATTATATTCAGGACCAAATCCATCCCCAAACTAACTCTTATATCAGGGATAGGAGGGAGTACACAGTAATGCCAATTTTGTTTTGTTGCCAACTTTGCCAGGTTCAAATTTTCACAAATATCTCTAACTCGTTAAGGTGTAAATTTTAAAATTTTAGTACTTGACTTCTTTTTGTCAATAAATCTCAGTGAGATGATATTTTCTCTCAATTCATCTAAAGATTTGATTTTTTATAGAGCATAATGGCGTCGTGCAATCCATATAGCCAACCCCACCTAATGGGATAAGGCTTTGTTGTTGTTGTATATTGCGGTTGCAGTACATATACTTGCATGTGAGAACTTATATTATTTATAAGCAACATGTTTCTAGCATCACCACTTGTCCAACATTTTCTTTGGCATCAGAAAACATAAGCAACTCAATAGATGAACCATACTCATCCAGCATAATGATAGTAACATCAATAAGGCCGACCAATTGGGACAAGGAACAAAATTGAACTCAACATATTCATCAATTGAAAGCAAAAGTGAAACTTCCAAGAAATTGATGGATCATAGTGAACAACTGCGCATAAAAGTTACCGGATATGATGGGTCTTGCACCGCCATTGTTACATTTGAACCAAACATCATCTGTCACAAAATGAATATGAGAATGCCATTGAGTAAGATCTAGAAATAGTATGTTGATCATGGAAAACTATGAGAATGCCATTGAGTAAGATCTAGAAATAGTATGTTGATCATGGAAAACTCCCAATTCAAGCCCCCCCCTCTTCTTTTCACAATTAAAGTTAGACATCATATTAAACAATATAATTAACCTGGAGGCGAGATATGTCACATTTTGCTCCATCAGAAACAAATATTTCGTCTTCCTCAAGGCCAAGATCGTTGTAAAGTGCTGAAGCAATTGCCATTCTTAATGGCTGCAGAGATTAGCAATTCTTGTCATTCTTCAAGCATCTTAAATTTCATAGAAAATCAAATAAGAAATAAAATTTAATCTCCAATACTATTATAAATAAAATACAAGGAACCTAAAGGTTCCATGGTCAGATCTTTTCACTTACTTAACATTCCCAAGGATAAACATTAAAACGTTAAATGGACTCCAGATTTTTATTTATCACTCCAAACAAAGAGACTATTCCATTGTTAAATCAATTTTGTTATAATAGAAGTTGAAATTAAAAGGAAACAATCCATATTCAAATGAAAAAATATATTGAATGATAAAAGGAAACTACAAGCTTTAACTTATGCTTAAGACGACAGCCACCAAAGACAGAAGATGGCACACAAATCCAAACTGCAAAACTTGGCTAACTCTATTTGCATAAAGAAATTGGTAGACATCCACTCCACATATACTCTAGAAGTAAGAATCACTTGACCAGAGTGGGAGTTGTTGCAGCAAAATTTGGTGAAGATAAGGTTGATGTTGATCAAAGTGAAATTTAATGCAAAAACATGGGAAAAGAAGCCAAAAGCGCATGATTTCCTTATTTTTAGCAATCCTTTTTTCTTCTGCATTTTATATTTTATTGTTACATAGAAGCGTTAGTATGATAGAAAATGAGAGATTAGTAGAATACCCGTATGGTGAATAATGATTTTTTAAGCCATATATTCGAGTTATTTGTGTTTAAGACACTTGCACTTGTACATCTAACGATAAATATTTGTTTTTCCCCATTCATTCTTCAACCTCAGTCTTTACCAAATATTTACAGGTCAAGAATTAATCTTCCAAAATAATATTTAAGAAAAATCAATAGTGCTCACTAGAACATGATATGAGAGGATAGGCAAAACATGATGAAAGGATTTATAAATATAATAATGAACAAACGATACCTCTTGAAACTGTCAATGCCACGTACCTTTTCACCTTGTTCAGGTCCATAACCACTGTAACCCTCTATGGTAGATAATGCAAGTGATCTCTGATACAAAAATTACGCAATTTCAGAGCTTACATCAGGCAAAGCACTAGTTTTTTTTTTTTTTTTTGGACAAAAAGCACTAGTTTTATTTAACTGAATAAAATATAGCATCATTTATCATGCTACTTTCCAGTCAGCAAAATAATAAGAGTGTGTATGCATAATATATCATTTTCTTACATATTCTATCATTTATAGAAGGTAACATTAAGCAGATGTAACTATGCATGGAAGGGGCATATAGATGGCTGCCACAAAAACTAAAGGCATTGATTGAAACTTGTTCTATAAATTATATGAGGTCCATATCAAACATCCTTCGAGAACTTTACTTTAGGACACTGTCTTTCAAACCATTAACACATTTCAGCACAATAAGAGTAACGAAACACATGATTAATTTTCAATTTACCCACTATCACTTGATTCATTTCATTGGTCGTTACTACAATCCTTGGTACTACAAATCGTGAAGATCCAATGCGAGCAGTAATTTCATAGGGGAATGAAACCACAATTCGGAGTACAGAAGATATGTTAGCTTCATTCAAATGAAAGCCTAACCTTTGCCATTGCAGAAGTTATGACTTCAGGAATGGGTTCAGTAGTATCGCCAATTCCCAAACTTATCACTTTTGCATCAGGGTACTTCTGCAAGTGTGCAGACCTTCTTCTAGCAACCTATTCTCCACAGCAAAACGGGAATACGAAGAATGTCAGCATAAAGGAAAGTGTAAAGTAATGCAATATCAAACAATATAATAAAAAGATCCTCAAAATTAAATGAGGAAACAAAAAACTGTACATTGCGTCAGCTTGCTTAGATTTTAAAAAAAATAGAGATGGTGCGTGATGCCTCTATTCCCCTCCTTTATAGGTGTTTCTCAAGGTAGACAAGATATACAAATTTCCAGATGCAAATGTTTCATTCTTAAGCATATATTATAAAGTAACATCTCATTTCCACTATTTTCTGCTCTGTATCAATCAATTACAACAACTATATTCAAATATAACATAACGTTTCTAGCTAAGGAGTAAGGTGAGAAAAGGCATACTTCTGAATGCCACTTGAATGACAACTTTAACTTTCATGAAGTAAATGAAAGTGGACTCATTATAAGTCAAGATTAAAAGAAAACATCAATCAATGCAAATGTTTACATTCTCAATATATCTCTCTCTCTCTCTTTATTTCGGAAAACTAGGACAAGACCACCAATCGGCTTCAAAATATGAACTTGATCTGAAACATGTAAACTAAGACTTAGATATCATTTTGTGTGCAAGAATGGAGAGCCTTTTCCCATGGGAACATAATCTTTTTTTTTTTTTTTTGGGGGGGTGTGGTTGTTGAATACTAAAGGAAATCATGGACAGCCAAAACTCCATTGGTTGCAGTATGATAATATTTAACCAAATCTAAGGCGATGGAGCAATAGATGTAAGGAGAAGAATAACACTAGCAGCAGAAAATGTCAAATGGCATAACAGACCTCTGGAAAGAGATAACCAGCTTGAAGTTTTGCCATGTTTGCATTGCGAGAAACTTTTGTCTTGTAAGCTTCAAAATGAAAAGGAAAGAAGCATATTGTCATACTTGACTTTAAATAACAAAGGAGGAAGAATTCTCAGCTTTTCTGGTTGTGGCATGTTCTTTCGCATATGCATTGTTACACAGAGTCCATAAATCAGCAAATGTTCACATTCCACAGAATATATAGAATTTTGAAGTACAAAAATTAAGAAAGTTATGGAAGGAACTACGATATAAAATCGTGTCTAAAATTCTAGCAACCAGGGTTCAAAATTAATTGGATGGAATTCATCAATTGATTGGTGTTATTCAACGGGTTTCAAACTTAATAAATATAGTTTATTCAACAGAGTGGAGATAATCATTCTTAAGTCTTGTTTCCACAACATTGAAATCTCATCAATGACACCAAAAGATAAATTTGTGTCGAAAGTAAATCTTTTCACATCCCCAAAATGCACAAGTGTTCGCCGCATGAGCTTCCTGCTTCTGTAAACAACTCTTCAAAGATTATACAGTCTACAACTCTTCCAACACATATTCTACTAGATGCTAGCAAAAGCCTATTTGACTACAGAAACGACCTTCGACTTTAGATAATTTATACCAGTATCTTTGTTAATTTGTCCAACGTGGAAAAAGCAATTTAAAGATTGTTGAACGAAAAAGGTTATTATCGAAAATCTTTAAACTTGAAACTCTCTCTAGTCGGTTATTCAGCAGCAACTAACAACGGGTTCACAGCTACTACTATATAGAACAGTTTGGAAACGGTTACTGGGTAACCTATAGAGAAAACTTTAGTTCATGTAGTAGTCAAACTGAGCCGTTTATTAAAAAAGTAGCTTTGTTTTGCTGTAGAGAAAAAGAGAAGAACGCAACAAATCACTGCGATTTCAAGTTCAATGAGCAATCTATCAGATCAACGAGAAGATACGGATGAGAAAATTAAACGATACCAGTGAGCACTTCTTCGGGTGCAGCAACGCATTTGCATACGCCCACACTTTTCGCATTCAATGACACATTTTGGCTCCTACAACATACAAATGAAGCAGAAAATGCCAAGATTGCAGGTAAGCTTCTCTAGGTGCGATGACATTTCTCTGGGAAAAGCAAACAAAAAAGCGAAAAACGAAAAAGATTTCAAGTGAAACGAATACCTTGGGTTGAAGTTACAGGGGGCTAGAAAAGTGGAGGATGAGGAAGAGATTGAGATCGCCAGATTGTGAGAAACCATGGAGGACATCTTCAGGTAAGAGATGTTGGCGAAAAGCTTGCTTCGACCAGAAATGGAGATGTGAGGAGTGAAGAGTCACTTGTCAGCGTATTCCTCAAAGGAGTGTATTTGCTAAAGTTGTGGACGTAAACGCATAAACCCTTTTTTTGACAATCAAAGCCAACACCGGGGTTTGTTTTAAACTCCCTCCCGGTGAGAAACACCTACGAACGAGAGTCAAATAGTGGGAAATGTTAGTTAAAATAATATATATATTAATTATATCTTATTTACAAAAAGAATATATATGGAAAGAGGGGTGTCTTTATTAAACTTTATCTACATTTTTTTCATTGATTTTTCTATCATTGGATTAATTTAGTTGGAATTTAACATTTTATAATAAATGTTATTATAATATTAAATAAAAAATAAATTTAGACTATTAATATATTAACATTTTTCCATCATTGCTGAAATGAAGTTACAGCTTATCTGATCTGCTTCATGAGAAAGGAAATCTTTGTAATTAGTAGTAAACTATAAAATGAATCTAATAGAAGTAATGGAACCTCAAATATATGAAATAGAACCTAGTAATCTATCAGAAAGTTCTTTTATAGGACAAGATGAAGAAGAAATATGTAACTTAACTTCTTTTATGTTAGGAGGAGAAGGTGATAATTCGTGGAATTTAATAAACTGGACTAATATGTTTTTAATAAAACAATTAGGATCTTATATAAATAGAAATATAATAGATTTAACAGAAGTATATAGCATAGAAGAATTAAAAAATAGAATCTCGAAGGATATAAGAAAAATAATAAAAAAGGAAAGTCCTTGAGAAAGAAAAGAAAGATTAATAGAACTTGCTAAGTCATTGGAACAGAAAATATATGAAATCAAGAAAGAAGTAAAAAATATGAAAAAAGAAATAATAGAGATAAAAGAAGATGTAAAAGAAATTATGAAATATTTAGGAATAAAACCAAGGAATTTATTATAACTTGTAAAAGATAATCCTCAAATAAATATGATGAATATATTTGATACTATAAGAGAAATGGAAGAATTAGAAAAAATGCCTAGAAAACAGATAGAAGAACAAAGCTTAGATATAAATGTAAAACAAACAAGAATAATGATCTCATCTTTAGCACAAGGACAACAAGTGTTAAATAAAAATATATTCACAGTACTCGAAGAAATAGAAAAATTAGAAAAAGGAATAAAAGACAATAAAATAACTAAAGAGAATGAAAAACAAAAAGAATTAGTAATAAAAGAAGAAAAAATAGATAAACAAAAAGAAAAAGAAGTAATAAAAGAATCACATAGAATAGCATAAATAATGTGTAGAAATAGTACTTTAGAAGAATTAATAGAAATGATAAAACCAAAAGAAAAAATAAATATGATGGAAGAACTGGAATATTTAAAAATAGAAGAAATGATGGGAAAAGAAGAAGAAGAATTAGAAAATATAAAAAGAGAATTTAAAGAAGTAACAAAAATAAAAACACCAGAGAATCTAGAATTAAATATGGCTGAAGAAATAGATACGTCAGAAAGTACTGTAATACAACCAACTCAAATAATACCATCAGAACCACCTCATAATGAAGGAACAAGTAATAGACAACTAGAAAATGAAGATTTTGAAAGAGAAAAATATTATCATAAAGAACCATTAAAAGAATCTAATTATATGGAATTTGAAGCCAAGTTTAAAACACCAAGAAGTTCAAAATATACACCACCATCTTTAGAACAATTTGAAACCAGACAAATACCTAATTCAGGAATATGGCTAGATATGGACTGTTATACAGATAATGAAAAAATATTAGATGAATGGAACAAATCATATTTAATAGCATTAATTGGAAAATCTATAGATACAGGACTTGTAAGCCTAGTAATAGAAGCATCATTTTTAGGAAATGTATATAATTGGTGGAAAAGTAAAAGTGAAGAATTGAGACAACAAGTAAGAACAGTAAATGAACCATATGAAGGAAGAAAAGAATATTATGCAATATTAATAAGAAAATATGAACAAGTTTTAAGGAATGAATTTATAGGAAGAAGTGCTGGAGCAGATGAAAAAAAAAATTGAAAAAGCAATATTAAGTTTACATCAAATAGAAATATGTTCTTTAGAACCAAAATATTTAGAACAATATATATGTGAATACAAAAAATATTATTATGAGGCAAGACTAGAAACATACAAAAAAACAAAAATTTTATTTAGAAATGTTTTACACAAAATTACCAAGATTAATATCAGAAGAAATAAATGAAGAATATTATAAAGCCTTTGGAAGTCGAGGAGAATTAATACCATTTGTAGATACAATGGGAAAAAGAGAATATTTTCTAAAAGAATTTTTATCAAATAAATGTAAAGAAGCATGGAAAAATATGAAATATTATAAAAGAAATAAAATGGTAATCCAATGTAATAAATATAAAACACCACATAGATGGGGATGTGAAAATGAAAAGAAAAAATATAGGAAGAAGAAACCTGGAAAATATAATAAATTTAAAAGAAAGAAATATAAATTTAAAAGATATCCAAAATATAAATATTATAATAAATATAAACCAAGAAAATATTTTAAGAAAGGAAAAAGAAGAATTAATTATAGTAAAAAACCTAAAAAATGCAGATGTTATAATTGTGGAGAAATATGACATATATCTACGGAATGTAAAAATCCAAGAGAAAAGAAACAAATGAAAATTTTAGAAGAAGTTGAAAAATATAATTTAGAACCAATAGAACTGGAAATACCAATATTTAGTGATATAGAAAATGAAGAAGTAGAAATATATAAATTGAAAGAAATAATTGAAACAGAAACAGAAGAATCAGAATCGGAAAGTGAAGAAGAAATGTATATATATATATGATGAAAGAATTAGAAGAAGGACAAACTAGTAAACAAGAAGAAGATGAAAATGATGAATATGAAGAATATAGAAATGTAAGTGAAGGATCGGTAGAAAGAAGAATGATATTTAACCCAAAACATTTTAATAAAATAAAAGATAAGAAATTAGATATGAAAACTAATCAATTACAAGAAGAATCGTTTATAGAAATGGTTAGTAAGAAATTTAAATCTAAAAGAAATCATAAAACACATTGTGTAGTATTAGAGAAAAGACATCCTATAGAATCAACATTAACTGAAGGAGTATTAAGAATACCTCTAATAAATAAAAGACTTATAGAAGAAGAAATAAAGAAAGTACCATTTAAAGATGAAGTAACAGAAGTCTATATAGCAGGAGTACAATTACTAGTAAAAGCTTATTTTAAAGAAGGAATTGATACACCTATAGAATTACTTATAACTGATGGAAGAATAATAAGTGATATAAAAGATAGTATAATAGGAATGTTAACAGGAAATTTAATATACCAAAAACTAAAATTTACATTAAATACAAACTTTGCAATATCAGTAACAGACGAACATATAGATAAAACGATAAATGTATATAATAAGTTATGAGGAATAAGACTAATGGAAGGATAAAAAACAATAAGTATAACTGCAATGATATGACTTGTATTTACTAACGAACATAAAATTTATAACAAGAATAAAGGAATAATAAGTATAGAAAAACATTTTATGCCAATATTAAAAGAATTACCTATAGACCCTATAACAATAACATTACCCGAACAACTGAAAATAGACATAGACAGAACAAGAGAATATGAAGACTTAGGAAAATCAAGATTACAAACTAATAATCAATTAGGACAAAGATCATTAAGTTTTAATCTAAACCCTAGAAGACTAAGTCATGAACCAAGATTAAGTTTAAATTATGATAAGGAACCTATAATAGAAAACAGATTAATAAGATCAAGAAGTAATAAATTACCAGAAATACCTTTAACCACAAAATTAGAAGAAATAAAACCATCAGGAAGCAGAATAAAAACACAAAATATTATAAAAGTAGAAATTAAGAAAAGTATAGGATGGATGCCTATAAAATCCTTAATATTAGAAGAAGTAAAAGAAAGTAATATGGATATAAAATATTTAGATGAAAATATAGCATTAAATGAAGAAGAAAAAACAGATATAATAATAAGATTTAATCAAAGAGATATAATGGAATTTTCAATATAAATAAATAAAGACATGAAAAATTTTGGATTAATATTAGGAATGGACTTTTTAGAAAAATTAAATAATTATATAATTCAAGAAAAAAGAATAATTATTAACATAAATAATGTAACAATGATAATTCAGAAAGTTTTAGATGAATAATCAGAATAATCAATGGAAACCACAAGAAGAGGAATGGTATCTGGGAGATCCAGATTATATAGAAATAGAAGGAATATTAAGAAAAATAAATCATATAGATAAAAGTTTTATGAGATTTCTAAAACATAAATTTGAAAAAGAAAATATAAAACAAAAAAGAAGATTAAGAGACTTATATAGACAAAATTATTTATTATGGCTGGAAGAATATATAAATACAATAGAAATATGTGCAGAAAGAAAATATTATGCAGAAAAATTCAGAAAAATAATGGATGTATTATCAAGAGTTTAAAATGGTAGATTTATATAGAAATCATAAAGGACAAACAATAAAAGTACACCATAATAATAATATTAATAAAGAAAATAATTTAAAAAATGAAAAAAATGGAATGAGAATGATAGAAGAATAATAAAAGAAATATTAGAAAATGAAAAAAGACAAAGAACATTTGAAGGATTCAGAATAAGATACCAAGCTTATTTAAGAATAAGGGATAGGAATGACTTCATAAAATATTGGAAGAATAAACTAAATATACTATCACGTGGATAAATGACTAAGTTATATTATATTCTTACAAAATTTAATTATGAAAAATATAGATCTAGAAAATATCATGCATTAATTGACACAGGAGCAAACCTAAGTGTAGCAAAATATAATGTTTTACCATCAGTAATGTGGAAGAAAAAGAAAAAACATTTAAGAATGGAAAGTGCAGGAAAATAAATTCATTTAATGGAATATGAAGCTTTAAATGTTAATATACAAATAGGAAGCTATGAATTAAAATTAAAAATATTAAACCAATTTAATGAACCATCATGTGATATAATACTAGGAATGGATTTTATAGAACAATATTATCCTATACATATGATTGAAAAAGCCTTTATATTAACAACGCCTTGTAAACATGAAGCATGTGGAATACGAATAATGGAACCATATAGTAGAAAAGATGAGAAATTTCAATTAAAAAGTAATGAAAATGAAGTACAATTCTTACCAAATAATACACCAGTTCATATAAAACATATGTTAGCTACATTAACAATAAGAGAAGTAGAAGAAAATAAAAAGAAAACTATAGAACAAAGATTAGAAGAAAATTATAGTGAAAATCCTCTAATACATTGGGAAAAATCTAAACCACTAGCAAAAATAGAATTAAAAGATTATAGTAAAGAAATAAATTGTAAACCTTACCCCTGGACAGAAAATGATAAAAATGAATTTATAATGCATATAGAAGAAATGAGAAAATATAATTTAATAAGAGAAAGTAGATCTGAATATTCATCACCAGCAATGATAGTTGTAAAACACAGTGAAGAAAAAAGAGAAAAATCAAGAATGGTAATAAATTATACTAAGTTAAATGAAATAGCAATAAGAAATAGATATCGTATACCTAAAATGGAATTATTGTTTAATTTAATAAGAGGAAAAACTATATTCAGTAAGTTTGACTGTAAGTCAGGATTTTTTCAAATAAAATTAGAAGAGGAAAGTAAGAAATATACAGCTTTCAGTACATCAGAAGGATTATATCGGACAGATGAGATGCAGGAAACCATAATCAGAATATAAGAAACAAATTATGGGGGTGACCGAATATGATCCGGGTTATAGAAGGATCTATTCCCTCTTTCATGCATAGAATACATTACAGGGTGTCAATCCACGAACCCTTTACCTTCTTCCTTCAGATCATAACAGCATAACCTTCCTTCGTTTCCTACTGGAGGCGTACCATAATATATATCCCTTAGATGAAAATTATGATAACATGCATCTCATAATCCCTTTCTAGACTGTACTCATTTAGAATCTGATAAAATTACTTCCCTAAATCTCTATAAGGAGTTTAGAACTCCATACCTTAAATGTCGAATAAACAAATGTATTCTTCGTTCCACGTAAAGGTTGCTGAAATGGAGGCTTTATTTATGAGAAAATTTTTATAGAGGGTTCTCAAGGATAGAGAGCACCTGAGAATTAGAAACTGGATTAAAAACCGAATGATATGCCCTGAGGCTTACAAACGCTTAAATAGACTTGAATTCTAACTCTAGTTCCATGACTCAAGTTACTTTTACAAACTCTAGTTACTTTACATGACTCTGATTACATACTCTAATTACTTTCTCTGTTTCTTCACATGCTGCTGTCGGCTACCAGATTGGAATCTTTCGCCAACTTACTCGTCTTTTTCTCCATTGTGGGATTCCTTTCTGAGTGGGGTTATGTACCGCTTTACTTTTCTTCTTCCTTTCAGCTGTCCACTTTTTTCTTCTTTGTCTTCTTTTGCCGACACTTTGTCTTCTTTTGATAATTCTTCAACTTTTCTTTTTATCTTCATCAATTTTTTATTCACCTTTCTGAGATTCTTCCTGATTTCTTTTATCTTCTTTTGAATTTCTTCAAGGCCTTCAGTCATTATTGTCTGCCATTACAGGATGTTTTCATCAATTGGAATTTCACCTTCCTTTTCTCTTTTTTCTTCTTCTTTACAATATATACAATTATGAACAGTATACTTAGACAAATATTTATAAACTTTCTCAGCAGTTTCTTCATGATGTTCCATTTCATTTTTCTTGATCAATTCGTACCACTTATAGAACTTTGCGTGTGTTCCATTAGTGGTCTTTCCAAGAGCATAGATACAAGCAAGATTACTTGTATGATATACCCATGGATTTTCTCCTATGTTGGTTACAATTCTGTTCATTTCTTGGAAAATTATATGGTGGTCCTGTGCTCGGATATTAGAGATTCTGAATTGGAATTCAACATCATCATCTATATCCTCTTTGATTTCTGGATCAAATTCTATGGGCTTTTTGGTGGTTCCAAGACGAATTAAATTAATTGGATGATAAAATTGGTTTGGTGTAATTTCCGCAACAGTAGAATAACACCTTATAAAGACTTGGTGTTGTAGGACTATTTTAAAATACTTTTCTACGGCTTCTTTAAATCTTGGTGGAAATAGTTGGATTTCTCGCATGTCCTGGGAAGGATAAATGGTTTGAATTAATCCATAACTATACAAGGTTTTAACAATTTCTGGAGTTGTTCCTGGATAAATAATGGCTTTGTTAATGGCGTAATGAGATACATATCTAATAGTCTTATGGGTTAAGGTTAGGGTATTCAATCTTTTTACGATAGTCTTATAGAATTGGTATTTATGGGAAAGGTCAAAGACTTCTTGATTACTGGTAGGTTTAGAAGTTAAGGCTTTAGAGGTTGAGGCTATTATAGTTTTATCTGGTAAAGAGGTTTTATATTTTGGACTTGCGCTTTTTTCTTGTTGTTGGGCTTCTTTATGTTTTTAGGCTTACTGGTCTTTTATTATTTGGGCTAAAGAGCTTTTTCCTTGGTCTTGGGTAGATGACCCTTTTTCTTGATTTTAGGTAGATGACCCAATTAGAAGTTTTTGAGTGAATGACTCAGACTGGGTAGGAGACCCAATTACTGGTGATTCCTTGTCTTTACTCGTTTTTGGCGAAGGTTCCTCAATTGGTTCCTTCTTTACTCGTCTTTCCAGGTCTTGCACTCTAGTAAATAATTCATTTACTGAGCTAGTAAGATTAGATACAGAATTAGACAAATTTTGTACACTATTACTTACTTAGCTTCCAAGTAAACTCATATTTACTTCGAACATATTCATTTTCATTACAAGATGTGTCATAAATGGATTTTCCTCTTGTACCTCATTTAGAGGAATTTGACTTATAGGGCTGTTACTCATCCTTTTTCCTGGTTTCATTTGCTCAAATAATCAGCAATTAGATTATTTTTTCCTTTAATATATTCATAATCATGATCATAATAAGACATATCACCATGTCATTTTAATAACATTTTATTACTTAATTTTCCATTCTTTATTTCGTTTTTTAACCATCCTTTTACTTGAGTACTGTCGGTTCTTATTACAAACTTACAATTTACTATAAATAATTCAAAATTTTCTATTTCCTTTTTTATTGCCAAAAATTCCTTCCAATTAGAATGATAATTACTTTGTGATTCATTAAATTTTCTACTTGCATATCTTGTTATTCTTTCAATTCCTTTACTGTCTTCAAAATACAAAGCTGCTCCCCAATAATTTTCTGAAGCATCAGTGTATATTATCCATTTTATATTTTCTTCTAGAGGTATTGTTAATTTTGGTAATTTATTACATAACATTTTTATTTGTTCTACAATTTTCTGAGTTTCCTCATTCCATTTCTAGATTGTTTTTTCTCCTGCTAACTTAGATATTTTTGCTGTTAATTTTGATAAATGTGGTAAATAATTTCTCGTTTGATTTACTAGTCCTAAAAATGATTGTAATTCCTTTTTATTATTTATTCTTGGAAAATCTTTTACTTTTTGACTTATATGATCTTGTAATTCCATTCCATCTTTTGAAATTATTTGTCCTAAAAATCCTATTGTTTCTTTTCTTAATTCTGCTTTCTTAGGAGATATATTTATTCCTTTTTGTTCTACTAATTCCATAAATTTTTCTAAATGTTCTTCATGTTCTTTTTCATTTTTCGAAAATATTAATATATCATTAATATATATTACTACAAAATTTCTTATTGGGCTTAATAATTTAGACAGATATTCCTGAAATATACTTGGGCTATTGTGAAACCCCATTGGTAACACATTTCATTCATATAATCCTTCTGATGTACTGAAAGCTGTATATTTCTTACTTTCCTCTTCTAATTTTATTTGAAAAAATCCTGACTTACAGTCAAACTTACTGAATATAGTTTTTTCTCTTATTAAATTAAACAATAATTCCATTTTAGGTATACGATATCTATTTCTTATTGCTATTTCATTTAACTTAGTATAATTTATTACCATTCTTGATTTTTCTTTTTTTTCTTCACTGTGTTTTACAACTATCATTGCTGGTGATGAATATTCAGATCTACTTTCTCTTATTAAATTATATTTTCTCATTTCTTCTATATGCATTATAAATTCATTTTTATCATTTTCTGTCCAGGGGTAAGGTTTACAATTTATTTCTTTACTATAATCTTTTAATTCTATTTTTGCTAGTGGTTTAGATTTTTCCCAATGTATTAGAGGATTTTCACTATAATTTTCTTCTAATCTTTGTTCTATAGTTTTCTTTTTATTTTCTTCTACTTCTCTTATTGTTAATGTAGCTAACATATGTTTTATATGAACTGGTGTATTATTTGGTAAGAATTGTACTTCATTTTCATTACTTTTTAATTGAAATTTCTCATCTTTTCTACTATATGGTTCCATTATTCGTATTCCACATGCTTCATGTTTACAAGGCGTTGTTAATATAAAGGCTTTTTCAATCATATGTATAGGATAATATTGTTCTATAAAATCCATTCCTAGTATTATATCACATGATGGTTCATTAAATTGGTTTAATATTTTTAATTTTAATTCATAGCTTCCTATTTGTATATTAACATTTAAAGCTTCATATTCCATTAAATGAATTTATTTTCCTGCACTTTCCATTCTTAAATGTTTTTTCTTTTTCTTCCACATTACTGATGGTAAAACATTATATTTTGCTACACTTAGGTTTGCTCCTGTGTCAATTAATGCATGATATTTTCTAGATCTATATTTTTCATAATTAAATTTTGTAAGAATATAATATAACTTAGTCATTTATCCACGTGATAGTATATTTAGTTTATTCTTCCAATATTTTATGAAGTCATTCCTATCCCTTATTCTTAAATAAGCTTGGTATCTTATTCTGAATCCTTCAAATGTTCTTTGTCTTTTTTCATTTTCTAATATTTCTTTTATTATTCTTCTATCATTCTCATTCCATTTTTTTCATTTTTTAAATTATTTTCTTTATTAATATTATTATTATGGTGTACTTTTATTGTTTGTCCTTTATGATTTCTATATAAATCTACCATTTTAAACTCTTGATAATACATCCATTATTTTTCTGAATTTTTCTGCATAATATTTTCTTTCTGCACATATTTCTATTGTATTTATATATTCTTCCAGCCATAATAAATAATTTTGTCTATATAAGTCTCTTAATCTTCTTTTTTGTTTTATATTTTCTTTTTCAAATTTATGTTTTAGAAATCTCATAAAACTTTTATCTATATGATTTATTTTTCTTAATATTCCTTCTATTTCTATATAATCTGGATCTCCCAGATACCATTCCTCTTCTTGTGGTTTCCATTGATTATTCTGATTATTCATCTAAAACTTTCTGAATTATCATTGTTACATTATTTATGTTAATAATTATTCTTTTTTCTTGAATTATATAATTATTTAATTTTTCTAAAAAGTCCATTCCTAATATTAATCCAAAATTTTTCATGTCTTTATTTATTTATATTGAAAATTCCATTATATCTCTTTGATTAAATCTTATTATTATATCTGTTTTTTCTTCTTCATTTAATGCTATATTTTCATCTAAATATTTTATATCCATATTACTTTCTTTTACTTCTTCTAATATTAAGGATTTTATAGGCATCCATCCTATACTTTTCTTAATTTCTACTTTTATAATATTTTGTGTTTTTATTCTGCTTCCTGATGGTTTTATTTCTTCTAATTTTGTGGTTAAAGGTATTTCTGGTAATTTATTACTTCTTGATCTTATTAATCTGTTTTCTATTATAGGTTCCTTATCATAATTTAAACTTAATCTTGGTTCATGACTTAGTCTTCTAGGGTTTAGATTAAAACTTAATGATCTTTGTCCTAATTGATTATTAGTTTGTAATCTTGATTTTCCTAAGTCTTCATATTCTCTTGTTCTGTCTATGTCTATTTTCAGTTGTTCGGGTAATGTTATTGTTATAGGGTCTATAGGTAATTCTTTTAATATTGGCATAAAATGTTTTTCTATACTTATTATTCCTTTATTCTTGTTATAAATTTTATGTTCGTTAGTAAATACAAGTCATATCATTGCAGTTATACTTATTGTTTTTTATCCTTCCATTAGTCTTATTCCTCATAACTTATTATATACATTTATCGTTTTATCTATATGTTCGTCTGTTACTGATATTGCAAAGTTTGTATTTAATGTAAATTTTAGTTTTTGGTATATTAAATTTCCTGTTAACATTCCTATTATACTATCTTTTATATCACTTATTATTCTTCCATCAGTTATAAGTAATTCTATAGGTGTATCAATTCCTTCTTTAAAATAAGCTTTTACTAGTAATTGTACTCCTGCTATATAGACTTCTGTTACTTCATCTTTAAATGGTACTTTCTTTATTTCTTCTTCTATAAGTCTTTTATTTATTAGAGGTATTCTTAATACTCCTTCAGTTAATGTTGATTCTATAGGATGTCTTTTCTCTAATACTACACAATGTGTTTTATGATTTCTTTTAGATTTAAATTTCTTACTAACCATTTCTATAAACGATTCTTCTTGTAATTGATTAGTTTTCATATCTAATTTCTTATCTTTTATTTTATTAAAATGTTTTGGGTTAAATATCATTCTTCTTTCTACCGATCCTTCACTTACATTTCTATATTCTTCATATTCATCATTTTCATCTTCTTCTTGTTTACTAGTTTGTCCTTCTTCTAATTCTTTCATCATATATATATATACATTTCTTCTTCACTTTCCGATTCTGATTCTTCTGTTTCTGTTTCAATTATTTCTTTCAATTTATATATTTCTACTTCTTCATTTTCTATATCACTAAATATTGGTATTTCCAGTTCTATTGGTTCTAAATTATATTTTTCAACTTCTTCTAAAATTTTCATTTGTTTCTTTTCTCTTGGATTTTTACATTCCGTAGATATATGTCATATTTCTCCACAATTATAACATCTGCATTTTTTATTAAACTATTTAAAATTTTTTTTACTCATTATCTCTAACTCTTTTAAAATTTTAAGGTTAAATTTTAATAAGTTAAATTTATTTATATTTTTTTTATTTAAGATTATAATATGTTGTTATAAAATAGTAAATCTCAACTATTAGAAGTTAATCCAGTGGTGGAGAAAGTCAATGAAGGGAAATGGAGATGAGGCTTAACGAAAACACCTCTCTCCTAAATACATGAGAAATAATGAGTTAAAATTTATCATAAAGTATTGGTAAAAAAAAATTATTGCAAAGATAACGAGTAACACATATTTAATGAGAGAAAAAAATAAAAAATATGTTTAAAATTTCAAATAAAAATAATGTATACTTTATATTAAGGATCACCCTTATAAAAATAGAATAATCCTTATAAAAAGCACAGAAACTAGAGAGAGAGAGTAATTAATAGACATTGTGGCATGTTATGCATGATGATATATGAAAATCATTGTTTTACCATATTTTTGAAAATAATTTTGAACTCTCAATTTTTTTATAATTTGACACCTATACGTGGATTTTATCTCTCGGTTAAAAATTTTAATTTATTTTTATAGTATCTACTATATATTATAGGAAAATGACATATAAAGATGAATACAAATTATTATAGGAGAGAGGTGCTTCCAATTTTAAGAACACTGTAACATGCTAGTGCTTTATTTGTCTTTTGTGAAATCAAAAGGAAATGACACAAATATTGTTCACACAATTTTTTTAAAGTAACCCCTACCGCCACCGGTTGTGGGCACCAGAGCTCGTGAGAATAATTTATCATTTTAAAATGGGAAGTGGCTATTTTCAAATCTAAACTTGGTAAACTTATATCAAATATAAGAATTAATCTATGCATGCCTTTTCATTTTCATAAATAGTCATTTTTTAGTGGATAACTATCATTTCTATATTCGAAGTTGTTATTTTCAAATCCAAACTTGGTAAACCAATTATCATTCTAGGAATTAATCTATGTATGCCTTCTCATTTTCACAAGTGATCATTTTTAAATGGATAGTTATCATTTTCATATTCGATGTTGCTATTTTCAAATCCCAACCTGGTAAACCCATATCAATTCTAGGAATTAATTTATGATTGCCTTCTCATTTTCACTAGTGGTCATTTATACAACAGGCTATTAACAAGTTTTGTTATAAAATTCACCACTTTTCATCAGGTGTTGACAACTTTCGTTTACAAAGTAAAAAATTCACACTATCAAACCATTGACAAGTTTAGTTATGCAATTTACCACTTTTCATTAAGTTTTGACAGCTTTTGTCTACGGTATTCACGCTATGTGTTTCCTTAACCATTGATACACCATTACTCTCTAATTCTTCTTCCTTTCCCTTCTTCTACTCTTCCAACTCCAACCCACCATTCTTCATGTCACTTCCTTTCAAAGTCTGAGTGTCCATTCTATTACACATAAGGCAAAGTGAAATCATTATTAAATTTCACCATCATGACCAAATTTACCGATAGGGCAGAGTGGCATAAGTCATTTCGAGCATCACATTGATATTAACACCGTCTTTTAAGAATGATTTAGTGAAAATCAATATATATATATATATATATATATATATATATATATATATATATATATATAAACTCTTCCCCCAAACACTATTCATAAGCCATTCCTCTTCCTCGGCTCACTGTTCATAAGCCATCTAGGACATGAATCGGGTTTTGTGCAAGCCATATCTCTTCTCTCTCCTCTCACTTATGCTTCCTCATTTCCATTTTCCTTTCCCCACGCAAGCTTTCTTTCTTTATCCGCACCCCTCTTTTTTCTCTCTTAATCTCCATTTCTCTTCCTCTATTTCAAAATAGAATCTGCATGTGCATCATTACCATCTGATCACCACATTCATCATCTTCTCCTTATCATCTCTATTCTTCCTTGGTCGTCGGTGGGATTTTTCTCTTGAACCACCATTGTAAGATCCTAAATTTTGGGACTAAAGGCTTAAGATTTAGCCTGGATTAAAAGGGGCTATTAGACCCCTGTTTGGTAAATGTCATAGTGAGACATAATATCATTTCCCAAAATTCTTTTATATCCTTGGATATTAAAAGGAATTATATTAGTGAGCTAAAGAGCTCAAGGAATAACAAAACGAAGTGATTGGAGGTCATACACAACATACTAAAGTGGAATATAAAGTATTGTTGCTATTAGTGAAATTCTCGATGTGGCAGTTGTATTTGTGTGGCAGATTTCAAGGGGAAAATGATGTTGAAAAATTATAAAATTTCCATAATGAAAGTAGACTTATCAAAATTTAATTTTATAGATCATATGAGTCATTTGGAGTTGTACACAAAGAGAAATGAATTTTTGAAGTTAGCCCAGCGAAATTAATTATTTTCTGGGACAACATTCAAAGATTAAAATTCGGGGAATAGTGAGCTTCCAATTAGTCAAAGGTTATATTTTTTATTAAAATTAGACTCAGTGAGGGACATATAGCCTTTGAAATCACTCCAATTGGATATTTGTACAATTAGATATGAATTTTCAAAGTTTAATGAAAATTCTGTCAGATTGGATATTATGTGCAAAAATTTGATTTTTGGGCCAATAAGCTTGTGACACGTGGAAAAGTCATTTAATCATCAATTAAACCATCATCTTCTTCATTCCTCAGCCATTTTTCACGCATAAAAATCAGAAAGAAGAGAGAGAATGAAGCTGGGTGAAAATGGAGGGAGAGGAGAGAGAAACTTTGAGCTACCGAAACACTGTCGAATCGGCGTTTTCTCACAAAGTGCCCTTAATGAACATTATTCTACTCATCACGAGCTTCATTTCTACAGTTTCAAATTCTTGTTTAGAGGTGTTTGACACTATCTCACCGGCTAGAGTGTTGTTGGAATTCCAAACCGTCTACGAAAATGGGTAGAGGTAAGCGTAAGCTTCCTTTTTAACCGATTGGTTTGTCGTTTGAATGAGTATAGAGAAAGTTGGGTACTATTCATGTCTGGTTTTAAATGGTGTTTTCAATGTCTAAACGATGTCCAATGGATGTCTAAATAGGTAATCATTTGATTAGAAGTAGAAAGGAAGTGAAAAGCCAAAGAAAACAAGAAAACAATATAATTTTTCTGAGAACCCTAACTTGAGGTTCTGTGTGTGATGTGGTGATTCAATTTGAATTTGATGATTTTGATACTTCCATTGGCTTTAGGAGGAAAAATTGTGTAGGTATGCAAGTTTTCATGAATTTTGGATACTTGTATATGAATTTGAAAGTTTTAGAAGTTAAAGGGTGTATGTTGTGAAATCTGTCTTCTGGAGGTAGTGTCTTTGTGATGTGTTTTGAGTAGTTGAATGTTGTCCAATTACAATGAAACTTTCCAAAATTAATGTAGAGACATAGACCTTTAATTTTATAGGTCATAATAGTTAATTGGACAAGTATGCTAGGAGTTATATTTTTTAAACTCTGATAATATGAATATGGGAACTTCTGGAGCAGTGTTCAAACGAATTGAACTCTGTAATTGTGTGAGTACATTTAGCTTATAGGCGTATTTTCCCCTTAAATTATACTTAATAAGAGTCAACTAAGACTTAGAATCACCTCAATTGGATTTTTTTGGATTTAGAAATGAATTTGTGAACTTGTACACTGTTTCTAGAATGTAATTTAGACATGTTGAGTTTGGTAAAATTCTGGGAATGTTGTGGCTATGATAGCTAAAATTTGGTATTTTTATGTAAAACTAGAATGAAATATATTTACATATAATTTAGAACCACTCAATTTAGAATTTCATATAATTAATGGTAAATTGTTAAAGTTTGGCCTTGTTTTTGGAACCAAATCTGGAACAGTGGTCTTCAACAAAATTCTGGGAATAATTTGTCTATATTAGGAAAACCTAATTATTTTTCCTTAAATTTAAATTGAAATAGCTTAATTTAGGATTTAGAATCAGTCCAATTGGAGTTTTTTAGAATTATTTATGATTTTTGACATTTAGACATGATTCTAAAAGCTGTCTTGGGACAGTGAAGAGTAATCATGAAATCTAAACTTATGGGCATGGTTACTGAAATAGTAATGATTTTACTAAAAGTAGACTTCAAGAGAGTCAAATAGAGCTTTGAATCATGACTCTAATAATGTGATTGTTTATATAGGGCCATGAAGTAACAGAGAAGAAGAAGCATTGATTGGAAGATTAAGATACCAAAAGAGGACATAGAGTTCTACAAGTAGTGAACTTACCTTTTTCTGCATGTATGTGATATGTATATCTTGCATTGATTATGTGACTGGTTTGCCTATTTGTGTGGAACATGTATGATTGGTTGAAGCTCTGTTTTATTGTTAAATGGCCATATGTATATCATAACATCGAGCATGCATCATGTCATTATCTTGGCATGAAATAGTGTAGGCAAGCATGTCATGCATTCATATATATCTGGCATGCATAGTAGTCATGTTTGCTACTGAGATTCTCTCGAATCTCAATCCTCCCAACCAACCATTTAGACAGGTGAAGATGCAGGAGGATGCACGAAGGAGATATGAAGTTGAAGTGCAGTTGTATTTAATGTATTTGATAGCCTTGTATGGCTTTGAATTTCATGTATGTATATGAGTGTATGAAAGTAGTAAAAGCAGATAATAGCTCGAATTTCATTAAAAAGGCAAGAGAATCGCTCGCATACTCTGATGTAATGAGATTAAGAGCCAATGAGTTTTGATGATGTGGTGAAAGTTGTAAGAATATTGAAAAGCTTTTATTTACCTCTGAAAACCCCTCTCAACCCTAGGTTCAACTCCTGAGTTGAAATTGTGGATTTGTGAATATTTTCAAGAGTTGGGTAATCACGGTTCGAATCCTGGTCCCACCAGTGATTTCACTACTCATTTGCACTCATCTAAGGCTATAAAAATAAGGTATTACAACCGTCACCACCTTATTCATCACCATTAGCTATACCACTATCGACCTCTCTCTATCTCCTTCATTTCACCACCATTATCATGAAGAGAGAGAGAGAGAGTACAGAACAGAGCTCAATCCCATCATCTTCAGTCATTTCTGGCCCCAACTCTGGTGACCATCTTCTTTGTTTTCTCTCTATATCATCATTACCCTCAACACCACCGGTTCCTACCTGTTTTCACAAAGCCATAGTTGTTCTCCGTCAACCACAACATCCTCTCTGTCCTTCCTTCAACATCCACTGTCTCAGCTGTTACAAGTGTAGGATGGTATATTTAGAAATGCAAGTATACACTGTCGTAAACAAGTAATATAGAGGTGAGTAGAGTATCGTTCCCACGAGGATTAATCACTAAGTATCAAAATTGATAATCTTAATACTATTTAGCCGATCAATTAGTTTATGATTGTAAATACAAGATAAAAATAATTAAATGTGAATGCAATTGATGTGAAGACAAATATGAGAAAAAGGCCCTAGGGATTAGATTTCACTTAACAAACTCCAGATTGAATCACTTATCTATTCTAGTCCAATTTATTCCACATGATTGATAGTCGGGTTTCCCTATATTAATTACTAGCCTCTTCCAAAGTCAAGTAATTCTATAATTAATTGCTAACCCAATATATTCCTATATGAATTTAAGCAATCAATCATGCATTAAGATTTATGAAACTCAATTAAGACTACACAACCCATATGAATATATTCCTATTTCATATGCAAATTATGGTTTTAATCATAGGATCCACACACATGTATCTCCTTCCGGTCTCAACATGCATATTGAGATCATCCAAAAGGTGGCCAATCAATTGAAAGCATTAAGAACAATAATTAAAACTCAAACACGAAGGAAAAATTAAAACTAGATTTAATAAGTTAAGATTCAATCCGTTATTAGTAAGCTACATCATCATCCTAGGAAAATGAAAATTTAGCTCATGATGAAATTAAAAACAAAACCAAAATAAATTGAAAACTTCATAAATATTGCAGAAATCATGATTATTAAATTCTAAAACATAAAGATACAACTACAAGATGCATGAAAATAGAAAAATATAGCCTTCCATATAGGAGGTAAAACTTTCCATGTAGGAGGCAACCTATACCATTCATAAAGGAGAACTACCTAAACCTTCCATGTAGGAGGTATGCAAGAACAACAAAAACGTATGAAATTAAACTCTAAGATAGTGTCCTCCCTTGTGCCTTCAACTCCTCTATTTATAGATGAATTGGGTGTAAGAATTTCCACATGTTAGGTAAGAATCTTGACTCTAAGCCATCAATATTGACTTTGTGACCACCTTGCTCCTTGATTGCAGCTAACGTTTGGCAATTAAAATGTTGGAATCTCACTTTGTTGTCTTCATAAAAGTTGTATATCTGGATCTTAGCTTGAAAACGCATATGAGAGCTCCTCATTTTAATATTTGTAGCTCCAGTAATGGTCAATTAGTAGACAAAGGTCAGACCTGGACAAAATCACATGTTCAACATCTATGTAAAATTCGGAGCTCTTAAGGATGGAATTGGATTGTTGTCTCAACATAAAAGTTGTAGGAATTTTTATTAGGTTTCTATCCATATAAAGAACGTCCTAATTTGACATCTAGAGCTCTAGATATTTCCTAAAAACTGAAACATGGTCAAAATTTAGTATTTTCCAATGAATTCTATTTTATGTCAAATCATTATTTATTTATCAATTACACCCAAATTCATTACATTAAACTCAAATGTCGTCCAAAAATGCTTCATATAAGGAAAAATAAATGTACAGATATTTTACTTATCATCAGCCTTCTCTGACCCCCACTTCCAGCGACTTCCAGTGCCGATAAACCACCATAGCTGAGAGTTTTCTTTGGAAAGGAGTACCGTAAGGAAGAAAGGGAAAGAGAGCTCATAACCACAAACAAACCACCTCCACCTTCATCCCATCTTCATTATTTCCAGTTTTTCGGCGAAGTACTTTATTTTTCCAGTGAAGTACTATAAATGTTGGTCACAGGAGGAAAAGCACTAAATCATGCAACATAATAATGAATTAATAATATAATAATTCAAACACAAAAAATAAATATAATGGTACTTTTAAGTATGTGTTGAGGACCTCAGTGGAATAGATCAGTGGTTAGTGACTGACACTATAAAGGACATATATTTCCCTAGAATATCATCATTAGCTATGTACCTTAATCATGCGTTGTTTGAATCTTTAGCCTTTACTTTACTTTACTTTTATTTACTTTTACTTTCATATTTAAATAATGCAATAATGATAAGTACTTGTGGAAAAAAAATTATCATGGCATATCCAATTTATCATTATTCTTTTTGCTAAGTAAGTGAATCATATATATATGTACGATACCAACAGAATATTTTTGAACAAAATGGTGGATATGTAGAGTGTTATGTTTTAATTAATAAGGAAAAAGGAGCTACCTTGATTAAATAAAACTGTATATAAAATTATAATACATAAGGTTTTTATTTAATCTCTTACTTTTATAAAATATTTAAAATATGTTTAATCTCTTAATATAATTATCCCGTTTTCGTAGACTCTCAATCTTAAAATTGAATTTGAATCACACTAAAATTGGAAGGAATCTTGGCGTCATTCTCGCAACGTTCAAAATGTTGGTTTAGCAAGGTCAAAATTTTTGGCTCTAAATGAGATTAATCATGATAATGGTGATGTTAATAGTAGAGCATGCCTCGTCATACCTTTATGATAATATTACTCAATCAAGCTAACAAACACACCCCCTTAAATCCTACATGTGCTTGCAGGACATCTTTTCTTTTTTTGTCAAAAGTAGGACATCAAAATTCAAACGATAAGGTGCTAGAGTAGGCAAGGCGGGTCCCACAAAGGTAAAAGAATATGATTGATGTTAATCACACATATCCAATACTTGATTTCCTTGTCTTATATAGATTCATTGCTAATGCCAATTTAATCAAGTCAACACTAATTGAAAATATAGACATGACTTTATCTCTTTCAACATAAATGCCATGATTTTTTCCCTCATATATAATTAAGATATTTGTCTCACTTTCTCTAAACTCACATCGTCCATTTCAGTTGCCTAATAGAATCTCACACGCATTGCATGCTAAGGTTGGCCTTAAACAGCTGTAGTAATTAACAAGTATGCTTTTAGGTGTTGACCCATAGTCTTTCTTAATACAGAGAACCCATTGAATAATTGGAGCTTCGTCTTTTCTAGATAGTAGATATAAAAGCTATGATACCCTCATAGATTTTTTTCATGACTCCTAATAATGCTTGAAAATATTAATCAAAGCAAAAGGGTCCTAACGTCCACAGTGCCCATACCAATATCATTAATTTTTTTGGTCAAAAATAAGCCTACTAACTATACCAATATCATTATGATGTTTCGTTCTTTTAATGGTTGCCCTTCTTCACATGTTCACTAACGTTCCTTACTCATTAATCTTTCTTTCCTACTCACTGAAGCACACTGCACTACGTTAAAAATTTTAGTTTTCATCATTTTCATAAAGGAATCTCTTGTAAAGCTTAAAAATAGGTTCCCCACTCTTCCCAAAGATGTGTTCAGGAAGATCTATAACTATCGGCTTGAAAGAATGAAGACATTCAAGCATTTGTGCCTTCTTAAGGATGTACGCTGGATCATTGAAGCTGAGGTATGTTTAGCATGTAAGATTCATGAGTTATTTATTAAACATATACCAGGAATAGGAAGAAGTTCTTACTCCAAAAAGAGAAGAGCTAAAAGAATAAAGGTCTGCCATAAATGTACAAGGTGGACATGTGATAAGCGCTGTCGGAGCAAATGTATGATTTCTATAAATCGAGAAGATAAATTCAATTCATAAAGGATGGATTGAGTAAGGAGTCATTGGATGATATTATTCAGACTGTTGAGACGCATCCTAGTGATGATGTTCATGCTATTTTTCTTAATTTAATGAATTTATTTAACAAAGAAAAATAGCGCTATTGTCTTAGGAATTTGACATTAATGGAAAATGTGCTGGTGAGAAAAGACTTCTCCAATTTAATGAGCTTGAAGAATTTAGACAAAAAGCTTATGAGAATGCCAAGTTATACAAGGAGAAGACAAAAATGTGGCATGATAGAAGAATTCTGAGGAGAGAATTCACATCAGGACAAAAAGTGTTGTTGTATAACTCAAGGTTAAAGCTCTTTCCGGGAAAGCTGGGATCAAGATGGAAAGGACCTTTTACTGTGGTTAAAGTATGGCCATATGGAACTGTGGAGATTCAAGACAGTGATCGGGAATTCAAAGTGAACGAGCAAAGGCTGAAATAGTATAATGACGGTGTACTCAATACTTTGAAAACTGTCATCACGTTTGAGGAAACAACAGGTAAGTCTTAAACTAAGAAAAATAAAATTAAAATAAAAAAAATAAAAATAAAAAAAGAGTAAAAAAAATTTATTGGTTTGGCTTTTGTTTAGCTAAAGACGTTAAAGAAAGGCGGCTATTTGGGAGGCAGCCAAAAACTTATTTTCCTTACTTTTTCATTTTTCTTTCTTACTCGCTGAAGCACACAACAATGCATCTTTAAATTTTAGTCTCATCATGGAGGAAATTCTTGTAAAGCTTAAGAACAGGTTCCCTACTCTTTCCAAAGATGTGCTTAGGAAGATCTATAGATGTCGACTTGAAAGAATGAAGACATTCAAGCATTTAGGCCTTCCTGAGGATGTCCGCTGGATCATTGAAGCTAAGGTACGTTTAATAGGTGAGATTCATGAATCATTTATTAAACCTATGTCAGGAATGGAAAGAAGCTCTTACTCAAAAAAGAGAAAAGCTAAAAGAATGCAGGTCTGCCCTCAATGTGCAAGGTGGAACTGTGATCAGCGCTGTCGGAGTAAAGGTATGGTTTCTATAAATCGAGAAGATAAAATTTAATTTATAAAGGATTGACTGAGTAAGGAGTCATTGGATGATATCATTCAAACTCTTGAGAAGCATCTTAGTGGTGATGTTCATCGTGTTCTTCTTGATTTATTAGACATATTCAACAAAAAAAAGAGCACTACCGTCTTGGGAATTTGACGTTAAAAGACCCTGTTTGCCAGTTTATAAAAAAACTGGATGGCAAGCAAATCTTTGATTCATAGAAAGCGTTTAAACCGTTACTGGATGTAAAACTAGAGGAATATGTGAGCCATAATCACAACTACTGTACATAATATTGCTTTTGTCTAATATGTCTTATCTTTTTCAGTAACTTTTGACTTTCTTTACTCACTTAATTTCTTCGCACAGTGGCCCACTCGTCATTCGTGTCGGAAATTTTTTTCAAAATTTTTTGAAAAATGTGTGATTTGCATGATTTTGTTGTTACTGTTTTTATAATATAAATATGCAATCTTCCATTTGTAAAAACACAAAATGTCTAAAAGAAAAAAAGAAAGAGGAGTGGTATCACTCTAAAATGTAGATTTACATCTATCTGCATTTTTGGTGAAACTGACTTGGGAAAGGATGAAGAGTTTATATCTGCAGCACAGGAACTGGGATATGCATTAGCTGCTAGGAAAATCAATTTTGTATATGGGGGAGGTGTTTAGGGCTCTGCAACTACTAATGGTAGCAAAGGTTTGTGTGTAAGGGTGAATGATTTGGAAAATCACATCTTCTCCTTAGGGCAAGAATTACAGGTTTAAAGCCTACCTAAAAGAACGGGACATATGTTCTACCGTGCTAATGCTTTTTATCACTTTACCTGGTGGTTCCGAAACGTTGGATGGGATCTCTAACATTGCATATTGGGCTAAATTGAACTTTCATAAAAAAACTATTAGGATTGTTAAATGTTAATAGTTTTATGATAAATTGTTATCTTCTCTTGATCATGTTGTGGAAACAGGATTCATACGCCCAACGACTCACCATTACATAATTTATGCTCCAACTGCGGATTAACTACTGGATCAAGTGCAAGCCTATAAACCTAAACCAGATCCATTGGTCAAGCGAATAGGTGAGCAATCTTCAGAAAGCAGTCAGAAGCAGGATCCAGATACCACTCTCCGATTGTAACTTTCCTTTATCTTATGGTTTTACTCTTAGCATTTTGGTTACTTTATTGTATGTTTAGGTTGTTTAAAAAAAATTCTTTAATCTTTAAAAGACATTGAGGACAATGTCTGATTCAGGTTGGGGGAGAACTATAAAAAAAAGTTATGTAAAAAAAAGAAGCATAGTTTCTCCATTAGATAGTTAGTTAGTAGAACCATTAGATACATGTGATATGAAAAGATGGTAAAGTAAAGGGTTATTCTTAACTCTTGAGACGCATCTTGTTAGTTGCATATTTTTTATTTGTTTGTTTTATTTCATTAATAAAAAATTAGGTCCGAAAAAAAAATTCTGCATAGGTGCTTTTCAATGATTGAAAGAAGTATATAAGTTTGAAGTATGGATCAATTGAATTTTAAACAATTGATAGTATGAATGAACAACTGATTGTTGGGATTGGTAATGAATTTTGAGATTAAATGAGCTGAATTTGAAAAGCCATTGACTGTGAGCTTTTGAGCCTACTTGATCAATAATAATTATCTTTCTTGTGTGTGATATTCACCTACTAAGTTGTCACTCTAGAACTTGCTCTAAATCTGGTTGAAATTACATGTCACATGCATATTCAGAAATGATAATGGCATTCATTTTCTTTAGCCAGAGCCAAATAGCCAACCTTGCAATTATACTGTTGATAAACCCCTTTGAGCCTGATTGATTATTTCTTTATTCTCAACCCATTAATATGTGTTTTAATAATATATCAAGTGCTTTTACCTAATTCGAAAGATTAGCAGAGCATATGAAATTTTTTTGAAATGGGCTTTTGATAAGTGTGAGGGTGTATATATCATCAATTGTAAAATTGCAGAAGTTATGTTTTCAAAAAAAAAGAAGAAGAAAAAGAAAGAAAGAAAGAATGTAAAGTATTTGAATTGTGAGTTGGTGTGATGAGATAAGTCTATTCATAAGATGACTCATTTTTAATTGTTCTGTTTATTTCTTAAATATAGCCATTCATATCACTATTTACATTCCTTTTACCCTAGCCCCATTACAACCCTCAATAAGTGCTTTTGATTTGAATTATATATGTGAATTAGATAATAGAGATTGAGATTTTTAGCAAGCTTATGGTAGTGTAATTTTTTCAGGTGAATTTGAGCGAAACACTTACCCTTAAACACTTGAGAGATTGAAAGAATGAGTCATAATTCGGTTCATTCATTTTCAAATAAAATTATCAATTTCTACTTTTGTCAATTCATAAAGGCTATGATCTCTTTATTTTTTAATTGTGTTCTTGCTTATGACTTGACACTTCTGATTTTGTTGGAAGCACTTGTTAGTCACTTCTTATTGTCCAATGACGTCCAAGAGTTAAGTATGGGGAAATTTGATACGTAAAATATGTTCATATTTATTTTCCCTTATATGATATTTTTGTGGACGATATTTGAGCTTAATGTAATGAATTTGAGTGTAATTAATAAATAAATAAATAATGATTTTCTTCAGTATTGTAGCAATTCACTGTTTTTATATGGTACTGTAGCAATTCACTGTTTATACGGTACTGTAGCAGGTCACTATAGCGCGGTTAGTAAAGTGCGGTTGGTGAGAAGCGGTCACTGTAGCGTCACTATAGCAGTTACTGTAGCACCCGAATTGAAGCCTATAAATAGAGGTTTTTGGCAGCCTAAAGAAGGGGGAGGAAAAAGAAGGGAGAGAGAGAGAGCTTCTATTTTAGAGAGAGAGTTGTTATTTTTAGAATTTATTTCTTACATTTTTTACTTCTTGTATACCTCCTACATGGATGGTTTTACCTCCTATATGGAAGGCTAGATAATCATTTCTTGCATTGTATTACTTTTTGTATGCCTTCTGTATGGATGGTTTTACCTCCTATATGGAAGGCTAGATAGTCATTTCATGCATTGTATTACTTTTTGTATGCCTCCTACATGGAAGGTATTACCTCCTATATGGAAGGCTATATTTTACATTTTCATACATCTTATAGTTGTATTTTTATAATTTTGTAATTAATTTTTATGCAATGTTTATGATGTTTTTATTTTATGTTTGTTTTGTTTTTAATTTCATTATGAGCTAATTTTCCTTTTCCTAGGGTGATGACGTAGCTTACTAATGATAGATTGAATCTAACTTATTAAATCTAGTTGTGATTTTTCCTTCATGATTGAGTTTTAATTATTGTTCTTAATGCTTTTAATTGATTGGCCACCTTTTGAATGATTTCAATATATATGTTGAGACCAAAAGGAGATGTATGTGTGTGGATCCCATAATTAAAACCATAATCTGCATATGAAATAGGAATATATTCATATGAGTTGTATAGTCTTAATGAGTTCCATAAATCTTAATGCATGATTAATTGCTTAAATTCATATAAAAATATATTGGATTAGCAATTAATTATAGAATTACTTGACCTTGAAAGAGGCTAGTAATTAAATTAGGGAAACTCGACTATCAATCATGTGGAATAAATTAGACTAGAATAGATAAGTGATTCAATACAGAATTTATTAAGTGAAATCTAATCCCTAGGGCTTTCTCTTATATTTGTCTTTATATCATTTGTGTTCATATTTCATCATTTTTATTTTACAATCTCAATGACAACTAATAGATCGGAAAAATAGTACTAAGATTACCGATTTTGGTACTTAGTGATCAATCCTCGTGGGAACGATACTCAACTCACTTCTATATTACTTGATTACGACAATGTATACTTGCACTTTCTAAATACACCATCCTACACACCGTAACAATAATCCATAAAAATAGCAGGTGCATTAGTTAAACCAAATGGCATGACTAAGAATTCATAATACCCATATCTAGTTCTAAAAGCATTCTTTGGAATGTCCTCTGATTTAACCCTAAGTTGATGGCATCTTGATCTTAGGTTAATTTTAGAGAAAATAGATGCCCTAGCTAATTGATCTAACAAGTCATCTATTCTTGGTAAAGGGTACTTATTCTTTATGGTTACCTTATTTAACTCTCAGTAGTCTATACACATTCTAAAGCTTCCATCTCTCTTTTTAACAAATAAGACTGGTACACCCTGTAACAACCTCACCCCTTGCCACTGCAGGTTGACGTGCTGGCACCCCCGCCTCACAGGCTGACGTGGTATAAGTATTGTCCCCTCACCATGGGGGTTTAATATGCCTCCCAAGGAACTCGAGGCCATGACCTAGGGGTAAGTCACGCCTTAAGAGCTCCCTAGTAGCCATGAGCTCTTAAGGCGTGACTTACCCCCAGGTCACAGCCTCGAGTCCTTGGGAGGCATATTAAATCCCTATAGGGAAGGGACAATACCTGTGCCACGTCAGTCTATGAGGCAGGAGGTGGGGGTACCGGTATGTCAGCCTGCGGTGGCAGGTGGCAAGGCCGTTACACACCCTAAGGTGAGACACTAGGCCTAATGAATCCTTTCTCTAAAATTTCTTCTATTTGCTTCTTTAACTTAGTAAGTTCATTTGGAGCCATTCTATAAAGAGCCTTTGAAATAGGTTCAATTCCAAGTACTAAGTCTATAAAAAACTCAAATTTTTTATCAGGAGGTAAACCACTAATTTCCTTAGGGAATACCTCACAAATATCCTTAACAACTGGCATTTCTTCTATTCCTCCATTAATATCAACTTGAGTAGAAAAGAGTATTAGGAAACCCTCACATCCATCTTCTAAACATCTTTTAGCTTAGGTGGCGGATAAGAAATTCAGCTTTGTCACAATACTCGATACAACATCAATAGTGGGTAGAATTATGGCTTTGTTGGTATAATTAAGGAAAACATTATTGGCTTATAACCAATTCAATCCATTCCAATAATGGCATCAATTTCATAAAATGGCATGCATGTGAGGTAATAACTTTGTTTTTAGCAGGGGTTGAGACAATTAGGTTATACAGTAAAATATCAATTTTAAGTCCTAGCTTCTTAGCACAGTCATAGGTATGGATGAATGGCTTACTCCTGAATCAAACAAAGCATTGACAAGATAATTATTAATTTCAAGCATACCTTGAATCAAATCGGGAGACTGACTTGCCTCGTGCCGTGTAACGACAAACACTTTTCCTTGAGTTTGAGGCCTGAAATTTGTTGTCTCCTTTTGGTTTTAGAACCTAGCTACATGCCCAGGCTTCCCATATTTAAAGCAACTTCATGTTCCTACTTAACAAGGTACTGGCCCATAGTTTCTACCACATTGTTTGCATATAGCGTTGCCGCTCTTTTCTTATATCTTGGGCCTTTTGTTCCATAGAGTATTTCCTTTTTTGTGTGCAAAAGCCTATGTCAGTTGAGGCCTCTTAGTTGCAATAATCAATTTCTCCTCATTTCTCATCCTATCCAAGTTATTTTCAACTATCTTGCAAACTTCCACCAACTTGTTAAAATTTCTAATTTATTGAGGAACAACTCTATCTCTGATAGATGGCTTTAATCCTCTTTCCAGCTTTTTAGAGTTCCAACATTTATTATCACGGAGCTGAAGGTAAGATGAGTATCAAGATAGCTCAATGTGCTTGACTAAATATTGGTGTCATGTCCTTAGATTGTTTAAGAGTAAGGAACTTATCTTCCTTATTGTCTCTCATAGATCTTGGAAAATACTTTTCATAAAATTTTTCAATGAAATCCTCCCAATTGATTGGGATATTCCGAGCCTGCAAGATTATCTCAGTGCTCCTCCACCAATAGTCAACTTCTTTTTCCAGCATGAATATTGCCAATAAAGACTTTTGTTCAGAATTACATACCATAACCTTAAAGATTTTCTCTAGCTGCCTAACCCAAGCTTAAGCTTTCTTAGTATTAAATTCTCCATCAAAGATTGGTGGGTGATACTTATGAAATTGATTCAGCTACAAGAGGTATCGGGGGATTGTTATGTTGGCCATTCTCTATAGGTACAAGTGGAAGATTTTGATCTCTATTATTCTCATATTTATCTCTGTCATTGCTCCTTTCCATTAGTTTCTCTTGTAGTTGATCGATAGTTCTTTATTGTTGGTCCAAGTGGTTTAAGATTGTTTGTAAGGCATATTCTACTAGGTTCACTTCAATTCTTAATTGTCTCCTAACCCTGCTTCTGCTACCTTTAACCGTCTGTAACAGACTATAACCATAAGTTTTATACTAAAAGGTATATTATGAAGTCAACAATAAAAATCATACAAAACAATTATCACAAAAAATCACTCAAAAGCAACCATGTACAAAAGAATTTACAGACATAATAACATATCTATTTTGCCAGAACCGTGATCTGATACCAAAAATTGTCATACCCTACTTAACATATTCTTGTTTACTTATTTCGAATAAGATATAAGAGTTTCTAAAGGAAGAAACAACCATTCATGCTTACAAAATTATAAAATTGCTTACATGTCTTATTAAAGGTATACAAAACATCACAAAAGTTTTACAACAGAAGTTCATTTTCATACAAATCAAAATAACAAGATTTATGATATCATAGACATCTTAAGTCATCACTACCTTATCCTTGCCTTTATTTGTATTAGCACCTGTGGAGGTTAGAGTTGAAAGGGGTGAGATTTTGAGGAGAAATCCCAGTAGCAATTGGAAGCCTTCCTTAAATATGAAGATTACTCAAGTAATAGTCACAAGCAAAGCAACATATAATTAACATTCTAACAAATAAACATATAATTTACACACAATAAAACATTACAGTCATTGACCAATAACTTGTGTAAGGAGGATCGCCATGTCCTTTCTCATTTAAGGGTGGATCGCCATGTTCATATCCCCTATAATGGAAGGATCACCATATCCAAGCCCTTGGTTTGGAAAGGATTGCCATATCCTAACCCTATGTTAAGGAAGGATCGCCATGTCCTGCCCTTAACTATCATATCCAAGAACTACAATCAATCACATACAAATACAACAATTCACAGAACATGGTCATGCAGCATTACAAGCAACAACATACTCAATTAATAAACAAGTAAAAGGAGGGGTAGTATTGCTACATGACATTCTTAACTTAGACCAATATTAATAGACCTTCTCTAGGCAAGACGACCTACACTGGAAGCTTTGGGAATTCTTAACTAACCTTACTTCCTAACTTCAGATAACAAGACTTGTTCTTACTAAAGATAGAAATCTTAAAGAATGGAAGAAAGCTGAGATGAGTAAAGAATATGAAAGATGGAGGGGGTATTTATAGGCGGATAAAATCAATAAAATATTTGCATGCAACTGGACATGTGTAGCATGGAGATCGACTAACCGTTCGTCACTCAACACCTCATCTACCACGTGTCACATAGAGAGAATATCATTTGACACCTCATCCTACTACGTGTCACGTAGAAATTGCACAATGCCTATTTGCTTAACACCTCATTAGGTAAAAATGCCATTAATCAACCTCGTTGTTACACCTCAGCCGTTCCAATGCCAAACCTTTTGTGGCGCGTTTCAAAAATTATATTTTATTTAGCTGAGTAAGTAGGGTACACCTAGTAATTACCACACGTGCAAAGTAGGTTACACTGAGTAAGACTTGATCTTCCTGGTAACTTCCCTGGTTTTGACAAGTCACTCTATCTGATGACTAAGTACAACTGGTAATTGTTAGGTTGTCCCCTAACCTCTTAATTTAGGGTGGACTAATCATGTTCCCTATTTCCAAGTTAACATTTACTATTATCTTAGGGTGTTAAAAGCTTGTAATATCCCAAAATGTACTCAAAGGCTAAATGTACAACACAAACAGTAAAATTAATGATATAATTATCCCTAGAAATTGTACAATGACTTTAGTTCCGATTAGCTATTGGTAAATTACCTGATTTTTGTCTAAATCGAGAATGATAAAAAACCTAATTGGAACACAAGAAAAGAAGGGAATGGTGCTACTAGTAAGGAAACAAGGCCATCTAAATCATTACTATACAAATAAAGAGAAATGAAAGAGTTAATGACACATTAATTATTATTGCCAAGATCAAGGGTGAATAAGGAAGAAGAGGCTTGGTCAAAAAGTCCACACTTCCTAATAAGATTAAGGTCAATTGATTAACAAATTCTTCTCTCTTTTTGGGCATTGATTTTCGTTCAAGACAACCATAAAGAGAAGGAAGATAATTGAATTAAACCATAGGTATTGACTAGTTAAAAAGCAAAGAAAGAAGAAAGGAAGAAAATTCAAAAATACCCAAAGAGTAAGACAACAAGAGATTATTAGTCAATCTTTTTCTACCTTATTGAAGAGCATTGTTGGTCAATAATTCCTCTCTCTTTAGGGAGGTGACTTACGATCAAAAAGAGGAAGAAGATAAGCAAAAAGGTTAATCAAGTAAACTTGATCATGAATAACCAAATTAACTCACACTTTTTGCAAGAAGCCATTATAGCCATATACTTTTCTTTACTCCATTTTCCTCCTTTTTCTTGGTGACTCACGGTTAAGTGAATTAAAAGGGATGAAGTGAATCCATTTTAACATATCTCACTCTCTCTGCAAGCTCTCAAAGTCGTCCATGTTCAAGAGGAAAGAGAAAAGGAAGAACAAAGTTAAGGTGATACCTTCTTCTTTGATTTTGACCAAGTAGATTACTTCTATGGCTCAAATACTCTACATAAACATTGTTCCTCTTGATGAGAACTTCATTTATATGATTTTAAAATTTCAAAAGGAGGTTTTTTAGCCATCTTGCAAGAGCAAAAGTTGAAGAACAAAAGAAAGAACTAAGGAGGAGCAAGATGTGAGCTTTAGCTTCATTTTGAGCAATAGATTATGGTGGTTGGTTGAGGATTCTGGCATGTGAAATTCTGCCCTATTTTTAGTCAAGCTAGGTTTTTGAAGTGTCATGGTGTTTTGATTGTATTCATGGTATTTTATAATGTTTAGAAGGCATATGAAACTAGCTTGAGGCTTAAATTGAAAGTTTTGGTAATTGTTGGATCATATGTCAAATTTATGTCAAAATAGGACACATATAAGGAGTTAGAATTTCGTCATTTTAATGTTACCATTGTGTTTGACATGAAAAATTGTTGGGAATAGCCCCTAGTTATAAATTCTAGATCATTGGAATCTAATTTGTAACTTTGTAAATTTCTGCTAGTGTGAATTTCCTGCGTGACAGTTTGATTGGGTGACATTTTTTGAATAGACAAATAATGTCCAATAAATGTGAAAATTTTTAGTCTAAAATTATACTTATCAAGCTTTAATTTGATAGGTCATAATAGTCATTTGGATATGTATGCTGGAAGTTCTACATTTTAAAGTTTGGTCATGTAAAACTAGAAAATTCTAGAATAGTGTATAATTAAAGGGAATTCTGTATTAATGTATTTCTATTTAGCTAATGGCTATATTTTTTTTCCTGAAAGTAGACTTAATCAGGGTCACGTAAAACTTGGAACCACCTCATTTGGATTTTTATGAATTTAGTTATGATTTTTAGAAGTTTGATCAAGAAATAGAGGATTTTTTGCTGCGGCTAAGACCCAATTTTTCCTATATTTCATATTTTCCAAGAGGTGTTGATTGATATGGCCTTTCCCAACTCAATAAGCCTTTATTTAAGCTTCCAAGGGCTACCTAAATGACTCAAATGATAATCAACGAGTTAAAACCAAAGATAAACATTGGAATGTGTTAAGAATAATTTAGTTTACTTTATACAAAATTGGGATAAGTAATAACTCGTCCAATTTATGAATTCCCACATATATAGGATTCAATATCTACCCGGGAAGAACAAGGAATTGGTAGCACATCTCGGAACATTAGGAAGGCTAAGGTAGTAACTTCTCCCTCATATTTTATGTATCCTGCTTCATGCATATTATTGTCATTATGCATACTTGAACTGTAAACATAAATTGGCAAAATTACTTATTAAGCATTCATATGAGAAAAGCTTTGGCTCAGTAGAACACCTAGTGTTGTGGGAAGGGATGGTAAGTCATTAAATAGAATTGTTTGTTGCATAAAAATATCTTTGAATTTTGAATGAATATTGAACTGTATGGTATGTGATGGATGATATAGCATGTTTCTTTGTATGCATTATATATGAGTGTTGTTTGTTACTATTGAGATTCTTTTGAATCTCACCCCTTTCCAATAACTAAACTGCAGCATAGGTAAGTAGCTCTCACGGGAAGAAGGTAGTAACGGACAGATAAAAGTGAAGACTTATAGTTTATTTTTTGTTGGTTATCTAACTTTTGGATCTGTATATAATGCCGAATGATATTTTGTAAAACTAGTACTCATTATAGTATAAGTACACCAACTGTAGACCCTAAAATTTGTATGTAACCGTTGTAATTCAACTAGAATGGGTGATCACACCTGGTGGACCTTCTAATAACAAACTTAACCTGAATATCCGCTAAGAAGTTCAGTAAGTACTCTGATATTAACAAATGGAAACAAACCCGAATGAATTAAACGGATTTAAAAAACGGAAATGAGACCACAGCTAAAATGTTTTGAAAAACTTTTTGAAAACCCACTTAACTATAGGATCGAACCCTGTAGTGAAGTCAGGATCCCAAATAGATTGAATACTGTTTTTGGTCTCTGATCTGACTTCAAATCATGTTTTGAACTGTTTTGTACAGCATAAAAGTAGGGTGTTACAAAGCTTGCACAAACAAGCACCTAAATTCTTTTCCAATTTTATATCTAGTTTTTAGGAATTTGAACTCAAGGTCTCCGAACACCATCTTGTAGATCTTGAGTGTCTCTATCAGGGGAATTTTTTCATGATTTTTCAATCCCTGCATTCTACCGACAAAATTCACAATTCGGTAAAATAGTAAAAATCTATAGAAAAATATTTTCAATTTAGTCCCTAAACTTTTTATTTTGTTTTAATTCCTATATTGGTTTGAAATCATTATATAACATATAAGCTATCATTTTTTTTGCCTTCTATAAGCTATCATATTTAACTAGTATATAGGTAGAATTTTCAGGATGTGACATGCAACATATAACTAATAAATGCGCTTAAACATTAATCTTGTAAGTTACAACTCAACATTGCTCTCTGATTAAATTTGCATGTCTTAATAATGTAATTGATATGATAACATAGAACTTAGACTTTGGTATATATGACACTCAAATTACTCTTTATATATTACTTTCGTTTATTGTTTGTGATTTTACTATTAATTATTAGTCTATTATTATTGGTGATGTGGATAGACCATAATATAACATTGCTATCAAATTTAATTGGCAAGATTTCATGAAAAGGGATGGTATTTTCAATAACCAAGTTTGTTTTTGGACCACGTGTACATTTGGATAGACGTGTCTCTATTTCTTTCTTTCTTTCTTTTTATACACGTCATCTGTTTCTATTAATTTGAGCAATTAAGGAAACATCTGTACAACAACAATTAAAAAGAAGTCGTTGGCCTTAATCTACTAATTAAGAATGGACTAAGTATAACCAATGTTGTAATGTTGTGGAGTACCCGTGTAATGTACATAGGTCTTTAGAGTTTACCTCGATTTTGAATAATTAAGGTCATTTATAGTTTATTTTATTTGGATTAAGTTCTTATAGTTTGATCCGTTATAAGCATTAATTCATCCTTGAGTGTAAAAACTCTCAATTTTAATTTATATAGTTTTATGAACTTCATGAAATTTCCTTCCTCATTTTATTTAACACCTTTGTAACATCTGTGCATTTTTAAAATTAAAATCTCATGAAGTCTATAAATTAAAATTACTGGATCAAAATATAAAGGCATAATTAAAACAAAATAAACAAAAAATTAATAATTCAAAACAGGCGTAAATTATAATGACATGTAGATTAAATTTTATGAACTTTATTATGTATATAAATGTTTTCCTAAATAGATTAAAATTATTATTGTACACGTGAAATTAATCAATTTTTCCCTTTCAAATTTTCTTCATCTTAGCTAAACATGAGGGGAAGAAATCATTTCCTTGTACTCTTCTTTTTTTTTTTTTGTCTTCTCTCTTTTTTTCTTGTTCCAATGATTCACAAGATTAGTGTTTAAACAAGTTATATTTAGCTCTACTCCTAGGAGTTAGGTCTAATGTAAGGGTTTAATCTCTTGTAATAAATCAAGATTCAAATCTTTATTAGGAGAAATATCAACATTTACTATCAAGAGAGTGTTTCAAACAAGCTAGATTAGCTAGCTCCAACCGGAGGAAAGATATGCATTAGGGGAAAATAGTTATATCTCGCTCCAATCTTTAAGGTTATGTTTGGCTTGATGGAGGGGAGGGGAGGGATTTAAATGGAGGGGAGGGGAGGGTTTGAGAGGGATTTTCTTTTACCTTGTTTGGTTTGACAAAAAGAGGGGGGAGGGGAGGGATTTTAATAGTATTATGTTTGGTATAGGAGGGGAGGGGAGGAGAAATATTTTTATATGAACAATTTTGCTCTTATTTGATTTAATTTATAATTAATAACTTTCTAACATATTTAATAAAATATAATTATATAAGGAATTTAATACATAAAATTATAATTTTATAATTATAAAAATTAAATAAATATAATTATAAATGACATTTACTATGTGTTCGTTTGGGATAGCGGTTGGAAGCTCCATAAGTGCTTTTCAATCGTGATTCACAGAATACGAAGTGGGTTTTACGGTATACGAAGTAAATATGTGGAGGAAATTTATCTCGATTTGTGTGAATCGGGCTTATGGAAAAGCTAAAGCTTTCCCAAACAAGCTAATATAAAATTATAATTTTGTAATTAAATAATGAGAAGGGTATTGTGAGAATATTTTAAAATGGTATGGACATATTAGTCAATTTAAGCTCAAACTTAATATTTCCCTCCAAATCCCCCCAATTTTGGAGGGGAGGGTTAGGAGGGGAGGGGAGGGAGAATTTTAGAAAATTTTCCCTTCCCTCCTAAAATTTTTAGTTATCCAAACAAAGGGAGGGAAACAAAATCCCCTCATTTCCCTCCCCTCCCCTCTCCTCATACCAAACACACCATAAATCTTTAAAGGCATACAAGCTTCCCTTCATCATATACATGGATGGCCCAGCCAAAAAGTCCAACAGCTGGAGAACCACATATATCCACTTATGGCCAAGAATGAGAAAACAAAATCCAACATTTTCACATTGACAATTAACTAATATCTTAATCACTCTATTCTTGGTCTTTTTCCTTTTTCTTTTGGGGGGGGGGGGTAAGGTGGAATCATAAAATGTTATTGGGTACAAAAATACATTAACTTTTAAAAATGGTGTAAAAATGACAAAATCGTTACTTTGGGCAAATGGTTTATTACTTTATGTTTGTGGAGTCCATAGGATTTTTTTTCTAAATCAAGTAACTACCTTTGTCCAAATTAACAGTTTGTGATTTTTACTTTATTTATAAAGTTTATATGTATTTTTACACCCTATAAAATTTTATGGTGTTAGGTGTAATTTTGGAAAAACATCATAAACAGATTTGTACCTTAATCCTATATATAAAAGCAGAAATCAAAGGCATGTTGTGCTGGAATATTTTGCTTCCATATTATGAGTAGTGTGATCCATATTATGTTGACTATTGAGGATTTAACGTACACAGCTCTTTTCATTTGTTGGAGTTTAATTAGGAATGACTATAAAATCTAGGCAAAGTTAGAGTAATATCTGTTAGAAAGAAAATGGTAGAAAATTATTTGACATGATTTAAAGAATGGATGCATACAAAAAAGATTTTGGATACACTGATGAAGAAGGTAAATCAATTAGTATGAAATCATGTAAAAAATGTGTTGGAAATATTGTGTGTGAGTGTGTTAAAGAAAAAAGTCTCATATAACTCAAGATTGAGAATGCCCTAGTATACAACTAAATATGAGTTTGAGTTAATAAAAAGATCGATAAGAAGAGTTTTTGAATTGACCGTTGGATTTTTAATGACATTTAAAAGGTTTTATTATATTAAATTGTCATTAATACTTGTTTTGTAACTGTCATTTTAATTGTCATTATTGCTGCTTAACGGTCACATGTTTTTGCCTATAAAAGGCTATGTTTGATTCATGGTCAGAAGAGACGGGATTCACATACTCTTCCCTTCTCTCTTTTTTTCTGAGTTACACTGATATCTTTCTGCAGTTCTGTCACCCTGCTTTCTGTAGGAAGAGTTCGTTTTATCCTGGGGAGTGCCGCTTTCTAACGTATTAGGGGGGTTGCAGAATATCTCCTAAGGATAGCGTCCTTGAACGTGACTCGAACTATTTATTTATTATGTTTCAACATGTGCTGCCGCCAATAATCTGTACAGTGTATGATGTTGACACCAACAAAATGGTGGAAAAAGGTTAAAGAGAACAATTATGGAAGTGATTGGGTTATAACTTTTGATTAATAATTTACTATCTAAGGATTTGATTGCTTGTAGAATACAATGGCATGCTATCCACGTAACAACATTTGACTTGCCATTTTGACAATAATGCGGCATTTTTAAAAATAATTGAAATTGAAATAATTAGTATATGATGTATTTTACATTAATCATCAATGTCAAATTGATTTACCATTTCTTATATACAAAAAATTGATTTTCCTTTTCCATAGGAACTTGGTTTGATTTAAATAATATGTAATCATTTCTTCAAATTTGATTTGTTAAATAAGGCGGCATTCTAACGGTTCCATAATGGAATTTCATCCAACTTCTTCGACCTGGACAGACCCGTGGTCCCTCACTCGTATGAGCAAGTGGATACAAGAGGTGCGTGAAATAAAACAAAAAATAAAAATACATTATAATTTTTTAAAAAATACATTTAAATATGATTTGAATTTCAAAATCCCAAATCAGTAATTTTTTAAAAGTCTGAGTTGTTAATTACTATACTTTTTTTGTCAATCCTTATTTTTTTTATCAATAAGACCAATTTGAGATTTTTAAGGTTAAGTGATATTTAAGTGTCTTTTTCCCTTATAATTTTAAAAATATTCTTTGTATTTTTGAAAAATTTTAAGAAAATAATATTTAAACTTCAAAATCCCAAATAAGTGATTTGACAAAAACTTGAGTTATCAATTCTATTACTCTTATTATCAACAAAACCAATTTGAGATTTTAAAGTTCAAATGATATTTTTTTAACGAATTTTCCCTTGTATTTTCAATAAAAATAGTTATTATTAAATACAAATATGTATATAAAAATTAATACATTTCTTTTTCATGAGATACAAAATAACTATGCATATTCCCTTGGTAAAATCCTATATAAAAATAGTAGAATTATCCAAACTCTAATTTAGGTAACTGAACTTAATAAATTATATGTCAGGTTATGTGTCATAATTAGGGATTTGAAATTTGGGTCAAATTACCTCTATATCTCTTAGTTAGTGGAATAGTAAAATTAAAAGCATAACCCTATTATTTGCTCTATCAATTAATTCCTTAGAAAGAATACGATAGAGCACTATTTGTTTTTCTACTTCTTCTTCTTGTTTTTTTTTAATACAATGTTCTTATACCTCATTCCAAACATTAATTATGCAAGCGGTGATGAATGAAATATATACCATCAAACTATGAAAGTTTAGTGAGTTTGTTGATGTTACCTCAATAAAAAAAATGTACGCACAATATTTTTTTATGCAATATTTAAATATGTATTTATGTATGTATGTATGTATGTATGTATTAGACTAAATTGAAATCTATCATGACCGTAGATCTACATATTCACGTGGAGATCTATTATCTTCTTTCGATATTTATATTTTTATTCAAAATCTTATGACCTGACTTTAAATTTTGAATCCTATATATATATCTTGAATATATAATTCATGATTTTTTTTATAAAAAGGGAAAATCCCATATAATGATATTAGCGAAACATCGTAGTACACAAGAATTACCTTGTTCAATTATATATACTTCTACTTTTCTATAAAATTGAATATTTTATAAAAAAAGAATATTGGGCATAATTAATATTTGGAAATAAATTGGGGCTCAAAGTCGCACAGTACTTTCTAAAGAATTAATTGATAGAGCAAATAATAGGATTATATTTTCAATTTTACTATTTTAATAACTAAGGGATATGAGGGTAATTTGACTCAAATTTCAAATTCATAATTATGACGTATAACCTGATATATAATTTATTATATTTAATGATCCAAATTATAATTAGGATAATTCAACCATTTTTTATGAGATTTTCATATTCCCTTTAGTCTTTACAATTTACATAATATTTAATATTTAATAAGTTACAATTTAGAGTTTTAGACTTATCTATAATTAAAGGAAAAGACTTAAATCCTTAACTCTATATGCTTATTTATTATAGAATAAATAATAATATATAAATGTACATGTCTTAAGAAAAAATTGTTTTAAATATGTAAAGTCAAGTATATAATTTTTTTAATTTATGCATGTAACATTAAAGAATAGTTACTTCTAAATTAAAAGAATCAAAATAACATCTAATATTTTCATTAAAAAATCATTCGAATAATCATATTATTTTTCAATTAATATTTTCTATTATTCGTAAAGACAAGCGTCACTTCTTATCATAATGCCTCTTTAAGATCAGTGTTTTATAACCAAATTTAGAAATCCTGCTATAAAATTAATCTTATTCCTCCTAATTTATGATATACATTTATGGTTTTATCTATATGTTCATCTGTTATAGATATTGCAAAATTTGTATTTAATGTAAATTTTAATTTTTGATATATTAAATTTCCTGTTAACATTCCTATTATACTGTCTTTTACATCACTTATTATTCTTCCATCTGTTATAAGTAGTTCTATAGGTGTATCAATTCCTTCTTTAAAATAAGCTTTTACAAGTAATTGTATTTCTGCTATATATACTTCTGTTACTTCATTCTTAAATGGTACTTTCTTTATTTCTTCTTCTATAAGTCTTTTACTTATTAGAGGTATTCTTAATACTCCTTCAGTTAATGTTGATTCTATATGATGTCTTTTTTCTAATACTACACAATGTGTTTTATGATTTGTTTTAATTTTAAATTTTCTGCTTACCATTTCTATAAACGATTCTTCTTGTAATTGATTAATTTTTATGTCTAGTTTTTTATCTTTTATTTTATTAAAATGTTTTGGATTAAATATCATTCTTCTTTCTACCGATCCTTCACTTACATTTCTATATTATTCATATTCATCATTTTCATCTTCTTCTTGTTTACTTGTTTGTCCTTCTTCTAATTCTTTCATCATATATACATACATTTCTTCTTCACTTTCTGATTCTGATTCTGATTCTTCTGTTTTTGTTTCTGTTATTTCTTTTAATTTATATATTTCTACTTCTTCATTTTCTATATCACTAATTACTGGGATTTCTAATTCTATTGGTTCCAAATTATATTTTTCAGCTTCTTCTAATATTTTCATTTGTTTCTTCGGACAGATGAGATGCAGGAAACCATAATCAGGATATAAGGAACAAATTATGGGGTTGACCGAATATGATCCGGGTTATGGAAGGATCTATGCCTTCTTTCATGCATAGAATATATTACAGGGTATTAGCACAAGAATCCCCAACCTTCTTCCTTCAGATCATAACAGCACAGCCTTCCTTCGTTTCCTACTGGAGGCGTACCATAATATATATCCCTTATATGAAAATTATAATAACATGCATCTCATAATCTCATTCTAGACCGTACTCATTTAGAGTCTGATAAAACTACTCCCCTAAATCCCTATAAGGAGTTTAAAACTCCATACCTTAGTTGACGATTAAACAAAATATAATCTTCTTTCCACGTAAATTGTTGCTGTAATGGAGGTTGTATGAGAGAAGGGTAGAGAACTCAAGAGATATGAGAACTGAAATTTTTATTGAACTTCAGAACTTACAAGCTGAATTAGAAACTGGATGCCTTACTCAGAGGCTTATATTGCTTTATATAGACTCGAACTTAAACTATAGTTTACAAACTCTGGTTTACTTTACAACCCTAGTTTACAAACTCTAGTTACTTTATTACAGACTCTAGTTACTTTCTTACAAACTCGGGTTACTCATAACTCATGACTTGATTACTCTTCACATGTTGCCTTCTTCTTTACGGATTCCTTTTCTTTTTCTTCTTGTCTTCTTCTTCTAGTGCTCTTCTTTCTTCATCACCTTTCTGAGTGCTTCTTTTCCTTCTTTGTCTTCTTCTGCCGACAATTCTTTTTCTTTCAATTCTTCAATTCTTTTTCCAATCTTCATCAACTTTTCTTTTATTCTGTCTCTTTCTTTTTTGATTTTCTTGAGATTTCTTCGAATCTTATTAATCTTCTTTTGGATTCTTCTGAGGCTTTCAGTCATTTCTGTCTGTCATTACAGGATATCTTCATTAATTGGGATTTCTCCTTCTTTTTCTCTTCTTTCTTCTTCTTTACAATATACACAATTATGAACAGGGTATTCAGATAAATATTTACAGACTTTCTCAGCAGTTTCTTCTTCATGTTCCATTTCATTTTTCTTGATTGATTCATACCACTTATGAAATTTTGCATGAGTTCCATTAGTGGTTTTTCCAAGGGAATAAATACAAGTAAGATCACTCGTATGATAAACCCAAGGAATTTCTCCAATATTAGTTGCAATTCTATTCATTTCTTGGAAGATTATATGATGATCTTGGGCTCGGATATTAGAGATTTTGAATTGAAATTCTTCATCATCATCCATATCCTCTTTAATTTCTGGATCAAATTCTATTGGTTTTTTGGTGGTTCCAAGTCTAATTAAATTAATGGGATGATAAAATTGGTCTGGTGTAATTTCCGCAACTGTGGAATAACACCTTATAAAGACTTTGTGTTGCAGTATTATCTTAAAGTATTTTTCTACGGCTTCTTTGAATCTTGGTAGGAATAATTGGATTTCTTTCATATCTTGAGAAGGATAAATGGTTTGAATTAATCCATAGCTATATAGGGTTCTGGGAATTTCTGGTGGTGTTCCTGGATAAATAATGGCTTTATTAATGGCGTAATGGGATACATATTTGATAGTCTTGTGGGTTAAGGTTAAGGTATTCAGCCTTTTTACAATGGTTTATAAAATTTGTATTTTTGGGTAAGGTCAAAGACTTCTGAATTATTGGGTTGTTTAGAGGTAGAGGCTGTATAGGTTATTACACTTTTGTTTGGTAAACTGGTCTTATATTTTTGGCTTGGTATTAGGCTTTTTTCTTGTTGTTGGACTTCTTTCTATTTCTGGGCTTGCTGGTCTTTTATTATTTGGGCTAAATAGTTTTTTCCTGGGCTTTGGGTAGATGACCCAATTTCATGAATTTGGGTAGAAGACCCAATTAGAAGTTTCTGAGTAGATGATTCAGGTTAGGTAGATGACCCAGTTACTGGTCTTTCCTTGTCATTATTCGTTTTTGGCGAAGGTTCCATAATTGGTTCCTTCTTTACTCGGCTTTCCAGGTTGTTTACTCTAGTAAATAATTCGTTTACTGAGCTAGTAAGGTTAGATACAGAATTAGACAAATTCTGTACACTATTACTCACTTGGCTTCCAAGTAAACTCATATTTACTTCAAGCATATTCATCTTCATTATAAGATGTGTCATAAATGGATTTTCCTCTTGTACCTCATTTAGAGGAATTTGACTTACAGGGCTGTTACTCATTCTTTTTCTTGGTTCAATCTGCTCTTCTTTTTCTTGGTTCCATCTGCTCAAGTAATAAGCAATTAGATTATTTTTTCCTTTGATATATTCAACATCATAATCATAATAAGACATATAACTATGCCATTTTAATAACATTTTATTACTCAATTTTCCATTTTTTAACCATCCTTTTACTTGTGTATTATCAGTTCTTATTATAAACTTACAGTTTACTATGAATAATTCGAATTTTTCTACTGCCTTTTTTATTGCTAAAAATTCCTTCCAGTTAGAATGATAATTACTCTGAGATTCATTAAATTTTCCACTTGCATATCTAGTTATTTTTTCTATTCCTTTACTGTCTTCGAAATACAAAGCTGTACCCCAATAATTTTCAGATGCATCAGTGTATATTATCCATCTTATATTTTCTTCTAAAGGTATAGTTAATTTTGGTAATTTATTACATAAAACTTTTATTTGTTCTATAATTTTCTGAGTTTCTTCATTCCATTTCCAGATTGTTTTTTCTCCTGCCAACTTAGATACTTTTGCTGTTAATTTCGATAAATGAGGTATATAATTTCTAGCTTGATTTACTAATCCTAAAAATGATTGTAATTCCTTTTTATTATTTATTCTTGGAAATTCTTTTACTTTTTGACTTATATGATCTTGCAATTCCATTCCATCTTTTGAAATTATTTGTCCTAAAAATCCTATTTTTTCTTTTCTTAGTTCAGCTTTTTTGGGAGATATATTTATTCCTTTTTGTTCTATTAATTCCATAAATCTTTTCAGATGTTCTTCATGTTCTTTTTCATTCTTCTAAAATATTAATATATCATCAATATAAATTACAGCAAAATTTCTTATTGGGCTTAATAACTTAGAAACATATTCTTGAAATATACTTGGACTATTGTGAAATCTCATGGGTAACACATTCCATTCATATAATCCTTCTGATGTACTAAAAGCTGTATATTTTTTACTTTCCTCTTCTAATTTTATTTGAAAAAATCCTGACTTACAATCAAATTTACTGAATATAGTTTTTCCTCTTATTAAATTAAACAATAATTTCATTTTAGGTATAAGATATCTATTTCTTATTGCTATTTCATTTAACTTAGTGTAACTTATTACCATTCTTGATTTTCCTCTTTTTTCTTCACTGTGTTTTACAACTATCATTGCTGGTATTGAGTATTCAGATCTACTTTCTCTTATCAAATTATATTTTTTCATTTCTTCTATATACATTATAAATTCATTTCTATCATTTTCTGTCCATGGATAAGGTTTACAATTTATTTCTTTACTATAATCTTTTAGTTCTATTTTTGCTAATGGTTTAGATTTTTCCCAATGTATTAAATGATTTTTACTATAATTTTCTTCTAATCTTTTTTCTATTGTTTTCTTTTTATCTTCTTCTACTTCTCTTATTGTTAAAGTAGCTAACATGTGTTTTGTATGAACTGATTTATTATTTGGTAAGAATTGTACTTCATTTTCATGACTTTTTAGTTGAAATTTTTAATCTTTTCTACTATAAGGTTCCATTATTCTTATTCCCCATGCTTCATGCTTACAAGGTGTTGTTAATATAAATGCTTTTTCAATCATATGTATAGGAAAATATTGTTCTATAAAGTCTAATCCTAGTATTATATCACACGATGGCTCATTAAACTGATTTAATACTTTTAATTTTAATTCATAACTTCCTATTTGAATATTAACATTTAAAGCTTCATATTCCATTAAATGTATTTCTTTTCCTGCACTTTCCATTCTTAAAGGTCTTTTCTTTTTCTTCCACATTACAGGTTGTAAAACATTATATTTAGCTACACTTAGATTTGCTCATGTATCTATTAAAGCATGATATTTTCTTGATCTATATTTTTCATAATTAAATTTTGTAAGAATATAATATAGCTTAGTCATTATCCACGACTTAATATATTTAGTTTATTCTTCAAGTATTTTATGAAATCATTTCTTCCTCTTATTCTTAAATATGCTTGATATCTTGTTCTGAATCCATTAAATATTCTTTGTCTTTTTTCATTTTCTAATATTTGTTTTATTATTCTTCTATCAATGTCATTTCCATTTTTACATTTTTTGATTATTTTTCTTATCAATGGTTTATTATTATTATGTATTATTATTACTTCTCCTCTAAAATTTCTGTATAAATCTACCATATTAACCTCTTGATAATACTTCCAATATTTTTTTTGAATTTCTTAGCATAATATTTTCTTTCTACATATGCTTCTACTGTATTTTGATATTCTTCTAACCATAGTAAAAAATCTTGTTCATATAATTCTCTTAATCTTCTTTTTTCTTCTTTATTTTGTTTTTCAAATTTATGTTTTAGAAATCTCATAAAACTTACATCTGTATGATTTATTTTTATTATTGTTTTATCTATTTCTGTATAATCTGGTACTCCTAAATATCATTCTTCTTTTGGTTTCCATTGATTATTCTGATTCTGATTTTCTTGTTCATTTTGATTATTCATTTAAAACTTTAGGAATTATTATTGTTACATTGTTTATGTTAATAATTATTCTTTTTTCTTGAATTCTATAATTATTTAATTTTTCTAAAAAATCCATTCATAATATTAATCCAAAATTCTTTATTTCTTTATCTATTTTTATTGAAAATTCCATTATATCTCTTTGATTAAATCTTATTACTATGTCTATTTTTCCTTCTTCATTTAATATTACATTTTCATCTAAATGTTTTATATCTATATTACTTTCTTTTACTTCTTCTAATATTAAGGCTTTTATATTCATCCATACTGTATTTTTCTTGATTTCTACTCTTATTATATTTTTTGTTTTTACTGTACTTCCTGATGGTCTTATTTCTTCCAATTTTGTTACTAGAGGTATTTCTGGTAATCTATTATTTCCTGACTTTATTAATCTGTTTTCTCGTATTTGATCATTATAACTTAAACTTAATCTTGGTTCATAATTTAATCTTCTTGGATTAAAACTTAATGATCTTTGTCCTAACTGATTATTAGTTTGTAGTCTTAATATTCCTATATCTTCATATTCTCTTGTTATATCTATATCTATTTTTAGTTGTTCTGGTAGAGTTATTGTTATTGGATCTATTGATAATTCTTTTAGTATTGGCATAAAATGTTTTTCTATACTAATTCTTCCTTTATTTTTATTATAAATTTTATGTTCGTTTGTAAATACAAGTCCTATCATTGCAGTTATACTTATTGTTTTTGATCCTTCCATTAATCTTATTCCTCCTAATTTATGATATACATTTATCGTTTTATCTATATGTTCATCTGTTACAGATATTGCAAAATTTGTATTTAATGTAAATTTTAATTTTTGATATATTAAATTTCCTGTTAACATTCCTATTATATTGTCTTTTACATCACTTATTATTCTTCCATCTGTTATAAGTAGTTCTATAGGTGTATCAATTCCTTCTTTAAAATAAGCTTTTACAAGTAATTGTATTCCTGCTATATATACTTCTGTTACTTCATTCTTAAATGGTACTTTCTTTATTTCTTCTTCTATAAGTCTTTTACTTATTAGAGGTATTCTTAATACTCTTTCAGTTAATGTTGATTCTATAGGATGTCTTTTTTCTAATACTACACAATGTGTTTTATGATTTGTTTTAGTTTTAAATTTTCTGCTTACCATTTCTATAAACGATTCTTCTTATAATTGATTAATTTTCATGTCTAGTTTTTTATCTTTTATTTTATTAAAATGTTTTGGATTAAATATCATTCTTCTTTCTACCGATCCTTCACTTACATTTCTATATTATTCATATTCATCATTTTCATCTTCTTCTTGTTTACTTGTTTGTCCTTCTTCTAATTCTTTCATCATATATACATACATTTCTTCTTCACTTTCTGATTCTGATTCTTTTATTTCTGTTTCAGTTATTTCTTTTAATTTATATATTTCTACTTCTTCATTTTCTATATCACTAAATACTGGGATTTCTAATTCTATTGGTTCCAAATTATATTTTTTAGCTTCTTCTAATATTTTCATTTGTTTCTTTTCTCTTGGTTTTTTACATTCTGTAGATATATGTCCTATTTCTCCACAATTATAACATCTACATTTTTTAGGTCTTTTACTATAATTTATTCTTCTTTTACCTTTCTTAAAATATTTTCTTGGTTTATATTTATTATAATATTTATATTTTGGATATCTTTTAAATTTATATTTCTTTCTTCTAAATTTATTATACTTTCCAAGTCTTTTCTTCCTATAATTCTTCTTTTCTTTTTCACATCCCCATCTATGTGGTGTTTCATATCTATTACATTGGATTACCATTTTATTTCTTTTATAATATTTCATATTTTTCCATGCTTCTTTACATTTATTAGATAAAAATTCTTTTAGAAAATATTCTCTTCTTCCCATTGTATCTACAAATATTATTAATTCATTTCTATTTCCAAAAGCTTTATAATATTCTTCATTTATTTCTTCTGATATTAATCTTGGTAATTTTCTATAAAACATTTCTAAATAGAATTTTTGTTCTTCATCTGTTTCTAGTCTTGCTTCATAATAATATTTTTTATATTCGCATATATATTGTTCTAAATATTTTGGTTCTAAGGAACATATTTCTATTTGATGTAAACATAATTTTGCTTTTTCAATTTTTGTTTTTTCATCTGCTCCTGCACTTCTTCCAATAAATTCATTTCTTAAAACCTGTTCATATTTTCTTATTAATATTGCATAAAATTCTTTTCTTCCTTCATATGGTTCAGTTACTGTTCTTACTTGTTGTCTAAATTCTTCATTTTTACTTTTCCACCAGTTATGTACATTTCCTAAAAATGACGCTTCAATTACTAGGCTTACAAATCCTGTATCTATAGATTTTCCCATTAATGCTATTAAATGTGATTTATTCCATTCATCTAATATTTTTTCATTATCTGTATAACAATTCATATCTAACCATATTTCAGAATTATGTATTTGTCTTGTTTCAAATTGTTCTAAAGGTGGTGGTGTATATTTTGAATTTCTTGGTGTTTTAAATTTAGCTTCAAATTCCATATAGTTAGATTCTTTTAATGGTTCTTTATGATAATATTTTTCTCTTTCAAAATCTTCATTTTCTAATTGTTGGTTACTTGTTCCTTCATTATGAGGTAGTTCCGATGGTATTATTTGGGTTGGTTGAATTACAGTACTTTCTGATGTATCCATTTCTTCAGCCATATTCAATTCTAAATTTTCTGGTGTTTTTATTCTTGTTACATCTTTAAATTCTCTTTTTAAATTTTCTAATTCTTCTTCTTCTTTTCCCATCATTTCTTCTATTCTCAAATATTCTATTTCTTCCATCATATTTATTTTTTCTTTCGGTTTTATTATTTCTATTAATTCTTCTATTGTACTATTTTTACACATTATTTATGCTATTCTATTCTTTCATCATTTCTATTTCTTTTTGTCTATCAATTTTTTCTTCTTTTATTATTAATTCTTTTTGTTTTTCTTTTTCATTAGTTATTTTATTTTATTTTATTCCTTTTTCCAATTTTTCTATTTCATCAAATACTGTAAATATATTTTTATTTAACACTTGTTGTCCTAATGTAATAACTAAGGGATATGAGGGTAATTTGACTCAAATTTCAAATTCATAATTATGATGTATAACCTGATATATAATTTATTATATTTAATGATCCAAATTAGAATTAGGATAATTCAACCATTTTTATGAGATTTTCATATTCCCTTTAGTCTTTACAATTTACATAATATTTAATATTTAATAAGTTACAATTTAGAGTTTTAGACTTATCTATAATTAAAGGAAAAGACTAAAATCCTTAACTTTATATGCTTATTTATTATAGAATAAATAATAATATATAAATGTACATGTCTTAAGAAACAATTGTTTTAAATATGTAAAGTCAAGTATATAATTTTTTTTAATTTATGCATGTAACATTAAAGAATAGTTACTTCTAAATTAAAAGAATCAAAATAACATCTAATATTTTCATTAAAAAATCATTCGAATAATCATATTATTTTTCAATTAATATTTTCTATTATTCGTAAAGACAAGCGTCACTTCTTATCATAATGCCTCTTTAAGATCAGTGTTTTATAACCAAATTTAGAAATCCTGCTATAAATAATACACTTGCAAAATTTTCAGTTTTATAAATAAAAAAATAAAAAGAGTTTTATATTTCATTATTTCCGTGCAGGATAGCAAGAGTGCCGCCAATTTGCTATGATGTACGTGGGTGCGCCGCAGCTTTACCAACACACTACCCCGCCACCACTGTTTCCGGCTAGTGTCTTTGAGGATTAGCACTCCTTTTAAAAAGGGTATCTTCCAAATGTTAGCGGTGTTCTGGGTAGCACAGGAAATACCATTTGGAAAAAAAGAAAATATATATATTAAAAATATCAAATGCCTTCGAGCTTTTAATTTCCATTGCAGTTTATACTGCAGTTTCTGCTCAGAGTAAGAGCACGACGGATCTGGATCGCGACGCTAGAGATCTACTTTGTTTGATTTCATTCCAGGTGGCCCTTTTCGGCTTACACCCAAGTAGTTATTCTTCCATTGTTGGTCGCTGTTGTTTAAGCTCTCTCTTTCTGCTTCTTTCAGCTCTAGTCTTATCTTCTAGGTCTGTCTGCTCCGTCTAATGGTACCTTGTCGTTTGAATTTCGTTTTTGTTGATCTGTATTCTTACTTCGTTGTTGTGGGTTGAAGTTAGTTTTTGGTTTGCTTGGGTAGTGATTTTCCATTTCATCGACATGTGATTGTTAACTTATATCTCAAAGCTTGTGGGTAAGATAAGCTTACTTTGTCGGGAACTTATTTGTTCTTAGTGATATGGTTGCCATATTAGAAAACCGACTAACCAAGCTATAGAAAGACATGTGGAAAGAATTATAATTTACGGGGTCTGACTAAATTATCTGGGGATAGTTATATTAGTATGTCATTGACTTTTTGTTGCTGAGATTTAATTGATGTTATGCTCTCCTGCTTAGCGCTCAAATGTTAAAAGATAAACCATTGAGGTTAGATTGGCAGCTGTGGAGAGAGCAGTTTTTTCTTCCTCTACTTTAACTTTCGTAGAGCCGACTTTTTACTGGCCTATGAAAAATGTTGATCAAGTCAGATTGTACTTCAATAGCATGTACTCAGAACTGTTATATGCACTGGTTTATTAAGCATAACCTTTTCAGATGTTTCCAGATGTCATTAGTTTCCTTTAGAATATAGTTTTAGACTTCGGCAACTGTTGGTATTTAATGTTCCCTGTCTTCTAAACACTTGATTCTTTTGAAATTGATTTTTAAAGCCATTCTAATGTATCCCAATAAATGTACATTTTTGGAACATATGGCTGTACATTGATATAAGATTGTCAGTTTAAGTGCTCTGGCATGTATATCACCTATATATTAACTGTGATACTAGAGTCACTTGATAGCGTACTATGTTATTCTATTTGCAAATGTTGGCATTCATTTTGCTATTTCAATTTACTTGTCGGAAAATATATTGTTCTGTTAAAGATAAATAATAGTTTACTAGTTTAGGAAGCAGAGACATTATGCATTCCTGAATTGAAAGAAACGAGTGTAAAATGCATGACATTGTAAAAAAGAAGTAACTTCCTTTTCTAGAATGACTATAATCAAGCTAATTTCTAACACTTGTACTAGGTTTGAGGGGCTCATTGCTAAGATCATGTCGAGGAGGCCAGTAAGTCTTTCACGGCGTTTAGCTGATGGCGGGAGTATACCATTTGTGGGCTCAATTCAGTCTAAATCTCACAGCTCCCCCTTACTGTCCATTGGGCTCGTTGTTGTGGTGCTTCCCTATGCTCTTCTGTCATTTTTATACCAGTGAAATAAAATTTATCATCCTTAAGTTTGATGTGCAATGCTGTTATGCACATGTTTGTTGCAACATTGGTGCATCAAATATCTCCCACAATGGCTCTTTCCCCCATTACGGTTGTTTCAACTTATACGTTCTGCTGCATTTATCACTTATTCAATAGGTTGTATACTTTACTGAATTTGACCTTTGCAAATTTCAGGGTGCAATCCTTATCATTGGTTACGTTTATAGCAATTCAGGTTTGTAAATTATCTGTTGACTTAAATCACTATAAATTAAGAACATATAATTTCTAATGCAAAAGGAAAGGATCTTGAATCTGTCTCCTACTATCCAACATCATGCTTCAAGTGCTAATTGACACAGTGGACTTAATTCCTGGATCCAATCTTCTTGAGCTTGAATTTTCTGAACCCTCTTAAGGGTTAGATTTGCTTTTGTCAATAAGGATGCTCCCACAAAGCCACAAGAAGAGGCAAGAGCACAGAGAAGTATGCAAATTTTCATTCCCTCTGTGGATTAAATGAAAATAAGAGACTATAAATAAATTATAGATAGCAACCTCAACCTTAAGCCATAAACATGGAATAATTCAATGAATAACACTTCTCCTTATGAGGAAGAGTAGCAGCATTCCGATTTGAACCTCTCCAAGATCAGTTAAGTTTCTTTACTTCTCTTTTAACACTCTCCTATCGCTGTCTAGGAATCATACCAAATTAAGGCCAATCTTATATCTTATAAATTAAAAAAAAAAAAGAGCCAGTCTTGTACCAATGAACCTTCCAATTCTTTTAAAACGTTCCTAAATTTAATAAATAATTGATTAATTTAACTTAGAATTGTGACATTATACAAGCCAAAAGCAGAGAGTAACTAATTTATATGCTGAAACAAGTGATTTGTACTAATGAATCCTATATCATGCTGCCATGATGATTACATATCTTGTTAAATCCTCATCTTTAACAAAATATTTACTAGATAAAAGAAAAAAGAAAAAAGAAAACATGCAGAAAAAAATACCAATTGCCACTGAAAATTATTAATTCGTTTTTAAACTCCATTGCAAAGCTGATTTTGCTAAATTTTATATGATCACTTGGCAGGTGGAGCAAGTATTGATGTAAGGGGTGTAAGTAGACTTGGAGGTAATAATTATACCATTTTTGTTGTGTTATTGAAATTCTAGCTTCCGTAGCAATTTCATATACGTCAAGCACTTGATTGCCATTTAGCAAAAGTAGTAGAGTACTAAATTAATTATATTTCCCGTTTCCTCTGATTTTTTCTAGTGATATGGATATCGTGATACATTTTTTATTGTTAATTTGGTATTCACCCTCTCATAAGGATGTACTTGGCCTTTAGAAAATGTGATATCACTTGATATCTTGTCGCAAAATGTGAATGCTATGTTGTGTAACATGAAAGTGGTTATCTTATGGATTTATTTTTCATATACATAGCATTATGTAAAATTTCAATTTGGATTTATCTTATCAAGCCTTATTTACCTTTTATTGGAGTGGCAATTTTAATTGGTATTCTTATACTTTGATAGCATTTTGTGTTGAAATACCTGAAGCTTATTCAATTTAAATGCTATTATGGCCCTAAGTCAAAATTTCAATTTAGAACTTATAAATCATTTTGAAATAGATTGTCACGTAGTTTCTTCATCTTGTTTCAATCTCTACTCTTAGTTGTATTGATTAGAGACAACACTCACAATGTTATGTTATTCCAATGAAGGTAGGGTACATTATATAGGCTCTAATTAAAAGAGAGGAATTAATTCCTCATAAAGAGAGGAATTAAAAGCTAGGATTACAATCAATCAACATAAAGTCAGAATTCTTCCTAAACTAGAGAGGCTATAATTAAGGGATATGATACGATACTAGAATCATATGATCCTAATTTATTTCCTAATATTCTAACACTCCCTCTCAAGCTGGAGAATATATGTCAATCATTCCCAGCTTGCATTGAAAGCCTTCAAATGTAGGACAAGTTCATATTACTTGCTTCAACCTTCTCTTTTAATCGAGTACCTGTCTATCTCAACATACTTCATTTGATCATGATAAACAGGATTTCTCGTCATCTCAATGCTAGCTTTGTTGTCACACTAGACCTGCATGGGCCCTCGTAGGGAATTCTTGATAACCCAGAGTCCTTCACATGTTTCGTTGTTCACAGCTCTTAGTTCTGCTTTTGTACTGCTCTTTGAAACTACAGTTTGCTTCTTGCTTCTCCATGTCACCAGATTTCCCCACACATATGTGCAGTATCTTGAAGTTGACCTTCTAGTTTCCTTGTCTCTTGCATAGTCTGCATCGGTGTAGATTTCTAAGTTTCTGGTCGTGTTCTTTTTGAAGAAGATTCCTCTTCCTGGGTTGAGCTTCAAATAACTCAAGATTCTACATACAGCAGTCATGTGCTCTTCCTGTGGTTGATGCATGAACTGACTTACTATTCCAACTGCATAGCTGATATCTGGATGTATATGGGTTAGGTATATCAGCTTCCCTACAAGTTGTTTGTATTGTTCAAAGTCAACTGGGACACCATTCTCTTTGATCTCTAGATGACAACCTTCTTCCATCATTGTTCCTTCAGGTTGTTTCGCTAACATTCCTGTCTCATGCAACAGGTCTAAGGTATACTTCTGCTGGGATACATTAATGCCCTTTTTGTTCTTACCACTTCCATACCCAAAAAGTATCTCATTTGGCCGAGATCCTTGACTTGAAATTCATTAGATAGATCCCTCTTTAGTTGGGCAATAAAACCCTCTTCATTTCTTGTAATGACTATATCATCAACATAGACTATTAGGATTGTGATTCTTACATCATCATGCTTGATAAATAGTGTGTCATCTGCTTGCCCTTGTCTGTACCCAAGTTTCTTTATTACCTTGTTGAAACGGCCGAACCATGCCTTTGGGGATTGCTTTAGTCCATACAGTGACTTGGTAAGCTTGCAGATTGGGCCATTTGGAGCTAGAACTCCATCTGGAACCTCCATATACACCTCTTCTTCAAAGTCACCATTCATAAATGCGTTCTTTATGTCTAGTTGGTGCAGTGACCAATCCAAGTTAGCTCAATTGACAACAGTATTTGGATTGTGTTGAATTTGGCTACTGGAGCAAAGGTCTCTTATCAATTCCATAAGTCTGTGTATATCCTTTCGCAATTGGTCTTGTACTTGTTGATGCAGCCATCAGGATTGAACTTCGGGGTAAAGATCCACTTACATTCCATAGGTTTCTTTTCGGGGGGACAAGATACGATTTCTCATGTTTTACTTTCCTCAAGTGCTTTTAACTCTTCTTTCACAGCTTGTTTCTACTTTGTATCAGCCATAGCTTGTTGAAAGTGTTTGGGATTTCAATCTGTGCACTGTTTACAATAACACTTTGCATCTTGGCAGGCAGGTTACCATATCAAACAAATCGTTGAATCGGATGCTAAATACGAGACCTTACCCCTTTTCTACCCCTTTTCTCAGTGCAATAGGCCAGCCCATCTCCTCTGGATCTGTTCTCAGGTCAGATTCATGGCCGTTTCTTAGAGTGAGATTGACATTTCTTCCTGCTTCCTGAGATTGTTGTTTGGTATCTTCTAATCCACCTTCTACATTCATCCCAGTCATGATCTCAACATGTGTTTCCAATTCATTAGGAATGGTGTCAGGAGATGTAGGAGGTAAGATATTAGGGACCGATGGTAAGGTATCAGTGGTATTAGGGAAGTTAGGAGTGGTGTTAGGAGCTGTAGGAGGTAAGGTATCAAGGACTTGGAAGTGAGTTTATGTGAAATTAGCCATTCAATATCAGAGTGCTCCCCCTAAATGGGTAATTTGGGATAATAGGCATCCTCCTCATAGAATATGGTATCTTTGGAGACAAATTGTTTCTTTGAGGTAGGACAATAGCACTTGTATCCTTTTTGAGTGGAGGAGTACCCGAGGAATACACACTTCTGGAAACGGGCATCAAATTTACTTCCATAATGGGTATGGACAAAAACAACACAACCAAACACTTTCTGAGGTAATGGGTTGATAAGAGGGCAATTGGGAAAAGTGGTAAGGAGTGACATAATTAAGGACTTTGGAGGACATTCAGTTGATAAGGTAGGCTGCAGTTAAGACCACATCTCCCTAGAAGATAGTAGGCACATTTCTTTCCATCAATAAAGTTTTGGTTACCTCCAATAAGTGATGGTTCTTCCGTTCCGCGACCCCATTCTGCTGAGGTGTGTAAGGACAAGAGGTTTGATGGTGAATTCCTTACTGACCAAGAATTCTTTAAAAGTGCTACTAAGGTATTCCCTTCCATTGTCATTTTGGAGGACGTTAATGGAGGTTTGAAATTGGTTCTTCACAAAGCTATGAAAGCTTTGGAAAACTTGAGCGACCTCAGATTTTTCTTTCATCAAGTAAATCCATGTGACTCTGGTGTGATCATCAATGAAAATAATAAACCATTTCTTATTCGTCCGGGTTTTGGTTCTTGCTAGGCCCCATATGTCACTATGGATTAGTTGGAAAGGAGTGGTGGGTCGGTAGGACTGTTTTGGATAAGAGAATCGTGTTTGTTTAGCAAATTGACAAGTTTCACAATGAAAGGGAACATAATTTTTGTTGAATTAACTTAGAAACATATGCTTCATATAATTAAAACTAGGATGACCTGAGCGACAATGCTATAAAAGGATATCTTTTTCTTGAGAACTTGAGCTAGCCAGTGCCTTACATGCATTCCAAGTGTCTTTATTCTGCGACTCCGATCTTTCCAGGTAGAAAAGTCCATCCCACTCTCTAGAAGTCCCAATCGTTTTTCCTGAGTTTAAATTCTGAAAAAGACAACAATCATCATCAAAGATTACTCAGCATATATGACCTTTGGTTAATTTACTCACAGATATTAGATTGCAAGTAAGTGCGGGCATAAAGAGGACATTTTGAGTTCTTAGAGAATTAGATAGTATGACTGTGTCAATTCCTTCAACTTTGATGTACACGCCATTAGCAACTTTGACGCAAAGATTCTCAGGGCATAATTTGAAAGTGGTAAATAGAGTGCGATTGCCGATCCTGTGGTTTGTTGCTCCTGAATCCACAATCCATGTATTCTCACTAGTTCGTACGGTATTGAGAGCTATAATGGAATTACCTGATTGCATTAGGTTGACAATGGGAACATAGTTAGACTTGTTTTGTTTGTCTAGTATCCTGCAGAGTATCTGTAATTCTTCTGGGCTTAGGGGATCAGCATCTTTAGACTTTTGCTCAGTGGCAGTGAGATGACTTTGTTTGCTAGTCGATGGCTTTCCATGTAGTTTCTAGCACTCCTCTTTGATGTCCCTTGCTCTTGCAATAATTGCCCCATTTATTATTTCTTCGTTCCTCTTATGGTCCTTTTACTGCAAGAGCCGAACTTTCAGTTTGGCTTGGGCTACTTCGATTTAAGAGCTGTCTGCTTTCTTCGAATTGCACATGGTTGACGACATCAAACAAGTGAGGTAAGGGTTTCAGTCCTATGATCCTGCCTCTTATCTCCTCAAAACCATTATTGAGCCCAAGGAGTAAGTCATATACTCTTCCTTCTTCCACAATCCTCCGATACAATTGAGTGTCTTCGACATTCTTCCATGGGTGCACTTCAAATAGGTTCGGTTGTTTCCAGAGTTTCAACAAGGCATTATAATAATCATTCACGTTCATGTTACCTTGTCGCAAATCTTGAAGTTTGGTGTTTCAAGTGAATTAAGGCAGTGGTGTTATCAAGGGATGAGCAAGTCCTTCGAGCAGTGTCGAGATTTCCTTTGCAGTGTTTGCTAGGAGATAGCCTTCACTGATTTCCATAGTCATAGAGTTACACAACCAAGTTATAACTTGGTTGTTCTGAGCAAACCATGTATCAAAATTTGGATCATTTGGGGCTGGTTGAGGTACTACTCCATTAATATATTTCTCCTTTCGCTTGCTATAAATATACCTCAATACGCTTTGGGACCACTGAAGATAGTTTCTTCCATTGAACCTATGGTTAATGGCCATAATTTGACTTTGAGTATTCTGGTGCCATCACAGTACTGCTGGCAATGGAGGAACTAGAGGAGGAGGATGAGTTTTGAATTTCATAAGTTGTACCGGACATGAGTGCCATTAGTGGGGCCCTGGTTTTGATGGAATCTCTAGGGATAGAGCCGAAAAGAGGAGGAAATTGGGAGGGATTCATGGTTTTGGAAGGAACTCGCCGGAAAATTACTGTAGACGACCTACATGCCGGTGCTATGGTGGCACGTGAAGGCCACGCGCTGCTCCAATCGCCGCCACGTTCCTGGGTTCCGCCGATTGGCGGTCTCTAGTCCTCCCTGTGCCAGCGGTGTACTCCACTTACCATCCTACACTGGTTTTTCATGACTGGTGTGTGTGTGTGTGTCTCTCTCTTCCTCACTGTTTCTATTGGAACCAGAGCCTGTGAATGTCATACTAGTGCTCTGATACCATATTGATTAGAGACATAACACTCAATGTTATATTATTCTAATGAAAGTAGGGTACAATATATAGGCTCTAAAGGAGAGCCCTCATAAAAAGAGGAATTAAAAGCTAGGATTATAGTCAATCAACATAAAGTCAGAATCCTTCCTAAACTAGAGAGGCTATAATCAAGGGATATGATAGGATACTAGAATTATGGGATCCTAATTTATTTCCTAATATTCTAACAAGTTGTAAGGAATAACTTGTGATTTTTTTACTTTGTTTGGTAAGTTGGCTATGTTAGTTTGAAAACTAAGCTATGAGGAAATATCATGTCCAAAACTCAGTTTTTATTTTCAGCAAAATGAAAGAAATGCATGATTGTATTATCTGATGGTTCTATTTTTTGGACCAAGCATGAAACCTCATTTCGCTGAGTATTGTGTTTGAATTTTTTTTCATGTCCTGATCTGTGGTTGTGGTATATGGAACCTAGCAATTCTTAATGTGTGTGATAGATTTTAATAATGCTGTCTCGTTCCTATAAATAGGAGCTGCTTCATCTTAATCTGTACAAAAAACATATATAATGCTGTGTCTAGTTACTATAGGTGGGCACTCTTGTCAGATTTTTATGTAAAACTGTTGATTACCGTACTTGGAGATTCAGTTCAATAATCTTTGGTGTGTATATGCAGGTGGTGCTTCATGCACATTAGAAGTTCTGCAAGCATTGCCTGTATTGAAGAAGGCATATGGAGACAGCTCGCGGAAGGTTTTGCATGTTGGCCCTGACACTTGTTCTGTGGTATCTGGTTTGTTGAAAGAAGAGGAAACAGAGGCCTGGGGAATTGAGCCATATGAGTTAGATGATGTTAGTGCAAACTGCAAGACTCTTGTACGTGAGGGCATTGTGCGTGCAGCTGACATAAAGTTTCCTTTACCATATCGGGCAAAATCATTTTCTCTTGTCATTGTCTCTGATGCACTGGATTACTTATCTCCAAAATATCTGAATAAAACTCTGCCAGAGTTGGCAAGGGTTGCTGCTGATGGCGTTGTCATCTTTTCTGGTACATCCTCATGAATTTCCATTATTCAACATTATTCCAGATTATATATTTTTTCTAGAATTGGGTTTATGTAAGCTATATTTATTTGACCAATGAGCGTTTCATCCACCTAAATGACTTGACACCACATTTGCTATGGGAAATTTAGTCATTAAATATTAGCAGTGATGCATTTTGTCGTAGCATGGTGCAATGTTTCGGTGCATTGTAGTTCTTGTTCTATCCTGAATCAATCTTCCGTATTGAAACAATCCATTTTCATGTAATTGACTTGAATTTTGGTTGATAATAATCATGGCTATGAATTTCCTTATATTTCTGTTTTTTTAAAGAAAAAACTTCATTTGATCTTCATCCTTTTTGGACGTATGTTTAACAGTTTATGTTGGGTGTGATAGCAAATGATGTTCAGATGTACGTCTACTTGTCTTTACCTGATTTATCATCTTTATGCGTAGGTTTTCCTGGCCAGCAAAGAGCTAAAGATGGAGAAGTAGCGAAATTTGGCCGTCCAGTAAGTGACTCTTCTTTATTAAATGTTAAATAATGCTTTTCAGAGTAGGCATTTAATGTGGCTACTTGCAGCTGCGATGTTAGTAGTTAAAAATTGGACAGAGTAGGCACTGGAAAAAGAGACTACAGAGGGATTGCAAGGTCAATATAATTTATTTTAGCATACCGGAATCCGGATAGATTTATCGTGGATTGAAACCTTTTTGGAAGAATAGAATTTCCTTGACATTTCTTTCTTAAAAGATATTTATTACCTTTGTTAATAATTAGGACCAACCAATTTGATGTTAAAAAGGGACTTTATTTTAGTTCAAATTGTAAAATAACCTACTAGGATTAAATATTTAACAAATATTGACAATGTTGAAGTAAGCCAGAGTGTAACTACCATCAACAATTGGAAGTCTCTGGAGACAATAAACAGCGTTGTTCAATTCTATATTCTATATCACTAAAGTTTCCCTCATTGTGTATCTGTTGGTAGAATTCCATGCTCCATAAATCTTCCCTTTTTTAACTAATTAGCATCTGCCTAAAGAATAATTTCTGTGGATTTGATCATTGAATAATAACGTGTTAATGGGATTTTCCATCTATGAAGGCCAAATTACGTAGCTCTTCATGGTGGATAAGGTTTTTTGTTCAGAGTAGTTTAGAAGAGAATGAAGCTGCAGGAAAGAAATTTGAGCAAGCTGCAGCCAAGAGATCTTACAAGCCATCTTGCCAAGTATTTCATCTCAAGGCATACCCCTGAGATTTTTAGTGGTTATTATTTTTCACTCAATTAAGGGCCCAAAGGGTAAGTTAAGTTCAATAGATTATATGGAAAATTATAGTTTTTACATATCAAATTTGGATTATGTTGAGACAATATATTTCATTGTGACGATGGTTTCAAGTTCGTTGGTTAATTGTTATTAATTAATGCCATTGTATCACTATCGATTTGGATTAGTGTTTAGACGATTTAAGTAAGAAACCCCTATTTATTTGTATTTAGCTTTATGTTTTGATGTTATATTTACAAATATGTCAACCTCTATGTTTAGACGATTTAAGTAAGAAACCCCTATTTATTTGTATTTAGCTTTATGTTTTGATGTTATATTTACAAATATGTCAACCTCTATGCACAACCAAACACTAGAGGAAAGCAATTTTGTCTCCTGAGGCTTTGCTTATACTGTCACCAAGCCAATTCCAATGGAGGCAGTTTTTTTTTTTTTTTAAAAAAGCACCTTGGTGGGTCTCTCCGTATTGTACTCCCTCCTGTTCTTTATGTGGGATATAAGATTAGAGTTGGTCAAACTTGTTTCTTATATTTGTCATTGTTTTCTTAATGTACCCCTATTGATGTTTGTTCAACAATAATCAAGTAAGAGAGAGATAAAGGGAATTAAAGAAAATGATTAGGTGTTTTAGAAGAAAAATAATATCATATTAACTAATTTAATTAATTTTTTTAATTTAACCAAATTAGGTAAATAACTATTACAATTAAAGTATCAAATTTGAGGAATGAATCACCCTGGTTATGATTTCTAAATGTTGCTATTGGTTTTGGTGTTATGTTTACTAGTATATTAATTTGGCCTTTTTTTTTTGTATACAAAGTATATTAACTTCAGTATATGACCAAATACACAATCTCATGCAAGGTAATTTACATGCTCTGATGCACAATCTACATAATGGCACAAACAAATATACAACAATCAACACACAATCACAAGGAGGGAAAATAGTTGTTACCTCTTGCGCTTTCTTCCAATTTACCTTCCCCTTGATTCTTTCCTTGTTGGTTTGGGCAAATATCAAATCTTATTAATTCTACATGTTAGGGCAGATTAATACACACACATTGGTACATAATTAGTCTATGATTTTGTAAAGTAGTTATACAACTAATCTCTACCAGTGCCCCAAACTCTAACCCTCTCAATTAACTTTCAGACTTCTCTCTTGTCACTTGAATCTTGATTATACAAATCATCAATCGCAACATAGTAGAGTCTAAACCTTATGCTAGTGCCTTCCTCTACGACAATAGCAACTTCTAATACCCCTTAACCATTTGGCCTATACCAAATGGGTTCTCTAAAATATTTCAGCACCTAAAATGGGTAAACAGCTAAACCTATATGAGATCAAATAGCAAGGTACAAACTTTAAACAAACTTTACTCTTTATAAAAGTGGTTGGTCATCTTGGACAAACATAAATATTATGTTAGGGGACATTTATGATGTCTTTCCCTTCTCTTGTTCCTCACAGCTTGATTATCTATATATTTATATTTTTGTGTGTGTACTCTACCAAGTTCCAATCTCATGAACTAGACCTTAAGATTGACTTTTGGGTGTACTACTCATTTAATAACCCCTAATTCCTCAATGAACTTTGAAAAACCATAACTTTTTCTAGCAAACTCGAAATGAAATGGTTCAAATCTCTATTTGAATCTAGTATAATCCTCTACAAAGAAAAAATAACATTCAGCACCAAATTATGGATATAATTTCAGTGTGAATGGCCACTGCTCATTTGGTAAAACAGAATTTTTTGATTTTTTTGCCCAAACTTTGAAAAATCATAACCTTCTAAATACATATCCAATTAATGTGTTCTAGAATTATTTGAAGCTTAAGATCTGTACTAAGTGCTCTCCAAATTTCATGGGCAAAAGAGGTTGATTGCCCTGGCTTTACCTCACATAAAAGCCAGTTGTCACGAGCTTGGAGTCAGGTGCAGCCTACAGCGCCCGTGCGGCGTCCCGAGGGTACCACTTCCCTCAACGACCAGCCTTACCAGATACGGTGTCAACTGGTTTCGCCCTGCTATGGGCTCATCAGGGTGACAACATTAGCCCCCGACCAGTTGAATCCTAAGATTGACTTCAACCTCCTCATAGTGAGATCTTAGCGTCTAAGGAGAACAACGCCCAAATACTAATGTCGCATTCCCATCACCCAATGGCAAGACCATATGACCTGTCTTTTATTTGGTCTTACATGGTCACGCCAAACAGGTCGTGACACAATGCTACAATTTACAAAAGTCCATTTTCAATCATAATGGTTTCAAACTTGTGCTAGGGGCATTATCCTTCACAAAAATCCTTTCGAAATCCATTGGAAACTTTAAATTTAGGAAAAATAATATCCTTCATGCTTAAACAGAGCTGACCAGACAGGGGGTATAAAAGTAATTGATGAACTTATATTACTACAATTCACAACCTAGGAGCCTTTAAGCATCTTATTTGTAAAACTTATCAAATTAGAACACCTACACCTCATTCTTGCTTTTTAAAACAGTTGCATTTTGTACTTCAGCATCCAAAATTTAAATCCATCAAGCACTCATCCTCATACATCTAGTTAACGCTAAAACCATTTAATTCCTTTAACACTATTTGGGCACTTAAACACTTTCTAAAAATTTGGACAGCACCATGTTTAGCACTCTAAAATTTTCCAGACTTAATAACACCCAATCATTTGCTAATTTAATCACCTATCTTGTATGTTTTATGCTAATGCCTTTTGCTATATAATTATTGACATCTATTACCCTTTTAACTCTTTGACCATTCGGCCAATACCAAATGGATACCCTGAAATTTTTCAACTTCCTTATTGACCATCAAAACCATCATGTTAATACCTCTAAACATGGTTTAGACAGCAATGACAGTTATTTAACATGGGAAAGTATTAGACAGAACAGTTGAATAATTTTATAGCCTCACAAATCCAATTCATCATGCTACTTGCATCAAACGCACATACATATGTCCAAACCTTACGTTTGCTCCCCTATACTTCATCTATTTTATCATGTGAGCATTTCTATGGCATTTTTGAGAGCAAAATTAGACAAAACTCCTCTGGTTAGCCAATACCAGATTTGGACATCATGATACCACTAAAAAAAAAAAAATTCAACATGCAAGTAAAGAAATCATAACCACAAGCTCTATTCTATCAACTAGGCAAGATTTTTATGATTTAGTTCATTTGTTCTTCACTTTCTCTCTCTAGCCTTTATATTTTCAGTCACCATTAACTCCCAAAACATCCATCAAATAAAGTTTAGATGAATTTGGGTTCTAGATACTTGCCTTAGTCTAGATTCACTCTTGCATGGAAGGGTTCTCTTGCTCTTCTACCTCTTTAACTTCTTCAATCAGCTTCCCTTTCTCTCTCGGTTTCCAACTCGCGCTCTCACCCCATTTCTTTGATGCAGATCAAATTGAAGGAAGGCAGAGGGGCTGGAGTATTGTAAGTGAAGGTGTAAATTAATCTAATATGGCTTGTTGGGCCATGTTTAATTAACCTATTTTAACCCATTTTCTCATTGCATTTTCTTGAACCAAATACAATTTCATGTATCTTGGTTTGGATATGGTGGAGCACGTTTTATCTTCGAAGTTTGAGCTTAAACATGGCCAATTTCATTTTTCAACTTAGAGTAATGAAATCACCATTTTATCCCGATTTTAGCGGTTCTTAATCACCAAATACATTTTTGAAATTAATCCTTATTACTTTATAAGGAATTTCTTTCTTAATTAACTTCTTTAATCCATAAAATAGTTTTCCTAAAATATTTGGGCCGACTGATAACCTCTAACTATTTTTCTTGAATTTCTCAAGAAAATAAGACCTTAATTTGTAAAATTAGCTTAACAATTAACTATAACTATTTTTATGCAACAAACATCTCTATAAAAAATTTTATTTCCTAAAATAACTAGCTATAAATCTATCTTAATTTTTCTGGGATTTTATAGATATTTTCATTAGCTATTTCCTTATTTACACTATTACAGGATATAGATTCTACTACCCCAAATGATGTCTGTTATTGAAAAAGGGAAGTAAAAAATAAAGGCGATGATATTTTTGTAAACTTAGGCTGGAAGTTGGTAGCTTTAGGCATCCTAAATCAAATTTTGGGATGCCTAAAGTGTCATTTTAGGCATCCAAAGTCAAATTTGGGACGTCAAAAGCTCTTTCCTAGGCACCAAACAATATTCCCTGGGTGCTAAAAGCCTAGCTTTAGGCATTTGGGACGCCTAAAGCTCTAGGCGGCAAGAGGTTTTGACGTCCCAAATTTGAATTTGAGATGCTAAAACGCCTTTAGATTTGGGATGCCAAAAGGCCCTCTCTTTTTTACACTTCCACCATCCCTCACTTTCTCTTTTTCACTTCGTTACCGTGCCTCTCTCACCTCCCTCCCCTCACTCTCTCTTTTTCTCTCCCTTACCGTTCCTCATCGTCACTCCCTCTCACTACTGTCATTCTCTCACCACCATTCTCTGCACTCCTCCTCTCTCTCTCTCTCTCAACTGTTGAAGGTGGTCGACGTCCTCCCTCTTACTAGCGTTGTACTGCTAGTGAGACTCAAACTCCATTCAAGCAATGTAGCTGGTTCTGTTCTTTCCCTCATGTAAGGTTGCCTGAGTTGTGTTTTTAGCACTTCAATTTCCTTGACGAGGAGCTACTTTACTCTATATACTCTTTTCTTGCCGCTACTGAATATATATTTCCCTTTATTGCTTTATAGTTTTGGCATCTTGATTTCTTTATGCTTTGATTCTTCATTTTAGCTTCCCTTTTACTTAGATTAATTTAATATTCCGCAAATCAACAAAAATTTGTTGGGAAAAAAAGGAGACTTCCCTACTGATAGGCACGAAAGACTCCAGAAATTGAAGGTTAGCATGTATTTTTATTGTGTTAATAAATACCACTATTTCTCATGTTATATCTTCTATGTTTATTATGCATTTGGTGTGTTTTTGTTCATTTTCTCATGTTATGGATCTCTATCCTTCTCCTTATGTCTTTTGGAAGTTCTCGACCCTTTTTGTTTTGCAGTTGTTTTGTGCTCTCATTTGTTGGTATTTGCATTTAGCTTTTTCTGGTTTAATTGCTCTGTTCTTCTATTGATTGATAGAAACCTAACACAATAATGATGAGTGCCATATAAATAAATCCAAAATAAGATATAACACAATAATAGATGTTTAAAATAACTCTTTCCTAGCTATATAGTTTTGTTTTGCATTTATTGGAACTTTGCATGTATTTGTATTCCTCCTCCTTGAGTTTTGATTATGGTTTGGTATTGAGAGAGATAATGATAGCTCACACCCGTATATGTTGCCTAATCCTATTACCATCGCATTTTACTCCTAAAATTTGGATTCAGTACCTTATTAAACCACACACACGAACACGTCCGCGCGTGCGCACATACATAATGTATGTATGTATGTATGTATGTATGTATGTATGCATATGTATGCATGTATGTATGTATGCATGCATGCATGGATGGATGTATGCATGCATGCATGATGCATGCATGTATGTATGTATGACCTAATGATGATAATAATACAAATATACACACCTAGTATAATTTAACAATCTTTATATTTTTTTATTATCAAATTATGACTGTCTATTAATACATAGAATTTTGTCTTCTGATTATTTTAATTTTCATTATTAATTATATGTTTTAAATTTAACATATTGCAAGTTGAAGTCTAAATATTAGCTTGCTTTCTTAGTCACAAGAAGATTAGGACAAGCTTGTGCAATGGAGACAAAGTTTATTGAATTTTTAAAATTTATTATAAGTTAAAATTTTTTTAGGATTTCCCTTTAAGATTTGGAGAGCAAAGATCAATGTTTTTCTTTTCAAAATTTGGAAGAGAAGCCACTTAGCACAAATTTAAAGATTTTATTAGATACAATGAATTGAATTGGAGTATTAGTAGTATTATATATATATAAAAACATGAGGTACTTGTCAATAACATAGAATTTTTAACTTGTACTAATTTAATCCTCTCATTTTAAAACTCGTGGATAATTCATTTTTATTTAGGAAATATTTGTAATTCTCTCTTCTAAGAAAAATGATGAAGTTATGATAGAAATTATTGTTCCTGATGAGAAAGTAAATAAAACAAAATTACATTCATTCTCTAACTCTTAATGTGTTTATTTATACATCCCATTAATACAAGCCATATTCCCTAAAGAAAACCCAGTTATATATCATTGATTCTCTATTTGGCTAAGAAATTGCTTACATCATAACCTCATATTAGTTCCCTAAAGAAAAATTGTTGGATTAAATTGTTGATATTGTCATGCATTGCCTTAGTTAGTTTGTTATGTTTGAATTAAGTTGAAATGGTTTGTTATAGAAATTTTGTGACGTCTTACTTTTAAGAGGAAATGATGCCGGATTTTTTTGTTGTTGAAAAAAGTGATAAAAGGCAATCCCATTGTTGACAATTGTTCTACACTTAGAGTGTTATTGGGAATGACTTAGATGGTAATAAAATGGATCATAGTTGGATGAATGCTTTAAGAACTAGTGAAGAATATAAGAATAGGGTGGAAGAATTTGTTGAATTCACTAGAAGGAATGCTCCAACGAAAAATGGGATGTATTTTTGTCCTTGTGTCAATTGTTTAAATGAGAGTTGATGGTATTTTGATGTTATAAGGAATCACCTACTTTGTGATGGAATAAATCTTAGATACACAAGGTAGATATGGCATGGTGAGGAAGAAATTGATTGTCTGTCGCACAAGAAGGAAGCTGTGGATGTCATAAATGAAGATAGAATGGAGAAAATGATTCATGATGTTGAGGTAGAATCCTTTGTGCAATCGCATGAATATGATAACCTGCGGATTGATGTAGAGACACCATTGTACCCTGGGAGTAAGTACACACGATTGACAGGAACATTGCATTTGGTCAACTCAAAGGCAACTTATGGGTAGACCAATAGTAGTTTCACATTACTGCTTGAATTTTTGTGTGATATGTTTCCAGATGATAATGTACTTCCAAATCGTATGTATAAGACCAAGAAAATCTTATCTACGATAGGTATGGAGTATAAAAAGATACACGCTTTCCCTAATGACTGCGTATTGTATAGAAAGGAGTATGAAGGTCTTAGTGATGTCATAAGTGTAAAAATTCATGATATAAAGTAAAGAAAGATGGTGGTTGTGGTGATGGGACAACTAAAAGGTAACCTTCAAAGGTGTTGTGGTATCTTCCAATAATACCTCAGTTTAAGCATTTGTTTTCCAGTGCAAAAAAAATGAAGAAGTTGAGATGACATTCTGATGAGAGAATATCTGATAGAAAATATTTTTGGCACCCTGCTGACTATCCACAATGGAAGAAAATAGATGAAATGTTCCCTCAATATGGCATCGAGCCAAGAAACCTTCCGCTTGGGCTTTGTACAAATAAAATCAATCCATATAGAACTTTTAGTAGTACACATAGTGTGTGGCCGGTTCTCCTTGTAATATACAACTTACCTCCATGGCTATGTATGAAACACAAGTTTGTGATGCTTTCTATAATGATTTCTGGACCAAAACAGCTAGGATACGATATCGATGTCTACTTGGCGCCTTTGATTGAGGACTTGAAGAAGTTGTAGGAGGAAGGCATATATGTGTTTGATGCATATAAGGAGTCCTTTAAGCTACATGTAATGATTTTCATCACGATAAACGACTTCCCTGCATACGAAAATTTGTTAGGGTACAGTATGAAGGGATATAAAGCATGTTTGATATGTGAAGTAGACACACACTTTCATCAACTTAAGCATGGAAAAAATGGTTTATCTTGGTTATAAGAGGTTTCTTCATTGGTTCCACTCGTATCATAGGTTAAGAAAGCGTTTTAACAGCTTACTGGAGTATGGAATGGCTCCAAAAGCATTAACCGGAGAGAAAGTTTATAGTCAAGTGAAATCTATCAATGTCATCTTCGGTAAGAATCAGATGATTGCGGGTGAGAAGAACATATAGAAGAAGAGATCAATTTTCTTTAATCTTCCATATTGGCATAGTCTTGACGTGAGACATAGTATTTTGATGTGATGAATGTGGAGAAAGATGTTTGAGATAGCCTTGTCAGTACACTTTTGTACATACCAGGGAAGACTAAGGATGGAATTAGTGTGAGACTAGACCTTGTTGATATAGGAATAAAAGAATGGTTACATCCACAACTAAGAGATGATAGTAGGAGGGCATACATGGAGCCAGCAGAGCATATACTATCAAAAGCCAATAAAAGAAGTTTGTGTGGGTGTTTGCATGAAATTAAGATGCCAAAAGGGTATTCTTCTAATGTGAGAAGGTGTGTCTTAATGGACGATTTGATGTTAGTGGGAATGAAGTCCCATGATTATCATGTATTGATGTAACAACTATTACCAGTAGCTATTAGAGGTATTATCAAAGATAAAGTGTGAACCATTGTAACAAGATTATGTGTTTTCTTTAATTCTATATGTAACGAAGTCATTGACAATGAAAAGTTGGATGAATTGGAAAATGAGGGTTATATTATTTTGTCCAAACTAGAGATGCATTTTCCTTCTTCATTTTTTGATATAATGGTACATTTGATAGTTCATTTGGTAAGGGAGGCAATGCTCTGTGGTCTATTTTTCCTGAGGTGGATGTACCCTTTCGAGTGATGCAAGAAGATCTTAAAAGGGTATTCTAAAACTCCTTATCGACTTGAAGCCTTAATAGTTGAAAGATATGTATTTGAAGAGGCTATGGACTTTTACAAAGATTATCTATCAGGGGCGAAGGCACAATCTCAGTATAAAGAAGGGAGAAGCAAGGGAACACAAGGACTGAAAGTGAAGAATATGCTTCATGAAGAGGTGTTGCAAGCACACTTGTATATCTTGAATAATATGGAAGAAGTTCAACTGTATATAGATGAACATAGAAAAAGCTTGAAGAACATGAATCTAAGGAAGAATAACATGCATATAGCTATTGAGCAAAACAAGATATTCATACAATGGTTTGAGGAAAAGGTTTCGCACGAGATTGATGTGTCTGAGATAATCGAGTGGTTAGCTTGGGGGCCTTCGTTTCAAATCATTACTTGGATCGGTTATGATATAAATATGTATTCTTTCTACACAAAAAACCAAGATGACAAAAGTATTATGCAAAATAGTGGGGTGATGGTAGAAGCTAAAGCCATGTACATTTCCAATTTGAAAGACAAAAACCCCATATTAGCATTCATGGCCTATTATGGAGTTATTGAAGAAATATGGGAGATTACCTATAACAAGTTTAAATTTGCTTTATTCAAATGTAAGTGGATTAGTAATAATGCTGTTGTAATATATCAACAATTTGGATTTATCTCAGTTGATCTTTGAAGAGTTGATTATAGAGATGAGCCCTTCATTCTAGCAAGCCAAGCGAAACAAGTGTCTTATGTCACAGATTTTGCAAATAAAAAAATATCTATTGTACTTTAAAGTAATAAACAGAAGTATAGTGATCGAACCTTCAACCTTGACGACACACCATCTTTCACAACAAATCCACCTAGAACAAGTGAAGTAGAATTGGTAGATGATAAAGAATATGCTGCAAGAAATGATTATTGTGAAGGAATATTGAAAACAATATAGAGTAAGACCTTAACTTAGAAAATAGTACTATGTGCTTTTTGTTTTAATCCTGGTTATTTTATTTTATTCATTTAATTGTAATTTATTTACCTATTTGACATTGATTTTGTGTTAAAGAGAATATGGATTATTCTTGTGACTCACCAAGTAATAGGGAGGATCAAATGGATAGAGGCAAACCTATTGCGAGAAGGGTTGGAGGCAGCACAAAGATGGGAGCATTGATATATCATCAAATGGAGAGGCTGCATGTGGACTTCGATGCCAATATGAATCCATTTGGTCCTGAGAAAGACCGATTCATTAGCTATTTAGTCTATTTTAGTTGAAGCAAATTTCACATTGTCTGTGATAATTGGAAGTTGGTTCCACAAAAAATGAAAGACATGATTTGGCAACAAATTTGGTATATAACTTTCGATATATCTACATTTGTATCTTTATTCCTATTACTTCAAATATAATTATCTTATGTTTTACCTTACAGTAAACATATGATGTCCTAGATACGAAGGTGATATACAATCACTGGATGGGGCAGGTTCGTCGACAATAGAAATATTTCAAGAACAAGCTCTCATGGAAGTACATTTGAGGGGCAAGGAGGGGTGAGGATCCATGTAAAAACTGTTCATACATTTCTCCAGAGGACTGGAGGTTGTTTGTGGCATCACAACAAGATCCTCAATTTATGGTAAATTTTCTTTCATCATAGTATAGAAATTTTTATTTGAATATACTTGACATCATTGACTCGATTTTTCGTTGTTTTCCTTTCACAAGAACTAAGTGTAGCAAATACAGAGAGGCAAGTAGGAAATAAGTATCATCATTACATGTCTCGTGGTAGTTATCAGAAACTTGAGTGGAGAATAATGGAAGAAGTGTTGGAGAAAATGAAGGAAGTTGCCAGCTCAAATCCTAGCATTATTGTCCAGGCCTCTGCTCCTCCTCCGCGTCGCAAAAAATGGAAAGCAAGGAGGATTAAGGGTGGGAAGTACATGAATCCAGTTGTTGCTGAGGTTGCCAAGAGGATTGTAAGTAGTTAAAGTATAAGTATTTAATTTTGAAATTATTTCATATTAGAAGTATTTAATTTTCATTTACGATAAATTATTTGTTATAGGATGAACTCAAAGATTAGAGTAGCCAAGGTTTATTCACTCCAAGTAGACGGATGAACATCTTATCTACGGTGATTGGGAAGGAAGATCACCCCGGTTGTGTTCGAGGGCAGCCAAGGGAGTTGGTGTTACAAAATATTTTGGATGAGCCTTACATTTTTCGTCACTAGCTGAACCCAGTAGGGAGCTTGTAACCAAGACTCACGAGGAAGTCGAACAAGAGCTTAAGGTCAAACTTCACAACTAGCTCTAAGAAGAGCTGTTGGCAGAGCTACATGGTGAAATGAAATATATGATTGAATCAAAGATAGAAAATGACAAGCATAGAACCCAAGAATCCCCGGCCTTCCCTAGCACTAAAGGAAGTTATAACCCGCTGGAGGAACTACTTGATGACCCTTCTCCCACTCCGGAGCTGGGAGAACTTTGCACCTCTATTTGGATGCCCCATTGCTGCGTGTTGTTGCCGATGCTCTCGTTCACGCACATGCTACCACCCACCATTATAAGAAAATTCCACAACATTTACCTAGGGTTACTATGAAATGTGTTTGAGAGGGGGAAGAAGGTACTACCATCTTGGTTCCTAATGAAGAGGTTGCCACGTTAGGTTAGGTGATAGGATCTTTCATCCTTTGGCCTCAAAATCTTATTGGCATATTAGCAACACCTCTGATAGTAGTAACTATCTTACTATTACTTGAATATATGTTGGCATCCTATTAATAATCTGTTTTTTATGTTCTAATAGTATGAATAAGATACGATAAAATGGCCTTTCTTTGCACGGTGGCAACAACTCCATAAAGGCATTGGCCAAATCAACTTGCAGATGCCTCTAGGGATTGTGGGCCAAACATTGACGTATCCCTTTACGATTGACAAGAAAGATCTTAGGGAGTTCATTAATTTAGAGGAGATAGATGTAGGATGAGTTAAACTTGCAATTCGGTAAGTTTTTTTTCTTTCGTTTTTTCCTTCAATTAATGCAGTGGCTTTTTGGTTTCATATATTCAATAATTCATTTATCATTTTAATTCTATTATAACTCCTTCCACCACATATGCATCAACATGGAAATACATGATTTATATGGATTCTTATGTCCTACAAATACGACAAGAGATACTAATACTTTGGAAGCAAGGATGAGCTATGTGGGCTCCACAATGGGACATACCAAATTTTGTTGTTTTCTAGCACTAATTGTTCAAAGGTACATAATTTAGTTTTGTCTATTTAATATGTTTAAGAAATAATTTCCTTGTCATCTAACTTTATTTTAATCAGCATATGTTATTATAGTTACTATTGGAGTCTGTGTGTTGTTTATCCTCACTTCAACACCGTATATTGGTTTGATCCCTCGGGTAAAAATCCAATTAGAGAAACAAAATCCATCTTCAACACATAGGTTATTTTGTTTTCATTTCATTGATTCTTGAATTAAATGAATTATCCTAATTTCTGTTGATTTTCATTTTAATGATAGTGCAATCCAGACATATAGATACCTTGACGGGCCACGTTAGGGTAAAATTATTAGATACTTGAAGTGGTTTTATCCGAAAGTAAGTAGTTTTAATTCAAGTTCTTTCATTAATGGTCGTTTTAGATATGCCTTTATTGATTTTAACCATTTTCTTTTGATTTATAGTACCATCGACAACCAGGGAGCACTAAATGTGGATACTATGTTATACTTTATATGTATAACATCATTTAGAGCAGAATTACAAGCGATTTTCAACAGGTAATCACTTCTTCATTCTCAAATGATAATATTTTTGGTGTTGTAATTGAATTGTTAATTAATTCATTCACTTGATTGATTTTATCTAAGCTTATTTTTGAATTGTAGATTTTTGATGATGAAGATGCCTACTTATATGAAGACATTAATTTGACTAGAGACCTTTTAGCTGGACATCTTCTTCAACACATAGATCAATAAATTTTATTTTTATATTAGTTAGTAGTTGTGTAGTAGACAACTTTTTGACACTTTGTGGTGGTTATTGTACATAGTATTAGCTAGTAGGAGTTAACACTTTAATTAGTTAGTGCTGGATGTTTCCTTACTATTTGTAAGGACATTGTGGTTTATGAATAATTCTTCAATCATGTTTCTGTGGTTTTTAATTACTGGGTAGTGAAAAATATAAATAAATATTTTTTAAAAAAACCTTTCAATGTTAGTAAAGAAAAAGGGACGTCATGACATACTTTGGCAACCTTTTTCCAAAAAGGGAGGCCTAAAGTCACTTAAGGTGTCCCTTTTTTAAAAAGATTTTATTGCCATATTTTACTACGTCGCTCACATAGACGTTCCCTATAAAAGGATGTAGAAAGGGCCTAAAACTAGATGTTAAAATTACTTTCTGTAGTAGTGTTACTTTCCTAAAATTTTATTTTGAAAATAAGTTCTTGACCAATTAATTTGTTAGAGCAAGCTTTTCACCCAAGATGGGGGGTGAATTGGGTGATTACAAAATAATCAGAAATTTAAATACAATTTATAAAACTTTAAGGCACAGTAATAAAAAGGAAGAGATATCACCAAGGTTCACACAGGGGTTTATACTGGTTCGGTCTCAACCACTTGACCTACGTCCAGTCCTCAGAAATCCTTCTGAGCCTTTCACTATATCTTCCAAGATTCAATGGGTTCTTGGCACCACAGTACAACCAGCAAGTTCCTCTGGACACTCACTCCCCCTTACACAAGGTAATCTTAAATCCCAACTTAAGGTTCCTCAACCTTAAGTTATTACTATTGGAAATAAATGCGTATGACTGACAAATCTCTCTCACATAGTGTATAGATAAAAACTGAAATACAGATGAAGATTTGAAGCACTTGTAAAAGTATTGTTTCCAGTGTATTCAAGCGTTTCTCTTCGTACTCTTATTTTTTGAATGGCTGGACATATATATTAGAGGCTTTGAAGACCATTATAAATTTGTCCGTTGACTCAAAGATGCTTCTAACAAATGTAACAGCATGTGTCTTTCGTTACTTATGAATTTTGCTGCCGCCCATGAATAGTTATCGTTTGAATGGAGAGTTGAGTTACTTGTCATGTGTGTGATGGTAAAGTAAAGCTGTAATACATGTTGAGAATATTACCGTTAGAAAATATTTGAATATCATCAGAGTAATATGATTCATTGGAAATGTTTTCTGAAAATCAAGGAAACCATCGGGAGTGATCTTGCCTTCACTAAAGGTGGATTCCAGCAACTGAGTATCGAAATAATATGCCATATGATTTTGACAGTAATCTGGAGTAATTAGTAATAATTATCAATAACAAAGTTTAACTAACAAAATCTGTTGATTTCCATGAGAGTAGTTTGCAAGTGGATCACAGTGATTGTTTGAGAGTGTTACTAGCAATAGAAAACATTACTGGAGTGAATATGATGTCACTGGAAGTGATTTGGAAAACATTAAAATCTTCTGTCAGTGATTACAGACTCACTGGAAGTGAACATGAGATTTTCATATTCTACTCGAGTGAATTTGGAATCACTGGAAGTGATTTTGTAAATAGTGATTTCTTCTTGCAGTGATTTTCAATCCACTGGAAGTGATTCAGCAAAAATACTATATCACTAAAGTGATTCAAGATCACTGGAAGTGATTTGGCAAACAGTAAAATATTCTTGCAGTTATTTTTATTCTACTGGAAGTGATTTGGAAATCTTCAGGCATCACTCGAGTGATCTGGCATTCACTGGAAGTGATTTTCAAAACAGTGAATTTTTCTTCCAGTGTTTTTAGATTCACTGGAAGTGATTTGGCAAATATAACATATCACTCGAGTGATTCAGGATCACTGGAAGTGAAATATGTAACAGTGATATTTTCTTGCAGTGATTTTTCAATCACTGGGAGTAATCTGGTGCATCACTCGAGTGATCTGGTTATTTACCGTATCACTCGAGTGATTTTAATGATCACTCGAGTGATCTTGATTATCACTTGAGTGATTTGAAGGATCACTTAAGTGATCTTGATTATCACTCGAGTGATTATCCAAATCACTCGAGTGATCTTGCTCATATCACTTTTATCACTTCCTTTGTTGATATAACATCCATGGACTTCCAAAACATGATTTGTTATCATCAAAACATGAAATCTAACATAATTCACTTTAGAAGATATTTAATTTCTTGATAACATTCCTAGGCCTCAAAGAAGCCTGATAGATTTCTCCTCAATTTTTTCGGATGTTACAAATATTCTCTCAAAGTTTCCAAATTTGAGGTTGTGTCTCACTTCTTTAAGTGCGAAAGAGGCATATTAGGCTTTAGCCTGAAGCCATAGAGGATAGATACCAGAGCGACCAGAGCCCTAGAGAAGCCAATAAGGCTGGAGTGGCCAAAGAAGGCTAATTATATAGCCATGTAAGAGAAAAGAAGAGAGAAAAAAAAGCGCTTTTTTACAAGGCAATCTCGGTAAATTGAATTTTGTGTACTTGTTAACTGTTGGATTGGGCTGAAATTTGGTTAGCATGTTTGACGCATGTGGTTCATTTGTTTGAAGGTTAGATCGTCGTTTGGTAGCCTGGTATGAGAGAAATTGTGTTTGTGGTCAAGGACATTTTTTCTGGAATTTTCAGCTTCTTTATTTTCTATTGTAAGCTTATAGCTTTGGTTGTTTGGCTAGGTAGTTACATGTATTGGTGCATTTGTTTGAAACTCTCTTGTACCCTATTTTGATCATAATGGATCATATTTTCATTGGCCTGAATGACCCATAGTTTGTACCTTTGAATTAAAGGGTTCTCAACATTAATTACTCTGGTGCCTCTTGTGCCATTTAATTTCTGCCACATATTTATTTATTTGTTTCCTCATAGACTCTTGCAAGTAATAAGAAGATTTAACATCTGTTGCACCCTTATCAACAAGTAGTATCAGAGCCAGATTACCAGGTTCTCATGTTTGCTGGTTGTCAAATTGTCTAACCATAGATTTGTTGACTTGATTGGGTGTTGGAGACAAAGATTATGATTTCTTTAAATGGAGAGAAAGTGTGCATATGATAGAAGCTTTGGTGGCTAAAGGCAGTGTGAATGCTATTAATATAGAGGCATCAAGTTTACAACATCAAATACTTAATCATATTAAAAAAATGGGGAAGGATGTACTTCCAGGATTGAAGAATGTAGAATTGGAGAAGTGAAGTGTTCTCGATACATTGTTTATGAACAAGCTAGAATATCTTTCATGCAGATTGTTTCTTCAAGTAGGTTAGAATTTCTTGAATGGATGCACCTTGGGATTTGTGGTAAGTTTGAAGCTTGTCGTGTGAACGTCAAATTGGCAGTTGTCTCTACATAGTCATGAGGGGGGAGTTGTTGGGTTTTAGGCTCCCTTCCTATATGGAGAAAAGCCCATGTTTGAATTGTTCAATTTGATGTATTTCCTATTTTATGAAAAGAAAAGAAAGAAAAGGGAAGGTAAAAGTAGGAAAGAAGGAAAAGAGTGAGAGAATGGAAAAAAGGAAAGTTTCTTGATTGTTTTTTAGAAAGAATATTCTCTCGAAATTTTCTAATTTGAGGTTGTGTCTCACTTATTTAAGTGGAGAGGGAGCATATTAGGTTTTTGTCTGAGGCTAGAGAAGCCAGAGACTTGAAGGGCCATATTGTAATACCCTGAATTTTGGGACAAGAGGCTTGGGATTAAGCCTAGATTAAATGGACTGCTAGACCCTGGTTTAGCAAGTGTCCTAGTGAGGAATGATATAATTTCCCAAAATTCCTTTCTATCATTGGATATTAAAGGGAATATTATGGTGAGCTGGAAAGCTCGGGGAAATATTAAAGGTAAGGGCGAGATGGTCATGTGACCAATGAGATTATTTCCCTATTATTGATGGCCAATTTAGTCAAATGTGATGGGAAATAATAAAAAGGGGCAAGAAATGGTTTATTATGATAAATCATTAAATGTAAGGGCAAAATGGTAATTTTTTCATAAGATGAGAAATGATGGTTTTTCCCTGATATTCCCAATGATTTGAGTTGAATGAGAATTAAAAGGAGGGAAATGACTACTTGATAATTAATAAGCCTATATGGGTGAATTATTATCAAGGAAAGTCAATAAGTTGAAAAGCTTAAGGTTTGGTTGACTACTTAAGGTGGTATAATGAGATGGTTTGAGAGTGAATTATACTCTCTTATTTCCCATTAGTATTAATGGAATAATGAAGGAAAAGAGAAATGAAACTTGTTATGCAACTAATGAGACAGTCAGATCAATGGGTGGTAAGCCACTTAGATGATTTTAATTAATCATCATCCTTCATCATTTATTCTCATTCTTTCCTGCGTTCAGATTAAAATAGAAGAAAAGGGAAGAGAAGCAGATTAGAATGAGAAAGAGAAAGAACAAGAATGAGACAGAGAAAGAACGAGAACGGCGAAGGTGGTGGAGAGAGAGAAGAGAGAGAAAGTTTGAGATCACCGAAACTCTACCGAAACGACATCTTCTCTCAAAGTACCTAGTACGAACATCCTTCTACTCATCCCAAGCTTCGATTCTATGGTTTTGGATTCTTGTTTGGAGATGGTTGTTGCCGTCTTGTCGGCCGGAGTGTCGCCGGAATCCCGAACCAAATTCAGAAGCATGTAGAGGTAAGCGTAAGCTTCCTTTTGATCATTTCTGTGTGTCATTTGGATAAGTATTTTGAGAGTAGGGTACTATTCATATCTCATTCCATATGTGTTTTAGGGGCTGAAACGATGTCCAATGGATGTCTAAATGGCTAATCATGTAAGTATAAGTAGAAAAGAAGGTATTAAGATAAAGAAAGAGAGGAACCTACACAACTTTCCCGAGAACTCAATATTGGCTGCCTTATGTGTGGCATGAGGATAGATTTGGAATTTTATCGATTGGATGATTCCATTGAGTTTATAAGGGCAAATTGTGTAGGGTTCATTTGAACGGAAATTGAGAAAAGGCCTGGAGTGTGAAATGACCAAATTACCCCTTTAAGGCTTTAAGTAAAGGCTATCAAGGGTATTTTCATCATTTGGGCCTGAATTTGACTAATCTGAAGTCATAAATGGATTCTACACGTAAAATGGTGTAGGATTGGCTCAGGTCATAATTTCTGTCAAAGTACAATCGGGCCAGGCTTCCGGAGGCATTTTGGTAATTTAGCATAATTGGGCTAAGTTATGAACTAATACGAGTCTAGAATGTTATAAGGATGAGTAGTGACTCATGTATGCTATGTTTGGGAATTCTAGGACTCGATGAATGGACGTGCCAGAACTGGAGCAAAGACGAAGGATTGAGGACGGACGTGAAGTCCAACAGGTAGTGAACTTACCTTTCCTGCATGTGTATGATATGTATGTCTTGCATTGATTATGTGACTGCTATGCCTGTTTGTGTGGAACATGTATGATTGGTTGAAGCTCTGTTATATTTGTGCAATGGCCATATGTATGTCATAACATCGAGCACGCATCATGTCATTATGTTCTCATGAAATAGTGTAGGCAAAGATGTCATGCATTCATATATATCTACATGCATAATGGTATTGTTCGCTACTGAGATTCTCTCGAATCTTACTCCTCCCAAACAACCATTTTAGACAGGTTGAAGGATGCATGAAAGTATGCATGAAGGAGATATGGAGACGTGAAGTGAAGAGAAGTCTATAGTGCGGGGCATTACTATTTGTATTCTATGTATTTATAGGTATGAATGTTGTATAAGCAGAGGATCGCTCTAATGTAAATAAAGTGAAAGGCTTTTAGGTTATTAAAATAATCGCTCGCTTACTCTGATTTAATGGAACTAAGAGCCGGTGAGGTGTTGAAAATGAGGTGTCGCATTTGGTGGTATCGGAGCATTAGTTCTGGTAACAATGGTAATTGCCAGAGTCACTAGAGAGTTGATTCTGGCAATAATGAAATTTGCTAGAAGTTCTCTGCTTTAAGTTGATCGGTTATGATCCTTGTTAGATGCCATGTGTGAGAAGGCATAGTTGATGAAACTATGGCTAAAGAATGATGTCATGGTGGTAGAGTTATGGCTTAAAGTGATGCCAAGTAGAAGAACAAGGATTAGATAACCTATGGATGAAATTAGAGTGGATTTGAGATGAGTTTTAAAGTGTTTATTAGCTTGGAATAGCTGACGAACTTGAGTTTGGCATGGTGAACTCGAGTTTATAGGTTAAATTATGAAGGAAAAGTAGTCTTGGGAAAGAACTCTCAGTGGTAAGAAGTGCAAACTCGAGTGCAAAATGAACTCGAGTTCAGTATGATAAACTCGAGTGCACAGCGGTTCAGGCAGGAACTACATGAGTGCACAGCCTGAACTCGAGTGAAGAAGCTTGAGAACTCGAGTTTGTATTGTAGAACTCGAGTGTGCAGTAATTTAAAACGGAACTCATGGGAGTGTAAGACCCAACTTCGAGTGTAGATGCCTGGGAACTCGAGTTTATAAGGGTGAACTTGAGTGTAGATAGCTAAAAACTCAAGTTTGGTAGGGATAACTCGAGTGCATGAGGATTTCCTTGTGCATGAGATGGTTTCAGGCAAGAACTCATGGGAGTGCAAAGCCTGAACTCGAGTGCGGACAGTCGAGAACTCGAGTTCATATGGGTGGACTCGAGTGCATGTGCTGTTCTTGCATGATGGGATTGTTTCTGGCAGAAACTCTCCCCCGGAACTCGAAGAACTCGAGTATATGTTAGGCTAAGAACTCGAGCTCATTGATATGAACTCGAGTGCACGTAGTGAAATCTTGTACTCACGAGAGTGCAAGGTTCAGATTTGAGGTACAGAAGCTGAGGATTGGAGTTCATATGAGAGAACTCGAGTGTAGATGAGCTAAGGACTCGAGTTTGTGGATGAGAACTCAATTACACCTCTTTGGTTAACAAGTTGAAGATTTCTCGGGTAGGAACTCATATGGAGAAACTTGTAGAACTCGAGCATGATAGCTACAGAACTCGAGTTCATGCATGAGAACTCGAGTGCAGTGCTTGGCAGTAGCATCTAAGAGTTTTCTGGGATGAACTCTCGGTGTCGACTCTCATAACTTGAGTGCTGTTGGAGCTGAGAACTCGAGTGTGCCGTGGGAAAACTCGAGTGTGAGCTTTCATGACTTGTAGAAAGATTGAAGTTTCAGCTAAGTCTCCGTGGAAAATCTGTAGAACTCGAGTGTGGCTGGTAGAACTCGAGTTTTGGGCCAGAACTCAAGTGCAAGAGTTCAAACTCGAGTTCAGAGGCAGTTTGTTGAAAATGGAAATGTGATCTTGTGCAAAGTTTTATGGGAAGCTTTAGCACATTGTTGGAGACTTTGATGACATGTCATGGTAGGTAAGGTATTATGGGATGCCGATACCCAGTGACATATGAGATAATGCTAGCGTTGATGCATGGATCTCCTTGGAACTCTGAATAGAAATTCTTAGATGACCTAAGAGATGATGTTAGAGGCATGGAGATGATATGGTAAGTATTGATCTTCAATTTGAACCCTTTCTGCTGCAGTAGGTACTGCACGAAAAAGTTCATTGATGGGGTTATGGAATTTGAGTTTGAGGTTTAGTAATTGTGTTGAGATTCTTTATGCTAAGTGATATCCCTAGTAACCCGTGGGGGTTAAAAGAATGTGGATATATGATATACGGTGATGCATGATGAGTGATGATCATGCCGTGTATCAATCCGAGAGGATATGAGTTAATAATACTGATGGTTAAGAATATGTTTGGATCAGATCTAAGTTGAAATGGTGCTTAGGTCAAGATGATAATCAGGTTGCACTTTGGTTCTATTTTATGACGGAAGTTGAAACAATTGGACCTTATAGATGATGATGAACCTTCAGTAATTGTTTGAGGATATTACCCGAAACCGTGGAGGTTAGAATAAGTGCTATTGATTTTGATTCTTAGCATACTTATTGGGTAATGTTAAGGTTCTAGGTGTTGAACCGTAACCTGATAATCAAATGTCATATTTGAATTGATTCTTCAGGAAGTTAAAATAGCCTGAGTGGCTTGAGGTACTAAAGTATATTATAGAGAAATATGAGAAACCTCATACACATTTCTAGAGGTTACTAGTTGCTGATCTAGCATAGGGAAATATTTTAATTGTAGAATTTCCCTTAGAGCTGTGATTACCTGGAGTGGGACTGAAATCGAAAGTCCAATGACTTAACCCCAAATGAGAGAGCAGATTACAAAACTGCTAAAGAAGAAGGACCTTATGAGATTTAGATCCTGTTATAGTGATATTCCTATTTAGAAATGACCAATTGGACAAAACTACTTATAGAGGATTTTGACCAGAGAGGGCTACCTGCGGGGAGTTTTGATTAGAACAGGCTACCTATGGGGAGATTTGATCAGAAAGGGCTACCTACGAGGATTTTTGGATCGGAGGGGCTGACTAGGTGTATGGGCACTTGCGTGAAGCACTGAGTATGATACCTTAGCGTGGAGCCACCATGATGTCAAACTATAGTGCGTAGCCGCAGTGATGACAAACCGTATAGTGGAGCCGCTGTGACATTGAAACTGTAGAGTAGAGCTACAGGGACGTCAACTCTTAATAGTGGTATCTTATAATGAGTCTTCTATCGCATAAATTTCCTTGAGAAGAAGGGTCAGGTGACCTAGTAAATTGTCATGGGGTGCTCCAGTGCCGAATGATGACTGAGATTAAGGAAGGCTACTTTTGCTCTCGAATCTTATGTAATGGTTATGCATGTATGTGTTTACCATAAGGTATATTTGTGTTATGAATATATGGTAGGCAGTATGACCTTTTGGGCTAGCGTGTCCTTAGGCAGTTAGACCTGACGGGTGGAGGCCCAAGGCTGTAAGTCTCGTGATATCTTTGACATAGGGGTGATTCCCTGGGTAGTAAGACCTTATAAACATTCATGAGTTGTAGGGTGGTCCCTCAGGGCCGAGAACCTGTCTAGCGTGATTTCAGTATATGAGTTGCATTTATATGTACTATGCACAGCTGCTCTACAGGGTAGAGAACCTGTCTAGCGCAATGTCATTATATGAGTTGCATTTGTCTGCACTGTACACAGTTACCCTATGGGGTAGAGAACCTGTCTAGCGTGATGTCAATATATGAGTTACAATTATATGTACTGTGTACAATTGCCCTATGGGTAGAGAACCTGTCTAGCACTATGTCAGCCTATGAATTGCACGAGATCTCATGAGATGATCGTGATGATGATGGTTTATTTAGCATGCTTTGTGAACATTACATAAGAATGTGAATGAATTGAGCAGCAAGAGATGGAGCTTGAAATGAGTAGTTGACTCAATGGTACTAGGGTTTATCGAGCATGGCTCAAGTAGCAGATGTCACGTTTTTGATACCTGGAGTGATCTCCTTTGAGAAATAAAGGGAGTGGCTATTCCATAAGCTTGTTGCACTAAGTCTTGGTGAGCCAGGACGTGTGGGATGGACTCCTGTGCCGCTGTAGAGGGAGCCCATTGAGGGTAGCTTTGCAGTTGGGCCTAGTGGGAGGCCTGTTATTCAGTAAAGGTGATGGACTGGATGTCCTAATGCCCTAAGACCTGAGAGGCTTATAAGTCCTTAGGCTGGCAAGATATGAGCTATGGTTGAGAATAAAGCCGAGTAAAGGCTTGAGGCAATAAGACTCGAGATGCAAGTTTGCATAGGGGCAGCGTCCCTGGGCTATAAGACATATATGTCTAAGTGCTATGGTTGTTACTTGGCACAGTGACATTGGACTGGAAGACCTGACTAGGTGTATATGCGCCTGTGTGAAGCACTAGTTTTGGTAGAGAAAGAGGCTAAAAATAGTATCTGAGGTGCCTTATGTGATCCCTAAAAAGGGGTTAATCGACAATTTTGTCATGTGTAGAATGGAAAGATAGACAGAATGTCTAGAGATGGTTCTCTGGGGTACAAGTGGTACCATTTGATGTTCAAAATTTTGAGGACGAAATTTATTGAACGGGGGGAGAAATGTAATACCTTGAATTTTGGGACAAGAGGCTTGGGATTAAGCCTAGATTAAATGGACTGCTAGACCCTGGTTTAGCAAGTGTCCTAGTGAGGAATGATATAATTTCCCAAAATTCCTTTCTATCATTGGATATTAAAGGGAATATTATGGTGAGCTGGAAAGCTCGGGGAAATATTAAAGGTAAGGGCGAGATGGTCATGTGACCAATGAGATTATTTCCCTATTATTGATGGCCAATTTAGTCAAATGTGATGGGAAATAATAAAAAGGGGCAAGAAATGGTTTATTATGATAAATCATTAAACGTAAGGGCAAAATGGTAATTTTTTCATAAGATGAGAAATGATGGTTTTTCCCTGATATTCCCAATGATTTGAGTTGAATGAGAATTAAAAGGAGGGAAATGACTACTTGATAATTAATAAGCCTATATGGGTGAATTATTATCAAGGAAAGTCAATAAGTTGAAAAGCTTAAGGTTTGGTTAACTACTTAAGGTGGTATAATGAGATAGTTTGAGAGTGAATTATACTCTCTTATTTCCCATTAATATTAATGGAATGATGAAGGAAAAGAGAAATGAAACTTGTTATGCAACTAATAAGACAGTCAGATCAAAGGGTGGTAAGCCACTTAGATGATTTTAATTAATCATCATCCTTCATCATTTATTCTCATTCTTTCCTGTGTTCAGATTAAAATAGAAGAAAAGGGAAGAGAAATAGATTAGAACGAGAAAGAGAAAGAACGAGAATGAGACGGAGAAAGAACGACAACGACGAAGGCGGCGGAGAGAGAGAAAGTTTGAGATTGTTGAAACTCTACCGAAATGGAATCTTCTCTCAAAGTACCTAGTACAAACATCCTTCTACTTATCTTGAGCTTCGATTCTATGGTTTTAGATTCTCATTTGGAGATGGTTGTTGCCATTTACTTATCCCGAGAACCCTATATTGGCTTCCTTATGTGTGGCATGAGGATAGATTTGGAATTTCATCGATTGGATGATTCCATTGAATTTATAAGGGAAAATTGTGTAGGGTTCATGTTAAAGGGAAAGTGAGAAAAGGCCTGGAGTGTGAAATGACCAAATTACCCTTTTAAGGCTTTAAGTAAAGGCTATCAAGGGTATTTTCTTCATTTGGGCCTGAATTTGACTAATCTGAAGTCATAAATGGATTCTACACATAAAATGGTGTAGGATTGGCTCAGGTCATAATTTCTATCAAAGTACAATCGGGCCAGGCTTCCGGGGGCATTTTGGTAATTTAGCATAATTGGGCTAAGTTATGAACTAATACGAGTCTAGAATGTTATAAGGATGAGTAGTGACTCATGTATGCTATGTTTGGGAATTCTAGGACTCGATGAATGGACGTGCCAGAACCGAAGCAAAGACGAAGGATTGAGGACGGACGTGAAGTCCGACAGGTAGTGAACTTACCTTTCCTGCATGTGTATGATATGTATGTCTTGCATTGATTATGTGACTGCTATGCCTGTTTGTGTGGAACATGTATGATTGGTTGAAGCTCTGTTATATTTGTGCAATGGCCATATGTATGTCATAACATCGAGCACGCATCATGTCATTATGTTCTCATGAAATAGTGTAGGCAAAGATGTCATGCATTCATATATATCTACATGCATAATGGTATTGTTCGCTACTGAGATTCTCTCGAATTTTACTCCTCCCAAACAACCATTTTAGACAGGTTGAAGGATGCATGAAAGTATGCACGAAGGAGATATGGAGACGTGAAGTGAAGAGAAGTCTGTAGTGTGGGGCATTACTATTTGTATTCTATATATTTATAGGTATGAATGTTGTATAAGCAGAGGATCGCTCTAATGTAAATAAAGTGAAAGGCTTTTAGTTTATTAAAGTAATTGCTCGCTTACTCTGATTTAATGGAACTAAGAGCTGGTGAGGTAATGTAAGGATGGGTGTTTCACAGATCCCTAGAGAGGCTGGTAAGGGCAAGTAGGTCAGATTGATCAGATAGGTCTAATTATATAGCCATGTGAGAGAAAAGAAGAGAGAAAGCGAAAAACACAGCTTCGCTAGGTAGTCTCGATAAATCAACGTTTATGCACTTGTCAACGATTAGATTGGACTAAAATTTGGCCAGCATGTTTGTAGTATGTGGTTTGTTAGTTTCAATGGTAAGATCGTTGTTTATAATCAGGGACATTTTTTTGAAATTTTCAATTTCTTAATTCTCTAATGTAAGCTTATAGCTTTAGTTGTTTGACTGAGTGGTTGCGCGTGTTTGTGCATTTGTTTGAAATTTTCTATACCCTGTTTTGATCATAGTGGATGATATTTTTATTGGTTTGGACGATCTATAGTTTTTACCGTTGAATTGAGGGGTTTTTCACGTTAATAACTCTATTGTCTATTATGCCATTTAATTTCTTCCACATATTTGTTTATTTGTTTGTCTCTTATGTCATTTAATTTCTTCCACATATTTATTTATTTGTTTCCTCATAGACTCTTGCAAATAATATAAAGGTTTAACATCCGTTGTGCCATTCTCAACAAAACCATGGTTTATAATTACAGAGACTAAAACCAAAATACAAGCAAGATATAGGGATCAATAATGGTACCAAGGCAAAAGAAAATTTCTCAATTTTTTTCCATATATACACAAATACATACATAATATATATTTGCTGAGTTTTTTTTTGTTTTTAATATTGATGTGATATATTAATCATGACCAACTTTTGCTATTTTCGCAAACCATAAAATATTATTAAATATAATGAGAGGAGATCAATCAATTTCAAGTGTCCAGCCGTACTTGTCTTCAAGATCACCTAATTGGATGCCTCTAATCACGTCAAACAGCTTCATTGATGATGTTCCTTCTCCAATTTTAAATTAAACCCTGCAAGTAAGTATAATTAACATTACTAATAACCTTTATTATTATTTTTTACTAATCTTCTTGTTATTGTTATTGCTTTTAATATTATAGATATGTTGATTAAATGAGAAATGAATGTTATGTAACCTTTTATCTTGGTTGGTTATTCTCTTAATAGGAGAGATTCCAACAGCAGTTCCAGTGCTGAAAACCTCATCGGCTTCCACAACTTCAACTGAAACTCTGCGTTCTTTAACCTAATCATATATTTTTCAATAAATTTTTTTAGTTCAAAGTTCATTTTAATGATAAATTTCAAATTTTTCGCTGTTTTTTTTGCTTTCTTTTTTCAGCAACTAGATATGATTTGTTGTCCTATATATCACCTTTTAATTCCGATTCAAGCTAAGCAGAGTCTCAATCAAAAAATTCTCCCAAGATGAATTTCTTTTTCTTTTTTTATTCACAAAATTTAAATTCTAAAAATCTTAAAAGATACCAATTTCCTATTTAATACTCCCTCCAGTCCTTAATGATTTTCTTTTTTTTTTCATTCACAAAATTTAAATTCTAAAAATCTTAAAAGATACCAATGTCCTATTTAATATTCCCTCTAGTCTTTAATGTAGGATATATTTGGAGAGTTGATATTGATCCTAAATATAAGACATATTTTTCATATTTGTCAATCTTTTCCTAATTTACCCTTATTAATGCTCTTTCAATAATAATCAATGAGGAGAGGGAATAAAGGAATTAAGAAAGATGACAGGATACATGTGATATTACTTAAATTAACTAACTTTCTTAATTTAATCAAATTAAGTAAATATGTCTTATATTATAAGACTGAAGGAAGTATGAAATATTTGGGCATTTTGCTAAAAATGTGTTTGGTACTAGGAATTACTTGCTAGCCACTTATGTCAAACCCATTAACATTTCGATATTCGCAAAGTATTAAGCCCATAGTTCCGAATGCATACAGAAATAGTGGAAACATACTGACATTAAGTACTTGTTTACAATATAGGAAACATCCCCATAAGGTTTGAAAAATATTTACAAGTGTTCAAAAGAAACAAAAGTACAGCAATAGATAACCAATAGCAGCCTCTAAAGCACCAAGACTCTACTCGCCAGTAGCTACTGCTTTGCCCTTCGAGCTGCTAGCTTCCACTGGAATGTTTTTAGATGTTGAAAAAGGGTGAGATTCTAGAAAATCTCAGTAGTAACATGCATTCAGATATATAGAATGCTAAAATAGATATACAATACACCATGTTATGTAAGATGTGAACTTAAACAATGTTGTGTGCACACTGTCCAAGGCCAAACAAATGTTTGCAACCCCGGCTTAACTCGTGTACCATCGCCGGGTCTCAGGCAACAACTAGTTTGTGTGCCCTCGACACTGTCATGTTACTGAAAATTTCATACACAAAGAATACAATTATCACATAGTATATGAAAGAAAGAGTTACTACCTGAGTCTTTTTTCAGTTCTACCTTTGTCCAATACTCTTGTTCTGGCTTGGGCTACTACCAATTCCTATAAATTAAAGTTAACAAGTAACTGGTTATTATTTGTATTACTATTTCCTTTTAAACACATTTTTCTGGTTATCTAATGCAGTTACAACAGTTTTTGCACAATAAAATTCTGCACAGTGCAGTTTCACTGTTTTGCAGAAAACTGGTAGATTTTTAGTCAACTTTGAAAAATTATAATTAATTGTAGAAAATTCCAAATTGACTGATTCTAAAGCCTATGTGAAGCTATTCAAGTATAATTTTATGGTAAAATACCTAAGTCTAACTAGTGTCATCATATTTTCCCCAAAAATAAGCCAAACCTTCTCTGTTATATATTACATTCATAAACAGGGCTCAACTTTGAAAATCCATATTTTTTAATCTACTAGTCCAAAAATTATGATCTACCTATGAAATAAAAGCTCTAGATGTATAATCTAATTCTACCAAATTTCATAATATTTGGAATATTTTTTACTAAAGAAATTCATTTTACAATAACACTGCCTCCGAGAATCAAATCAAACAGCATTTCCCCTTAACTTCAATAATTTCCAGATTTGCATACAATTTTTCAAAAATTATGAACATATGTATGTATTCCTATATAATTTTCCCTTATAAATCCAATGGAATCATCGAAATTATAAAATTTCAACTCCTCCCTTATATCCTGCATCTGGCCGAAACATGCAAGAGAAAAAGGGAAAATGTGTTTTTATGATTTCATTCCACAAACACCTTCCTTTTTACTCTTAGTAACATGATTAACCATCTAAACATTAAATAAACATGACCCATAGAAATTTTGGCGGCATTTCATTCTAGGGTTTCATCTTCTATTTTTCACAAAATCAACAAAATCAACCACAACCACAACAACAACAGCACATAAGGCAAGAGGATCAAAGTTTTAGAGATTACCTCTTGATTGATTGAATTTCTCTCTTTACACGCCGCTTCCCTCTCTCTCTTCTCTCTTGATTTTGATTGCTAACCATGATTTTCAAGAAGAATAAGAGATTAGAAGAGGTTCTAAATGAATTTAGAGGGCAAGAACACTTGAAATCAAGCCTCTTACCTTAGATTTTAGCTTCTTGAACCCTAAGACCTTTTGTGTTCTTCAAACTCTCTTCTCTCTCTATTTTGTTGTTGTTGGCTGAAATATGGAAGGAAAGAAGGGATAAAGACTTTATCAAATATCTCTTCTTGCTTTATGTTAATATTATTTAATGCCAAGTTACCATGTGCTTAATTTACTTGGCTATGGTTAATTCTTCCTTGAATAAATATGGACCAAGAAAATTCAATTTCCCCCTTTTTTTCATTTTGGCTGAAAATTAGAAGAAAAAGGGAATAAATAAATGCTTCTTGCATTTTCCCTAATTCCCCTTTTAAAACAATATAATATTGCTAATTTTACCATATGCTTGTCTTTTATGACATCATTTCCTTTACTTGGCTTTAAAATAATTCCACATGGAACTCTTGTCTTCCAAGTATTTATTTTCCCTCTTCTTTTCTTATTTAGCTGAAAATATTAAGAGGAGAGGGAAAAATAAATTGCTTCTTCTTTTGTTGGCAAATTACCATTTTGCCATTACATTTTAATGATTTATTGAAATAAATAATAACTTGCTCTTCTTCCTCTTACTTTGGCTGAATTTTAGCACAAGGATTGAGCCAAGATTTATGTCCTTTCATGCTCCAATTTAGGTTATAATGTTAGGCCTTTCAGTAGACAATAGTTGATCCTTTGTGTCATAGCTTAACCAAGTTGTGTGTAACCACTGATTGGAGTGTTTACCGGTTTATGTGCATCATAATTCACCATTTTATTTCATTAAATGTATCAATTACATACAAGGAACATTGTAGTCTAAAAATGGGATGTTACAGCTCTCCCCCTTTAAATAAATTTTATCCCTAAAATTTGCTACATGTACTGACTCATGAATTTTGGGTAATGTTTTTGCATGTCTCCCTTGACTTCCTAGGTGGCTTCTCTAGGAGATAATCCCTTCCATACCACTTTAATGAATGGGATACTCCTGTGCCTCTGTTGTTTCTCCTACCGATTAATGACTCACTCAGGTGTGACCTCATACATAAGATCATCCCGCACGTCTACCTCTTCGTATTCGATCACATGCTCTGGGTTAGGTTGATATTTCTTTAACTGTGAGACGTGGACCAATATACCTAGGGCTCAACTTCTTCACCTTTAGCGGCATGCCAATGCCGGTAATAAGAAAAATCTTCATGAATACATGATCTCTGACCTCAAATTTGAGAGGTTTCATCCTCTTGTTGGTATAGCTCTTTTGCCTACTTTGAGTAGCAAAAAATCTCTACTTTATCAGCTTCATTTTCTCCATTGTGTGATCAACATTATAGAGCCCATACATCTACCTTTCAGACAACTCTGTCCAGTAGAAGGGTGACTAATACTTTATTCCATACAATGCTTCATATGGAGCCATTTGGATGCTCGAGAGATAACTATTGTTGTACGAGAATTTCACAAGTGGAAGGAACTAGTCCCAACTACCTTTGAAATAGAGTACATACTCCCTCAGCATATATCCTCTAGCATATGTATCATTCTTTCTATCTGTCTATTTATCTGAGGATGATAGGCCATACTAAATCGGAGCTTGGTACCCAAAGCTTCGTGCATCGCCTTCCAAAACTTGGAAGTGAATTGGGAATCTCTGTTAGATATTATGTTCTTTGGGGTACCATGTAGCTGTACTATCTTCTTAATATAGATCTTTGCCAATTTATTAGGAGAATAGTATATGCTGATTGGGAGAAAATAGGTTGTCTTTGTAAATCGATTCACTATTACCTATATCGTGTCATGATTTCAAATTTTGGGTAGCCTTATCATGAAATCTATGATGATCCTCTCCCATTTCTACTCAGGAATTTCAGGGTTTTGCATAAGCCCTGATAGTCGTTGATGGTCGGCTTTCACTTTATGACAAGTAAGACAATAAGCAACGAACCTTGTTACATCTCTTTTTATGCTTGGCCACCAATATGTGGACTTCAGATTATGGTACATTTTAGTTGCTCCTGGGTGTAGAGTGTATTTACTCTTGTGTGCTTCTTCAATGATTTTTTGTTTTAGCTCTGTTTACGGTGGGACGTATATCCGCTTCTTGTACTTGACTAGCCCACTGGGTGACAAGTTATGTTCATGAGTCTCTCCCCTTTCAATCATATCTCTGATAGACTGTGCTCATCTATCCTGCATCTGAGCCTCTTCTATAACTGTTCTCAAGTCATTCTCTGTCTGACTGACATTGCTGCTGTTGATCATAATTTGTTTAGACAGATTAAGATCTTTGAAATCTTTAATCAGTCTTTACTTGTAAATCATGAGGGCTGCCACTTACACTATTTTATGGCTCAATGCATCTGCCACTATATTAGCCTTCCCTGGATGGTATTTGATCTCCAGGTTGTAATCTTTGAGTAACTTCATCTATTGTCACTATCTCATGTTGAGCTCTTTCTGATCATAAAGATACTTTAAGCTCTTGTTGTCATAGTATAGCTCTACGGTTGCCCCATAGAGATAGTATCTCCAGTTTTTTGGTGCTAACACAAACTCTGCTAACTCAAGATTGTGTATGGGATATCTCTGTTCATGGAGCTTCAATTGACAGGATGCATATGCCACTACTCGGCCCTGCTGCATCAGAACACATCCCAATCCATGCCCACTGGTATATGTGTAAACCACGAAGGTTAACTACAGATCTGGGATTGTTAACATTGGTGCTGTTTTTGATTTTTGTTTTAGCTCTGCGAAGCTCCTCTCACAACTGGTGTCCCACATAAAATGTTGAGTTTTTCGTGTTAACTTTGTCAACGACAAAGCTATTTTGGAGAAATTATGTATAAACCGCTTGTAATACCCTGTAAGACCCAGAAAACTGCATATCTTAAAAATAGTTTCTGGCCTATTCCAGTTCAGTATTGCTTCCACCTTGTTTGGATCCACCGAGACTCCTTACTGTGAGACCACATGACTTAGAAATTTAACTTTTGAAAGCCAAAACTCACACTTGCTCAGCTTGGTATAGAGTTGCTTGTCCCTCAATGTGTTCAATACAGTTATCATATGGTGTTCATGTTCTGCTATGCTTTGTGAGTACACCAGAATATCATCAATAAAGAATACCATGAATTAGTCCAAGTATAGATGAAAAATTTAATTCATTTAGTTTATGAACATGGCAGGTGCATTGGTAAGCCCAAATGGCATTACTAGGAACTTGTAATGACTATATCTAGTTCTAAAAGCAGTCTTTAATACATCGTCTACCTTCACCCTGAGTTGGTGATACCCATATCTAAAATTAATCTTCAAGAAAACACAGGAACCTAATAATTGATCAAACAAATCACCAATTCTGGGAAGTAGGTACTTGTTTTTGACAGCCACCTTGTTTAACTCCCTGTAATCAATGCAGAGTCGTAGGCTTTCATCTTTCTTTTTAACAAAAATCATTGAAGCTCCTCATGGCAAGACACTGGGTCTAATAAACCCTTTCTCTAGTAGCTCCTCAATCTGCTTTTTCATCTCTGCCATCTCTCTTGGAGCTATTCTGTATGGGGCTTTGGATATTGGTCCCGCTCCAGGCCTACTATCAATTACAAACTCCACTTCCATGTTCAGAGGTAATATACTAATATCCTCTAGAAACACATTAGGAAATTTGTTTACTACAGGGATATCCTCTAATGTTGTTCCAGCCTCTGATTGCATGGAGAAGAATATGATGTATACCTGACAACCTTTATGTAGGCATCTTTTAGCCTTAACTGTAGAGAGGAAATTGAGGTTAATCGCTGTGTTGGCCTTTGATGGCAAATTAGGGTAAATAACCCTCTTGCTTCCACAATCCAGTAAAATGTGTTTGTGGTCAGCTAGTTGATACCAAGAATTACCTCTAGTCTATTCAATAGTGAACAAATCAAATCTACTGTGGACTCATGTCCCTTTACACTTATGACGTAATTTAGACAAGCCTTGGTTATGATGAATTCGTTACCCGTAGGCGTAGATACTATCATATTATACATTAATCGATATACACTCAGGCCTAGTCATTTTACACATTCCTATGCAATGAATGAATGACTAGCTCCTGAATCATACAATGCTTGTCCCAGATTACCATTGAGGAAAACTGTACCTTGAATCAACTGAGGTGAATCCAAATTTTATGAAATGATAAATATGACCTTAAGGATATATGAAATTTACCTCTTCCTTATTTTAATATAGTGAGATATAAAGATGGAGAGATCAAGAGGTAGAGGTGTTAGGTGAGGTCAAGGAGCTAGACCTGACCCAATGTAGAAGATATTGGGCAAGTTGACTGAACAATATACAATCATGATTTGAGGGACGAGCTGAGAGAGATGCAATAGAAACAAAATATGGATAGGGAAATAGAGAATAATCCTGGAGGATAGGAGAATGAGCCAAATCAGCTTGAGAATCCTATTCTGGAGAAGCCTCCAATTAGACCTGTTGTTGAGGCTGAGAGTCTACAGACGTGGGTAACAAGATTTTGTTAGCAACAACCTCTTACCTTCCGAGGGAAGTTTGATCCTCAGGTGGCAGAGGACTGGTTATTTCATCTGGAGAAAATTTTCAGAATTATGGAATGCCTAGATAACATTAAGGTTCAACTGGAAATTAACAAATTAGAGGGTAATGTATACAGATGGTGGAAAAATACTGAGACGATTTTGTAGGTATGAAATATTCCTATCACTTGGGAATTATTTCAAGAGTAGTTTAATGAAAAATACGTCCCCCGATAAGTTTGAATTGCAAAGGAAACAAAGTTCCTTACTATTCAGCAAGATGAGAAGGAAAGTTTTGACGAGTACTTAGCTCGTTACATTCAATTTTCTCAGTGCTCTTCTTGTTTGAGGTGTTGTGGTAATGAAGGTTGGAGTTCAGACATGAGGATATGGGGACTGAAACCAGAATTGAAAGAGAAGCTAGTCTCTAACCAGTTCACCGAATTTAATAAGGCAGCGGAGGAATGCTAGATTACAAAAAGTAACTTATTGAATTTATACACTGATAGAAATACTGGTGGTAAGGGAGCTTCTGGCAGTGGGAGTGCTTCCTAGAAATGTAAGAATCCGAGAGGTCCAACCAGAGGAAATGATAAAAAACCTTATCATCCTGGTAACCGTAGTAACCAGAGACCACTTGAGAACATAACCTGTTAGTGCTATGGTATACCTTATCATCCTGGAAGGCCATATGGTGCTCTAGTAGGGCATATAATCTGTTTTAATTGTCAGTAATAGAGGCATTTTGCTAATAACTATCCATAACAATAAAGGGTAGAAGAACCAAGGTAGAGATTTCAGGGAAGAGTCTTTTCCATGACATAGGAGGAAGCCCGAAAATCTCCTGAGTTAATCCAAGGTATGGTTCTACTTAATGGTAATTTCGTACAAGCATTGTATAATTCAGGTGCTAGTTATTCATTCATTGCATATGACTGTGTGGGATGGCTAGGCCTGTGTATGCATTGGTTACCATGTGATTTGGTTGTGTCTACATCCATGGTTATCAGATCTACTATAGCCAATACCTGTTTAAATTTCATAATAAACATTGAAGGACATGAACCAACGGTGAAACTGATTTGCTTACTACTGCACAAATTGAAAGTAATTCTTGGTAATGATTGGTTGACAATGAATAATGTTCTGATAGACAGCGGAAACAAAAGATTTATTTATCTTAATCTGCAATTACATATCAGTCTAGAAGCCAACCTTAATTTTCTTTCAGCAGCTGAAGCTGGGGGATGTTTGCATAAAGGTTGTTAGGGGTACATGGTACTTTTCTCCATGCAATTAGAGGCTAGAATAATACTTGAAAATATTCTAGTGGTAAATGAGTTTCCTGTAATGTTTCTAGAGGATATCAGTGGATTACCTTTGGAAAGGGTTTAGTAGACTTAGTGTTTCACTATAGGGAGCTCCAGTACTATTTGTGAAAAAAAATTGAAGGGCAGAAGCCCACGATTATTATACCAAGAATACCAGGCTGTGTCTTGGAATAGCTTGAAGGTTGGAATAGAATGGACTGTATATCTTGAGAATTTTCCAATAGACTGTGTGTCTTGAAAATTTTCCAATGGACTGTGTGTCCTATAAATGCTAAACTTGACTGGTTAAATCTTATGAATGCTAGAGAATGGATGATTTTTTGTGTGTGCTTCGTGAACATTACATATGTGTATGAATTGCTTGAGTAGAAAAGGTTGGTTCCTCGAAGGTATTCAGAATTAATGATATTCATGTGTATTCATGAAACAGAGGAAAACATGAAGAGGATTTGAGAAAAGTGTTGGACACATTGAAAGATAAGCAACTCTATGCAGAGTTAAGCAAGTGTAAGTTTTGGCTTTCAGAAGTTAAATTTATGGGTCATGTAGTCTCGCAAGAACGGGTCTCAGTGGATCCTAACAAAGTGGAAGCAGTAATGAATTAGAAAAGGCTAGAGAATGTTGCTAAAATATGCAGTTTTCTGGGTCTTATCGATTATTACAGAAGATTTATACAAAATTTATCCAGAATTGCTTTGCCTTTGACAAGGTTGACACAAAAAACTCAACATTGTGAGTGGGATGAAAGTTGTGAGAGTAGCTTCACAGAGCTGAAGGAGAGATTGACAACAGTTGAACTGTGTGGTCTACAGTTTTCTTATGTGGTCTATAATAGTGATGATAATCCTTTCTAGTGCTGATAATCCCTGATCCACAGTTGACCTGTATGGTCTACAGTGATGCAAGCAAGTATGGATTGGGATATGTCCTGATGCAGCAAGGTAGAGTTGTGGCATCCCTAATGATTCAAGAGTAGAAACTGATCAAAGATTTTAGGGATCTCAATCTATCCAATCAGATTTTGATTAGTAGCAACAATGTTAGTTAAGCAGAAAATGACCTGAGAACAATGATAGAGAAAGTCAAGAAACTCTTGCTTTCGTATCTTATGTAATGGTTCTACATGTATGTGTTTACCATCACTTGTATTCATTTAATAAATATACAGAATTATTGTGAGATGCCCTAAGACCTAGTGGGCCAGTGTGTCCATAGGCTGCCATTAGCATTCAAAATATAAGGGGCGGACGCCCTTGACTATAAGACCGGGAGACCAAGCGTTTTGGTATAGACCAATGGTTCAATGTTTTTGATTAAGGAATGCTCTTGTGATGATTGTTGTGATTGGATGGTTTGTTTAGTATACCTTGTGAACGTTACATAAGTATAAGAGTGGCTTAACCAGCAAGAGATAGAGTCTATAATGTGCTTAGAATCACTATTGGACTGTATGTCTTAAGGTTGTGAGACTTGATATGAATTCATCATAGATGTTGAACTGTGTGTCCAAAGGCCATGAAACCTATTAGACCGGAATGTCTTTAGGCTGGAAAATTGATGAGCATTCAGATTGTGACGAGCAGAGGCTTGAGGCAGTAAGACCCGACGTGCATCTTGTACAAGGTAGAGGCCCTGGATCGATATTGCCTAACACTATGGTATTGAACTAGTAGTCCAGGGAATGTGTTCTAATGATTGTTGAATGATATGATAATTTATGTTTCATGCTTTGTGAACTTGCATAAGAAAGAGATAGACTGAGTAATAAAACAGATAGCATGAGTGATAAGAAGTGACTCCTCGAGGTATAGTTAAATCTATACGATATTCAAAATTTCGGGGAAAAAATTTTATTGAGGGGGAGAGCTGTAATATCTCAAATTTTATTCATAAAAAATTCTTGTATATTTGATTGTAATAAATGGAATAAAATGGTAACTTTGTTGCACTTGAAGTAGCCAAAATGTTGGAATGGTGATTATATGAAATTTTTGGCTAAGTGAGACATAAAGAAAATTTTTTTTCTTCATGGAAGCCTAATATTATAGCCCAAAATTAAGTATGGAAGAGCATAATTATTGGCCCAATTCATTATGAAAAATTCAGCCAAAAAGAAAAGGGAAGAAGGAAAACAATACTTGGTATAAAAATTCAAGAAAATGTAAGGGTAAAATAGTCATTTGGCTAATAAAAATAAAAAGCTAATATTTTCCCTTAAAAATTAAGAAAATTTGGTCAAATAGGAGAGGAGGCAAGGAAAAATGTGGTTGGGCCACCTAGCATGCCATGTGGAACCTTTTTTGAGCCATATGGAAAAAGGAAAGCATAAAGAATTGCCATGTGTTCAAATTTGGAATAAAATATTATATAATTAAGGAGGTGGAGGATGATTTTTATTTAAGGGCATTTCAACCCTTTTGAAACTCATTTGCGGTCAAACTTGAGAGAGAGAAGAGAGAGATAGAGAGTTTAGAGAAAACAAAAACAAGAAGAGAGCAAGAATGATCAAGAAGAAAATCAAGGTAAGTTGGTAGTAAAATTCATGTGTACTTGTCTCCAAATTCATGAAAACCTTCTCTAATCTTCGTATCCTTCTTGAAATCATGCAAAGCAAGAATAAAATCAAGGGAAAAGGAGATAGAAAGGTGTTGGTTTTAGTGAGAGAAAGAGGAAGAATCAAGGTAAGCTTGAAAACTTGATTCCTCTTGTTGTTTTATGATTGTTGGTGGTGGTTTGTGCTGGTTATTGGCTTGGTTTATCTTGAATTGATGATTTGAGATGCATAAAACCTCAAGAGAGGTGTTGTGCAATTTGTCATTAATCATGTGCAAGAGGTGTTTAAATGGTTAAATAAGTGATTAAGAGTGAAAAGAAGGTGATTAATGGAATGGAATCATGAAAACTTCAAGTTTCCCAATTTTTCTAGATTTTCAGCCAAGGCTATTTCTTTGTGGTTTAGAATAAAAAAACTGTGTAGGGAACATATGAAAAATGAAGTGTAGAGGCTTTAGGGTGTGAAATGACAATTTTACCCCTAAAACCCTAACTTTGTGGCTGTCATGGGTAATTCTGGAAATGCAATGTGATTTAGTCAAAACTGATGTAAAAAATGGATTCTACATATGAAATTGTGTAGGAATAGCCTAGGTTATAATTTTTGGAAAAGTACAATTATACCAGGTATAAAGTGAATTAGACGGATTCCTTAAGGGCATTTTGGTAATTATGTGTTTTAGGTAGAGATAACAAACTATATGAGCTTTGGAATGAAGCATGAATGAGTAATAACTTATTTGTTATGAATTTAGAATTTTAGGATTTGATATTTGCCCAAGTTGGACAAAGAGTTAAATGACCGATATTAGCTAGGCTTTGGAAAGGATTTTAGGTAGTAACTCTATTTCTCATACATTATGTGATTGTCTTTATGCATTGCTCTTTGTGATGAAATGTATATTGTTGTAATTCCTAGAGTTGTGGTGTGGGAAAAGCATAAATACCACCTAATGGGAAAAGCACAAGTAGTACTAGGCTAGTTTGGACCAAGTCCAGTAGGCAAATCTGTATGGTATAATTCCTTGTTGTGGTGTGGCAAAAGCACAAGTACCACCCTATGGGAAAAGTACAAGTACCATGAGACCAATGAGACCTAGCTGAGGTAGTGTGGCAAGTACGGACAGGCTGTGTGCTAGCTCCGAAACATTAATGTGATCACTGTGTGGCAAGTAAGGACAAAACAATCATTTTGATCTAGACAAAATCATCGTTTTGATCCTAAACATTGATTGATGACATGTGCACATTATTAGTATCTATTGCATTATATGTTGCATTGCATGTTTATCTCTCGCATTTTATATGATTAATAGCATGTTACTACTGAGATTCGTTTCAATCTCACCCTTTCCATAAATAAAATTAATTCCGATAGAGGAAGCGGCTTCAAGGGCAAAGCGGTAGATACATGCAACTAAGAGTTCCGGTGCTGATTAAGACTTTAGTGTTGATTATCTGTGTAATACCCCACTTTTTCATCAAGAGTCCTTATATGTATATTTTTTATATTTTGTGGAATAAAATGGTGAATTGTGGTGTGCATGAATTTACAGAAAAATTCTAATCGCTGATGACGCATAATTCTGCCAAGTAAGGATACAAAGATGAAATAAATGTCCATTTAAAGGCCTAATATAGTAACCAAAATTTGAGCATGAAATGGCACAAATCATGGTTTTATTCAAGCGTTAAAAATTAAGCTAAACCAAAGGAATGATAAAGAAATGATTTATTTCGGAAAATCATAAAACATAGGGACAAAACGGTAATTTTTTCATAAAATGGGAAATAATTATTTTTCCCTAATATTCCCAATAATTTCAGTTAAATGGGAATTAAAAAGAGGAAAATAGATACTTGATAATTAATAAACCTATTTTGGTGAATTATTATTAAGAAAAGTCAAATAGTCAAAAAGTCAAAGACTTAGGTCAATAAATTTGCATGGTATTATGGGATAATTCAAGATCAACATTATTCCTCTTATTTCTCATGCAATTTTCAGTGGAAATAGCAAGGAAAATATATGTGTAAATGTTGATATGAAAGCAAAAGGAAAAAGAAAAAAAGGAAAAAAAAGATGTGGACCAATGAGAATGAGCCACTTGTAAAGTGTTACGAGTGTAGGATAGTGTATTTAGAAGTGCAAGTATACACTGTCGTAATCAAGTAATATAGAAGTGAGTAGAGTATTGTTTCCACGAGGATTGATCACTAAGTACCAAAATTGGTAATTTTAATTCTATTTAGTCGGTTGATTAGTTGTGATTGAGATTACAAGATAGAAATGATGAAATATGAATACAAGTGATATAAAGACAAATATGAGAAAAAGCCCTAGGGATTAGATTTCACTTAATAAATTCCAGATTGAATCACTTATCTATTCTAGTCCAATTTATTCCACATGATTGATAGTCGAGTTTCCCTAATTTAATTACTAGCCTCTTTCAAGGTCAAGTAATTCTATAATTAATTGCTAACCCAATATATTTCTATATGAATTTAAGCAATCAATCTTGCATTAAGATTTATGGAACTCAATTAAGACTACACAACCTATATGAATATATTCCTATTTCATATGCAAATTATGGTTTTAATTATAGGATCCACACACATGTATCTCCTTCCGGTCTCAACATGCATATTAAAATCATCCAAAAGGTGGCCAATCAATTGTAAGCATTAAGAGCAATAATTAAAACTCAATCATGAAGAAAAATTAAAACTAGATTTAATAAGTTAAGATTCAATCCGTCATTAGTAAGCTACGTCATCACCCTAGGAAAAGGAAAATTTAGCTCATGATAAAATTAAAAACAAAACCAAAATATATTACAAACATCATAAATATTGCATAAAAATTAATTACAAAAACATAAAAATACAACTACAAGATGCATGAAAATGGAAAATCTAGCCTACCATATAGGAGGTAAAACCATCCATGTAGGTGGCAACCTATACCATCCATAAAGGAGGACTACCTAGGCCTTCCATATAGGAGGTAAAACCATCCATGTAGGAGGCATGCAAGAAGTAAAAAAATGCAAGACATAAATTCTAAAAATAACAACTCTCTCTCTAAAATAGAAACTCTCTCTCTCTCTTCCTTCCTCCTCATTTTAGGGTGCCAAGAAGCTCTATTTATAGGCTTCATTTTTAGACCGCTACAGTGATTTGCTACAGTAACCCGCACTGCTACAGTGAACCGACCACACCGTCCGCTACAGTAACCCACACTGAACCACCCCACTTCCACACACCGTCCGCTACAGTAAACCGCAATGGTCTGCTACAGTGAAACTGCTACAGTGCATAGTGAACAGTACCCCCCGCATGAACAGTGCACATTGAATAGTCGCGTGAATAGTAACTTTCCCTTAAATGCCTTCTTTAATTCTTTTTAATCCGGTACTATCCATGGCTGCAAGAAAATCATTATTATTTATTAATTACACCCAAATTGATTACATTTAGCTCAAATATAGTCCACAAAATCATCATATAAGGGAAAATGAATATGCAAATATTTTACTTATCATAAAGTAAAATTTGACAAAATGCATTAAGTCTCATTCTTCATTCTCGTACAAGCTGATCATAAATTAGAAAGAAAAAGAGAACTAAACATGAGAGCAAGAAGAGGAGGAAGAGGAAGCTAGTGTTCATCAACTTTTAAGGTAAGGAACTTGTACCTTGTGTCTTAAGCTTCCTAATCCCTCTATAACCTCTTCTAATCACTTCTACACCTTTGGAACCATGGATTTCTTGATGATTTAAGAGCTATGGAGAGAGATACAAAAACTTCCTAGAGAGAGAAGCAACAAGAAATCCAAGGTAAACTCCAAGAACTTTCTCCTTGCACCTTTGTTGTTGTTGTTCTTGGCTTGGATTTGGTGATTTTGTGAAGATTGGATGATGGAACCCTAAGAGGGGTCCTGCTGTTAAAATAACTTATAATCATGTCTAATAAGTATGTAAATAGCTAATCATTTGATAAGAAGTAGAAAGAAATTGATTAAGCAAAAGAAAGCACGAAACTGACATAATTTTTCTGAGAATCTCAATTTTCAGCCTATATTGTGATATGATGAAGATGAAGGAATTTGATAATTTTGATGATTCCATTGGCTTTAAAAGGAAAAATTGAGTAGCCCTACAAGTTTTCATGATTTTTGGATTTTGGATGCTTGTATATGAATTTGGGAATTGATGAAGTTAGATTATTCATAGTATTAATCTGCCCTATCTGAAGCATTATTATTACGTGTGGTGTTTTAAAGGTCAAACCTTGCCAAAAAATTTTGAAACTTTTCAGAATTAAAATAGAGACATAGAACTTTGATTTGATAGGTAGTTTGCAAATTTTGGATATGTACTTTGGGAGATATGAGCTTCTAACTTTTGGGTATTAAAAAATGGAAAGTTCTGGAGCAAGGCCTAATGGAATGGAATATTGTATTTATTAGAGTGCATTAGCTACATTTGGATTTTTCTATATTTAGTTATGATTTTTGGACATTCGGTCAAGAAACAGAGAATACTTGGCCGTGGCTAAGACCCAAAATTTTCAATATTTCATATTTTCCAAGAGGTGTTGATTGGGATGGTGTTTCCTAACCCCATAAGCCTTTGTTGAGACTTCCAAGGGCTACCTAAATGACTCAAATGACAATCAACAAGCTAAACCAATAATAGTTTAATTTACATTATATTAAAAGATTGGATTGAGTAATGACTCATTGTCCGTAAATTCCAATTATAGGACCTAACAGCCATTCGAAGCTTAAGACATTGCCGAGCTCTGAAAAACGGGAGGAAATTGGTAAAGGAAAATAACCAGGTAGTAACTTGTCTTTCATATGTTTATAATATGCATTGTGTGTTGTTTGAAATCATCACAAATTGTCTAGCACATTTGGATTATGCGGGGTGGTCACCCGGGGCCTATCTGCGCGGGTGGACACTCAGGCCAATATAATATTCAGCGATACACGAGCGGGTTCCTGGGGCCTATTTTGCATGGGTATCCCTCGAGGCCTATTGTATTCCTAGCGCTATGGTGATATATATACGAACTGCATGAATTGCACTGAATATTGTTATGATGATTCTGTTGTATAATGACTGAGTAGCATGCTTGTGATGTTATATATGTATAATTGGCATTATGTTACTACTGAGATTCTTTTGAATCTCACTCTTTTTCCATAAACCACCTTTAGTATAGGGAGAAAGGTCAAGGGGTAAGAAGAAGGTAATTGCAGACGGCTAGAGGATTAAACGCTGAAGATTATGATTTTGCTGGTTGTCTACTAGGTGTATTTTGGATATCTTAAACATGTGTATATATATTTTGGATATATATATACTATAAATGTCTTGTACCTCTGGCATGTTACAATAAGTAGACTAATAGAAGAATGGTTTAGTTATATTATGTTTCCGATCAATAATGAAACGTAATTAAGGAATGGAACATGAGAAATAAGCAGATAATTGCTTGCAAACTCTAATAAAATGAAAAGAAGAGTGCGGTGAGACTTAATGAGATAGTGGACGTTTGTGAAAATGGTATGAGAAAATTTTATTACTCTCAAAAACTCCTTTCCAGTCCCAGATTCAAATCCTGAAATAGGTTTGTAATTTGTAAATGTTTTCAGAAGTTACTTAATCCGACACCTGATCTTGGTTTCACAAATGCTTTTGCTACTCTTTTTGTACTCATCTGAGGCTATAGGAAATGAGGTATCACATTTTTGGTATGAGAGCGTTGATTCTGGCAATGGTAGGTATTTGCTAGAGTCTTCTGCTTATGTTGATGAGTTCTAACCTTTCGTTAGCTACTTTGTGATAGGAAGTATGGGCGATAGCAGGACATTAGTGTATAGAATGGCAAGAGTATTGAGAGTAAGGCGTACGGCCTGGAAGAATGTTCCAACTCCTATTTCAGTTAAGCGAGGAGAAGTGTCTGATAGAAGAAGACAATGGAGCCAGTCACCTTCACTTCCTTTTGTTAATCAACCTCCACCCGAAGAGCAGATTCCAGAAGGTAGAACTTATGTGATTCTCAATAGAGAGGGACGTGGACCAAGAATGGCACGTACACATAGAAAGAGCGTCAAGTGGCTACCATACTTTGGTCCTATTGCTAGAGATGAAGCTATAGTGGTAGACATAGCAGATGTAGAGTCGGATGATAGTGTACAACATCCAGACTCGGCTATAGAATCGAATGCTTCAATGGAGAAGTTGGCTTTTGATCCACATTCAAATGATGAATTATGGGAGTAACTGAAGGATCTATATGTGACAACTTTTACAAAATTCTTTACTCCCACAATGCAGTATATATCATTCTTATAGTCAGTGCAAAAATTGTATAGGCAAAGAGAGGAGCTAGAGCTAATGATAGATGATGATGTTTGGATCTAAACCACATTAGCCTATCTTCCTGATTTCGCTTCTTGGTTCAAGAAGAAGAATGAAATCATAGCTATGGGTCCTTTTGAGTTCTTACCTTTTATTGAGCTTATGATTTTGTATGTAGTGTTTAATATGCATAAGGAATAGAAGGATATTGATATGCTCAGTAAGACAACATAGGCTTACTTTTGATGTAAATGTTAAGCCACTTATTGTACATATAACTAGTTCCTGTGGTAGAACATACTTCTTTTGATACAAATACTAAGCAACTTGAATGCAAATATGAATGTTTGCTATAATGAATGTATGTCTGTTATGTGTTGGTATTTAAAATCTTAAGAAGTGTATATGTATATGTTGATGTGGTATTTATGTGATGTTCCTTCTTAATAGTGAAAAGAAACAATGGTACGAGGTAGACCGGTGAGAAATGCGCCATAAAATCCCTAACCAGAGGATAACGCGGAGCCTAATTTGATGCAACAAGTCTTTATAATGTTGGCTCAACAGCAAACCATGATCTAGGACTTACGAGAAGAAGTCTGGGAATTAAGGGAAAGAAAAAATGCAAATGAGGTGCAGCCTGAAGGGAACAACCCTGAATGGAATAACCCAGAAGGGAATCCCCTTGAAGGAAATCATCTTGAGGGGAATCCAGATGGAGAACAATCATCTAGTGACGAGCAATCGCAGTCACATGAGGTAAGCTAAGAAATTCCCGTTATTTAAGAACCAAGGGAGAATGTTGTCCAATACTGGATGCCTAAGTTTATCAAATATCAGTTTGAGGCATTCCACGAGAAATTTAACTTATAAGCTGCAGAGAATTGGGTGAATCATCTGGAAAAGATTTTTGAGGTACTCGGATGCCCGACGAAGATGAAAGCTAAGATGGCAATCTATAAGCTAGTAGGCGAAGTTGATGATTGATGGAAGAATACAACATTTCTATTACGTGCCCGGAATATCCCGATGACCCAGGAGTTGTTCCAAGAAAAAATTTATGAAAAATATTTCCCAAGGTCAGTAAGGATTGAGAAAGAGAAATAATTCCTTGCAATTCGACAAGGTAACAACGAGATCTTTGATGCATACCTTTCTCGGTTCATCTGATTGTCCCATTACTCTTCCTATCTGAACCTTAAAGATGATGAGAAATGGAGCTCATATATGTTTATTCGAGGACTGAAGCCAGAGATGGAGGAGAAATTGGTAGCCTAATGTAATACCCTGAATTTTAGGATTAAAGGCTTGAGGTTTAGCCTGGATTAAGTGGACTACTAGACCCTGGTTTGGCAAAATTCCAAGTAAGGAATGATAAATTTCCAAAATTCCTTAATATCTTTAGATATTAAAAAGAAGAAATAAAAGGTGAGGGCAAAATGATAATTTTTCCAACAGATGAGAAATGATGGTTTTCCCTAATATTCCCAATGATTTGAGTTGAATGGGAATTAAAAAGAGGGAAATGACTACTTGATAATTAATAAGCCTATGTGGTTGAATTATTATCAAGGAAAGTCAATAAGTGGAAAAGTTTAAGGCTTTAGTTGATCACTTAAGGTGGCATAAGGGGATAATTTGAGAGTGATTATACTCTCTTATTTCTCATTAATATTAGTGGAATGATGAAGGAAAAGAGAAAGGAAACTTGTTGTGCAAGAAATGAGATAGGTGGACTAATTGAGTAAAGGCCACTTGGATGATTTTAATTAATCATTACCCTTTATCATCAATTGTTATTCTCATTCTCGTGCAGAATTAAAAGAGAAACAAACAAAGAGAAAGAGAAACAGATCAAAACGAGAAAGAGAAAGAGAACAAAGAAAGGACGAGAACGCAGAAGAGAGAGAGAAGAGAGAGAAAGTGATAATTCACCAAAACACGACCGAAACGGTGTCTTCTCTCAAAGTACCCAGTACAAACATTCTTCTACTCATCCCAAGCTTTGATTTTATGGTTTTGGATTCTCGTTTGGAGATGGTTGGTGCCGAAACATCGCCGGAATTCCAAACCGAATTAAAAAAGCGTAGAGGTAAGCCTAAGCTTCCTTTCTACCATTTCGGTTCGTCGTTTGAATGAGTATTATGGGAGTTGGGTACTGTTCATCTCTCATTCTATTTATGTTTTGGGGGCCAAAATGATGTCCAATAGATGTCTAAATGGCTAATCATGTAATTATAAGTCGAAAGGAAGGTATTAAGCATAAGAAAGGGAGGAACTGACACAACTCTTCTAAGAACTCTATATTGGCCGCCTAATGTGTGGCATAAGTAAAGAGTTAGAATTTCATCAATTGGATGATTCCTTTAAGTTCAGAAGGGAAAATTATGTAGGGTTCATGTTTAAGGGAAAGTGAGAAAAGGCCTAGAGGGTTAAATGACCAAATTACCCTTATAGCTCTAAAAGGGGCTGTTAAGGGGTATTTCCGTCATTCGGGCATGATTTGACTAATCTGAAGTCATAAATAGATTCTACATGCGAAATTGTCTAGGATTAGCCCTTATTGTAATTTCTGTAAAAGTACAATTGGGCTAGGCTTTCGGGGGTATTTTGGTAATTTAGCATAATTGGGCTAAGTTATCAACTAATACGAGTCAAGAATGTTATAAGGAAGAGTAGTGACTCATGTATGCTATGTTTGGGAATTCTAGGACTCAATAGATGGTTGTTCCCAAGAAGGAGCATGAAAAGAGAAAAGAGACTTGTTATGAATGCATGAAGGAGCATGAAAAGAGAAAAGAGACTTGTTATCCAAGAAATGAGATACGTGGACTAATTGAGTAAAGGCCACCTGGATGATTTTAATTAATCATCATCCTTCATCATTTATTCTCATTCTTTCCTGCGTTCAGATTAAAAGAAAAGAAAGAAAGAGAAACGGAATAGATGAGAACGAGAACAGACGCGAGAATAAGAGAACGTGAATAGAGAGAGAAGAGAGAGAAAGTTTGAGATCGTGAATACTCTACCGAAATGACGTTTTCTCTCAAAATACCCAGTACAAACATTCTTCTACTTATCTCGAGCTTCGATTCTATAGTTTCAGATTCTCGTTTGGAGATGGTTGGTGCCATCTCGCCGGCTGGAGCATCGCCAGAATTCCGAACCGAATTCAGAAGCGTGTAGAGGTAAGTCTAAGCTTCCTTTCTACCATCTCGATTTGTCATTTGGATGAGTATTCTAAGAATAAGGTACTGTTCATCTCTCATTCTATTTGTGTTTTAGGGGCCAAAATGATGTCCAATTGATGTCTAAACGGCTAATCATGTAAGTAGAAGTAGAAAGGAAGGTATTAAGATAAAGAAAGGGAGGAACCAACACAACTCTTCTGAAAACTCTATATGGGCTGCCATGCGTAGGGAGTGAGCCATGAGTTGGAATTTCATCAATTGGATGATTCCATTGAGTTTAAAAGGGCAAATTGTGTAGGGTTCATGTTGAAGGGAAAGTAAGAAAAGGCCTAGAGGGTGAAATGACCAAATTACCCTTATAGCTCTAAAAGAGGGCTATCAAGGGGTATATTCGTCATTCAGGCCTGAATTTGACTAATCTGAAGTCATAAATGGATTCTACAAGTAAAATTGTGTAGGATTAGCCAATGTTGTAATTTCTGCAAAAGTACAGTTGGGCTAGGCTTCCAGGGGCATTTTGGTCATTTAGCATAATTGGGCTAAGTTATCAACTAATACGAGTCTAGAATGTTATAAGGATGAGTAGAGACTCATGTATACTATGTTTAGGAATTCTAGGACTCGATGGATGGTCGTGCCCTAACCGAAGCAAAGACGATGATTGAGGAAGGACGTGAAGTCCTACAGGTAGTGAACTTACCTTTCCTGCATGTGTGTGATATGTATGTTTATGCATTGATTATGTGACTGCTATGCCTGTTCATGTTGAACATGTTGATTGATTGAAGCTTTGTTATATTTATGCAATGGCCATATGTATGTCATAACATCGAGCACACAACATGTCATTATGTTGGCATGAGATAGTGTAGGCAAGCATGACATGCATTCACATATATCTTCCATGCATAGTGGTATTGTTCGCTACTGAGATTCTCTCGAATCTCACTCCTCCCAAACAACCATTTTAGACAGGTTAAAGGATGCATGAAAGTATGCATGGAGGAGATATGGAGACGTGAAGTGAAGAGAAGACCGTAGTGTGGGGAACTACTATTTGTATTCTATGTATTTATAGGCATGGATGTTGTAAAGCAGATAATCGCTCTAATGTAAATAAAGTGAACGACTTTTAGTTTATTAAAGTAATCGCTCTAGTGTAAATAAAGAGAACGGCTTTTAGTTTATTAAAGTAATCGCTCGCCTACTCTGATTTAATGGAACTAAGAGCTGGTGAGGTATTGAAAATGAGGGTGTCACAGTTCGCTACTGAGATTCTCTCGAATCTCACTCCTCCTAAAAAACCATTTTAGACAGGTTAAAGGATGCATGAGAGTATGCACGGAGGAGATATGGAGACGTGAAGTGAGGAGAAGATCGAAGTGCAGGGAACTACGTTGTGTTAAATGTAATTGATTTACATTTTCTCATGTATATGATGTGTGTATGTATGAGAATGAATGAATGACTATTGTTAAAGTAGAGAATTTCTCTAGTATAAATAAAGAGAACGGCTTTTAGTTTATTAAAGTAATCGCTCGCTTACTCTGATTTAATGGAGCTAAGAGCCGGTGAGGTATTGAAAATGAGGGTGTCACATTTGTTGGTATCAGAGCAATGATTCTGGCAACAATGGTAATTGCTAGAGTCATTAGAGCGTTGATTCTGGCAAGAATGGTAACTGCTAGAATTATAGAGCGTTGATTCTAGCAATATTGGGTAATTGCTAGAAGTTCTCTGCTTAAATGATAGGTTATAATCCTTGGTTAAATGCCTTATAGAAGGAGGCATGGTGGTGAAGTTATGGCTAAGATTGTTGCCATGTGGAAAACAAGGATTTGGGTAACTTATGGATGGATTTGAGATGATTTTTGAAGTGTTTGTCAGCTTGGAATAGCTGATGAACTCAAGTTTAGCCTGGTGAACTCGAGTTTATAAGCTAAACTCTGAAGGAAAAGTAGTCTCGGGCAAGAACTCTCATGGGTGGAGAGTGCAAACTTGAGTGCAAATTGGGGTTAGAACTTGAGTTCAGTGTGAAGAACTCTAGTGCATAGTAGTTTCAGACGGAACTTATGGGAGTGCAAGACCCAAGTTCGAGTACAGATGCTTGAGAACTTGAGTTCATAAGGGTGAACTCGAATGTGGACTGTTGAAAACTCGAGTTCAATATGAGAACTTGAGTGCATGGGGTGTTTACTCGTGCATGAGATGGTTTCAGTCAAGAACTCGTAGGAGTGTGAAGCCTGAACTCGAGTGCAGATAGTCGAGAACTCGAGTTCATATGGGTGAACTCAAGTGCATGTGCTGATCTTGCACAATGGGATTGTTTCTGGCAGGAACTCTTTCCCCCGGAACTCGAAGAACTTGAGTGTATGTTGGGCTAAGAACTCAAGTTCATGGTTATGAACTCTAGTGCATGTGGTAATTTCTTGTTCCCACGAGAGTGTAAAGTTCAGAATTGAAGTACAGAAGCCTGAGAACTCGAGTTCTATAGAAGAACTTGAGTGCAGATGAGCTGAGGACTTGAGTTCATGGATGAGAACTCGAGTGCACCTCTTAGGTTTGCAAGTTGAAGGTTTCAGACAGAAACTCTTATGGTGGAACTCGTATGACTCGAGTGCATTGAAGATGAAGAACTCAAGTGTATTTTTGAGAACTCGAGTAGAGATGAACTTAAGTGTAATTTGAGAACTTGAAGTGCATAAGAACTCAAGTGCGCTGAGGGAGAACTCAAGTGCAAGTATGCGTGGCTTGTAGAAAGATTCAAGTTTCAGCTAAGTCTCTGTGGGAAAACTAGCAAACCTCGAGTATGATTGTTGGAACTCGAGTGCAAGAGTTTAAACTCGAGTTCAGAGGCAGTTTCCTGAATATGGAAATGTGACTTTGTGTGATTTTTGGAGGGAAGCTTTAGCACATTGTTGGAGACTTACTTGACTTGTCACATGGTGGGTAAGGTATTATGAGATGCTGATATCCAGTGACGTATGAGATGAAGCTAGCACTGATGCCCGAATCTTATTGGAACTCCGAGGCTAAGCTTGCCTAAAAGAGAAGAATCATAGGTAGATTTCATGTGATCTTTCCTAGCTATGGGTTGGAATCCTGTGCCGCTGTAGCGAGCGCCCATTAAGGGTAGCTCTATAATTGGACTTAATGGGGGATCCATTGTCAAGGTTTGAATACCTTGAGGCAAGATGTATGGTGATCCTTGAGGATGTCATGAGTGATGACTATACCATACAATGATCCTAGAGGATCTGATTTGATGATACTGAGGGTTGAGGATATGATTAGATAAGACTTAAGCCGAAAATGATGCTTAGGTCAAAATGATAAACATGTTGCACTTTGGTTCTATTTTATGACGGAAGTCGTAACCATATGAACCTTATGGATGATGATGAACCTTCAGTAATTGGTTGAGGATATTACCCGGAACAATAAAGGTTGGCATAGGTGCTATTGATTTTGAATCTTAGCGTACCTATTGGGTAATTTGAGGAAATGATTATCACTTGGTGCGATGTGGAGGTTCTATGAGTTGAACCATACCCTGAGAATTAACTGTAAAAGTTGAATTGGTTCTTCAGGAATTTGATATAGCCTGAATGGCTTGAGGTATTAGAGTATAGTACAGAAATGTATGAGAAACCTCATACAAGTTTCCTGAAGTTGCTAGTTGCAAATCTAGCATAGGGAAAGATCTAATTTGTAGAATATTCCCTTTGAGTTATGATTACGGCCTGGAGCAAGATCAATATTGAAGTCCAAACGAACTGACTCTAGGGAATGAGCATATTACAGAACTGCTAGAGAAGAAGGACCTTATGAGATTTGAATTCCGTTACAATGGTACTTCTATTTGGAGGCAACCAACTAGACAGAACTACCTGTGGAGGATTTTGATCGGAGAAGGTTACCTATGGGGAGATATGATCAGAAAAGGCTACCTACGAAGGGTTAGATCGAAGGGGCTGGCCAGTCAGGGGACTAAGTAAGCACCGAGTGTGGGTTATAGTGTGAAGTCATCGTGATGTTAAACCATAGTGTTTAGCCGTTGTGATGAAAAACCGTGGTGTGAAGCTGCCGTGAAGTTGAAACTATAAAGTAGAGCTATGCGGATGTTGGCTCTCAATAGTAGTATATTATGACGAGTCTTCCATCAAATAAGTTTCCTTGAGAAGAAAGGGTTATATGACCCAATAGATAGCCTTGCGGTGCGTTAGTGCCGAATGATGAAAGAGATTGAGGGGAAAACAAGCTTTGCAATATGAAGCTAAGTGACTCTTGCTCTTGAATTTTATGTAATGGTTCTGAATGTATGTGTTTACCATCGAGTGTATTCGTGTTATGAATATATAGTAGGCGGTAAGACCTATTTGGACCTGCGTGTCCTTAGGCAGCCAGACTTGACAAGCAGAGGCTAAGATTGTAAGACCTGCGATGTCTAAGACATAGAGGTGATTCCTTGGACAGTAAGACCTAATGAGCATTCATGAGTTTACAAGGTGGTCGCCTGGGGCCTATCTTTATGCGGGTGGATGCCACAGAAATTTCTATTATGCACGAGTAGTCGCTCGGGGCCTATCTTTGCGTGAGTAGACACTCGCGGCCTTAGAACTTCTGTTATGCACAAGTGGAATCCCGAGGCCTACCTTTGCGTGGGTGGACACTTAGGGCCATATGACTTGTGGACTAAAAGTCCAAGTGGATGCCATGAGGCTATATGTAGACGTTCCAAATGCTCTTGTGATTATAATGATGATGGTTTGTTTAGCATGATTTGTGAACATTACATAAGAATGTGAATGAGTTAAGCAGCAAGAGTTGAAGCCTGAAATGAGTAGATGAAACTCAATGGTGCCAAAGTTATCGAATGTGGCTTAAGTGTCCAATGTCGTATGTTCGATACTTGAGGAGATCTCCTTCGGGGGATAGCTGGTTGGGCGGCCAGGGAAATTTTGCCTTCTGTGCACCTAGTGGGGGTTCAGTTAGGCCGAATGCTGCATCAGTGCATGGTTAGTCCAAGTGAGCCTAGGGCCGGCGCCTAATGGGTTTATGCCTAGAAGATACTGATATGGCAAGATGATGGGCCAGTTGGTTAGGAAGTGGTTATTCCACAAGTTTGCCACACTCAGTCCTGATGAACTAAGGAGTGTAGCCTGAATCTTTGTGCGGCTGTAGGGGTGCCCAATGAGGGAAGCTTTGCAGTGGGCCTAGTGAGAGAGCTGTTATTCAGCAAAGGTGATAGACTGAATGTCCTAATGCTATAAGACCTGACGGGCTTGTAAGTCCTGAGGCTGGCAACATAAGATGTGTTGAGAATGGAGCCGAGTAGGTGCTCAAGGCAATAAGACCCAATATGCAAGTTTGCATAGGGCAGTGTCCCACAGCTATAAGACCTATATGTCTAAGCACTGTGGTTGTTACCTAGTGCGATGACATTGGACCAATATGTCTGAAGTATATATTGAGATTGTCAGAACATTCAGATTGTACTAAATTGTAGCTAAGGCAGTAAGTCTTTAGATGCCTATGGCATGTGGGGTGAATCCTTAGGCTGTAAAGCCAAAGCATATAGCATTGTGGTAGTTGAATGAGCCGTAAGGCTTAGTGCGTACACATTGGGAGAGTCCCAAGAAGGCTGGAAGCCTAGTATATATACAGTGTAATCCGGGAGAGAATCCCCAAGCAGTGAGGCCTGAGAATCCAAGCGCTGTGAGATCAGACTGGTGAGTCCTTTGAGAATGATACATACTAGGTACAGAATGAATGAAAATACTATATAGTAAATGCAGAATACTATATGAGATATGGTCTCAAGAATATGATTCTTGAGTTGCATGCTTTATAAGCTTGCAAATGAAAAAGCTAAATGATAAGATGGATGTAATTTGCCACCGTGATCAGAGGTTCTCACTAGGTGAGAGTGGGACGAAGCAATAGCTTTCACCGACACGGAGTGAGAGGCTAGCCATCCTATGATTACCATGGCTGGAAGAGCTGACCAGGTGTATGGGCGCCTGTGTGAAGCACTAGTTTTGGTAGAGAAAGAGGCTGAGATAGTGGTAGAGGTGCCGCATGTAGCTTCCGGAAGGGAGCTAATCGGCAATTTTACTGATTATAGAATGGAAAAGGGTAGACGAAATGTCTCAGGATGATTCTCTGAGGTACAAATTGTACCATATGACGTTCAAAATTTTGAGGACGAAATTTATTGAACGGGGGGAGAAATGTAATACCCCAAATATTGGGATCAAAGGCTTGAGGTTTAACCTGGATTAAGTGGATTGCTAGACCCTGGTTTGGCAAATATCTAAGTGAGGAATGATAAATTTCTAAAAATTCCTTAATATATTTGGATATTCAAAAGAAGAAATAAAAGGTGAGGGCAAAATGGTAATTTTTGCAACAGATGAGAAATGATGGTTTTCCCTAATATTCCCAATGATTTGAGTTGAATGGGAATTAAAAGGAGGGAAATGACTACTTGATAATTAATAAGCCTTTGTGGGTGAATTATTATCAAGGAAAGTCAATAAGTGGAAAAGCTTAAGGCTTTGGTTGACCACTTAAGGTGGCATAATGAGCTAATTTGAGAGTGAATTATACTCTCTTATTACTCATTAATATTAGTGGAATGATAAAGGAAAAGAGAAAGGAAACTTGCTGTGCAAGAAATGAGATAGGTGGACTAATTGAGTAAAGGCCACCTGGATGATTTTAATTAATCATCACCCTTCATCATCAATTCTTATTCTGATTCTTGTGCAAAATTAAAAGAGAAAGAGAAACATATCAGAACGAGAAAGAGAAAGAGAACGAAGAGGAGAGAGAGAAGAGAGAGAAAGTGATAATTTGTCGGAACTCGACCGAAAGGGCGTCTTCTCTCAAAGTACCCAGTACAAACATTCTTCTAATTATCCCAAGCTTCAATTCTATGGTTTTGGATTCTCGTTTGGAGATGGTTGGTTCCGGAGCGTCGCCAGAATTCCAAACCAAATTCTGAAAAGCATAGAGGTAAGCGTAAGCTTCCTTGCTACCATTTCGATTTGTCGTTTGGATGAGTATTATGGGAGTTGGGTACTATTCATCTCTCATTCTATTTGTGTTTTTTGGGTCGAAATGATGTGCAATGGATATCTAAACGGCTAATCATGTAATTATAAGTGGAAATGAAGGTATTAAGCCTAAGAAAGGGAGGAACCAACACAACTCTTCTGAGAACTCTATATTGGCCGCCTAATGTTGGCATGAGTAAAGAGTTGGAATTTCACCAATTGGATGATTTCATTGAGTTCAGAAGGGCAAATTGTGTAGGGTTCATATTAAAGGGAAAGTGAGAAAATGCCTAGAGGGTTAAATGACCAAATTACCTTTATAGCTATAAAATAGGGCTATTAAGCGGTATTTCTGTCATTCAGGCCTGAATTTGACTAATATGAAGTCATAAATGGATTCTATACGCGAAATTGTGTAGGATTGGTCCATGTTGTAATTTCTGTAAAAGTACAGTTGGGCCGGGCTTTCGGGGGCATTTTGGTAATTTAGGATGATTGCGCTAAGTTCTCAACTAATACGAGTCTTGAATGTTATAAGGATGAGTAGTGACTCATGTACACTATGTTTAGGAATTCTTTGACTCGATGGATGGTCGTGCCCAAATCGGAGCAAAGACGATGGTTGAGGAAGGACATGAAGTCCTACAGGTAGTGAACTTACCTTTCTGCATGTACGTGATATGTATGTTTATGCATTGATTATGTGACTGCTTTGCCTATTTGTGTGGAACATGTATGATTGGTTGAAGCTCTGTTATATTTATGCAATGGCCATATGTATGTCATAACATTGAGTATGCAGCATGTTTATGTTGGCATGAAATAGTGTAGGCAAACATGTCATGCATTCATATATATCTACATGCATAGTGGTATTATTTGCTACTGAGATTCTCTTGAATATCACTCCTCCCAAACAACCATTTTAGACAGGTTGAATGATGCATGAGAGTATGCACGGGGAGGTATGGAGACATGAAGTGAGGAGAAGACCGTAGTGCGGGGAACTACGTTGTGTTAAATGTAATTGATTTACATTTGCTCATGTATATGATGTGTGTATGTATGAGAATGAATGAATGACTGTTGTTAAAGCAGAGAATCGCTCTAGTGTAAATAAAGAGAACATCTTTTAGTTTATTAAAGTAATCGCTCGCTTACTCTGATTTAATGGAACTAAGAGCCGGTGAGGTATTGAAAATGAGGGTGTCACACCCAACAGTTCACAAGATTCAATAAGGTTGTAGAAGCATGTCGACTGACAGAAGGGAACTTAAGAAGAGTATATGCCAATAAGAGTACTAGCCAGAGAGCTGGACCTAGTCAAGGGGATACGTCACAGAAGCAGAGAGGATAGGGATTTCCATAAAGGGGAGGTAATAAAAAGCCCTTTTGATCTAGAAACCTTGGCGGTCAGAAACCCCCAATGTCACAAATATGTTCTCGGTGTAGCAAGTCTCATCCGAGATGATGGTACGACATTCCTACAAGCCAAGTGATTTGTAATGCCTACTAGAAGCCAGGCCATTTGGCAGTGAATTGTCCTCAACGAGTAGCACCACGACCTGTTGAGCCTAGATAGCAAAGTTAGGGTCGAGTATTTTCCTTGACTTAAGAAGAAGCGAAGAAGTCCCCAGAGCTATTTCAAGGTAAAGTTTTTCTTAAAGGTAGTGTATTGCAAGCATTGTTTGATTCGGGTGCTAGTCATTCCTTTATTGCTTATAATGTGCTAAGCGCCTAGGATTGTATGTGCATTAACTGCCATTTGATTTGATTCTATCAATGCTGATGGGTGTCAAAACTTTGACTACTGATGTTTGTCTGAACTGTGTCATAACTGTTGAGGCACATGAGTCTATAATTGACTTGATTTGTTTTCCACTTCAAAAACTTGAGGTTATATTGGGTTTTGACTGGCTAACGACGAATAATGTGCTAGTAGACTATGGAAACAAGAGGATAATATATCCTACTCAGCTGGAGTCCGATAACAGGGATGTCAGTTTGAATTTTCTCTCATTGCCAGAAGCTGAAAAGTGCCTGAGAAGAGGATGCCAGGGATATGTAGTATTCTTTTCCATGCAAGTAGATACAGAAATGGCCCTGAATGACATTCTAGTTGTAAGAGAATTTTCTGAGGTATTTCCTGATGACCTTAGTTGTGTGCCTCTGAAAAGAGAGGTAGAATTTGTGATTGAGATTATGCCTGGAGTGGGGTCTATATCAAAAGCCCCATATAGAATAACTCCAAATGAAATGGCTGAATTGAAGAAACAAATCAAAGAATTGCTTGAAAAAGGGTTTATTCGACCTAGTCCGTCATCGTGGGGAGCTCCTGTATTATTTGTTAAGAAGAAAGACGGAACCCTAAGGTTATGTATTGATTACAGAGAATTAAACAAGGTAACCGTCAAGGAAAAGTACCCATTTCCCCAGATTGACGACCTTTTAGATCAACTGTCTGAAGCAAGTGTATTCTCAAAGATTAATCTGAGGTCAGGGTATCATCAACTGCGAGTGAAGGAAGAAGACATACCAAAGATTGCTTTTCGAACTTGGTATGGACATTATGAATTTCTAGTAATGCCCTTTGGGGTAACCAATACACCAGCTGTGTTTATGGACTACATGCACCGTATCTTTCACCATCATTTAGATCAGTTCGTGGTAGTCTTTATCGACGACATTTTGATATACTCTAAGATTAGAGAAGAGCACGAGGAGAACTTGAGAATTGTACTCAGTATTTTACTAGAAAGGCAACTCTATACAAAGTTGAACAAGTGTGAATTCTGGCTAGCAGAAGTTAAATTTTTGGGCCATGTTATCTCACAAGAAGGGGTTGCAGTGGATCCCAGTAAAGTGGAAGAAGTACTAGACTTGAAGAGACTATAAACTGTTGCAGAGATACGCAAATTTCTAGGTCTTGCTGGCTATTACCGAAGATTCATTCAAAATTTCTCTCGAATTGCCTTACCATTAACTAAGCTCACGCAGAAAGATCAATCGTTTAAGAGGGACGATCATTGTGAGAAGAGCTTCAGGGAGCTAAAGGAGAGGTTGAGAACTACACCTATGTTGATTATCCATGATCCCGAGTTGACTTATGTAGTCTACAGTGATGCTAGTAAGCAGGGACTGGGATGTGTCCTGATGCAGTAGGGCAAACTGGTGGCCTATGCCTCTCGACAGCTGAAGCCTCATGGGTTGAATTATCCCACATATGATCTGGAGCTAGCGGCAATTGTGTTTACGCTTAAAGTCTAGTAACACTACCTATATGGGGTGGCTGTTGAATTATACTGCGACCATAAAAGTCTTAAGTATCTGTATGATCAAAAAGAGCTCAACATGAGACAATGCAAGTTGATGGAGTTGCTAAAAGACTACAACCTGGAGATCAAATATCATCCAGGAAAAGCTAACATTGTTGCTGATGCTCTTTGTCGTAAAGCAGTACAGGTGGCAGCTATGATGATACAAGAGCAAAATTTGATAGAAGATTTTAGAGATTTGAATTTGACAAATCAAATTCTCTGCGCTGGTTATGGTATTAGCCAAGTGGAGAATGATCTGAGAACTGAGGCTGTAGAAGCTCAGATGCAGATGAGAAAGCAAAGTCTATCAAGGCTATGATTGAATGGGGGGAGACTTAGGATTTCGATATGTCACCAAGTGGATTAATTCGATATAAGAAAAGAACTTATCTTCCACTGAAGGATGATGTGAGGCAGAAATTCCTTGACGATGCGTACAAGAGTCATTATACCCTTCACCCAAGGATGATAAAGATGTACCATGATTTGAAAGCGATGTACTAGTGGCCTAGATTAAAGAAAGATATGACAGAATATGTGACATGATGTCTTACCTGCCAAAAGGTAATGATTAAGTAACAGAAACCGTCAGGATTGCTTCAAAGTCCTGAGATTTCAGAGTGGAAATGGGAGAGCGTGACCATAGATCTTGTGGTAGGATTACCCAGAATCTGGAATCATGATGCGATCTAGGTGATTGTTGATCATTTTACAAAATTAGCACATTTCATATCGATGAATGCCAGATATTCTCTTGATAAACTGGTAGAGATTTACATCAAGGAGATAGTGAGGCTCCATGGGACGCTGAAGAATATAATTTCTGACAGAGATCCTTGCTTCACTTCAAAGTTTTGAAGATCTTTGCATGATGCTTTGGGTATTAAGCCTAGAGTAGACAAAAGAGTTATGCCGACAAGTGAAGAAGACCGTTAGAGTTCCAAGTCGGCGATCATGTATTTCTAAAGATTTCACCTATTACCGATGTTGGAAGGGCGATAAAGAGAAAGAAACTGAGCCCTCGGTACATCAGGCCATTTGAGATTTTGTCAAGAATTGGGCCAGTAGCGTACTAGATTGCTCTACCTTCAAACCTGAGTAGATTGCATGATGTCTTCCACGTTTCGCAATTAAAGAAGCACCAACCAGACCCCCAGCATATTATTGAGTATGAAGATGTAGACATGCGAGACGATCTCACCTATGAGGCTGAACCAGAATGAATCATTGATAAACAAAAGAGGCAGCTCAGACATCATAGTATACCATTTGTTAAAGTGGTCTAGAAGGGACTATCTCCAAGGGAGGCAACTTGGGAAGTAGAAGAAGATATGTAAAGACGTTACCCGGGATTTATGCCACAAATGGTGTAACAAATTTCGGAGACGAAATTTATTGAATGGGGGGAGAACTGTAATACCCCACTTTTTCACCAATATTCCTCATATGTATTTTTTTATATTTTGTGGAATAAAATGGTGAATTATAGTGTGCATGAATTTACAGAAAAATTCTAATTGCCGATGACGCATAATTTGGCCTAGTAAGGATTCAAAGAGGCAATAAATGTCCATTTAAAGGCCTAATATGGTAACCAAAATTTGACCATGACATGGAATAAATAATGGTTTTATTCAAGTGTTAAAAATTAGGCTAAACCAAAGGAATGAGTAAGAAATGATTTATTTCAGTATATTGTAAAACGTAGAGGCAAAACGGTAATTTTGCCATAAGGTGGGAAATAATTATTTTTCCATAATATTCCTAATAATTTCATTTAAATGGGAATTAAAAAGAGAAAAATGGATACTTGATAATTAATAAACCTATTTTGGTGAATTATTATCAAGGAAAGTCAAATAGTCAAAGACTTAGGTCAACAAAATTGTATGGTATTATGGGATAATTCAAGATCAACATTATTCCTCTTATTTCTCATGAAATTTTTGGTTGAAATAGAAAGGAAAATATATGTGTAAATGCTGATATTAAAGCAAGAGGAAAAAGAAAAAAGGAAAAAAAAGATGTAGACCAATGAGAATGAGCCACTTGTAAAGCAAAATTTGACAAGTTGCATTAAGTCTCATTCTTCATTCCTGTGCAAGCTTATCAAAAATTAGAAAGAGAAAGAGAACTGAATGTGAGAGCAAGAAGAGGAGGAAGAGGAAGCTAGGGTTCATCAACTTTCAAGGTAAGGAACTTGTACCTTGTGTCTTAAGCTTCCTAATCCCTCCATAACCTCTTCTAATCACTTCTACACTTTTGGAACCATGGATTTCTAGCTGATTTAAGAGCTGTAGAGAGAGAGACAAAAACTTCCTACAAAGAGAAGCAACAAGAAATCCAAGGTAAACTCCAAGAAATTGCTCCTTGTACCTTTGTTGTTGTCGTTCTTATTGTTCTTGGCTTGGATTTGGTGGTTTTGTGAAGATTGGATGATGGAACCCTAAGGGGGTCCTACTGTTCAAATCACTTCTAATCATGTATAATAAGTGTGTAAATAGCTAATCATTTGATTAGAAGTAGAAAGAAAGTGATTAAGCAAGGGAAAACACGAAACCAACTTACTTTTTCTGAGAATCTCAATTTTCTGCCTATATTGTGACGTGATGAAGATGAAGGAATTTGATAATTTTGATGATTCCATTGGCTTTAAAAAGAAAAATTGTATAGGCATACAAGTTTTCATTATTTTTGGATGCTTGTATATGAATTTGGGAATTGCTGAAGTTAGATTGTTCATAGTGTTAATCTGCCTTGTCTGAAGCATTGTTGTTGTGTGTGGTGTTTCAAGGGCCAAACCTTGCCCAAAAGTTCTGAAACTTTTTAGAATTAAAGTAGAGACATAAAGCTTTGATTTTATAGGTAGTTTACAAATTTTGGATAAGTACTTTGGGAGATATGAGCTTCTAACTTTTAGGTATTAAAAACTGGAAAGTTCTAGAGCAAGGCCTAATGGAATGTAATAATGTATTTATTTGAGTGCATTAAGCCTATGGATATATTTTTTACTAAAATTAGACTTAAAGAGGGTTTTTTAGAACTTAGAAGCACCTCATTTGAATTTTTCTATATTTAGTTATGAATTTTGGACACTCGGTCAAGAAACAGAGAATTCTTGGCAGCGGCCAAAATGATATTTACTTGTCTTGGCCGCGGCCAAGAATTTTTGGCCTTGGCGAAGACCCAAAATTTTCAATGTTTCTTATTTTCCAAGAGGTGTTGATTGGGATGGTGTTTCCCAACCCCATAAGCCTTTGTTAGGACTTCCAAAGGCTACCTAAATGATTCAAATGACAACCAACAAGCTAAACCAAGAATAGTTTAGTTTACATTATATCAAAAGATTGGATTGAGTAATGACTCATTGTCTGTAAATTCCAATTATAGGACCTAACAACCATTCGAAGCTTAAGACATTGCCGAGCTCTGACAAACAGGAGGAAATTGGTAAAGGAAAACAACTAGGGAGTAACTTGTCTTTCATATGTTTATAATATGCATTGTGTTGTTTGAAATCATCACAAATTGTCTAGCACGTTTGGATTATGGGGGGGTGGTCACCCGGGGCATATCTACGCTGGTGGACACTCAAGCCAATATAATGTTCAGCAATACACGAGCGGGTGCTTGGGGCCTATTTTACATGGGTATCCCTCGAGGCCTATTGTATTCCTAGTGCTATGGTGATATATATGAACTGCATGAATTGCACTGAATGTTGTTATGATAATTCTGTTGTATAATGACTGAGTAGCATGCTTGTGATGTTATATTTGTATGATTGGCATTATGTTACTACTGAGATTCTTTTGAATCTCACTCTTTTTCCATAAACCACCTTCAGTACAGGGAGAAAGCTTAAGGGGAAAGAAAAAGGTAAATGCGGACGGCTAGAGGATTAAACGATGAAGATTATGATTTTGGTGGTTGTCTACTAGGTGTATTTTGGATATCTTAAACATGTGTATATATGTTTTGGATATATATATACTGTAAATGTCTTGTACCTCTGGCATGTTACAATAAGTAGACTAGTAGAAGAACGGTTTAGTTATATTATGCTTCCGATCACTAATGAAACGTAATTAAGGTATGGAACATAATAACTAAGTAGAGAATCGCTCGCAAACTCTGATAAAATGAAAAGAAGAGCGTGGTGAGACTTAATAAGATAGTGGACGTTTGTGAAAATGGTCTGAGAATATTTTATTACTCTCAAAAACTCCTTTCCAATCCCAGATTCAAATCCTAAAATAGGTTTGTAATTTGCGAACGTTTTCAGAAGTTACTTAATCCGATACCTGATCCTGGTTTGACAAATGCTTTTGCTACTCTTTTGTATTCATCTGAGGCTAAAGGAAATGAGGTGTCACAATGTACCTATCTTTTAATGTATTTTGGGATTTGTAAATTATTATGTACAAATCCTGTAGGAATTTCCTGTATTGTAATCAAGTACTTTATATCAATATATTTATGCTATTTTTGTATGCCCACTGAACTATGCGTTGATACTCTATTAAATGTCAAAATGCTGAGGGGTTTAACATGACTTATACTTTGAACCATACGTTCTTTCTAGAAGTGCCCTATATTGTGGACTGAAAGGAGTAGATTAATACACAAACTTTGGAATACTTATTTATACTTTGAACCATACGTTCTTTCTAGAAGTACCCTATATTGTGAATTTAAAGGAGTAGATTAATACACAAACTTTGGAATACTTATTTTGCATAATTAATATCTCCCATGACTCCAAACTCTAACTCTTTCAATTAACTCTTTAACTTTGATATAAATATTCATTTCCAATCTTAATTGGTCTAGACTTGTGCTATGAGCTTTATCCCACACTAACTCCTCTTTTAAACTCATAGGATATTCATTTTCAAAAATTCTGCCCTTTCCTTGGCAAAACTGTGGCTGTTCAAAACAGAGATTAGGCGAATAGTTACCAAAATTTAATACTCTTATTCGAATATATCATATGAAATCTTCTAGGAGGCATATACATTCAATTTTTTAAATTTCTTGTCATTTAAACTCTTATAATCATTTAAATAGAGACACTTCCTTAAACTTCTGCTTCCTAGGATTTAGTTTCGGGTGATATGTGTTAACATATACCTAGTATATAGCATTTATGTAACTCTATCAACTTCCAATGCAACCTTTTGCATTTTTTTTTTCCAGTAAGCATCATAGACATGGTTTTGGAATTTCTTTTCCAGATTAACAGCATCCCTCCAATCACAATTTAACACCATTCATTGTACACATTACATGACACTTTGTAATATATACTTACTAGCTCCTAAGTGCATTAACTCCTTCAAAATAATTTGAACAGCAACACTTTTTATTCTAAAAAATTCCCAACTTCAGAGATATTATTTTACCCATCATATTGAAATATTTAGGCATGCTTTGAAAATCCAAGATACTTATATAATACTTGGAAGCATGAAACAGTAACTTCTAATCAGCTTCCATCATAAGAAATTTGAACTCTTGAAGCTCCACCAAATATCATTCATGTATAACTCATCTATTTCACATTGCATACTTTTGTAAAATTTCTCCCAAGAAAACTCAACAAACTCCTCTTATTATAAAGGTCCAGATTCGAATCTGCCTCTCCCCTCAACAATCCTCAACATGAAAACCATAAAATAGCCCACACAACCTATATTCCATCATTCTATCAAGTCTATTCATCCATGCCTTTCGTTTCCTCACCTTCTCTCTCTAAAAACCAGATTAAAACCTCTCATATACTTGCAGAAAACACAGCGACTGCAGAAAATATTGATGGAAAAAGGTTTGGGATCCTTACCTTCCTCTAAGGTTAGCTTGCCTGTGAGAGAAGATTTTTCCTTCTTCTTTAATCCCTTCCTCTGGTTCCATTTCTTTCACCACTCTCTTTCTGTTTTTGCTGCTTTAGGTCACAAATGAGGGGTGAGGAAGCTGCTATTGTGTTTTATTGAGGAGAGAAGCAGATTCTTTTAATTTCATAGGTGGTCCCACATGAAAGCTTATCCCATAAGCCTTTGTTTAAGCATTTTGTTGGGCCAATTCTTTATAAAATATGGAGCTCAACTTCTTAATCAGGCTAAGCACATCTTGGGTTCCCATTTTCGTCATAGCTATGGCACAATTCCAATTTTGAGCTTGAAGTAGTAAAATTACCATTTTACTCCTTTTATGGTACTAAATTACTAAAGAAATTTTAGAAATTATTTTACGATACTTTTGGCCTCCATTAGCTTCCTTACCTAATAAAATATCATTTCTAAATTTTTCTGGATAAAAATTTACCTCTAACTATTTTTCTTGAATTTTTTGGAAAAATAAGCCCTTAATTCCCATAATTGAGCTTTAAAATTATTCATGCCACATTTTGGGAATTTAAACCTCTTCATATTTTATTTTAATTCCGATAATAATATCTAATCATGTTTCCTCAATTTTTGTTGGCCTTTAAATCATTTTAATAATTACCTTAAGTCTTTTCCTTCTAATATATTTAAGATATTTGACTCAATTGAGCTTAATAGTCTACATAATTTAACTTTTCTCTTGAGCTGAGGCCTAAAATTTGTGATGTTACAATATATACCCTCAATTGGGCCTAACAATGTTAGAATTTGACATAATTAGATGGTCATGTCAAAAGTTTGCTTATATATATAGTAGTCCATTTATGTTTAAAAAAATAAATGTCACGATTACTAAAATATTTCAGATAAAGGTCAAATTTTGTATTGAAAGTTTTCGTGTAGAAGTTGTGGATATCTGGAAGCCTTTTAACTGATAGGGTGACACTGTTCCTTTTTTATTTCTTCTTTAGCAAAATTGATCTAACAAAAACTTCTAGACACCCACAACTCCTAGACACAAACTTTTAAGATAAACTTGGACCTTAACCCAAATATATTTTCACGATTTCACAATACAGAAATAACAATATCACCTGGTAACCCAAGTCAAGTGCCATGGAAATGATGCTTTTTCTTGAACTACCTGGTAAAATAGTTCCAGTTGCGGGTGGAGTTGAAATTACATTACCCTTTATACATGCAATGAGTGAGATAATTAAGTATTTATCATTAGTACGAAAACTAATGGCAATGATTATCATTTTTTCCTCCAATAATTTACATAAGAGTGATTATTTAATTAATATTTACCTTTAGAACAAAAACATTACACGAAGGTACCTCCTCGATATACTTGTGTTTTACTGCGTCTAAAAAGAGTGCGTCGGTAAATCCTTTGGCTTTCGCTTCTTTTGTCACCTGCAAAACCTGCTTTGTGTTGAAGACATTCATATCAACATCAATTTATTATCAACACCAATATTTAATTCATTTTTTTAGTTCGAAATATAAGACTTAGTGAGGAGTCTATTTTTGTCTTAAATGTACTCCCTTCCGTTTTTAATATAATAGCCAGTTGACTTTTTTTATTGCAAGATTATCAAAGCTAAATAAAGTACTTAATCATAGCATATGTTATGTATTATTATATTGTATATCAGTTTATAAGTCCAAGAAATAAGTTTGGAGAAGAAAAATATAAATATTGTAATGTAGCTTATTTTGGTTCATTAATTAATTTCTTCAAAAAAAGTCAATTAGCTCATATATTAAGGAATGGAGGTAATAATAAATTAACTTATAATTTTTTTTTGTCAAAACTATTCTTATTGTTTGTGTATATTAAGGGATTTTCATTAAAAGAGTAATTTTCAATGTAAATGATTAAATGAAATATTTTATGAAAACTAACACACATTTATTATAAATAATTAATTTAACTATATTAAAAAAATCATGCATGAGGTGTGCGTGTACAAAATTGTGCTTAATAAAAAACTAATACGACTTTATTTTTTAAATTATTTTAATTTAATATTAGATCTAATCTTACTAATATTTTTGTGATGATAATATGCTTGAAAGAAAGAATTACATACTTACAGGTGAATAGTTACTTATATTTTTTATTCCACCAGTTCCACCAGCAAAAGCTCGAGCAACTTTATTTTCAACTAACAGCATGTCCTTGTTTCATATATAAAAATTAATTAATAGAAATGTAGTAATCAATACTTAGAAAATACATTGAATATATCTCAACCACAAAATTGGTACATCTGGATGTTTGTCTTTTAAATAATTCAGAAGTGAAATTGACGTAAAAAATCCAGATACCTGCAGCTCCTACGTAAAAACGTTTGGGGCAACATTGAACCTTGAAATCACATACGTAATCTAAAGTTTAGGGGAGTTATGTATAATTTAAGCTTAATAACATCAAATTAAAGTTTATTAATTTAAACATTGGAGATAAATCTCACCTTATATTTATTGCAAATTGGATTAGTGTATATTAAGACGGTGGTTTCTGGTGAAGGGTGAAATATCCATAACTGGTCCACTTCCAAATAACAAAGGCCTAATGTGCAATGATCCCTTTCCATATGGTGGTATCTCAAATTAAGGTAACTAAAAAATGTGATGGAAACTCTTAAATATCATGTATTGAATAATGACGACAAGTACATAAGAATATATAAGTACATGTGTAGATGATGAGATTGCATCATATCTCTAACTGGAAATATCTTGAATCTATCGTGATCGAGATTTGTAACACTAATCTTAACTACTCAAAAATACTAACAGTAAATAATAGTAATAAGATATTATTCTAATAATAATAAGATATTATTCTTCATCCCCCTCAAGTTGGCGCATGTAGGTTGATAATGCCCAATTTGCTTCTGAAGTATTTGAATTGAGCTTTCCCTAATGCCTTGGTGAACACATCTAAGCTACTTCTTCATCTAAAATCTTTGTTGGTTCTATCTCCTTTATTGGATCCATTCTTTTACAAAATAACAATCCATTTCAACATGCTTTATTCATTCATGGAAGACTGGGTTCTTAGTGATGTGTAGAGCTGCCTGATTGTCACAATATAGAGTAGTTGCACTACCTTGTTCTGCACACAACTCCTTAACCAGCCACCTTAGCTATATCAACTCACTCATCGTATTTGCCATCACCCTATACTATGATTTTGCTGACGACAGTGAAACCATACTTTGTTCTTGGTTCTTCAAGATATAGGAGACTCCTAATTTAACGATATATCCTGTGCGCGTCATCTATCTAGTAGGCATCTTCCCCAATTTGCAATACAGTAGCCTTCACTTCTTAATAGTATACCTTGTCCAAGGGTAGACTTTAGATATCTTAGGATTCTTTTTGTGGTGTTCATGTGGAACTTCTTTGGTTATGAAGAATACTGACTGAGGACATTCACTAGGTAAACTATATCAGGTCGTGTTACCATTAGATATATTATTTTCCAAATGAGCTTGTGATAACATTTCTCATCTAGCTCATTCTCCTCAGTGTCTTGTTCACCCTCAGCATCCTGTTCACCTTTAATTTTTGGCCCATCTCCTTTCCTTATCACCAACTTACAATTATGTTCTATTAAAGTGTCACTCGGCCTACACCCTTCCATTCCAACTTCCCTTAACAAAATGAGAGTGTATTTTCACTGGCTCATCACTATCCCCTTTGTGCTTCTTGTTGCTTCAATCCCAAGAAAATACTTGAGAGGTCTGAGATCTTTGATTGTAAACTTGTGGTCAAGATAACATTTAACCTCATTGATCTTGTCAATATGAGTGCCTGCAAGAATTATATCTTCCACATGGATCAATGCTGTGATAAACATTGACCATTTCTTTAAGATGAATAATGTATGATCCGCCCTTGATTGAATGAACCCAATGTCCTTTAACACCATAATGAACTTCTCATACCAGTTCCTAGAGGCCTTCTTTAATCTATATAGAGATTTTCTCAATCTACACACTTTATTGTCATTCTTCTGTGCAAAACCTTCTGGTATTCTCATGTAGACTTCCTCCTCTAAGTTTCCATGTAGGAATGCATTATTTACATCAAGTTGATTGACAAACTAGCCTTTCTTAGCAGCTATTACCAACAATGTTCTCACAGTGACCAACTTGGCAACTAGGGTAAAAGTTTCATAGTAGTCAACACCTTTTTGAGTGAAACCTCTAGCAAATAATCTTGCCTTGTGTTTGTCCAACTCCCTATTTGACTTATACTTTATCTTATAGACCCACTTTGAGTCAATGACATTTTGTTTAGTGGAGTAGCTTCTAACGTCCATGTTCCATTAAGCTCTAAGGCTTTAATTTCTCTTTCTATTGCTTTTTGCAGCACTCATGTTACATTGCCTCTTTAAAGGTATTAGCTATCATGTGATCTACTGCTGTTAGGAAAACTTTATGACTTGTTGAAAATATTTTGTTGCTAACATAGCTCGCTATAGGGTGTACTGTTTTACTCACTGCTGTAGCCGCATCTTCATGACATGATAGTAAGGGTGGCAAGTCAATTACTTAATCTCTTAGGTGCATAGGAGATGTCTTAGCACGTTGTCCCCATCTTGGCTCATTATGTGTTTCTTTGGGCTCATTCATCTCAATCCCTTGATGGACCTAAACTTCATCTCTTTCTCTCGAATCTTAAGTAAGCATTCTCAATTCCTCTTCCTCATTAACTTTGATTTGATTCATAAAGTTAATATCACTATCATCATTGTTAACTAAGTCTATGCTTGGGGATGAATAGTTCCTGTGGGAAGCATTGCTCAAAAAATGTCACATGATACAAAAGGCCTTACTCTTGTTTGAGGCAAAAAATTTATATCCCTTTTATCCAAGTGGGTACCCAATGAAACACACTTCCTCCCCCTCACCTTAAACTTGTCAAAGTTGGTCAAGTCTTATGCATATATGAGACACCCTAACACCCTTATATGATCATAACTAACCTTCTTTCCTATGAGAACTTTGTAAAGTATTAAATTCCCAGTGGTTGTGATAGGTAATCTATTAATGAAGTGCACAGTGGCCAAAATACAGTCTTCCCAGAATTCCTTTAGCATGTTTGAGTGAATTTGTAGATCTCGTGCTATTTCAACGATATACCTATGCTTGCGCTCAACTATACTATTTTTTTGTGGTGTGTATGTGTAGGATGTTTGAGTTAGAATGCCATTTTTATCACAATATTTTTACAGCTTAAGAGATTTAAATTTTGTACTATTGTTTGTTCTCAAATACTTAACTCGCTTGTTATATTGTGTTTATGCAATGTTCATGATTTCATAAAAAAGGTCATGCACCTATGATTTATGTTTCATAAAATAGACCTAAGTAACTCTGCTAAAATCATCAACAATAGTGAGAAAGTATTGAGCCCTTTGTTAATGAAGGTACCTTATATGGTCCCCACACATCACAATGGATTAAATCAAAACAAGAAATATTCTTTATTGAACTATCTCCAAATGGAAGTTAGTGTGCTTTTCCTTATTACAAGAATCACAACAAAAATTAATGAGTCTCATCTTCTCTTTTGAAGCATGCCCAAGCCTTCAATGACATAGTCGTGAATCCCCAGGTCTTTCTGTCATCAGTGTAACTCTTCTCCCTGGTGTTGATTCTAGAATGTAGATTCTGTTATGGTATCTCCCCATCCCAATAACATAGTTCGTGTGCAAGTCCAGTATTATGCACAGGCAAGTATGTTCTACTTGTAACACCTTATTTCCCATAATCCCCGATAGCCCAAGATGAGTGTAAATGACTAGTGAAATCCATTGTGGAACCAGGATTTGAACCCGAACTACCCAAGTTTCAAAATCTTCAATAAATTCTCACTCTCAACTTAGGATTTGAACTTAGGGCCCAGAGGAATTTTCAAAGGGTAAAAAATTTTACAAATTAATTCCACAAGTTTTGCTACGTCACAAATGCCTCATTGGCTCTTAAATTCATTATATCAGAGTATATGTGAGAGTTTTTTTAATTAAACTAGAACTATTCTCTGCTCATACTACATTCATTCATTCGTTCATATACATGAAACATATAGCCACATACAGCTATCAAGCTAATTACATCAAATATAAAAATAGTGCCTTACACTATGCTCTTCACTTCACCTTCATATCTCTTTCATGCATATCCTCATACATTCTTCACCTATCTAAATGATTGGTTGGGAGGAGTGAGATTCGAGAGAAGCTCAGTAGTAAATAATACCACTATGCATACAAGATATATATGAATGCATGACATGCTCGCCATTTCTAAAATCATGCCAATGATGACATCTACATGCTCAATGATACAATATACTCATGACCATCGTATAAACATAACAACATTTCAATCAATCAAGCATCCTCAACTCAATTAGGCAAAGCAGTCACATAAACATAATGCATAAACATACATATCACATACATGCAGGTAAGGTAAGTTCACTGCCTTAATTGCCCTTCCTTGATCCATTGTCGATTCCACTGTCTTTGGTCCAGCTTAACACAACTGTCCTATCCTAAAATTCCTAATTTATAATATATGAGTTATAACTCATTCTAAACTCACATTTCTGGTTATCTATCACAGTTTCAACAATTTCTGCATAGTACAACTTTGCACAGTGCAGTTTACTGTTTTTCCAGAAATTGGCAGATTTTCAGTTAACTTTGGAAAATCATAATTAATTCTAAAAAAATATAATTTGACTGATTCCAAAGCCTAAATGAAGATAATTAAATTTAGTTTTGGGTAAAAATACTTTGGTGTAACCATTGAAATCATAATTGTCTCAGAAATTCGCCAAACCTGCACTATTCTAGATTACCTTCCAGAAACAGAGCCTGACTTTGGAAAATCTTATCTTCTAGTATACTAGTCCAAAAATTACAAAATACCTAAAACATCAAAGCTATATGTCTCTACTTTAATCCTACCAAGTTTCATAATTTTTGGAACAGGTTTTCCTCAAGAAATACATTGTACAATGTCACTGCCTCATAGGAGGCAGATCCATGCACTTTCAACTTCATAAATTTCCAAATTTATATACAAACATTTAAAAATCATGAAAACTTGCATACCTACACAATTTTTCCTTATAAAGCCAATGGAAGCATACAAATCACCAAATTCTCACTCCTTCATCATGTCATGCACAGGGCAGAAAGTTAGGGTTCTTAGGAGGTTTATGTTGTTTTCTTGTTTTCTCTTGCTCAATTACCTCCTTACCACTTTTAATCACATGATTAACTACTTAAACACTAAATGGACATGTTTAGAGGAAATTTGGGTAGAATTTCCCCTAGGTTTTGCTTCAGCCTATTTTTCAAAACCAAGAAAAAACAAAGTAATATTCCACAACAACAACCACACAACATTGTATAAGACAAGATGATCAAGTTTTGGTGATTATCTCTTGATTTCACTACTTTATCTCTTTAAAATTTCACTATTCACTCTCTCCTTTGTCTTGAATTTCCTCAAAGGACATGGATTTCAAGAAGGAGAAGAGGTTAGGAGAGGTTATAGAGTGATTAGGAGGCAAAAACCACTAAGTTTTGCAAGTTCTTAACTTCGGTCTTGAGAAACCCTAACTCTTGCTTCTTGTGTTCTTAATACTTTCCTTGAGTTCACTCTCTCTCTTTCTTGATTCAGATTTTGGCCGAAATTAATGGAAGAAGAAGAAGAAGAGCTAATGACTAAATGAATTAGACAAATTTGCTTTACAAGTGCTAGCTTCCAATTGGTCCATATTTTTGCTTCTTATTTATAATATTACTCTTTAAATCTATTTTCCCTTTTTATTTCCCCTTATTGACTGTAAATACAAGAGGAAAAGGAATTCAAAGTAGCTTCTCAAATATCACCTCTTCTAACAATTACTTTTAGTTGCAATTGTTGACCAAAGTCTCCATCTTTTTTTCCACTTGTCTTTGATGACTTCCAAAAGCACCAATCATAGTCAAGTATTTATTTCCTCCTTTCTCCTTCCATTTGACATGAAAAAGGCTATTGAAGGGAGTTAAGGAAAGTTTTTGAATTAGCTTCATACATCCCTTTGCAATCAATATTCAATGGTCATTTAAGTCTTGCCTTGTTTTTTGACCTTTCAACCACCTTTACTTGGCTAAGAATGCTTCATCTTTAAGCTTAACATGAACTAAGTAAATGAACTCCCTCCTTTTTCTTCATTTGATTGAAATCATTAGCCAATTGAAGAGAAAAATAATGTCATCTTACTTTATTGGTCAAATGACCATCACGCTGAAGTTCATACGACCTTGGAGTACTACCCTTCCTAAAGCGTTCCTCAATGTTCGACCATATTTCAGTTGCTATTTAAGCATACCTAATAGTCTTCCAAAGCTCCTTGTCTATTGCGCTCTTGAGCCACCTTTTCACCATGGCATCACATTGAATCCAATTAGAAAGATCGGGTGAATCGACCGAAGGCTTATTGACTGAACCATTAACGAACCCAAACTTGTTTTTAGCTAGGAGCGTGTTTGTCATGTCCATTACCCATTCTGAATAGCTAGTCTTACTTAACAACTCGTTAACAGAAACTTGCCTAGGTTGTGTGAGGCTTGTAGAAAGAAAGGAGAACTCATATCCTGACTCGAAGCCATATCTCTTAGTGCTTACATTCTCTCTCTAAGCGCTTTATCTCAAGTTTGAGAACATTACGCCCTAATACCATGATAAATCTAATGAAAACTCTCAAATATCATGTATTGAATAATGGCAACAAGTACTTATGAATATATAAGTACGTATGTAGATAACGAGATCGCATCATATCTCTAACTGGAAATATCCTAATTTTATCGTGATCTAGATTTGGGATACTAATCTTAACTACTCAAAGATACCAACAATCAATAATAGTAATAATATATTATTTGAATAATAATAAGATATTATTCTTCAGTAACACATAAATCAACATCAAATAATTTATATTGACATAATTCTTTGATATTTGATGTTATTGATTGGATTAAATTCGGGTATTATTAGATTTAAGATGGCAATACTACCAACGTGATTATATATTATGAACCACATGAAATTCAAGGTTTCTTCCCAAATTGTATGCCATTCACAAAAAATGGGTCTATTTAGATATAATTCCAATGCCCAATTTAATTTTGAAATTTCGACAAGAAAAAATCTATATCCAACCAGTAATTAGCCCAATGGCTTGTGTCTCTTGTCTATGTGTCATTAAAAAATAAAAAAAATAAAAATTTTAGATTAAACATATCCCTTTATTAGCACTTGCCATTGTTTTGTAGAATTAATACACAAATTAACAATTACATTTTTCGTGTTCCTTTTAATGAAATATACACACTAAAATTTTTTTCAAACCAATAGCAAGAAGTGGAGATTTAGAAAACAATCTTTTGAATACCTCAAGTCCAAAAAAAATTAAATATTAATAATTACATCAATAAATTTGAACAAAATATCTGAATTTTAAAAGTACAGACTAACTTAAAGAATAATAAGTAAAACTATATATAACCTTCAAGAAGTTATATCAAAAGGAAAAAAGAAAGTAGAATTAAAAAAAATAAAAATTTGCTTTTATGGACAATAGTGGTAAATAGGTAGTTGAGTAGAGAAGGTAGGGGTAAATAATGTCTTTCCATATTCTCACCACTACTACAAAAAAATGGAGTTGTACTGTGGTGCTTATATTTCAACAAGGTGTGGCACTTAGGTAGTGCCACATATCTAGGCATTACTGAAAGATGGAAGTGCCACAACATATAATTTCTTTTTATAAGAAAAACCCTTCCTATGGCGCTTCCTGGAGGAAAGGCTACAGCAAGTGGCTAAATTTTTTCTTTGTTTTTTGTTTCCTATAGCCCTTTTTTAAAGAAGTGCCATAAGAAGTATTTTTTTTAAATTATATTTTTTTTATTTTTAATTTATAACCCTATAAATTATAGTAGTGGACTACTTTAAACAAAAATTTCTATATTCGCAACAAAATGAAGAAAAGCAAACAATAATGAAATAACTCGAAAATGCTACAAACAAATAACTAATTAACAAAATCAATACTAAATATATTTATAACAATTGTGAATAAAATACAACAAATTTAACTTACATAAACAACACAACAATTGGCAAGGAACAACATCTAGGCTAGTTAATTAAATAGTACATAGCTAGTGGTTTGCCTAAGCATATATTCACACCATTCCTCGATCACTTCATTGACTTGATGGTCAGTCAAACTGTCACAACGTTGATCTTCATAATACTACATATATATACAATCATGCACAAAACGAATTAAAACCACTAAAACTTAATTATCAGGAATTAATCAATTAAATTTAAAACATAATATGAATTGTAACTAAATGACTTACTTTTTGAGCAATAAAAGGCAGATCATGTGTAATTACATCCTTCATGAATTTCATGATGTAATACCCGCAATCATTATTATTAGGCTGGAAAGGGCATTACAACAATATAATGAAATAGTTAACTCAATTTTTGAATAAAAATTGTTTATTAACAAAATTTGAGTAAATTTATATATTAGTACCCGTATCTTCTTCCAAGCATAGCTATTGATAGGGTCAACGAATTTAGAATAGCTTAAGGAGGTAGAGGCCCGATATGCAGTCAATACACTAACAAAACAACTAGAAACTAATTACTTTTGGTTATTCAATCAGACACGTAAATATTTACACATACTCAAGTACACTTACCTATTGAACAATCACAGCATATCAAGACGGTTTTCTGGAAGACCTCCAATCAGAGGATCTACACAGTAAATGCGAGGGCCTGTAGGTTCCACTGGATTGATAACAATCAATATCTAATGTGCCCTAAAATATTTTAAAATTTTTCTTCAACAATCATGTTATGGTAAAAGTTAAACAATAAAACAACATATATTGAAATATTACCACTAATAACTTACCCCGTATTGTGTGGCACTAGAAATAGCGTAGTTGGTGTTGCTTTTTTTTTCTAAAGTAGTCTTTTAGATCATTAGATTGTACATGCATATCTACTCTGCCCTCATGTTGGCCAATGAGATAAGGTTTAACAAATGAGAATTGGACCTTGTCTGTATCCATTAAGATGTCATCGTACAAGTACCTAGTACAAAACAAACAATGCCATTAAAACTAAAAAATTGAATGATAAATAATAATAACAGTGATAAATGATAATGAGTAAGTACCTAATTCAGATGTTGATAACCGAAGCACTGACCCATCCATGATTAAATATTTCGGCCAACACATCACCATTGATATGATCAGCTAAACCACTAGTACAGTAGATGTGTCTATCAAAATCTAATTGCATAGCTCCTTTGTGGAAAAAAATAAGTTTAATTGATACCGATTGATCATGATATGAGGTCATTTTTCATTTGCTTTGTTGGCTAGCTGAGGCTTTGGACTTTGGTTGTGTTGTCGAACACTTTGAAATCTTGCCATGTAGTTGGATTTGTTTTCCTTTAGACTGTCCAACCGGAAAAAATCATGTAGTTTTAGATGGAAGTGCAAAAGAAAAGTAAAGGGAATTGTAAATGAACTACCTTTTCACAAGGCTCAATAAAAGCAACATAGCCACCTACATCTTTAACCATTGTTTCCTCATTCCGAGAAGGGATCGGTAAAAGAGCATCTTCATTCGTGCAGATGTCAACCCCTACTCAGAGTATGTTGTTGGGTAATGGTGAATTGTATAATGTATCATTATCGGTGTTGTAGGCGACACCCAGTGCAACCGCGTGCTTGGAAGCTTGATCGACGTATAACTTGCATATCAACTCGCCCTATGGAAAATAGAGTTAATATATTGAGGTTCACTAAATTATAATATAATAAAAAGTTAAGCAGAGAAGAAATTAATTACCAAAGGAAGAGGGACTTTAGGCATGAAAATGCAACTATCTCTGACACTTGGGCTGTCACAGGTGGGAACATTTTGTGTTACCCTACATTGCACTAAGTGTTCAATTTGCGTCCTCAACTGCGCATTTTGTTCTTGCATCAAACACATTTTCTCCATAAATTTTTCTTCTATTTGTTGCTTGAAGTGCATTTGTTTGTAAAGTTCTTGCAATTTATGCTTGAAGCTATTCATCTCCTCGCGCAGCTGTAAAACGTCACTTTTATTGGACCACTTCTGGTGTCCGAAGTATGATGTTTGGGTTACTGTAAAACTAATACCCCAAACACAATCATCATACTAAGGTACTCATAGCGCTCTGTTTAATAAATCAACTCGACCAACATAGGTGGCCAACTCAGACTCCTCCTGTGTCATTAATCGTTTTCACAAAAATAATTATAACAATATTAGTTATTATAAATCATATTCATTTAAGTCAAGATAATTATTTATTGTATGCATAATCTAATACTTACACTATTTTGCTACTCTTCTTGCTTCGTTACTATGAATTTCACCTTTTTTGTTTATATAACCGGCTACCCACAGATCATGTCATGGTACTTGTGTAATATTTGAATTTGATTCTTCTATCTGCTTATCGAAGTTAGTTTAAGTTAATTTTTATTCATACAAACTATATAAATATGAAATAATCATTAGTTCTTAAATTTTTTTTCTAATTATCCGTTTGAAATAGGTCCTTGTGTGTACCGATATGCCATGTTGGTCGCGTTGGAGCGATTTTTATTGCTAAACTCCTGTTTAGATCTAAATGATTCACATTAATAAATGTTAATTGCAAATATATTACAAGTAGTAGGTAAAGGGTAATATATTATATTACTTGGAATTCCTGAGTTGTATATGTTCTCAAAAACTCATCCCAAATTTCTTGAGTGATGATTCCTTTATACAATTCCGGCAGTGTAGTGATGTTATTCTCATTATCATCCCTTATGAAGTATTTTACAAGATTAGAACAAAACTTTCTCATAATTTTATTTGCTCTTCTTAGCACAAAGTTCTTTTGATCATCACCCTCAATAATAAAATAGCTCTGTAACAATAAATAAACATAATTTGTTAGATTGTGATTATATGAAACAAAACAAACTGAATAATAAAGTAATTAATGTGTTACTTGTACTTGAGCTCAGATTTCATCCCCATATTGTTGCTTCCCCCGTCTCTAATCTTGACTTGTAATAGGGACTCTGTCTCAAACTGTAGTCCTAACGAAATTATTGAACGGGCTACTATTTGGTCTGATTGGGTTTCCCTTTTCATTTTATTCCAGTTCTAACTTAATTCCCTTGCTTTTTAATTTGATCAACCTTGCCATAATAGTCCCATCACAAGTTATGCTCTCCACAAATCTTTGTCTAGCAATGTTCGTAGGAACATCATCATTTTCACATAGTGAATCCTTACTCCTGCATGTGAAATAAACCAAGCAAAATATCAGTGCACAGTGACAATCATATTAATGAAAGTAAATTGATTTGAAATATATAAATACATTGAAAACATACAAGTAAAAAAAGTCAAGGCACTCATTATCTTTTCCTTTTTCTTGTTTGATTTAGAATTTTGTTCTTCATAATTCATGTTGGATTGAGAATTATGCTTCTCTTAACCCAAGTCCCCTCTTCATGATCATGTCTTATGTATAAGGGTCCATCTTCATCTTCTTCTTCATCTACACCAATACCTTTTGACCTTAAATTCTCAAACAAAGAATTATCCTTAATGATATTCAAATATTCGTTACTTTCAACATTAACTTGTTCTTGAGGACTCTTGTTTGATGGGAGTAAAATAGACCAATTCTTCTTAGCAAGATCTGGAATGAAAAACACTTGTTCTGCTTGTGCTGCTAAAATAAAAGGATAATCTTCATAAAATAAAAGCCTAACTCATCTGTTTGCAATCTATCATTGTTGTTAACCCACTTAGACCTAAAGACAGGGACCCTAAACATAGAGTAATCTAACTCCTATATGTGTTTAATGACACTAATGCATAGATAGGGTGTATGTCTTTAGCATTAGATCTATGCCAAGAATCAGCAATAAGAGTTACCCATTTTCTGCATCATGCTCCGTGTATCATGGTCTTTTGTATAAAATGTGTAATTGTTGATTGCATAACCATTTTAAAATAATACATTTAAGCTCGGTCCCTTTGACAACCATTTCAATTTTTCAAAAGCTGAATCAAGATTCCTCTCTATCTCATCATTAATGCGCTTTTTCAACTAACTTGAAAATTGTCGATTGTGTTCTTTTGTTATCAAATTTTCATTCCAATTACCATGTATCAATTGAATAGCATCCTTGTGTTCTTCAACATATGGTTTAACCTTATCAGTGTTATGTAACACATACAAGTGAGCTTGCTCCCATTCAGTCACTGATATCATTATTACATCCCTTCTACTTGTTTCTTTCCCTGATCTTTGCCTATCATTTTATGTGCTCGTGCAAAAAACAAAGATACCTGCTTTAATTGATTTCAACCATTGGTATCCCTTGACTAGCCTTGTCTCGCTTATCATGCATAATTTTGATTTTGATACCATTATAGAACTGATTCCGTTAGTGTTATGATATCACAATTATGTGCATTGATACTATGATCAAGTGCACTGGTACCATTGATACCACTAACTGGGTACTAGTACCGCCTCTATGTGTACTAAAACCACTGCTCTCTAATATCGCTAATACCACCCTGATACCGCTGATACTATCCTGATACCACTATTCTGAGTGCTGGTATCATTACTGTGTGTACTAGTACCACCGATACCACCAACTGGGTATTGGCATCCCTCTGCGTTACTTATACCACTGCTCTCTGATACCCCTGATACTGTTGATGCCATCCTAATCCGTTGCAGATCATGCATCACGTATACCGTTCTAGCTTTGGAATCGGTAATAGAATCTAGATCCAACTCCTTCTTGTCTATTTGTGGCACATCAGTCTAACACTGTCTTTTTTGTTTGTAGCTTATTAGTATCTCCCACTGATGAGCTTACTGATGTTTCGATTGTAAAATGAGGCCAAACTTTGGCCTTACCTGGACCCACTCCCTTGGTGTCCGTGACATCCTTATAATGCCCTCAGATCGGTATGATGATACTGGCTACCCTTCGGGTATTCACTATTTCTCCAAGTTTGTCTATTCCTTTCCGGGGCTTATCTTTGAACTAGCCGAAGTAGTTCACTTTGTTGTTCTTGTCACTGTATAATCAAGCATATCAGTATACTATCCTATTGCTAGAACTGTATGCACTGTGGCCAGAACCACTACTATGATACCAAATATGTAAGACCCTGCCTTACATAACCCTCATTATTAATATTAAGCAGAGTAACAATATGCAGTTCAACGGGCACATAGGAATAGTATAAATATATTGATATCATTGATATAATGTGCTTGATTATATTACAAGAATTCCCTATAGGGTTACGTATATAATAATTACAGACATTAAATAATAAAAGGTCTTTAGATAACCAACATCTCCTCTTGTACTGGTCCGGAACCTTCCATTGCCAGAATTTATGATTCTGCCTTCAGAGCCGTTGCCTGCTGCTAGAAACTTTATACATTTATGGAAAGGGTGAGATTCAAAGAATCTTAGTAGTAACATACAATCAGACATATACGATGTGAAAATAAATATGTTATGTATCATGTTATGTAAAGTGAAAATGTTGTGTGCATACTGTCTAAGGCCAAACGACTGTTTGCAACCCTGCCTTAACTCTACTCCTCTGTTGGGTCCCAGACCACAACTAAGCTAATGTGCCCCTTGCATTGTGCTCATGTTACAGAAGATGGCGTACACAAAGCATACATATAATCACATAGTGCATGAAAGGAAGAGTTACTAACTGGATTGTGCCCTTTCCTTACCTGTCTATTATTTTGATACTGTCTATCCACCTCGGGCTACTAATATATCTTAAAATTTCAAATTTAGGATAAATGAGTTATTACTCATTCATAATCCATTCTAGACTTATTGTGTTGGTTATCTTAGCTTAAAAATGCTAAATGATCAAAATGCCCCTGGGGACCCGGTCTAAGCCCCTCTGTACCCGGTCTAATTGTACTGTACCAAAAATTATGACACAGGCTAATCCTATACAATTACACATGTAAAATCCATTTTTGACCTCAGATTTGTCAAAATCATGCTCAAGTTATAAAAATACCCCTAATAGCCTCTAACTTAGGGTTTTAAGGGTAATTTTGTCATTTCACATTCTTTGAACAAAATTCCTTGAATGTTTAATTATATTTAATAGAATAAAATGGTGAATTTTGGTGCACTTGGAATAGACAAAATATTGGAAATAGTAAATTTTGTGAAATTTTAGCCTAGAAAGACCTAAAGCTCAATTTTTGCCTGGGCAAAAACTAACCTTGTGGCCTAAAATTTAGCATGAAAGAGAAAAATTTCTAGCCCCAAAATATTGCCAAAATTCAGCCAAGAAAGAAGGGAAAGAAGAAAGTAGCAATTGTTTCAAAAATTCAAGAAAATGTAAGGGCAAAATAGTCATTTTGGCTAAATAAAATAAATTCAGCAAATTTTCCTTAATAATTAAGGAAGATGTCAATTTTGGAAGAAGAGATAAGAAGGAGGAATATTTTTTTTTATGTAGATGGACAAGTGGAAGCAAGAGAAGTAAGTAGAAGAAAGAAGAAGAAACTAGAAGAAATCACGTGCTATAATTATAATAAAATATTAATTATTTTAAGGAGGTGTCAAGAGATATTTCTAGAGGCTAATTGATACTTTCAAGAGGCCATAAATTTGGTCAAAGAAGGGATGAGTGTAAAGACCCTTCCATATACTTACCTTACCGACTCTTAGTTCCATTATATCAGAGTAAGCGAACGAATATATCAATAAACTAAAAGCCGTTCTCTTATTCATGCTAGAAAATTTCTAAAATACATTAGAGCAATTCTATGCTTATACAACATCCATACATACACATACATCCATATATACACACATATATGAAATATAAGAAGTAGTGCCCCGCACTATGACCTCCTCTTCACTTCACGTCTCCATATCTCCTCCTTGCATCTTCATGCATCTTCACCTGTCACTATGGTTGTTGGGAGGAGTGAGATTCGAGAGAATCTCAGTAGTGAATAGTACCACTATGCATGGCAGATATATATGAATGCATGACATGCTTACCTACCCTATTTTATGCTAACATAATGACATGCTGCATGCTCAATGTTATGACATACCAATGGCCATCACACAAATATAACAGAGCTTCAATCAATCAAATATGCTTAACACAAATAGGCATAGTAGTCACATAATCAATACATATAACATACATATCACACCCATGTAGGAAAAGTAAGTCTACTACCTGTCGGACTTCATGTCCGTCCTCAATTCCTCCTCTTTGCTCCGGTCCGGGCACGTCCATTCATCGAGTCCTAAAATTACCAATCATTCAATACATGAGTCATTACTCTTTCTTATATTATTCTAGACTCGTATTAGTTGATAACTTAGCCCAATTATGCTAAATTACCAAAATGCCCTCAGAAGCCTGGCCCGACTGTACTTTTACAGAAATCACAATATAGGCCAATCCCACACAATTTCATGTGTAGAATCCATTTATGACTCCGGATTTGTCAAATTTAGGCCCGAATGATGAAAATACCCCTTGACAGCCCCTATGTAGAGCTAAAAGGGTAAATTGGTCATTTCACCCTCTAGGCCTTTTCTCACTTCCCCTTCAACATGTATCCTACACAAATTGCCCTTCTGAACTCAATGGAATAATCCAATAGATGAAATTCCAACTCTACCCTAATAAATCATACAGGGCAGCCATTAGAGAGTTCTCAGAAGAGTTGTGTCGTTTCCTCCCTTTCTTTATCTTAATATCCTCATTTCTACTCCTTATTCCATCATTAGCCGTTTAGACATCCGTTATACATCATTTCGGCCCCCGAAATATGGATAGAATGAGAGATGAATAGTAAACTACTTCCAAAATACTCATCCAAATGATAAACCAAAATGGTAGAAAGGTAGCACACGCTTACCTCTACACACTTCTGAATTCGGTTCAGAATTTCGGCGACGCTCCAGTCGGTGAGACAGCACCAATGGCCTGCAAATGAGAATCCAAAACCATAGAATCGAAGCTCGGGATGAGTAGAACAACCTTTATACTGAACATTTCAAGAGAAAACACCGTTTCGGATGAGTTCTGACGAATAACAGTTTTCTCTCTCTCCACCGCGTTCTCGTTCTTTCTCCGTTCTCTTTCCTTTTCTCGTTCTCGTCTGATCTGATTCTCTTTCCTTTGCCTTTTAATTCGCACGCAGGAAAGAGTGTGAATTAATTGATGAAGGATGATGATTAATTAAAATCATCCGGTGGCCTTTACTCAATTAGTCCACCTATCTCATTACTTGCACAACAAGTTTCCTTTCTCTTTTCATTCATCATCCCATTAATATTAATGAGAATTATGAGAGTATAACTCACTCTTAAATTATCCCATTATGCCACCTCAAGTGGTCAACCGAAACCTTAAGCTTTTCCTCTTATTGACTTTACTTGATTATAATTACCAACATGGCTTCATTAATTACCAAGTAGTCATTTCGCTCCTTTTAATTTCCATCTAACTCAAAACATTGGGAATATTAGGAAAAAACAATCATTTCCCATCTTATGCAAAATTACCATTTTTCCCTCACCTTTTTATTTCCATTTAATATCCAAAGATATTAAGGAATTTTGGGATATAAACCATGTCCCACTTGGACATCTGCTAAACTAGGGTCTAGCAGTCTACTCAATCCAGGCTTAATCTCAAGCCTCTTATTCCAAAATTTGGAGTATTACAATGAGCAAGAGAAAGTAGGATTTTGCCACATATTATGCCACTTGGAAGAAGGATATGCCATATGGAAAAAGAAAATAATAAAAAAATGTGACATGTGATTAATTATAATAACTTAATATAAATTTAAGGAGGTGGAAGGAGCTTCTTGAAGAAGCTATTTTACACCTCAAAAAGGGTCTATATTTCGTTCAAGACAAGGAGAAAAAGAGAGAGAAGGAGTCTTAAAGAAAAAAGAACAAGAGAGAAAAGCTAGAGTTCAAGAAGGAATCAAGGTAAGTTAGTAGGAATTTCTACTTTTTCTTGACTTATAATTCATGGAAACACCTCCGTAACTCTCATGCTATCTTGAATAATCCAAATAGAAAGCTTAAAGTCAAGGAAAAGAGGAGGAAAGGGTGGCGGTTTTTGGAACTAGAGGAAGAAGAGCAAAGGTAAGCTTAAGAACTTGTAACCTCTTGATAAATTATGATTGTTCTTGGTGTTTTGGTTGATTGTGTGGCTTGGATTGGTTTGGTTTTGTGATTTGGGATGCATGAACCCTAAGGGAAGATGCTGCCCAAACTTTGATTGGTTGTATGCAAGTGGTATTTAAGTGGTTAAACAAGTGGTTAGAGGTGAAAGGAATGTGTTTTGTTGATTAAAATCATGAAATTCCATTTTCCCCAAATATTCTATAATTTTGGCAAGGGGTTTGTTTTCTGTATTTAAGCTAGAATTTTATGGTTTTGATGGTTCCATGATGTTTAGAATGGAACATTGTGTAGGGAACAAGTGAAAGAAGAAGTATAAAGGCTTTCGGGTGTGTAATGACAATTTTGCCCCTAAAACCCTAAATTGGTGGCTGTTAAGGGTAACTTGGTCATTTGAGTGTGAATTTGTCCAAAATAAGGTCAAAAAAGGATTATATATGTGAAATTGTGTAGGATTAGCCCATGTCATAATTTTTGGAAAAGTACAGATATACCGGGTAAAAAGGGAATTAGACTGGATTCCTTAGGGGCATTTTGGTAATTATGTAATTTTGAAATAAGATAACTAACTTGTAAATTTTAGAATGAGATATGAGTGAGTAATAACTCATTTACAATTACTTTGAGAATTTTAGGATTTGATATTTGCCTGAGTTGGACGAAAAGTTAAAGGACCGATAGTAGCTAGGCTTTAGAAAGGAGTTTAGGTGGTAACTCTGTCTCTCATATTCTATGTGATTGTTAATATGCATTTTTTGTCATGTTCTATGAAATGAGATGTGTGAAGCCTGTGTGGAATTATTACTCAGTGGATGTGGGACATGCAAGGTACCATCCCATGGAACGAGCAAGGTACCATGAAGCCAGGTAGACCCAGTTAAGTGGCATGACAAGTACGGACAAGTAGATTCTTGCTCCAGAATGTTGATGTGATATAAGTACGGATAAGTGGATTCCTGCTCCGGAACGTTGATGTGATCACATTATATACAGGTGGATTCCTATGTAAATTGTTATGATTTGTGCAAGTAGGGAACTGACGATTATTTTGATCCGGTCAAAATCATCGCTTTATTCCTGAACATTGTCAGACATGTGCTTGGCATTATTGATTTCTGCATCATGCTATATGTTGTTATGCATGTTTACTTTTCACATTTTATATGATTGATAGCTTGTTGCTATTGAGATTCATATGAATCTCACCCTTTCCATAATTCAAAAATTTAATTAGCTAGAGGAAGCGGCTCAGAAGGCAAAGTAGTAGATACCGACAATTGAAAGTCCAGTGCTGAACAAGATATTTATCATTGATTATCTGTTAATTTTCCTATGTATTGGGATTCACAATGTATTATGTACAAACCCTGTGGGGATTTTCTGTAATGTAATCAAGAATTTTATGTCAGTATAATCTTTATATTTTTGTATGCCCATTGAACTGTGCATAAATACTCTGATAAATGTCAAAATATTAAGGGTTTTGACACTCCCTACACAATTTTCTATTCTAAACCTAATGGAATCATCAAAACCATGAAATTCTAGCTCTAACTCTCCTAAACATGTCTAGTCAAAAATCATGAATTGAAAGGGAAAATGATGTTGTTTGTTTTCAATCCATATAACTGCTTCTTTTCACTTCTAATCACATGTTTAACCACTTAAACATCTTTTAAACATGATTAATGTGAATTTGGGTAGCACCTCCCCTTAGGGTTTGTGCATCCCAATGATGAAAATAAATCCAAAACAACCATAAATCATCAACAACCACTAAGAACCAACAAGAATCAACAAGAGAAACTAGGTTCTTGAGATTACCTCTTGATTCTTCCATTTTCTCCCTCTAGGCACCAACTTTCTCTTTCTATTCCCTCTTGATTTTTCTTGCTAAACATGGTTTCCAAGATAGAGAAGAGATTAGAAGAGGTTCCCATGAAGTTAAAGGGCAAGAACACTTGAAATCAAGCTTACTTACCTTGATTTTGCTTCTTGAACCCTAGCTCTCTTCTTGTGTTCTTCAAGCTCTTCTTTCTCTCTATTTTGCTGTTGTTGGCCGAAAATGATGAAGGAAAGAAGGGATATTGACTTTATCAAAATATCTCTCTTCTTGCTTTTTGTTAATATTATTTAATGCAAAATTACCATATGCATCATTTACTTGGCCAAGATTATTTCTCCTTGGTTTAATATGAACCAAGTAATTTATTTCCCTCATATTTCTTCATTTTGGCCAAAAATATCTCCCTAATTTGGAGAAAATAATTGCTTCTTGCTTTATTGGTCAAATAACCATTTTTCCCATACATTTTTTTTTTCATTTTCGCACTTGTTGGAAAATTGGTAGAATTTTCATCAAACTTTGAAAATTCATATCTTTATTTATAGATATCCAATTGGTGTGGTTCTAAAGGTTATATGACCCTTATTAAGTATAGTTTCAATTATAAATATAGCCATTAGCCAAATAGAAGATCAGAATTCCCAGAATTACCATTTTTGAATCCTGTCACAGAAACTTGCCAGTTTTATTGGACTAACTTCACAAATACATAACTCTTTGTGTACAGATCCAAATGACTTATTCACCTATCCAATTAAATATTTATAAGTCTAATTTCATTTTAAAAAATTTCATAAGCATTTGACATCATTTTCCTATTTCACACAACAAGACTGCTACGCATGAAAATACACTGGCAACAAATCTCAATTCTTACAATTTGTGTTCCAAACATGATCATATTGTGTGTGACCACTAATTGACTTGTTTTCTCATTTCCCATGCTCTTTAATTCACCATTCTATTCCCTTTAATACCCCAAAAGTGTAAAGGAATTTCAAGGAATAAAATTATGCCTTCCTGGGAGACTTTCTAAACCAAGGCTTAGCAGTCAACTTGATTCAGGCTTATTTTAAAGCCTCTAGTGTGATACCTCATTTCCTATAGCCTCAGATGAGTACAAAAGAGTGGCAAAATCATTTGTGAAACTAGGATCGGGTCCCAAATTAAGTAATTTTGAAAAAATGTTCACAATTCCATAAATCTATCTCAAGATTTAAACCTGGGATTGAGAAGGGTTTTTGGGAGTAATAAAAATTTTCTTAAACAATTTCACAAACATTCATTATCTCACTAAGTCTCACCAGTTTCTCTTTTCATTTTAGCAGAGTCTGCAAGCGATTCTCTGCTTAGCTTTCACGTTTCATACCTTGGTTAAGTTTCGTTAACGATCGAAAGCATTAAAACTATCAAACTATCATTCATCTACTGAGCTACTCGGATTACTAGAGCTATTCTTATATGGTTGTCATATTTACATAGTCATGTACATTATATACAATTCCAAAAATATCAAAATAGACAACCAACAAAAGACTAAAGTCTCGCGTATTAGCAACCTCTAGTTGTCTGTATTTACCTTTTTTTTGCCCCTCGAGCTGTCTCCCTTTACTGCAGATGATTTATGAAAAAGAGTGAGATTCAAAAGAATCTCATTAGTAACGTAATGCCAATCATACATATATATCCTGACAGAGCATGCTATATAAACATCATATAGCAGAACTATCAAAACAACATTCAGTGCATCACATGCAGTCCATAATAAATAACCATAGCACTAGGCATGTTAAAGGCCTCAAGGGATACCCGCGTAATAGGCCCTGGGTGTAACGACCCGCCTCATATATCTCTTATTACTGACCTTACTCAGAGTAGCAATGCGTAGTTCAGTGGGCACACATGAATAACATGAATATACTGATAATATTAATACAATATTGCTTGATTATAATACAAAATTTTCCCCACCAGGGGTTTACACAATATTTACAGACCTTCAAACAACCAGCAACAGTCCTCTTCATGCATACCTCTTTTCTGTTCTCAGCACGTTTCCAATGCTCACCTGTCTAAATGATTGTTTGGGAAGAGTGAGATTCGAGAGAATCTCAGTAGCAAACATTACCACTATGCATGCCAGATATATATGAATGCATGACATGCTTGCCTACACTATTTCATGCCAACATAATAACATGCTGCATGCTCGATGTTATGACATACATATGGCCATTGCACAAATATAACAGAGCTTCAACCAATCATACATGTCCCACACAAATAGGCAAAACAGTCACATAATCAATGCAAGACATACATATCACATACATGCAGAAAAGGTAAGTTCACTACCTCTTGGACTTTATGTCCTTCTCTTCTTGTCTATTGATCCGCTAACCATTGCTCCTTCTTTATCACTTCATGGCCCTAGGCAAGTGATAACATCATTAGAGCCATGAAAATTGAATGCTCAATGGCTCACATTAGCCCTAAAGGCTTACTTTCACCCTTGGAGTTCATTCCAATTATATTTGGCCAATTTCTTACTCAAATTCGCATGGTACTCAATCTACCAACATTTTTGACCAAACTTCGAAAAATCATAATTAATTTTATAGAACTCCAATTGAAGTGGTTCAAAGATCTATTTAAATCCCTTTAAGTTTAATTTTACATAAAAATACTCGATTTTAAATGCCACTACTACAACATTCCCAGAATATTTCCAAACACCAACTGTTTCAGATGTTTTTCTAGAAAACAGGGCAGGCATTCAACAATCCATATCTCCCAACATACTTGTCCAAAAATTACAAACTACCCATCCAATTAAAGCTCTATGTCTCTACTTTAATTTTGGAAATTTTGAGAATTGTTGGATAAGTTTGGATCCTTGAAAAATCACGCACAAACACACTGTTCCAGACAGGGCAGATTATCACTACGAACAAACTTACTTCATAAATTCCCAAATTCATATAAAAGCATCCAAAAATCATGAACACCTGCATACCTACACAATTTTGCCTCCTAAAGCCAATGGAAGCATAAAAATTATAAAATTCTCACTCCTTAATCACGAAAATTCCAGAACAGAAACAAGAATTTATAGTTCTCATAAAGAGTTTGTTGGTTTCTCATTTTCTTTGGCTTAATCACTTCCTTGCTACTCCTAATCAAATGATTAGCTATTTATACATCCATTGGACATCATTTAGCCATTCAAAACACTAATTTAAATCAGCATAAAAAGTATCCAACTTCCTCTATACTTATCCAAACGACAAATCAATCGGTTAAAAAGGAAGCTTACGCTTACCTCTACCCGTTTCCACAAACGGTTTTGAATTCTGGAAATACTCCGATAAGGGAGATGGAACCAAACACCTCCAAATGAAAATTTGAAACCGTAGAAATGAAGATCTCGATGAGTAGAGGAAGTTTCCTGAAGGGTACTTTGAGAGAGGATGCCATTTCGGCAGTGTTTCGGAGGAAAGAACTTCCTCTCTCCTCTTCCACCATTTTCGTTCTGGTTCTTTCTCTCTCTTCTGGTGCTTTCCGTGAAAAAATGGACGATGATGAAGATGATTTAATGGATATAGGAATCAGATATTTCATCTGCCACGTGTCACCCTCTGATTCGCCCAAAAATTGAATTTTCGCATATAATACCAAATTCTGCAGAATTTTCATTAATTTTGAAAATTCATATCTAATTGTACAAATATCCAATTGGAGTGATTCCAAAGGCTATGCGACCCTTATTGAGTCTAGTTTTAAGGAAAAATATAAAATTTGGCCAATTAGAAGCTCATTATTCTCAGAATTTTAATCTTTAAATGCTGTCCCAGAAAATAATTAATTTCACTGGGCTAACTTCAAAAATTCATTTCTCTTTGTGTACAACTCCAAATGACTTATATGACCTATCCAATTAAATCTTGATAAGTCTACTTTAATTCTGGAAAGTTTCATAACTTTTTATCATCATTTACCCATCAAAAGAGGTCACACAATCACCACTGCCATACCAGGAATTTTACTGCTGGCAAAATTACTTTGTGTTCCACTTTACTATATTATGTGTGACTTCTAATCACTTTATTTTGTTATTCCCCGAACTCTTTAGCTCACCAATATAATTCATTTTAATATCCAATGATATAAAGGAATTTTAGGGAATTTAAATATACCTCATAGGGACATTTGCTAAACCGAGGCTTAGCAGTCCACTTGATCTAGGCTTAATCTTATGCCTTTAGTCCCAAAATTCGGGATATTACACTGGGATCCACTCGCGCATCATAGAATGTTATTGGCCCGAGCGTCCTCCCACGCAATAGTCCTTTGGCGACCACTCTGCATAGCCAGAATGTGTTAGACATCTCATAATGATTCCACACAACATACAATGTATATTATAAATGTACGAAAGACAAGTTACTACCTAGTTGTTTCCTTCGAGAAATTTCCAACTGTTTGTTTGAGCTCGGGCAAGTTCTAGTTCCTATCAAAATTAGAGTTATAAGTAAGGGTTATTACTTGCACTATTACTACCTTTAAATCAAATTCTGTTGGTTATCTAAAGCAATCATAATAGTTTCTGCATAATACAATTGTGTACAGTGCAATTTCACTGTTTTCCAGAAACTGCCAGATTTTCAGTCAACTTTGGAAATTCATATTTAATTCTAAAAAAATCCAATTTGAATTATTCTAAAGCCTAAAAGAAGAAATTTCAATGTAATTTTGAGAAAAAATAGTTATATGTTCCAAATATGGACAAATTATTCCCAGGAATTCGTTTAAAACCACTGTTCCTGATTCCTTCCCCGAATTGAGGCATAACTTCAAAAATTTACCATTAATTCTAAGAAATTCCAAATTGAGTGGTTAAAAATTATATACAAATATATTTCAGTATCATTTCATATAAAAATACTCAAGTTTAAACACCACAACCAAAGAATTCCTAGAATTTTACCAAACACCAACTGTTCCAGATGTTCTTCAAGCAACATGGCATAACTTTGAAAAATCACATCTTTTAGCAAACTTGTCCAAAAATTAAAAAATACCTATAAAATTAAATATATATGTCTCTAATTTAATTCTGGAAATTTTTAGAATTTTTGGACAAGGTTTTCCCTATGAAACATTTCGTACAACATCACAGTTTCAGATTCTTTCCAGAAAACAGGGCACATCTTCACAAATTCATATCTCTTACTACACTTATCCAAAAATTACAAAATACCTATAAAATTAAAGCTCCATATCTCTAATTTAATTATGGAAATTTTCATAATTTCTGGACAATTTTTGATGCCTGAAATACCACGTATAGTACTTTAGACTGGGCAGAGTAACACTATGAACAATCTTAATTTATAAATTCCCAAATTCATATACAAGAATCCAAAAATCATGAGCACTTGTATACCTACACAATTTTTTCTTATAAAGCTAATGGAGGCATCAAAATGGTCAAATTACAACTCCTTATATATGAAAAAGTACAGGGAAGATTTAATGATTCTCAGAAAAGTTGTGTCGGTTTCTCGTTTTATTTTGCCTAATCACCTCCTTTCTACTTATAATCACACTATTAATTATTTAGAAATTCATTGGACTTGATTTGGAGACATTTACACATTAAGGTCTCTTAGGTTTTCTTGAATTATCTCATACCAAATCAACCAAAATCAAGCCAAGAACAAATCTACTAGCATTAATCAAGTAAGAGGAACAAGTTTAGGAAGTTACCTCTTGATTTCCACCACTTTCTCTCTCTGGTACGTTTTTCTTCTCTCTCTCTAACTCTTGAATCAACTGAAATAACATGGTTCCAATGGTAGAGAAGTGAGGAAGAGAGGTTATGAAGAGATTATAAAGCTTAAAATATAAGGTACAAGCCTCTTACCTTGATCTTTGGATGAACCCTAGCTTTTTCTTCTTCACTGTGCTCCTCTCGTTCTTAGCTCACTCTCTCACTCTTTCTTGATCAGTTTGGACGAGAATGAGCTAGTGAGATGGAAGAGTGATAATAGACTAAGATGACTAATTTATTCATACACTTGCAAGCATATCATTGGTCCAAAAATGCCAATTCTTTAATTAATTCTCTTTTCCCTTTCCTTCACACATTCCAGCCAAAATTCATAGAGAATAAGAGAGAAATATTGATTCTCTAATATCCCATTATGTCAACTTGAAATATGTTGACTTTTGACCTTTTGACCCTTTTTGTTTTTACCATACTTGATAACAATTCACCAAAATAGGCTTATTAATAATCAAGTAGCCATTTTCATCTTTTAATTCCCCTTTAATTCAAATTATTGGGAATGTTAGGGAAAAATAATTACTTTCCACTTTATGGCAAAATTACCATTTTCCCCCTACATTTTATAATTTATTGTAATAAGTCATTTTTTGCCCATTTCTTTTGTTTAACCCCATTTTTGACATTTAAATGATGCCATCATGAGTATCATTTTATACGTATTTTTTTATTACCATTTTAGGCCCTTAATTGTACATTAATTGCTCTTTGTGTCCTTATTTGGCTAAATTACGTGTAACCGGCAAATTAGAATATTTCCATAATTTTATGCATACCACATTTCACCATTTTATTCTACTAAATATCACAAATTAACATACAAGAAATATTGGTGAAAAATGGAGGTATTACATCTAGTCCCAGAATTTGGGATGTTACAGTACTTATGATCAATTCTTTTCCATTGAGGAGCATCTATAGGGTGCCTAAGCTTCATGTCTTTAATCCTTTCATCTGCATGTCATGTCAAGTGTTTAGCAATCTCTGCATTACCATACAGTCACTTGAATCTCTGAATAATGGGAAAATACTATAGGACCTTTGAAGGACTTTTTCCTTTTTTCTTACCATATCGAGATACTTTGCATTCAAGGAACTTTTCCAACGTTGCATACTGATTCCGAAATAATATGCAATCATTAGGACATGTATGTATCTTCTCATAACCCATACCGGTTGTAGAGCAAATAATTCACTTTTCCTCATATCTCTTGGTAGGAAGTACATTTTCTTCTGAAAGCATATCTTTCAAAAGTTCAAGCAGTGCAGTGAAACCTGAATCACTCAATCCATAGCATGCTTTAAAGTTGTACAATTTCAACACTATTAGCAATCATGTGTATTTTGTACAACTGACATATAATAGTTTCTCTACATCACCTTTCAACTTCTCAAATTCTTTAGGACAATTATGAAGAACCTCTTCGACCGCATTTAGCATTTCTTCAAGACTATCGTCTTCGTCACACATGCTTCAATTAAACTCATTCGAACCACCACTCATGGTATGCACCCGATCACTACATGGATCGTTTGTCTCACCATGCCTTGTCTATTGTGCATATGTTTGATCAATCCCATGACACACTAAATGATCTAGCAAATCAAGTGGATTAATCCGCTTTCCATAACTAACAACAAGATAAGTAAGGACACAAGATTTTGTTAGAATCTTTTGTATGCTCGATTGAAAATCTAATAAACTCTTTCACCCCACCAATCAGATGACATCCATTTTTGATCTATCTATACCTTTAACCTATTTTTAAAAAGTGGTTAGTTGCTAGAATGTTGCATTTACTAATTACTTTTATTTTCCCTTATTTATTTCAAAATAAATTCGGCCGCATAACATCCTAAAAATTGGAGCTTTCCAGGTCTTAATTAAACCCTCTCTTTTAATTGAGAAATAATCCACCAATTAATCCTGCAACATCATAATAATTTTTCACAGCTCATAACAAAAGAAATCATATTTTCCAGTTAACACCTATCATAGGTAAACTGGAAAGCATTACAAGCCAAAAAATTAATTAAAATATAAGTGGTAAAAATAAATAATTATTTTATTTATGAAACTTATCATCAGTTTTATTTTGTTTTAAGAAAACTTCATCATGTTCCTATACTAAATATAACAACTAAATAACTAATGTGTAGATATTAAAAAATTAATTAATTTAATAATTTGTAAAAAAGAATATGCTTATTTTCCTAAAATATCCTCCTTAATAATTTACATTAGAACTACCATTTCATATAATTAAATTCTTTTGATATATGCTGTGAAACCTCATTTTCAATAGCTCTGATACCACCAAATGTGACACCCTTCTTTTGAATACCTCACTGGCTCTTAGTTCCATTAAAGTAAAGTAAGCGAGCGATTACTTTAATAAACTAAAAGTCGTTCACTTTATTTACATTAGAGCAATTCTCTGCTTTACAACAATCATACATTCATTCACATACATAAACACATCATATACATGAGCAAATGTAAATCAATTACATTTAACACAACGTATGCCCCGCACTATGATCTTCTCCTCACTTCATGTCTCCATATCTCCTCTGTGTATACTCTCATGCATCCTTCAACCTATCTAAAATGGTTGTTTGGGAGGAGTGAGATTCGAGAGAATCTCAGTAGTGAACAATACTACTATACATGTAGATATATATGAATACATGACTTACTTGCCTACACAATTTCATGCCAAAATAATGACATGCTGCGTGCTCAATGTTGTGACATATATATGGCCATTGCATAAATATAACAGAACTTCAATCAATAAAACATGTTCAACACAAACAACCATAGTAGTCACATAATCAATGCAAGAGACACATATCATACACATGCAGGAAAGGTAAGTTCACTACCTGTAGGACTTCATGTCCTTCCTCAAACCATTGTCCTTACTCCGGTTCGGGGCACGACTGTTCATCGAGTCCTAGAATTCCCAAACATAGCATACATGAGTAACTACTCATCCTTATAACATTCTAGACTCGTTTTAGTTGATAACTTAGCCCAATTATGCTAAATTACCAAAATACCCTGGAAGCCCGGCCCGACTGTACTTTTACAGAAATTATAACCTGAGCCAATCCTACACAATTTCATGTGTAGAATCCATTTATGATTTCAGATTAGTCAAATTCAAGCCCGAATAATGGAAATACCCCTTAACAGCCCCCTTTTAGAGCTATAAGGGTAATTTGGTCATTTCACCCTCTAGGCCTTTACTCACTTTCTGTTCAACATAAACCCTACACAATTTGCCCTTCTGAACACAACAGAATCATCCAATTGATGAAATTCTAACTCTTTACTCATGCCACACATTAGGCAGCCAATATAGAGTTCTCAGATGAGTTGTGTTTGTTTCTCCTTTTTTTAGGCTTAATACCTTCCTTTCTACTTATAATTACATGATTAGCCATTTAGACATCCGTTGGACATCGTTTTGGCCCCCAAAACACTGAAAGAACGAGAGATGAACAGTACCCTACTCTCAAAATACTCATCCAAATGAGAAATTGAAATGGTAGAAAGGAAGCTTACGCTTACCTCTACGCCTTTTTGAATTCGGTTCGGAATTCTGGCAACGCTCCAGCCGGTGAGACGGCACTAACCATCTCCAAACGAGAAACCAAAACTATAGAATTGAAGCCCGGGATGAGTAGTGCAATGTTTGTACTTGGTACTTTGAGAGAAGACGCCGTTTCAGTCGAGTTCTGATGATATATAACTTTCTCTCTCTCCATCGTGTTCTCGTCGTCGTCCGTTCTCTTTCTTTCTGATTCTCATTCTCATATGTTCCGTTTCTTTTTCTTTCTTTTTTGTTTTAATTGCACTAGAATGAGAATAAGAATTAATGATGAAGGGTGATGATTGATTAAAATCATCCAGGTGGCCTTTACTCAATTAGTCCACCTATCTCATTTCTTGCACAGCAAGTTTCCTTTCTCTTTTCCTTCATCATTCCACTAATATTAATGAGAAATAAGAGAGTATAATTCACTCTCAAATTATCCCATTATTCCACCTTAAGTGGTCAACCAAAGCCTTAAGCTTTTCCACTTATTGACTTTCCTTGATAATAATTCACCCACATAGGCTTATTAATTATCAAGTAGTCATTTCCCTCCTTTTAATTCCCATTCAACTCAAATCGTTGGGAATATTAGGGAAAAACCATCATTTCTCATCTTTTGGAAAAATTATCGTTTTTCCCTTACCTTTTATTTTCTTTTTAATATCCAACGATATTAATGAATTTTAGGATAAATATCATGCCCCACTAGGACATTTGCTAAACCAGGTCTAGCAGTCCACTTAATCTAGGCTAAACCTCAAGCCTTTAATCCCAAAATTTGGGATATTACATTTCTCCCCTCGTTCAATAAATTTCATCCTCAAAATTTGAACGTTATATGGTACAATTTGTACCTCAGAGAATCATCTCTACACATGTCGTCTATCTTTCCATTCAATTTACGGCACCATTGCCAGTCAACCCCCTTTTGGGGATCACATGTGGCACCTCAGCTACTATCTTTAAACCTCTTATCTTAATCAAAACTGGTGCTTCACATAGGCGCACATACACTTGGTCAGCTCTTCCAGCCAAGGTAACAATAGGGAACTTAGCCCCTACGCTGTGTCAGGTGAAAGCTAGTGCTTCATCTCACTCTCATGTAGTGAGAACCTCTGATCACAGTGGCAAATTACTACCATCTCATCAATTAGTTCTTCTGTTTTCTGCCTATAAAGCATGCCACTCAAGAATTTTATTCTTGAGACCAACCTTATATGGCATTCTATACTCACTATGCAGTACTTTCATTCCTTTTGTACCCAGTATGTAGCATTCACACAGGACTCATTAGTCTAATCTCACAGTGCTTGGTTTCTCAGGCCTCACTACCTCTTCGGGACTCTCCCGGATCATCTTGTATGCATACTAGGCTTTTCTAGCCTCTTTAGGATTCACCCATATCATATTTTATGCACGCTAAGCCTAACGGCTCATTCAACTACCACGGCGTTGGATGCTTTGGCTTTACAGCCTAGGGATTCACCCCCACGCCATAAGCATCTTAGGTTTACTGTCTTAGCTACAATCTGGTACAATCTGAATGTCTTGCCAATATGATCACAATTTATTCATCGGACACACTCGTCCCATGTCACCATGCTAGGTAATAACCACAACACTTAGAAATATAGGTCTTATAGCCCTGGGACACTGCCCTATTCAAACTTGCATATTAGGTCTTATCGCCTTGAACCCCTTCCCGGGTCCATTCCCATTCATATCTCACATTACCAGCCTCAGGACTTACAAGCCTCTTATATCTTAGGGCATTAGGACAATTAGTCCATCACCTTTGCTGAATAACAGCCCTCCCACTAGGCCCAACTGCAGAGCTACCCTCAATGGGCGCCTTCTACAGCAGTACAGGAGTTCTGCCCACACCCCCTAGCTCACCAGGACTGAGTGCAGCAAGCTTATGGAATAACCACTTCCCAACTAATTGGTCCTTCATCATTCTAGATGAGTATCTTCTAGGCATACATCCATTAGGCCTCGGCTCCAGGCTCACTTGGACTAACCGCGCACAGGTGCAGTATTCAACCCAACTGAACCCCCACTAGGAGCACAGAAGGCAAAACTTCACTGGCTGCCCAACCAGCTATCCCCCAAAGGAGATCTCCTCAAGTATCGAACATGTGACGTTGGACACTTAAGCCGCGTTCGATAACTTTGGCACCGTTGAGTTTCATCTACACATTTCAGGATTCAACTCTTACTACTTAACTCATTTACATTTTTATGTAATGTTCAAGAAGTATGCTAAACAAAACATCATCATCATAATCACAAGAGCATTTGGCATATCTGCATATAGCCTCATGGCATCCATTGGAATTTCGGTCTACAAGTCATATGGCCCCAAGTGTTCACCCATGCAAAGATAGGCCATGGGATTCCACTTGTGCATAATATGAGTTATATGGCCTCGAGTGTCTACTCGAGCAAAGATAGGCCCCGAGCGACTACTCGTGCATAATATAAATCTCTGTGGTGTCCACCCACGCAAAGATAGGCCTTGGGTGACCACCCTGTAACTCATGAATGCTTATTAAGTCTTACTATCCAGGGAATCACCCCTATGTCTTAGACAACGCAAGACTTACAGTCTTAGCCTCTGCTTGTCAGGTCTGACTGCCTAAGGACATGCGGGTCCAAATAGGTCTTAACGCCTACCATATATTCATAACACGAATACACTCGATGGTAAACACATACATGCATAACCATTACATAAAATTCAAGAGCAAGAGTTACTTAGCTTCATATTACAAAGCCTGTTTTCCCCTCAATCTCTTTCATCATTCGACACTAACGCATCGTATGGCTATCTATTGGGTCATATAACCCTTTCTTCTCAAGGAAACTTATTTGATGGAAGACTCGTCACAATATACCACTATTGAGAGCCAACATCCCCGTAGCTCTACTTTACGGTTTCAACTTCACGGTGGCTTCACACTACGGTTTGTCATCATAGCGGCTGCACACTATGGTTCAACATCACGGTGGCTTCACACTAAAATCCTATACTCGGTGCTTTACTCAGTCCCCTGACTGGTCAGCCCCTCCGATCTAACCCTTCATAGGTAGCATTTTCTGATCATATCTCACCATAGGTAGCCTTCTCCGATCAAAACTCCCCGTAGGTAGCCCTTTTCGATCAGAATCCTTCACAGGTAGTTCTGTCTAGTTTATTGCCTCCAAATAGAAGTACCATTGTAACGAAATTCAAATCTCATAAGGTCTTTCTTCTCTAGCAGTTTTGTAATATGCTCATTCCCTGGAGACAGTTCGTTTAGACTTCAATGTTGATCTTGCTCCAGGCTGTAATCACAACTCAAAGGGAATATTCTACAAATTAGATCTTTCCCTATGCTAGATTTGCAACTAGCAGCTTCAGGAACCATGTATGAGGTTTCTTACACTTTTCTGTACTATACTCTAGTACCTCAAGCCATTCAGGCTAAATCAAGTTCCTGAAGAACCAATTCAACTTTTACAATTAATTCTCAGGGTATGGTTCAAGTCTTAGAACCTCCACATTACACCAAGTGATAATCATTTCCTCAAATTACCCAATAGGTACGCTAAGATTCAAAATCAATAGCACCTATGCCAACCTTTATGGTTCCGGGTAATATCCTCAACCAATTACTGAAGGTTCATCATCATCCATAAGGTCCACATGGTTCCGAATTCTATCATAAAATAGAACCAAAGTGCAACCTATTTATTATTTTGACCTAAGCATCATTTTGGCTTAAGTCTTATCTAATCATATCCTCAACCCTCAGTATCATCAAATCAGATCCTCTAGAATCAATGTATGGTATAGTCATCACTTATGACATCCTCAAGGATCATCATACATCTTTCCTCAAGGTATTCAAACCTTGACAATGGATCCCCCATTAAGTCTAATTATAGCGCTACCCTTAATGAGCGCTCATTACAGCGGCACGGGATTCCAACCTATAGCTAGGCAAGATCACATGAAATCTACCCATGATTCTTCTCTTTTCGGAAAGTTTAGCCTCGGAGTTCCAATAAGATCCAGGCATCAGTACTAGCTTCATCTCATACATCACTGGGTATCGGCATCCCATAATACCTTACCCACCATATGACAAGTCAAGTAAGTCTCCAACAATGTACTAAAGCTTCCCTCCAAGCATTGCACAAAGTCACATTTCCATGTTCAGCAAACTGCCTCTGAACTTGAGTTTGAACTCTTACACTCGAGTTCTGGCCCAAAACTCGAGTTCTATAGATTTTCCACGGAGACTTAGCTAAAACTTCAATCTTCCACAAGCCACGAAAACTTGCACTCGAGTTCTCCCTCGGTGCACTCGAGTTCTTATGCACTTCAAGTTCTCAAATTGCACTCAAGTCCATCTACACTCAAGTTCTCAAAAATGCACTCGAGTTCTTCATCTTCAACGCACTCAAGTCATACGAGTTCCACCATAAGAGTTTTTTTCCGAAACCTTCAACTTGCAAACCTAAGAGGTGCACTCGAATTCTCATCCATGAACTCGAGTCCTCAGCTCATCTACACTCGAGTTCTTTGTTACGAGTGTAGGATGGTGTATTTAGAAGTGCAAGTGTATACTGTCGTAATCAAGTAATATAGAAGTGAGTAGAGTATCGTTCCCACGAGGATTGATCACTAAGTACCAAAATTGGTAATTTTAATTCTATTTAGTCGGTTGATTAGTTGTGATTGAGATTACAAGATAGAAATGATGAAATATGAATACAAGTGATATAAAGACAAATATGAGAAAAAGCCCTAGGGATTAGATTTCACTTAATAAATTCCGGATTAAATCACTTATCTATTCTAGTCCAATTTATTCCACATGATTGATAGTCGAGTTTCCCTATTTTAATTACTAGCCTCTTCCAAGGTCAAGTAATTCTATAATTAATTGCTAACCCAATATATTCCTATATGAATTTAAGCAATCAATCATGCATTAAGATTTATGGAACTCAATTAAGACTACACAACACATATGAATATATTCCTATTTCATATGCAAATTATGGTTTTAATTATAGGATCCACACACATGTATCTCCTTGTGGTCTCAACATGCATATTAAAATCATCCAAAAGGTGGCCAATCAATTGTAAGCATTAAGAGCAATAATTAAAACTCAATCATGAAGGAAAAATTAAAACTAGATTTAATAAGTTAAGATTCAATCCGTCATTAGTAAGCTACGTCATCACCCTAGAAAAAGAAAAATTTAGCTCATGATAAAATTAAAAACAAAACCAAAATATATTACAAACATCATAAATATTGCATAAAAATTAATTACAAAAACATAAAAATACAACTACAAGATGCATAAAAATGGAAAATCTAGCCTACCATATAGGAGGTAAAACCATCCATGTAGGTGGCAACCTATACCATCCATAAAGGAGGACTACCTAGGCCTTCCATATAGGAGGTAAAACCATCCATGTAGGAGGCATGCAAGAAGTAAACAAATGCAAGAAATAAATTCTAAAAATAACAACTCTCTCTCTAAAATAGAAACTCTCTCTCTCTCTTCCTTCCTCCTCATTTTAGGGTGCCAAGAAGCTCTATTTATAGGCTTCATTTTCGGACTGCTACATTGATTTGCTACAGTGAACCGCACTGCTACAGTGAACCGACCACACCGTCCGCTACAGTAACCGCACTGAACCACCTCACTTCTACACACCGTCCGCTACAGTAAACCGCAATTGTCCGCTACAGTGAAGCTACTACAGTGCACAGTGAACAGTACCCGCATGAACAGTGTAAAGTGAATAGTACATCATGAACAGTACTTTCCCTTAAATGCCTTCTTTAATTCTTCTTAATCCGGTACTGTCCATGGCTACAAGAAAATCATTATTTATTTATTAATTACACCCAAATTGATTATATTCAGCTCAAATATAGTCCACAAAATCATCATATAAGGGAAAATGAATATGCAAATATTTTACTTATCAAATTCCCTTACACTTAGCTCTTGGACGTCCTCGGACAAGAAAGAGTAACTAATAAGTGCTTCCAACAAAATCAGAAGTGTCAAGTCATAAACAAGGACACAATTAAAGAATAAAGAGATCATAGTATTCTTGAATCAATAAAAGTATAAACTGGTAACTTCATTTGAAAATAAATGAACCGAATTCATAATTGTGGCTCATTCTCTCAATCTCTCAAGTGTTTTAGGGTAAGTGTTTCGCTCAAATTCACCTGAAAAAATTGCACTACCATAAACTTGCCAAAAATCTCAATCTCCACTACCTAATTCACATGCATAATTCAAATCAAAAGGACTTATTAAAGGTTGTAATGGGGTTAAAGTAAAAGGAATGTAAAAAGTGATATGAAGTGCTATATTTACTAAGTAAATAGAGCAATTGAAAAATGGGCCATCTTATGAATAAACCTGGCCTATCTCATCCCAACAACCCATAATTTACATTTACATTTTATTTTTCTTTTTCTTTTTTTTTCTTTGTTTTCTTCTTTTTTTTACAACTTCTGCACTTTTGTGGTTGATGATATATAGACCCTCACACTTGTCAAAAGCCCATTTCACAATAATTTCAAATGCTTTGTTAATCTTTCGAATTAAGTAAAAGCACTTGATAAATCATTAAAACACATATTAATGGGTTGAGAATAAAGAAATAATCAATTAGGCTCAAAGGGGCTTATCAATGGTATAATTGCAAGGTTGACTATTTGGCTCTGGTTAAACAAAATGAATGCCTTTATCATTTTTGAATGTGCATGTGACATGTAATTTCAACTAGATTTAAAGCAAGTTCTAGAGTGACAACTTAATAGGTGAATATCATACACAAGAAAGATAATCACTATTGATCATATAGGCTCAAAAGCTCACGGTTAGGGACTTTCAAATTCAGCTCATTCAATCTCAAAATTCATTACCAAATTCAACAATCAATTATTCAATCATGCTATAAAATCTCTAAACTCAATTGATCCATGCTTCAAACTTATATACTTCTTAAAATTATTGAAAAGCACTCACAAATTTTTATTTATTTTTTATTTATTTTTTTATTTTAGATGAAACAGAAAGAAAGAAAAAAAAAATTACAACTAAAAAGATGCATCTCAAGAGTTAAGAATAACTCTTTACTCTGCCATCTATGCATACCCCATGCATCTAATGGTTTTACTAACTAACTATCTAATGTAGAAATCATGCAATTTTTTTTTATAATCCTCCCCCAACCTAAATTAGACATTGTCCTCAATGTCTTCTAAAGATTAAAGAACGGTTTTTTTTAATTTATTTTTATTTTTATTTTATTATTTTTTTTTGAAAACATAAACAAACAATAAAGTAAACCAAAATGCTAAGAGTAAAACCATTAAGATTAAGGAAAGTTTACAACCGGAGAGTGGTATCTGGATTCTGCTTCTGACTGCTATCTGAAGATTGCCCACCTTTTTCTTTTATTAATAGATCTGGTTGAGGTTCATAGGTTTGCAGTTTATCTAGTAGTTGATCAGCAGTTGGTGCAGAAATGATGGAATGATGAGTCGCTTGGGGTATGAATCCTGTTTCCACAGCATGATCAAGAAAAGACAATAGGTTATCATAAAAACCATTAACATTTAACAATCCTAATGGTTTTTTATGAAAGTTCAATTTAGCCCAATATGCAATGCTAGAGATCCTATCCAACGTTTCAAAACCACTGGGTAGAGCGATAAAAGCATCAGCACGGTAAAACATACGTCCCATTCGTTCAGGCAGACTTGAAACCCCTAACTCTTGGCCTAAGAAGAAGAAGTGATGTTCTAACTCCTTTATCCTTACACACAAACCCTTGCTACCATTAATGGTTGCAGCAATAGCCACACTTCCCCTCAGGCCTTGAATACCTCCCCCGTAGACAAAATTGATCTTTCTTGCAGCTAATGCACGTCCCAGTTTGTTGGCTACAGGTATAAACTCTCTATCCTTTCCCAAGTCAGTTTCACCGAAAATGCATATAGATTTAAAACTGCATTTTAGAGTGATACCACTCCTCTCTTTTTCTCTCTCAGACATTTTATGTTTTTTACAAATGGAAGATTACATATTTATATTACAAAAACAGCGACAACAAAATCATGCAAATCACACATTTTTCAAAAAAATTTGAAAAAAAATTTCTGACACGAATGACCAGTGGGCCACTGTGCGAAGAAATTAAGTAAAGTGAGTAAAGAAAGTTAAAAGTTACTGAAAAAGATAAGACAGATTGACAAAAGCAAGATTATGTACAGTAGTTGTGATTGTGGCTCACATCTTCCTCTGGTTTTACGTCCAGTAACGGCTTAAACGCTTTCTATGAATCGAGGATTTGCTTCCCATCCAGTTTTCTTATAAAATGGCAAACAAGGTCTTTTAACGTCAGATTCCCAAGACGGTAGCACTCTTTTTCTTTGTGGAATATGTCTAATAAATCAAGAAGAACATGATGAACATCACCACTAAGATGCGTCTCAAGAGTCTGAATGATATCATCCAATGACTCCTTACTCAGTCCATCCTTTATAAATTGAATTTTATCTTCTCGATTTATAGAAACCATACCTTTGCTCCTACAGCGCTGATCACATTTTCACCTTGCACATTTAGAACAAATCTTCATTCTTTTAGCTCTTCTATTTTTGGAGTAAGAGCTTCTTCCCATACCTAGCATAGGTTTAATAAATGAATCATGAATCTCACCTATTAAACATACCTTAGCTTCAATGATCCAGCGGACATCCTCAGGAAGGCCTAAACGCTTGAATGTCTTCATTCTTTCAAGTCGACAGCTATAGATCTTCCTAAGCACATCTTTGGGAAGAGTAAGGAACCTGTTCTTAAGCTTTACAATAATTTCCTCCATGATGAGACTAAAATTTAAAGATGCAGTTTTGTATGCTTCAGTAAGAAAGAAAAATGAAAAATTAAGGAAAAGAAGTTTTGGGTTGCCTCCCAAATAGCCTCCCTTCTTTAATGTCTTTAGCTAGACAAAGACCAAACCAATAATTTTTTTTATTTTATTATTATTTTTTATTTTTTTATTTTTTTAAAAAAAATTAAGACTTACCTGTTGTTTCCTCCAAAGTGATGACAGTTTTCAAAGTGTTGAGTGCACCTTCATTATATTCTTTCAGCCTTTGCTCATTTACTTTGAATTTTCGATCACCATCTTGAATCTCCACAGCTCCATATGGCCATGTTTGGACCACAGTAAAAGGTCCTGACCACCTTGATCTCAGCTTTCCTAGAAATAGCTTTAACCTTGAGTTGCATATTAGAACTTTTTGTCCCGGCGTGAACTCTCTCCTCAAAATTCTTTTATCCTGCCACATTTTTGTCTTCTCCTTGTATAACTTTGCATTCTTATGAACTTGTTGTTTGGATTTTTCAAGCTCATTAAGTTGGAGAAGTCTCTTCTTACCAGCTGCCTTTAAGTCAGAATTTAAGGCTTTTATTACCCAATATTCTTTGTGCACTTCAGGATTAGTTGATTTTGAAACATCTACTATTCCCATTGCAAGTGGTTGATTCATGCAGCTTTTGTTCACCACGTCTTTTGTGCATCTGGTTAATGTATCTACTCTGTAACAGGTGTCACCTTCATTTGGACATGACTAAGCCTTAAAAATGTTAAAAAATACTTGGTCATCTTGAGCTCGTAAAGTTAACTTTCCCTATTGCACATCTATTAAAGTTCTCCCAGTTGCTAGGAATGGCCTCCCAAGAATGATAGGAATTTCTTGATCTTCTTCCATGTCGAGTATGATGAAATCAGCTGGAAATATGAGTTTGTCCACCTTCACCATAACATCTTCTAAGACACCCCTTGGATGTTTAATTGATCGATCAGCAAGAAGTAGTGAAACTGTGGTAGGCTTCACCTCTCCAAGACTAAGTTTTCTGTAGACAGATAAGGGCATGAGATTTACACTTGCTACCAGGTCACAAAGTGCTCTTTCAAAGTTACATTGACCTATGGTGCAAGGTATGCAAAAGATGCCTAGATCTTTTAGCTTTGGTGGTAGTTTCTTTTGTAGAATGGCACTGCACTCCTTAGTAAGTGCAACTTTCTCAAATTCCTCCAGCTTACGCTTATTTGAGAGAATGTCCTTCATGAATTTTGCATAACTGGGCATTTGGGCAAGAGCGTCTGCAAAAGGGATATTGATATGTAACTTTTTGAAAACCTCCAGAAACTTTTTAAACTGCTTGTCTAGCTTTGCCTTCACAAGTCTCTGAGGGTATGGAACTGGTGGTACATATGGAGGAGGGTTATCTGGAAAGTTGATTCTTCCTGGTACCATATCATCTTCTTGAGGTTTTTGTGCTTCCTCCTTCTTTTCTTGTTCACTTTCTTTCTTTTCTTGGTCATTCTTATGTAGAATTACAGGATCTTTCAATTCTTTCCCACTCCTTAATGCAATAGCCTTTACATGCTCTATTGGGTTTTTCTCAGTGTCACTTGGAAGAGTACCTGGTTGTCTGGAATTCAGCATATTTGCAATTTGGCCTATTTGGATCTCCAAGTTCTTTATTGAGGCTTCGTGGCTTATGAGTGTTGCATCAGTCCTAGCCATGAATTGAGATGTATTCATGGTTAGTTGAGCTAGTGCATCTTCCACATTCACTTTTTGCTGTGGTGGATTTGGTAGTTGAAGAGCTTGTTGCTGATAGTTCCCTTGCGGTTTGAACACATTTTGATTATTTCTCCAGCCAAAGTTTGGATGATTCCGCCAACCTGGATTATAAGTGTTTGAGAATGGGTCATTTCTTTGATTTTCGATATAATGAGCTTGCTCCGACTGAGAAGGTATGGATGACTATCCATCTTGACTTTGCGTACTCATATGAGGTCCTCCATATCGGTCACAGGTTTCATGAGGAGTACTGATTGCATTTGCTTGACTAGTCAATGAGCTCACTTGCTTGGATATAGATGCAACTTGAGAAGATAAAGTTGTAAGGATATCCAGCTCGTGCACTCCAAGTACCTTCTTTGAATTATGACGTTCAGAAGGCTATTGATATGCATTTTCCGCCATCTCCTCAAGTAAATTGTAGGCATCATCTAGACTTTTTCCCATTAAAGATCCTCCAGCTGCAGCATCTACAAGAATTCTGGTGGTATGCGTCATCCCATTGTAGAATGTTTGCAGTGTCCACCAATCTGGTAACCCATGATGAGGACATCTCCTTAGCAACTCCTTGTATCTTTCCCAGGCTTCATAAAGGCTTTCTAGTTCATGCTGGGAAAATGAGGTAATTTCATTCCTCAATTTTGCAGTTTTTCCTGACGGAAAGTATTTCGCCAAAAATTTCTGTGCCAAGGCATCCCATGTAGTTATGCTTCCCACTAGTAAAGAATGTAACCAGCTCTTGCCTTATCCCTGAGTGAGAAAGGGAAAAGTCTAAGTCTAATGGCATCATCAGTAACACCATTATACTTGAATGTGTCGCATATTTCTAGGAAACTGGCAATATGTGTATTGGGATCTTTTGCTGATAAACCACCAAACTGATTGGCTTACACCATCTGGATAATTGCAAGCTTGATTTCAAAATTGTTGGCTGCTACTGGTGGTTTTCTGATTCCAGAAGTTGTCTCCATGACTGTTGGTGTTGCATAATCACGAAGTGTTTTGGTATCTATTCTCCTTCCGGATTTTCCATTGAATTGATTAAAGTAGACTGCTTTCGAACTCTCTGATTTTTTCGACAAGTTCTCTCGATCTCAGAATCACAAGGTTGTAATTCAGTCTTCTTCGATCTGGTCATATACTAAGCAAAAACCTGAAAGGAAACAAAAGACACAAAAAAAATGTAATATGAAGACTAAATTAGTATTAAAATTACTTGGTATTGATATTAATGACAATCCCCGGCAACGGCGCCAAAAACTTGTTATGTGTGTAGGATGGTGTATTTAGAAGTGCAAGTGTACACTGTCGTAATCAAGTAATATAGAAGTGAGTAGAGTATCGTTCCCATGAGGATTGATCACTAAGTACCAAAATTGGTAATTTTAATTCTATTTAGTCGGTTGATTAGTTGTGATTGAGATTACAAGATAGAAATGATGAAATATGAATACAAGTGATATAAAGACAAATATGAGAAAAAGCCCTAGGGATTAGATTTCACTTAATAAATTCTGGATTGAATCACTTATCTATTCTAGTCCAATTTATTCCACATGATTGATAGTCGAGTTTCCCTATTTTAATTACTAGCCTCTTCCAAGGTTAAGTAATTCTATAATTAATTGCTAACCCAATATATTCCTATATGAATTTAAGCAATCAATCATGCATTAAGATTTATAGAACTCAATTAAGACTACACAACCCATATGAATATATTCCTATTTCATATGCAAATTATGGTTTTAATTATAGGATCCACATACATGTATCTCCTTCCGGTCTCAACATGCATATTAAAATCATCCAAAAGGTGGCCAATCAATTGTAAGCATTAAGAGCAATAATTAAAACTCAATCATGAAGGAAAAATTAAAACTAGATTTAATAAGTTAAGATTCAATCCGTCATTAGTAAGCTACGTCATCACCCTAGGAAAAGGAAAATTTAGCTCATGATAAAATTAAAAACAAAACCAAAATATATTACAAACATCATAAATATTGCATAAAAATTAATTACAAAAACATAAAAATACAACTACAAGATGCATAAAAATGGAAAATCTAGCCTACCATATAGGAGGTAAAACCATCCATGTAGGTGGCAACCTATACCATCCATAAAGGAAGACTACCTAGGCCTTCCATATAGGAGGTAAAACCATCCATATAGGAGGCATGCAAGAAGTAAAAAAATGCAAGAAATAAATTCTAAAAATAATAACTCTCTCTCTAAAATAGAAACTCTCTCTCTCTCTTCCTTCCTCTTCCTTCCTCCTCATTTTAGGGTGCCAAGAAGCTCTATTTATAGGCTTCATTTTTGGACTGCTACAGTGATTGCTACAGTGAACAGTACCCACATGCACAGTGCACAGTGAACAGTGCCCACATGAACAGTGCACAGTGAATAGTACATCATGAACATTAACTTCCCCTTAAATTCCTTCTTTAATTCTTCTTAATCCGGTACTGTCCATGGCTACAAGAAAATTATTATTTATTTATTAATTACACCCAAATTGATTATATTCAGCTCAAATATAGTGCACAAAATCATCATATAAAGGAAAATGAATATGCAAATATTTTACTTATCATTCTTCCATAGGAACTCGAGTTCTCAGGCTTCTGCACGTTAATTCTAAACTTTGCACTCTCGTGGGCACAGGAAATTACCACATGCACTCGAGTTCATAACCATGAACTCGAGTTCTCAGCCCAACATGCACTCGAGTTCACACTCTCCACCCATGAGAGTTTTTGCCTGAGACTTCTTTTCCTTTAGAGTTTAACCTATGAACTCGAGTTCACCAGGCCAAACTCGAGTTAATCAGCTATTTCAAGCTGATAAACACTTCAAAACCACTCTGAATCAACTCCAACTTCACCCATATGTTATGCAATCCTTGTTCTTCCATGGATTATCATTCTCAATCATCATCTTACTACCATGCCATCATCCTTTAGCCATAATTTCATTAACTATGCCTTCTCACACATGGCATCTAACAAGGATCATAACTGATCAACTTAAAGCAGAGAACTTCTAGCAAATTCCATTATTGCCAGAATCAACGCTCTAGTGACTCTAGCAATTACTAATATTGCCAGAACCATTCCTCTGATACCATAAAAGTGTTAAACCTCATTTTCAATAGCTCTGATACCACCAAATGTGATACCCTTCCTTTGAATACCTCACCAGCTCTTAGTTCCATTAAATTAGAGTAAGCGAGTGATTACTTTAATAAACTAAAAGCCGTTCACTTTATTTACATTAGAGTGATTCTTTGCTTTACAACAATCATACATTCATTCTCATACATACACACATCATATACATGAGCAAATATAAATCAATTACATTTAACACAACGTAGTACCCTACACTACGATCTTCTCCTCACTTTACGTCTCCATATCTCCTCCGTGTATACTCTCATGCATCCTTTCTGAAACACTGATAGAACGAGAGATGAACAGTACCTTACTCTCAAAATACTCATCTAAATGATAAATCAAAATGGTAGAAAGGAAGCTTATGCTTACCTCTACACCTTTCTGAATTCGGTTTGGAATTCTAGCAATGCTCCGGCCGGCGAGATGGCACCAACCATCTCTAAACGAGAAACTGAAACCATAGAATGAAAGCCCGGGATGAGTAGAGCAATGTTTGCACTTGGTACTTTAAGAGAAGATGTCGTTTCGGTCGAGTTCTGATGATATATAACTTTCTCTCTCTCCACCGCGTTCTCATTCTCGTCTGTTCTCTTTCTTTCTGATTCTCATTCTCATATGTTCCGTTTCTCTTTTTTTCTTTTCTGTTTTAATTACACTAGAATGAGAATAAGAATTGATGATGAAGGGTGATGATTAATTAAAATCATCTAGGTGGCCTTTACTCAATTAGTCCATCTATCTCATTTCTCGCACAACAGGTTTCCTTTCTCTTTTCCTTCATCATTCCACTAATATTAATGAGAAATAAGAGAGTATAACTCACTCTCAAATTATCTCATTATGCCACCTTAAGTGGTCAACCAAAGCCTTGAGCTTTTCCACTTATTGACTTTCCTTGATAATAATTCACCCATATAGGCTTATTAATTATCAAGTAGTCATTTACCTCCTTTTAATTCCCATTCAACTCAAATAATTGGGAATATTAGGGAAAAGCCATCATTTCTCATCTTTTGGCAAAATTACCATTTTGCCCTTACCTTTTATTTCCTTTTTAATATCCAAAGATATTAAGGAATTTTGGGATAAATATCATACCCCATTATGATATTTTCTAAATCAGGGTCTAGTAGTCCACTTAATCTAGGCTAAACCTCAAGCCTTTAGTCCCAAAGTTTGGGGTATTGCATATACAATCAATAAAATAAAGCTAGTTTGAACAGAAAAAAATATAAATTTGGGATATTGCTTAGGGAGTTTGAATTTTGATATGAAGCTTTTAAGTATATCTTAATTTTGATATCATTCTATATGTTAAGCTGATATATTATTAAATAATTAAGACGAGTCACATGTTAATTTAGTCTGTGATTGTCTCTAGTGCCTAAGATGAAAAACAATAACTCTAAGTAAACCGACATAATTAATTTGACTTTAGTTTTCCTAACTTGTTTAAAGTCAAGTGATTAATTTAACTATTGAGGTCGTAGATACTAAACATTTTAAAAAAAAAACAAGTTACTTAGGTCTCGATACTAAAATTTAATTTTTAAAACACAAGCTAAGTACAAAGATTCATAGTTAATTATAATAAGACCAAGATAGTTACTAATTATGGTTAGGATCTCTAATAACTCTCTTTGTTTCCTTTTATCCATGGTTTTGATGTTCTTGCATATAGATTAAGAAATGGACTCAATGTGTTAATTTGTTCCCCTACTTTCTTAACCAATTCTTATTAAGTGCATAGATTTTGTTTTCTTTGATTGATAATTGTGTACCCAATAAAAAATAAGTGTATAATTAAAAAATAATAATTGGTATATTATTTTTTTAAATTTCTAAAATGACATATAAATAAAAAAGATTTAAAAAACAACATAAGAAATGGACGAGTATTCTATTTAAAGTCATGTTAGGGAAGCTCGTGAATGGCTCAAAATAGCACTACAAGATAGCAGTGTGTGTGTAGAGATAGCATTACAAGAAAGGAGTATAAAAATTAAAAAAAAAATGCATTGTATGTGTGTGTCCAGATAGCACAATAACTTAGTAGTATAAAAATTTAAAAAAATGGCATGTATACGTGTGTGTGTGTCCAGAAAGATAAAGTACAGATCTGTATAAAAATTAAGAAAAAAACATAAAGGGCATTATAACGTACTTACAGATTTGCAGTAGGGACTGAATGTGTCTTAGACATTGAAGTGGGGACCAACAAAGGAGGAGAGGAAGAGGAACTGTGTGCTGGATATTGTAACATCCCAAATTTTGGGATTAGAGGCTTGAGAATAAGCCTAAATCAAGTAAACTGTTAAGCCCCAGTTTAGCAAGAATTTTATTCCCTAAAATTTCTTATACCTTTGTGGCATTCAAGGGAATAAAATGATGTATTAAAGAGCACATTAAGTGATAAAACAAGGCAATTAGTGGTCACACAACAAGACTATGTTTGGAACACAAATTATAAGAATTTGAATTTGCTGCTAGTGTGTTTCTCCACGTGGCAGTCTGATTGTGTGGAATTTTTAAATAGGAAAATAATGTCCAATGCCTATTAAATTTTCTATAATAAAATTACACTTATCAATATTTAATTTGATAGGTCATATAAGTCATTTGAAGCTGTACACAAAGAGTTATGAATTTTTGAACTTAGCCCAGGAAAACTGGCAAGTTTATGTGGAAGCGTCCAAACATTGTAATTATGGGAATGTTGAGCTTCCAGTTGGCTAAAGCCTATACTTTTTTTAAAAAATAGACTTAATAAAGGCCACATATCCTTTAGAACCACACCAATTAGACATCTGTACAATTAAATATTAATTTTCAAAGTTTGATGAAAATTCTGCCTAATTTTTCAGCAAGTGCGAAAATGGAAATAAATGTATAGGAAAAATGATCATTTGACTAATAAAGCAAGAAGAAATTATTTTCTCCACATTAGGGAGATATTTTGGCCAGCTAGAAAGGAGGCAAAGGAAAGTAATACTTGGTTTCAATTAATCATGAGATGAAGCAATTTGAGCTAAGTAAAATAAGTTGAAAGTCAAAAGGTAGAAAGCACATATTAATTAGAAAATAAAATATAATATTTCAAGGAGGTAGAAATGACTTATTCAAGAAGCAAAATTTTCTCTTTAAAGAGCCGTATGTTGTCCAAGTTAAGAAAGAAAGAGAAAGAGAACAACTTGAACAAAATACAAAAAGAGAAGAGAGAGCAAGGTTCAAGAAGCAACCAAGGTGAGTTCTAGGTGATTTTCCACTTGATCTTGCCTTGAAATTCATGACCACTCTATCTAATCTTCATCTCTTCTTAAAACACACATGAAGCAAGAACAAAATCAAGAGGAAAGAGGAGGAGGTGCCATAGTTTCAAGACGAAGAGAAGGTAATCAAGAGGTAACCCAATAAACCTTACTCTTCTTGTTGATTCTTGATTGTTGTTGGTGGTTGTGGTCAAGGCTTTGTTTTCATGGTTTTGTGATTTTGGGATGTTGAAACCCTAAAGGGAGGCTCTACCCAATTTTTCATTAATCATGTTTAAAATATTTTTAAGAGGTTAAACAAGTGACTAGATGTGAAAGGAATGTGACTAATATAATGGAATCAAGAAACTCTAATTTTCACAATTTATTGTGATTTTTGTCCAGACATGTTTTAACTATATTTTCACTACATTTTGGTGTTTTTGATGATTCCATTGGGTTTAGAATAGAAAATTGTGTAGGGAACATGTAAAGTTTGAAGTATAAAGGCCTTAGAATGTGAAATGACAAAATTACCCTTAAAACCTTAAGTTAGGTGATTCCAAGGGTATTTTCATCATTTGAGCATGATTTTGGAAAATCTGAGGTAAAAAATAGATTATACATGTGAAATTGTGTAGGATTAACCTGTGTCATAATTTTTAGTGAAGTATAGTTTGACTGGGTACAAAGGGGCATAGACCGGGTCCCTAGGGGTATTTTGGTCATTTAGTATTTATGAGTTAAGATAACCAACACAATGAGTTTATAATGAGTTATGAATAAATAATAACTCATTTATCATAAATTTGAAATTTTAGGATATATCAGTAGCCCAAGCCAGATAGATAAAGCTAGACCAATTGACAGGCAAGGAAAATGCATATTCGAGGTAGTAACACTTTTTTTCATTCACTATGTGATTATATGTATGCTTTTTTTATGCCATCTTTTGTGACATGAACACAGTACCAGGGGAACATTAAATTAGTTGTGGTCTGGGACCCAACAGAGGTGTAGAGTTAAGCCAAGGTTGCAAACAGTTATTTAGCCTTGGACAATGTGCACACAACATTTTCATCTTACATAACATGGTGCATGACATATTTATTTTCACATCGTATATGTCTGATTCTTTGTTACTATTGAGATTCTTCGAATCTCATCATTTCCATAAATGTATAAAGTTTTCAACAGCAGACAGTGGCTCAAAAGGCAGAACTGTAGTTACCACCAACTGAAGGTTCCGGTCCAGATTAGGAGAAGCAGTTGGTTATCTAAAGACCTTTATTTATTTTAAGGTCTGCAATCATTATGTACACCCTTATAGAGAATTCCCGTATTATAATCAAGTACATTGTATGTATACATTGTATCAATGATATAAGTATATTTATGTTATTCCTATGTGCCCACTGAACTGTGCAATTGCTACTTTGGTATATATCAATAAGAAGATGAGAATTTACAAATATGGAGTGGGGACTAAAATAGTAGGAGAATACGAAGAAAAGGGAATAAAAGGATGAAGGAAAAGGAAGCTTGTGGGGAAAAAGGGAACAAAAAGGGGCCGATACGATGAAATGGACGACTAGGAGGAAGAAAAATAATGAGCAAGCTTGTAGTAGTTGGGAGAATGAAATTGACGGAGGAGAGAGCATACGGATATAAAAGGGAGGAGGGAAGTAGATATAAGTCTTAGCTTGCATGGCTTCTGATTGGTGGAGTGGATTTTCTTATCCACTGCAATCTTTTTGTGTGGTGCTTGCCTAAGCAAGTGCCATACAAAGCTAGACACGTGGGACTTGGGTGGCGCCTAGTCAACCAAGCGCCACCAAATTAAACCATGCAGTTATGGCACTTCCCTGCTCCCACCTGTCGCATGTGTCGCTTCTTTGAAGAAGCGCCACATAAGACTGCCCATATATTATGGCCCTTCTTTAAGGAAATGCCACAACAACCCAATGATTTTTAAAAAAAATTAATTACAAGTTGTGGCACTTCTTTAAATAAGTGCCACAAAATGTACACCACTAATCCTACTTTTTTGTAGTAGTGCACTGTATAAACCATATTTTTATATGATTTTTCATAACTAAATTGGGATTCTTAATGCATTTTCTGGTACATTATTACATGATTAAGCATTAATTTTAGTTATGGGCAACTGTATTGAATTAATTGTAATTAGCGGCAAAATGGTCATAATTTATTAGTTATTTTATGCAATTTTTCTTAGAATCTTAATGTTACATTGTGCTTATCTTACATTATAAGTGTTCTGGAAGAAAATTATAAATTTTGGAGGTTCAAAATTAATATTTTGACGATTGAAGAAAACTACAGAAAAGGCCCCACAATTTCTAAAAATCATAAAACTGTGAAGAAAAGCTCCTTGGGAAAAGCACATAAAAGAACCCAAATGATTAGGAAATTTGGTTAGGTCCCAAAACATTTCAAATATCTTCATTCTTATCCCTATACATGTTTTTGAATCATGAAATTGGTCCTTGGTCAAAACTTGCTTTTTGACCAGAGACCAATTGAAGACACAGAGCCGACAATTGCATATGGGAGCGGTGGAGAATGATTAAAGTGGAGAGTTTTTAAAGGAAAGGAACGCATCTTATCACCTTCATCATCATCCTACCTTCATCTTCTTTCTCCAATGTCGCCGGCGATCTTCTCTCTTTCATCCACTGTCGCCGGCGACCTCTTGAACCAGAGGACGACGTGAGATACAGAGAGGGCGCCGCACAAGCTTAGTCCAGAACCGTTCTTCCACCTTCCACCTTCTTCCTTCACAGTCGAAAGCAGGTTCTCATCCACCGTTCACCGTCTTCTCCTTCTCCAACCACCGCAGTCGCAACCTTCTTCTTCCTCGATGACAACTCACACCACCGGAGTTTAGTGTTGCCAACGGTGTGGGTGGTGCCGCAAGCTTCTTCACCAACAATCGATCTTGGCATCATCGATCACCACCCATCTCCTTCACCAACTCCGAAAGTTCACCAACATAGCATCACCATCACCTTCATCTTCCTCCGGCGTGTCTGCAACTTCCGGCAGAACAGGGAGCTGGAGCTGGGGGTCGGCGGTGGCGTCTCAGGCAGATCTGGAGCTTGAAAGAGAGAAGAGAACCACACTACCACCTTTAACCATCACCATTGCCGGCGACAAGAGTGATAAAGGAGAGAGCTTGAGATTCACAGTGTCGTGGGTGGAACTCTTGAGGGAAGAAGAGCTCGAATCATTTGTTCTTTGAATTTTCCAGAAGCATTACCCAGTTCTTTGTGATTTCCAGCTGTGTTTATAACTTTTCGGCCAGAGCTTTGGTTTTCCGGCGAGTTCTTGAGTTTTCTGGTGAACTTGTCCAGTTTCTGACAAAAATTTTCAGATTCCCATGCATACTTGAGCTCAATTAATTACAGGAAAGTTATTTAATTGAATTTTATACTTTATTTATATATTTTGTTTGAAATTTGATTATTATTTAGATAACATGTGATTGAATTTGTGAGATTGTATTGGATTTTTTTTTTTTGGCTTGTTGGACTCATTTATATATACACATATGATTTGGATTAATTTGAGTGACGTGTTGGTTTATGCATTCATATTAGAGAAAATAGTTGCATTAATTTAATAAAATATTAAAAATAATAGTTATGTATTTAATTAAATTGCATTTTTTTAGTTACTAATTAAAAAAAATCAAAAACCCATTTCCTTTTGTTTTTATTACATTTGTATGACATTTAGATTATAAAGGGTTCAATAAAATATTTCTTGAGAAGAGAGAACGATTTTATGTTTGTTTATACACAATTATTGATTAATTTTTGATTTTGGACCCAAAGGCTAACACATGAAAAATTGTCCCAATCACTCACACATAATCTACTTTGTCAAGTTCAAACAGTGTAATCTTAATATATTTACATAAAGAAATGATCATTACAAAATGTAATCTCATTTTTATTTCATAAGCATAACTAAACATATGAATAAGTTTTTTAAAGCATGATTACATATAATCTCTTTTCATGTAATTAAATGAAATGGGAAAATAATGTTCAATTACTATTTTTTAACTCATTCTTACTAGTTTTTTTACCTTTATATAAAAATTTAGACTCCTTTACTGGCCTGGATCAAACTAGAAATGAACATAATATTACTTCCTTAGTTGCTTTTTATGATAGACAAATAATGTTGGTAAAAAGTTGGTTAAATGTAATAAATATTTTAAAGATGTAATTTTTTTTTTCAACAAGTGAGTGTGTGAAAGAGAATGAACAAATAGTTAACTACTGAAGGTTAACCAATAATTAATGAAAAAAAATGAAAATGATACATGCTATTATATATCTCTTACAAATGTGAGCCCATCATCTCTAAAAGTTTTTGTTATACACTTCTTTTGATTCTTTTTATAAGCAGCTTTTTTTTTTTTTAAGGTTGGTTCTTAATATAAGCTGATTTTATCTTATGTCTCAAAATTAAAACTATGCTTTCCTTTTTTACAATTATTAAATACATATGTTTATATTAATTATCCCCCACTCACCACTAATTCTCTTTCATTCAATCATTTCTTACTCATTCTCTCTCCTATGTTATTTTCGTAAATAGGGGCATATTTGAAAAAAATGACATTTTTGACATTTTTGTTGTTTTTAACTAATTTTAACCACCAATTTTTTTACACAATCAGGAAAAAAATTGCTTATAAAAAGAACTGGAAGAGGAATATAAAAGACCATAGGGAGCAGAACATAATTAACAACTTGTCCATAGTTTAAAACTGAAGAATTGGGATTTATCTCAATATGTCCAAAAGGGATCAATGCCCTTCAGTGAATGTACCATCTGAAGAGCTTTTCATTATATACATTTGATCAGTTGGAATCACTTTATATCCAATTTTGTTACAATCCATGTTCATATATGCCTCTCCCATAGTCTCATCTCCCTATAGATTCATTAAGAAAATGCTAAAAAAATTAATTAAATATGTAATATTGGGTAATAGATAAAAAAAGAATTTTGAAATTGTAAAATTCTAAATTAAGTATTTCCCAAAAAATGAGTTATGAATTGCTTATTAAGTTTTGCCATTCCCTTATCAACTCTTAGTAATAAACCTAATTTGAAATTTTAAAATTTCAAAGTTCTTTTTTTTATCTTTTTCCCATTTACACACACGAATTTACAATAGATTATATTATCATAAATCATGAAAACCAATACAACTTATTTTTCAGCTTCATATACTGCACAAGCCTTTATCTAGTTAGAGATTTATAATTCATATACATTACGATTAAAAATAGCATGATCATTTATATTAAATTATCCCATGTTTGGTAAGATATACAGTCTTATATTAAAAATCTTTCTCCTCTTTCATAAAATTAAAATATACACATTTAATTTAATTTTCATTATCATGATTCAATAGTAATTAATTTTATGTAAAGGCATGCATGCATTTATTTTTTCATTATATATTTCTATGTACATATATACCAAATGAATCCTTATACTGACTGAATTGAACTTGTATGCAGAATCAACTTATTAAAAAATTATAGAGAAATACAAATAAAATTCTAAATTAAACGCTAATGAACACTGAATGAAACCTCAATGTTTTAAATAACATTGTCACAATCAGACCATACCGGCTGGTTTGATTGGTTGGAAAGTGAACAGGTCACCTGTCTAATCTGGCGCAATGGGTTAACTGGTATAAAACAATCAAACTAGTCTTATATTAATGCAGAAATGGTTCATATTAGAGGCTTAAAAAGACTTTGGGGGACAGAAGAAGAAAAGCAAACAACCCAGATCAAATACACATATATAGATTGCAAAGAAAGAATATACAGATGCAAAAGCAAAAGAACGGAAAAGGCAATACAGAGAGAGTATAGATCTAAAAGAGTAAAATAGCTCTTCAAAGGAAGCATTTCAGATGATGAGGGTGTTGTGCATACTACATATATACTCAAAGCAAATAGGAAAATGAAGGCTTCTTCTTCTTCTTCTTTTTTGGCTAAGTGTAGGTGTCCTTCTATTGGAGGCAATCCTATTCAGGGTACTATCGAGACTAAAAATGTGGGCACCTCTCCTAGGCCTTGGTTTGCCACGTTGTAAAAGACTAGTCCCTTCTGCTATACTCAACTCTAATTAGTGAAAATGAATTCTTCTAAACGTAAACGTTTGGCAGGTAAAGACCAAAACATAAAATGAAGGCTTTGGGGAGTGGGAACAATTCATTAAAGGAGGAACTAATTTTACATATTACTCCCTCCAACCCTTATATAATAAGTTCAGCCAAAACAAATGATCATTCAAGAGGCTTAATAAATTCAATTAAGTTGAGCCAAAACAAGTTTTTGATATGGGAAGAAAATTTTTGAAAAACTACTTTTAAGACTAGAAATTTATAAAGGCAAATGATTCTTTGACTTCAAGGATTAAATGGCACTCATGATCCTTTATCCCCTTGTATTTCAAAAGTACTCAATCAAATCCCCACAATATGTGCTTCTTAATGAAATATTATGCTAGCCAAGGATACTAGATTACCTATAAGTGCTTTCTCAAGTCTTCAAATTGGTGTATAGTTCAATCAATTCATAAATCTCTTAATTAACTAATTAAACCCCAAGTTTCATTACAAATCCTATATGGCTATGTGAGATCATAGGTGTATCTCTACCTCATTAACAAGACTATCCATTCAATTTGCAAATTTCAAGTTCTCATACAATTAAAATCAAGTTTTACATACAATCTAGCCCTCTCAAGCATTAATCAAGTGAATCCAACAATCTCATGGGTGGCCCATCAATAAGAAGCATTAAGTAAAGAGTAAAATTAGCACAATCTCATCATTAATCACAGATATAAAGGGAAAATGAGTACGTAATCCATACAAGGGTTCAAAACAATCCTAAAATCAAAGCTTTAGCTACACATGTTAATAAAAGAGCTACAACTATACAAAATAATTACAACCATTCAACAAACTATTAAAAAAAGGGAAGAAGAATGAGAAAAATCAAAGATTAGAGCCTCAAATCTCTTCGAGAATTCAATCTCAAGCTTCAAGCTCTTCCAACACTACTACAAAAAATACAATAAATGTTGCTTATTTTTATGAATACTATGGCGCTTAGGAAGCACCATAGCTTCCAACGCCATAAAAGGAAGCTATGTCGCTTCTTGAATCTCTGAAAGCACCATAGCTTATGTTTTTATATTTATTTCTTAAATAGCACGTAGGCACTTCCTATGGCCCTTCCACAGGGAAGTGCCATAGGAAGTACGAAACTCCTATGGCGCTTCCCTTGGAAGCGCGATAGGAAGTCCCATACTTCCATGGTGCTTCTAGGGGAAGCGCGATAAGAGGTAGGGAGTCTTATATATATACATATATAATATTACATAATTGTTTTTTTTCTAAACCCCTATATTTACAAATTCAAATCCATAGCAATTTACAATACAAATCGATAGTAAAAAAGCAATCCAAATTAGAATGAAATAGCACATAACTAATTAATAAAATCAATACTAAATGTATGTTGTTAGATATGATTAGTTTTGATGATGTCAAATATAGATATAAGATATTAAGAGCAAAAATTTTGCTTCATATATTTATCTCCTTATATTGACTAACTACTATATTTAATGTTATATATCTTATAGATTAGTCAAACAAAGCAAGAAAGAGATTATAGAAAGAAGAGCTTGAAGGAACTGATGCGAATATCAAGATTCAAGCTCCTAGAAGAAATACTGGATCTTCTATGCTCAGAAGGGAATTCAGAAGCACTGTAGCAGATACACTATTTTTTGCACTGTAGCGGTTAGAACTGTAGCAACCAGGGACTGTAGCAGCCGAGGAACTATAGCACTCGAGTTTGAATAGTAGAACTCGAGTTCTGGGCATAGTAGCACTCGAGTTGAAGGAGTTTTTCATGCGAGTTTTGGTCAAAAATGATCTCCGGATGTATCCCAAGTTGTACACTTGAGTTGGTCTTGATAAACTCAAGTTGGTACTGTTCATATCTACAGAAATGAGCTAGAACTCAAGTTTGGGGATCAGAACTTGAGTTTGGTATGAACAAAAACTCTGTTCATCTTTGTTTTACGTTCAGTTTGGGCAAGCTTCAGTAATTCAATCATATCTCTCAAAACACAGCTCCGATTTTGATGAAACTAGTGGCATATGAAACGAGACTCACAATGCGTCCTTTTAATATCAGAGTCATCATCAAAGAATCTCAGATGATGCAAATATGGATGTTTGAAGTTGAAATTCAAATCACCGTCATATTCATGAACATTTTCCGTATTTTGGACATTTCTCTTAAACTACACATCCAAATGAATTCAAACTGGTGCCATTTGAAAGTAGACTCAAAGAGCTTTCCATGGATATATAATATGTCAATTTTGTAGTTATATTCAATGTGGTATGACTTCTGGAAGTTGATGCTCGAAAATACATATGTTGTCTACACTCATCGGATCATAACTTGGAGAATACATTGAGTTTGGAGGTGATTCCTTTTGCATTGGAATGTAAATGAAAAGAGATTTCTAATGATCAACCATTTACCATATTTGGAGTCTAAAATGAATGGATCATATTTTGAGTCCACTGTTCACACTCCCGCAAGCTTTGACGCAGAAGCTGAAGTTTATCACCACACTCGAGTTTGAACTGACACACTCGAGTCCTCAGAAGATATGCACTCGAGTGATGGAAGTTCTGGAATGATAATTTGTTCTAGAGATTTCATGAGAATCATCTGATATGAAGTGCACTCGAGTTTGAGGAGGACAACTCGAGTTCTATGAAGCAACGCACTCTAGTCATGAGAGTTCTGCCGAGAGAGTTTTTACCCGAGAGTATTATGATGAGAATAACAAGCGGTACACTCGAGTTCCTTGGTATGTACTCGAGTTCTCAATCAACAATAAACTCAAGTTATGAGAGTGTGGCCATGAAAGTTTATACCTGAGAGATTTGCAACCGTGAAGAAAAGGAATTGCACTCGAGTTCTCCATATTGCACTCGAGTTCTCCATTACACTGCACTCGAGTTCAGAGAGTACTGGCATGCAAGTTTATTCCAGAGAAGCTTGAAAGGTCAGATTAACATGAAGCACTTGAGTCCAGTCAAGCACACTCGAGTTCTGTGGAGATTTGCACTTAAGTTCAATTATGCTCTTCCAAGAGTTTCATCCAGAGAACAACTCAGAAGCTTGAAAATACTTGGTGCACTTGAGTTCATGCGTTGACAGAAACTAAGAAGACTTCAACGATTAATCCGAATGTGCTTCTATGTTATGCAATCTTTGTATTTTCACTTGTTATCATTATTAGACATTGTTTAACCTTTGTTTCAAGTGTGAATCAGACAATCAATGTTCAGATAGACAAAACACATAAAGAAGCCAAAAATGATGAACATAATGAAATGGGCAACTGTCACTACACATGGGTCCGACAAGCTTCACAAGAACCTACTGCACGCTCTGACAGCCTATAAAGAATTCAAATGCCCATACAGTCACAACAGATACAGTTGCAACATTCATCTTCTGAATACCAATATTCAATGGCAACAGATCAAATAAAGGAACGGGATTGAGAAATGCTTGCAACGGGAAAATATCCGAATGGGCTCAACGGTCAAATGATTCAATAAACCACTCAACGAACGTGCAAATAGAAAGCACCACTAATGCATCTGTCAGCAGGAAAACTGCAAGAAATGTTGAAGCATACGTCAGAGCAGGATCAATGGGCAAATATGGATATGCGCTCAACGATCAAATATAGTGACAGACTCCAACAGGTGAATACCAACAACGGTCATCTTCTACAACCCAGCTATATATGGAAGACCATTCAAAGAAGGAAGGGGTGGATAGAAGGACAAAAAATAAAGTGATGGGAACTCAATATGCTGTTATCATAAGTCTTCCGCCTCACGCACTCTCTATTCTTATCTGTTTTATATATCATGTATATTTGAGAGAGTAAGAATATCTGTATTGTACTTCAATTAGCATTTCATCTACTCTGTGAGATAGTCTATAAACACTTCATCTATATGTCTGTATTGATCTCAAGGTAGAGGGACCTTGAGAGGGTTGAATTCCTTACGGGAAAGCTGTTGTCGGTTAGACTTTGTGCTTGTAAGACTTACAAAGTGCAAGTAGTAGAGAACGTTGCTGCTCGTAAAACTTACAGTGGCGTAAGCAGGAGAGAACGTTGATGATCACAAGACTTGCATGGGTAAGCTAGAGAGAAAGGTCTTTGGGATTGCTTTACTCAACTTACCGTAAGAGGGTGTAAACCTTACAGTGTGTAAGGGGGAGTAACTTTGTAAGATATTTGTAGCGGCTGTTCTTGTGCCCGATTAAACAAGAAGATAGTAGATTGGAAATCTCAGGAGGAGCCTGGGGACTGGACGTAGGTCATCGTGGATTAGACCGAACCAGGATAAATCACAGTCTGTATATTCTCTTCCCTAAGCTTTTACATTTCCAGCATATATAATCTATACATCTGCATATGATTTTATAGTTCCATATGTATTGATTTGATAAGTTGTGAAAAGATTTTAAAAGATCAGACTTTCTTATCGTACACCCAATTCACCCCCCTCTTGGGTGTCAGTAAGGTCTAACATATGTAATTACAACGTAAAAATTGTAATGTACAACTAATTTTAAGTGAATAAACAACACAAGAATAGGAAAGAAACAACCTACGTATGTACCTAAATATTAGCTAATTTCCTGACCATATATTCACATCATTCTTTAATGATTTTATCCACTTGTTGGTCAGTCAATTAGACACAACATTGATCTTCATAATACTACATAAAAATCATGAATAGAATGAATTAAAATCACTAAAAATCAATTAACTTAGATACTTGTCAATTAAATTTAAAACACAGTATGAACTGCAAGTTAAAGAAATTACTTTCACAGGAACATAATTTTGATAATGAGTAACTCCATATTTCATAAATTTCATAATGTAATAACCGCAATCATTATTGTTTGGTTGAAATAGGCACTGCAACAATACAATAAAATAGTTAAGTCAATTTTTAAAGAAAAATTTTTGAATAACAAAATTTGAGTAAATTCATATATAAGTACCACAATCTTCCTTCAAGTATAGGTATTGATTGGGTCATTGCATTTAGAATAGCTTAATCTAACATGTCTTCTATAAGCGGTTAATGTACTAACAAAACAAGTAGTGACTAATTAATTTTGGTTATTCAATAATCACACATGCAAATATTTACACATACACCCATACACTTATTAATATAATCATCATATCAGACCGGTTCTCTGAATAACCATCCTCTAGAGGATCCAAATAGAAAATGCAGGGGCCTGCAGCTGCCTCTGGATGGATAACAATCAAAATCCAATATGCCCTAAAATATTTTGAAAATCTTAATTCGTTAATAATGTTATGGTAAAAGTGAAAGAATAAAAAAAACATACATTAAAATACTGTTGCAAATAACTTACCTCAAATTGTATGGCATAATAAAAAGCATATTAGGGGTTGTTCTCTACATAAAGTGGTCCTTAAGATCGTTAGATTATGTTCCAAATTACACCCACTATGCTGGCCAAGAAGGTGTGGGCTGACAAATATGAATTTATGCACTATGTTCGTGCCCAGTAATAGATCGTGGTATAAGTGCCTTTATAGAAAACAAACAATGTCATTAAAACCAAAAAATTGAATGATGAATAATAATAAAAGTGATAGACAATAATGATAAATTACCTAATCCATATGTTGATGGCTGTCATACTAAGCCATCCACGACTAATCACTTCATTTAGCACACTACCATCGACATGATCAATTATATATATATATATATATATATATATATATGATAGATGTTGATATCGAAAGGTATTTCCTAACTTCCTTCACAAATTAAATCTGGTGCCATTGATGCCAATTGTTGGCGATATGAGCCCATTTTTATGTTGCTTCAGTTGTTGGTTAAAGGTTGAGACTTGTGTTGGGTTGCTGAACAGTTTGAGTTCTTCCCATGCCCTTCAATTCGTTTTCCTTTAGGATGAGCAACAACCTACAAAAATCATGAAATTAAATCACATAGTTTTAGGTGGAAGTACATAGAAAAAGTAGAAGGAAATGTAAATTAACTACCTTTTGAAATGACTTAATCAGACTTATTGGCTATGCAATATAACCATCGACAACATCTTTCACCATTTTTTCTTCATCCTGAGAAGGGATTGATAAGAGGGCATCTTCATTTGTGCATATGTTAATCCTGACTCATAGTGTGTTCGTGGGCAATGGTGAATTATGCAGTGTATCATTATTGGTGTTGTAGGCCACACCCATAACAACTGTGTGCTTGAAAGATTCATCGACATGCAACTTGCACGTCGATTCAACCTATAAAAAAATAATTAATATATTCATGTACACTAATTTATAATGTAACAAAAAGTTAACTAGAGAAGAAATCAATTACCAAAGAAATGGAGACTTCAGGCATGAAGGGGAAACTATCCCTCGCACTTGTGTTGTTACATGTTGGACTTGGTGCTGGCCTAGATTCCAGTAAGACATCAATTTGAGCCTTCAATAACACATTTTGCTCTTGAATCAAATGCATATGATCATCAAATTGTTCTACTTGTTGCTTGTAGCCATTAATCTCTTGTTCTACTTGATGCTTGTAGCCACAAATCTTCTCTTTTAGTTGCAGAAAGTCATTTTTGTTGGGTCGCTTTTGGGTTCAAAGTACGATGTTTGGGTGACTGTAAAACCAGTACCCCAAATACGACCATTATACTCAGGAGCTCCAAGCGCTCTGCTGAGCAAATTGTTGGGACCAACATAGTGCACCAACTTTGGTTGCTCCTGCGTTATTATGCACTATCACAAAAAGAATTACAACATTATTAGTTATTATAAAATAGAATCATTTAAGTAAAGCTAAATATTTATTGTATATATAATCCACTACTTACACAATATTCCGTAACTTTTCTGGCTTGTTCGCTGGGAATTTCACCCTTTTTATTTGTGCAACCAGCCATCTACAAATCATACCATGATATATGTGTGACATCAGAATGTGATTCTTGTATCTGCATATCAAAGTTAGTTGTAGTTAAATATTAGTCATAGAAATTATATTCATATGAAATAATGATTAGTTCTTACTAATTGTTGCTCTAACGTTGCATTTGATAGCAGTCCTTTTATGTATCATTATGGCATGTTGGACACATTTTCGCTATTTTGCTCACTTCTTTCTTATTTAAATCCAAATGATTCATTTCAATAAATATTAATTACAAATACATTACAAGTGGTCTGTAAAGGCTAATATTATATTACCACAAATTCTGCAGTAGTATGTGAGCTCTCAAACTCATCCACTACTCTTAAGTTATTATTCCATCGTACAACTCCAGCGGTGTACGATTGATATTATCATTGTTGTCCTGCAAGTAGAATTTCACAAGATCATAACAAAAACTTCTCAAAAGTTTGTCACATTTTCACATTACAAATTTCTCTTTATCTTCGTCGATAATGAAACAAGACTGTAAGAAAAAAACACAAATAACTTGTTAGATTGTAATTTCATGAAACAAAACAACCAAAATAATAAAGTAAATAATGTTTACCTTAACTAAACCTAAGATGATATTAGCATAATATTTCTTCACTCTTCTTCAACCTGAAATTGTAATAGGGACTCTTTCTCTGACCGTAGTTGTTGGAAATTGTGCCCTAGGGACCAATCATTGTACTTTGAACATTGCTATTCAATGAATTTCTCCATTTATTTATCATATTATTTGCATGTTCACTGTGATAACTGTATCCTTGGATAAATCATAATGATTGTTCTAAATGTCACTAGTCGGTCATCTATACGGAAATAAAGATGAAATAAGACCAGTATGACTTTGATAAGATATAGGGATACAAATCAAAGTCTTAGGCACTTGTAGGAGCACAAGGTGCTGGACCGACCCGTTATGAGAAAGCTACATGGATGAAGTCATAAGCTTATCTCATTATATAACCACGTCACTATGCTCTTTGACCTGAGATCATCATAGATTCCTACATGAGAGTCGTTAAGTTTTTACCTAGTCAAAAGTCGCCTTTGACCGGGTGATGATAAAGGCTATAATCGGGCTTGGTGGTTTTCATGCAAAGGAATGTGAATGGTCAAGATGAAATTTTTCCCTCATATTAGTAGAGAGATATTACTGGGCCCCTTGATGAGTAAGTCTGAGAAATGTATGGTCATACTACGATAGAAAGGAGTTTCCATTTCTATAGTCAGACTACTTAGGAATCAAGAAAGTAATGGTCAAAAAAAGGAGGATGACATTATACATGCCTCATTCTTAGCCGAAGTATCATGTGACAAAAGGGACGTGATATGTATGACAGTTTGTATCGTATTATCAATCCTTATATGAATTGGGTAGTCATAATGTCTTACTAGAGGCCGCTTGCGACTTGTGGGTTAGTACAGTTATTGGCCCATTGCCAATTTTGTATGGGCCTACAGGGTCACACACAAGAATAGCCCAACACGAGCTATAATGTCCAGATTCATTGAATCTAAGATACATATAAGATTCAATTAATGCAATGTTTAATCTAGGGTGGACGAATTATACACACACACACATGATGTATGAATATTTACTTGATAAATATTTATATGTGTATATATATACTTATATTTGGAAAAGAAAATTAATAATATACATTTATGTATAATATATATTATTTGATAATATATATTATATATGACAATATTATTATATTGTGTGTATATATAGATATTATATGATAATATCTCATATTTAATTTATAAAGACAAATTAAATTTAATTCCATTAGCTCTTATTCTAATTAAATAAATTGGTTAAATTAAAACTGTTGGACAGATTTAATTAAACTAAATTTATTTAATTAGCTTATCAAAACAATTAAGTATTAATTGATATGATAAGTATTTTTGAAATTAATTAATATTAATTTTAAAATCCAATATCCATAATAAAATAGATAACCATGACTAGTTATAAAATGTGAGAGTTAGGGTTTTCTATGGATGATGAAAAAATTGAGAGCTGTAAGAAAACCCTAGAGAGGCATTGGAGCTGCTATCACGCTGCAGGTGTTGGGTCCTGTTCATGTGGATACTTGTAGAAGGAGCTGATTTAAGTAGTTGTCTCCTCAAGATCAAAAAAGGAAAAACTCAAAATATAATACCTCATTTCCAATAGTCTTAGATGAGGACAAAAGAGTAGTGAAATCCATTGTGGAACCAGGATTTGAACCTGGACTATTCAAGTTTCAAAATCTTTCACAAATTCTCATTTTCAACTCAGGATTTGAATCTAGGGTCGAGAAGGATTTTCAAAGGGTAGAAAATTTTACAAATTAATTCCACAAGTTTCGTTGCGTCACAAATACTTCATCGGCTCTTAAATTCATTATATCAGAGTATATGCGAGAGTTTTTTTTCTTTTTAATTAAACTAGAGATATTCTCTACTCATACTATATTCATTCGTTCATTCATATACATGAAACATATAGCCACATACGACTATCAAGCGAATTACATCAAATATAAAAATAGTGCCTCGTACTATGATAATCAATTCACCTTCTTCGTAATTCTTCTTCGCATTTCTCCATGCATTCTTCACCTGTACTCAACACCTATATGTTTGTGTAAGGAAGAGTGAGACTTGAATAATCTTAGTAGCAAACATTACCACTATACATATAAGATATATATTTAATGCATTATATGCTTGCTATTCATAAAATAATGCCAATAATGACATCTACATTCTCAATGTTATACATACTCATGGCCATTGTATAAACATAAAAAGTTTTCAATCAATCAAGCATGCTCAATACAATTAGTGAAGAAATCACATAAAATAATGTAAAAATACATATCTTATACATGCAGGCTAGGTAAGTTCACTACATTTTGGACTTTCTGTCCTCTTCTTGTACCTTGATCTTCCAATTATTGCCTCTTCTTTATCACTTTACGACCCTAGATAAGTAATTAAATGATTAGAGCCATGAAAAGTGAATGCTCAATGGGTTACATTAGCCTTAAAGGCTTACTTTAACCCTTAAAGTTCATATTAATTACATTTGCGCTATTAAGTCTTAAATTTGCATAAGACATAAAGCTGATAGATTTTTTACTGTTCTTTGAAAAATCACAATTAGTTCTATAGAACTCCAATTGGGGTGGTTCAAAGCCCTATGTGACCCCTATTGAGTCTAATTTACATAAACAATAACTAATCTTGCAGCCCCCATTCCCACAAGTCCATACTTTATGATTACTCTCCACTATCCCATGACAGCTTTCAGAATCATAACTACATTTCAAAAAATTGTATCTCCCAATGTACTTATCCAATTATTACAAATTACCCATTAAGTTAAATCTTGTTGGGTCTAATTTATTTCTAGAAAATATCATGGATATTGGAGTTCATTATATTAGAAAACATCACGTCTCAATAAGTCTATCACTGAACAGCTTCCAGATTCAATGTCCAACTTTCAAAAATCATAAATAATTCTAAAAAACTCAAAATTGATTGTTTCCAAGCTCATTGTAACCATATTTAAGTATTATTGAAACAAAAAATATCATTGTATGGAAAATACCAACACAAAATTCCGAGAAATTGACCAAACATCACTGTTCCAGATTTGATTCTAGAAACAAGGAAAAACTTTGAAAAATCATAACTTCGAATCCACAGGTCTAAAAATTACAAACTATATATTAAATTAAAGATCTATGTATATAATTTAATTATGGAACGTTTGAGAATTTTTCGATCAGTTTTGACCCTTGAAATACTATGCACAAACATACTGTTCCAAACAGGGCAGATTATCACTATGCATACAAATACTTCATTAATTTCCAAATTAATATGCAAGCATCCAAAAATCATGAACACTTGCATACCTGCATAATTTTTCCTTCTAAAGCTAATGGAAGCATCAAAATTTTCAAATTCTTACTCCTTCCTTACAGCACAAAAAGGACAAAAATTTAGGATTCTCGGGAGTAGTTTGTTGTTTTCTCTTGATTAATCACTGCCTTTCTACTTTTAATCAAATGATTAGTGTGATACCTTATTTCCCAACACTACGGTAGAGTACTAATTAGCTAATACTCACCGACTATAAACATCAGAGTGCGAAAAATGCTAGAAATCCCATACAATGCCTCTGTTGGATATACATATTCACATACTTACACAATTCATACACAATTCACTTACAACTCATAGTCTTCATATACAATCTCAAAATACATACAAAGTTCTCAAAATACATAATGGAAACTTGGCAACCTAAACTAAGCTCTCTCGTTGTCCGGCCTCGACTCGACATCATATACCTTCTCCTTGCCCCGCGAGCTTCCTCCCTGTACTGGAGATTTGTTTTTAGGAAAAAGGATAAGATTCATGGGAATATCAGTAGTAACACATACAACATACAAGATAACACATACATAGCATGCTCATCATATACTCATCAATCAAATCATCATAACAACATTTAGTGCAATTAATGCAAATCATACATCATGCTAGTGCTAGACAAAGACTTGGCCCCGAGGGGTACCCGCGCAAAGATAGGCCCCGGGTGATTTCTCTACTTAATCTAAATATGTATGACATTTGATGATAACAAACCACACATATACATGCTATGTTATATGAAGACGGTTACTACCTGGTTGCTACTTTACGCAACTTTACTACTTGATACAAGCTCGGGCAACAGCTTCTGAGGCCAAACCGGTTGTCAAATCCTGAAATTTCCAAACATCACCAAATGGGTTATTACTCATCCATACACCTTTCCAAGCTCATATCATTGGTAAATTTAGCCTATTGGTACCAAATTACCAAAATACCCCTTAGGTTCTCATTATCATTATTTTCTCCAAAATCATGATTTAGGCCATTCCTACATATTTTCGCATGTAGAATCCATTCCCAACCTCGAATTGGCCAAAATCAATCCCAAATGACAAAAATACCCTTGACAACCCTCAAATAAGGTTTAGAAAGGGAAATTTTGTTATTTCGCTCTTTGGGCCTTTTCTCACTTCGGGGTCAACATAGACCCTACACAATTCGACCTCTTGAATCCAATGGAAGCATCGAATTGGTCAAATTCTAAGCCATTTCCCACATCCCACACATAGAAGGGAAAATAAATTCCCAGAAAAGTTGTGTCAGATTCTCATTTTCTTTAGCCCAATTACCTCCTTTCTACTTATAACCAATATATTAACTAGTTAGACATTCATTGGACTTGATTTGGAGACACTTACATATTAAGGTCTCTTTAGCTTTCTTGTATTATCTTGTACCAAATGAACCATAATCAAGCCCAAAACAACTCTACTTACCCTAATCAAGCAAGAGGAACAAGTTTGGGAAGTTACCTCTTGATTTCTTGGACTTTCTCTCTCCTGGACATTTTCTCTCTCTCTACCACCACATTTGATTTAGCTGAACATCATGAAAATAAGTGGTAGGAAGATGAGGAGAAGAGACCATAGAAGGATTAGAAGCCTCTAATCACAAGGTTTAAGCACCATACCTTGATCTTGGTAAATCCCTAGCTTCTTTCCTTCTTCCGTCGTGCTTCTCGTTCTCTAGCCCTCTCTCACTCTTTCTGAATCAATTCTGATCGGGAATGAGAGCTAGAGGTGAAGATTAATAATATAATGCAATGGTTTAAGTTAATTTGACAAGTGGCACCTTATAATTGGACCATAATGCCATTATTCATAATTAATTCCATTTCCTTCTCCATTCTTCACATCTGCCGAAAATATCATGGGAAATGAAAGGGAAGTATGATTCTCCAATTATCCCATTATGCCAACACGTATCTTGTTGACCAAGTCATTGACTTTTTGACTATTTGACCATTTTTTACCATAATTTACCAAAATTAGTTTATTAATGATCAAGTAGTCAATTTACTCTTTTTAATTCCCTTTAACTCAAATCATTGGGAATTTGAGGAAAAAAATTATTTTCCACTTTTCGGCAAAATTACCGTTTTGCCCCTGCATTTTATGATTTACCGAAATAAATCATTTCTGCCCATTTCTTCAGCTAAACCCCATTTTGACGTTTAAATAAGGCTATTAATCATATTATTAAATTTTTTGAATTTTGGTTACCATATTGGGCATTTACCGGTCTCTTATACCCTTATTCGGCCAATTTACGCGTAACCGATATTTGGAATATTTTCCATTAAATCATATAAATTCATCCACATCATTTTTCACCATTTTATTCCATTAAATATACATCAATATACACATAAGTGTATTGGTGAAAAATGGGGTATTACAGTTAGCTATTTAAACACTCATTGAACATAATTTAGGAGAAATTTTGGCAGCATTTTCCCATGGTTTCATCAGCCCCAAATTTGAAAAAAAAGGGAAAACAACACCTTATCCACCAATAACAACAAGAATAATCATCAACTAAGGCAAAGGAAGCAAGTCTTGAAGTTTACCTCTTGATCTCTCCACTTTCTCTCTCTAGAATGTCTGCCCTCTCTCTCTCTTCTCTTGGAATCTTTTCCTTGAATCCATGAATTTAATGGAATAGAAGAGATTAGGAGATGTTATGGAGTGATTAGGAAGCTTACACTTCAAGATTACAACTTCCTTGCCTTAGATTTTTGGAACCCTAGCTCCTTTTGCTTATTCATGCTTCACGTTCAGCTCTCACTCTCTCTTGGTTCTAGTTTGCGTGAGAATGCGGAAGAAAAGATGAAGGAAATAGTGATTTAATGAAATGGGTTAAAGGGTTTACATGTGGCAATTTTCTATTAGTCCAAAAATGTTGACTTTTCTTTCAATATTTCATTCCCTTTTCCGTTCTTTATTTCACCGTCCATTATAGGTTATGAAGGAGTATATATTGTTCTTGCATTATCCTACATGTCATCTTACAATTTGTTGACCAAAGTCCTATGCCTTTGCTTTTTGACTTCCTTTACAAGCTTTGATTTTTTCTTTGGTAATAATATTCCAAAATAGACCTAATAATTACCAAGTGTCTATTTCCTCTTTTTAATTTCCATTTAACTGAAATTAATGAGAATATTAGAGAAAAATAATTATTTCTTGATTTATTGGTTAAATGACCATTTTGCCCATACATTTTCTTCCATTTTCGTATTTAATTCAAAACAGGTTATCATTTTCATCAAACATTAAAAATTCATATCTAATTGTGTAGATATCTAATTGGGGTGATTCCAAAGGATATGTGACTTTTATTAAGTATAGTTTTAAGAAAAAATATAACCTTTGACCAATTGGAAGCTCATACTTCCTAAAAATATTATGTTTGGACGCTGCCACTGAAAGTTTCCAGTTTCACTGGGCTAATTTAAAAAATGCATATATCTTTGTGTATAGATTAAAATGACTCATATAACCTATCAAATTAAATCTTGATAAGTCTAATTTCATTCTGAAAAGTTTCAGAATTTTTGGATATTATTTGCCCATTAAAAGATGTCACACAAACATGACTACCACACAGAAATTCACCGATAGCAATACTATTTTGTGTTCCAATTAACTATGTTGTGTATGGCTTCTAATTACATTGTTTTATCATTCCCCAAGCTCTTTAATTCACCATAATATTCTTTTAATACCCCAAAGGTATAAAAGAATTTTGGGGAATATTATTATGCCTTACTGGAAACTTGCCAAAACGAGGCTTAGCAGTCCACTTGATCCATGCTTAATCTCAAGCCTCTTATTCCAAAATTTGGGATATTACACAAAAGGTATGATTCTTTATAACTCAATTTAAATGTCATTGATAGATCCACAATTGGGATTGGTAAACTTTTGTAATTTTAAATTTTTAATTCTTCCGCTGTATACCTACCAATCCTAACAGTGGTATTAGAGCCAAGTCAATTGTGTATTTAAATTGAGCTTGAGTGCTTATTGTGTGCTTATATATGTGTTATATAGTTTGAACATAATTTTAGAAGGGTTGGATTGAAAACCCAAATATTGAAGTTAAAGTAGTAGTGCTGCTAGATTTCATTTTCTGGAGGAAATGTGATTATGACGAATTTTTGAATGATTAAATATTTTCCAATAATCATGAAACTTTCTAGAATGAAATTAGACATCCTTAAATTTAATATGATATATAATATGTTCCATTTGGGTCAGTATATTAAGAGATATGAATTTTTGAAGTTAGGCTTTAAATCTGGAATGTTTTCTGTGACAGTATGGATTAATTGGAGTTCGGGAATAGTGGGCATATAATGTTTTCAAATATATATTTTTTTTCAAAACTAGACTTGATGAGGGTCACACAAAACTTTGAACGACTACAATTGGATTTTTCTAGATTTAATTATAATTTTTCAAATTAAGTTGAAAAATCTGACAGTTTAGTGGGACTGCCGTAGCTAACTGTTTGTAGCTCGATATAACCTAATCACAAAATTTATTTCTTTTCATATTGTATGAACTATTGGTTATGGTTTATTTCTAAAAATTGTTTAGGTATGGTGAACAACATGGCTTTAGTTTTACAAGGGTTGTAATATTTAAATATGGCCTGCATGCCGTGGCTTCCTCTAAATAGTCTTGATGTACATTCTCTTCTCATCTCACTCCCCTCGTATGTTTAAATGAGGTTTCTCTCAATGTATTTCTTTTTCTTATTTAAAGAAGTCCTCTCATTAGCTTGGAAGGATTTTAGGTTATGTGAGCCATGTTGTGTCACATTTAAATTATGCTTTTTATTAGATCATTGCATGCATACTTTTGCATTTATATGTATTTATTTGTATGAGATATAGCCACGATTGCATTTATATAAACAAAACTAATTGATTAAGCCCTTTGAATAAAATCTTAAGTCATAATACTGTTAATTAATGAATACTTGTCAAAACCTAGATCGCTCAATTGTAGGTTTCACCAAAGTAGATGCATTTGAGTTATCTTGGTGAGACAAGTGTGAGTAATGGTGCTACTCACAAAGATTCATTATTGTTTTAACTTAATTGAGATTATAAAAAGGGTTTTGGATCTCAAGGCATTAGATGAGGTTAAACTTTCTGGATCATATGATGATTAAATCCCATAAAGATCTAAGAGTTACATATGATGTAATTGATAAAGAGGTTACCTACCTAAATAACATGAATTTATGCATCCTGCCAAAGCGGACTTAAATTTAAGCGAAGTATGAATCTTAGCCCACTAATTGTTACATTGAGGGTTGTTAATTTAGTGGGAGATTACTAACTAACTTTGCATATTTTAATTGTAGAATCATGTCGACTAGTAATATTGCTATACTATCATTGCAATTATTCCTTAAGAAGGATAAACACAATTGGACAAACTTTCTTGACTGGTTCAGGAACTTGAGAATTATTCTCAAGCAGGAAAGAAAGGCAAATGTCCTAGATTAACCTATTCCTGAGGAGCCTGCATACAATGCTCTAAGAGCTCAAAAAGATACTTATACGAAGCATAAGTATGACTCTGTAGATGTAGGTTACCTAATGCTTGCCATCATGGTTCTAGAGCTCCAAAGAGATCTAGAACTTATGGAGGCTCATGAGATGATTATGCATCTTAAGGAAATGTTCTAACAACAGGAAAGGTAAAAGAGGTATAAGACCACAAAGGCTTTACATTCCTGTAAGATGGCTGAAGGTACATCAGTTAGCGCTTACGCCTTAAGGATGAAAGGCTATATTGATCACCTTGAGAGGCTTGGATTTCCCATGAGCCAGGAGTTAGCTACATATTTGATCTTAAACTTACTCCTGGAAAGTTATGACCAGTTTGTTATGAACTATAATATAAACAACATGGAGAAATCAATTATTGAATTGCATGGGATGCTTAAAACTACTGAGCAGAGCATTAAGAAAAGGCCCAGCACTGTTTTGATAGTTAAAAAAGGAAAGGGTATGAAAAGGAAAGGAAAGGGGCAAGGGGAAGGGTAATGGCTCAGGTGGTAAGACCAAAGAGTCAAACAAGCTTGAAACTATGCCTACAGCCAAGAAGGCAAAGCCTCTAAAGGAAGAAGTATGCTTCTTCTATAATAAACCCGGTCATTGGAAGAGGAATTGCAAACTCGACCTTGAAGATCTAAAAATGACCAAAAGGATGAAGTCAAACGATTTGAATCTAACCTACCTATAGCATTGTCGTCTAGGCCATATAAATAAAAAACATATTTCTAAACTCCATTAAGATGGATTTCTTAAATCATTTGATTTTGAATCATATGATACATGTGAATCTTACTTATTAGGAAAGATGACAAAGGCACCTTTTACTAGGTATTGTAAGAGGGCCACTGATTTATTGGGCCTTATATATACAGATGTATGTGGACCATTGAATAGAGTTGCCAGAGGAGGTTATATGTACTTCATTACATTTATGGATAACTTTAGTAGATATGGATATATCTATCTAATGAAACATAAATATGAATATTTTAAATGTTTAAAATATTCCAAAATGAAGTACAAAACCAACTTAGCAAAAACAATTAAAGCACTTCGATCTGATTGAGGTGGTGAATATTTGAGCCAAGAGTTTATTGACTATCTTAAGAGTTGTGGGATAATCTCACAATTGACTCCTTCAGGAATACCACAATGAAATGGAATTTCTGAGTAGAGGAATCAAACACTATTAGATATGGTTTGATCTATAATAAGTCAAACAGATCTTCCACCGTCCTTTTGGGGTCATGCCCTAGAGACAGCTGCATTCATACTAAATCGTGTTCCATCTAAGGTAGTTAAAAAGACACCATATAAGATATGGACTGGGAAGAAACCTAGTTTGTCTTTTTTCAAAATTTGGGGATGTGAGGTTTATGTTAAGCAACAAGCTTTTGATAAATTAGCGCCCAAATCCTCAAAGTTCCTTTTTGTGGGGTATCATAAGGAAATGAAGGGATACTATATCTATAATCCTACCGATAACAAAGTGTTTGTTATCTGAAATGGTATCTTTCTAGAAAGAGAGTTTATCTCTAAAAGAACTAGTGGAAGCAAGGTACATCTTCAAGAAGTTTGAGAGTTACAAGATAGCACAGAACTATAGATGGAAAATAGGGAAGACTCACAACAAGTTGCTGAGCCTCCTCAAGTAACACAAGGCCCATAAAGATCTGATAGGGCATAGTAACAATTTTACAACGCCAATAATTTATTTTTCATGTTTATATGGATCTGAAACCTATGCAAACACAAAAACCATATCAAACAAATTACCAAAAAAAATTTCACTTGCTTAATCCTTGTTTATTTCCGATAGTAATGGAGGGATGTTGTAACACCCCATTTTTAATCACTAATATTCCTCCTAATTAAGTAATACATTTAATTGAATAAAATAGTGAATTGTGGTGTACATAAATTTACAGAAATATTCTAATTTCTGGTTACACACAATTCAGCCAGGTAAGGGTACAAAGAAGCAATTAATGTCCACATAAAGGGTTACTATTATAACCAAAATTGGAACATAAAATGACATGATTAATGGGCTAATATACATGTCAAAAATCAGCCAAAAAAAGGAAAAGAGCAAGAAATGATTTATTTTGATAAATCATAAAACGTAAAGACAAAATGGTAATTTTTCATAAAACAATAAGTAATTATTTTTCCTCTAATTTTCCCCAATATTTCAACCAAATAGGGAATTAAAAAGAGGAAAATAACTGTTTGATAATTATTAAGTCCATTTTGGAGTATTATTACCAAGGGAAGATCAAAGTTGAAAAAACAAAGTCAAAAGCAAGAAGACTTTAATTAATGTTTGCAAGGGCAAATACACATACAGGAAGCCATTAAATTGCTCCATTCCTCTTCAAGTTTCAGTTGACTTAGAAAAGCAAGGGGAAGTTTATATATTTATATACTTGTTGGTCAACATTGAATCAAGAAGGAGATTCTTTGCCAATCACTAGAAAGTCAAAAGGTTAAAAGAGAACATATGAGCTTGATGAATAAATGGCAAGAAGCAAATTAATTCCCTCTTTTTCTCTGAGCATTTCGGTCAAATTAAGAGGAAGGAAGAGAAATATATATTTATGGTGATATTAAAACAAGAAGAAAAGAAAAATAGAATTCTTAACCAATGAGAAACAACCATATGTAAAGCAAAAGCAAGAGGAGTAATTAGATAAAATCATCATCCCTCCTCTTTCCATCTTCATTCAAGGCCAAAAACTAAAATAAAGAGAGAGGAAGAGCTCAAGAACCTTGCAAGAACATTCAAGCGCAAGAGAGCTAGGGTTTAACAAATCAAAGGTAAGAACTTGTAAAACTGAGTGGTTTTTGCCTCCTAATCTCTCTATAACCTCTCCTAACCTCTTCTACTCCATTAAATCCATGTTTTTCAAGACAAATCAAGAGGAAAGAGGGAGTGAACAGTGATGTTTTAGAGAGATAAAGCCAAGAAATCAAGAGGTAATCACCAAAACTTGATCCTCTTGTCTTATATCATGTTGGTGTTGTTGTTGGTGGATATTATCATGTTTTCTCTTGTTTTCAAATTATGAGCTGAAGCATAATCATGGGGAAATGCTACCCAAATTCCCTCTAAATATTTCCATTTAGTTTTTAAGTAGCTAATCATGTGATTAGAAGTAGAGAGGAAGTGATTAGGCAAGAGAAAACAAGAAAATAACACACTCTCCCTAAGAACCCTAACCTTCTGTTCTGTGTATGTCGTGAGGAAGGAGTAGAAATTTTGTAATTTTGATGATTTCATTGGCTTTAGAAGGAAAAATTTTTAGGTATGCAAGTGTTCATGACTTTTGGATGTTTGTATGGAAATTTAGAAATTTTTGAAGTGTGTATGTACATGTGTTGGATATGCCCTGTCTAGAATAGTGATATCGTGCATGATATTTCATAGACCAAAACTTGTCCAAATATTCTGAAACTTTCCAGAATTAAATTAGAGATATAGAGCTTTAATTTGATAGGTATTTTGTAATTTTTGAATAAGTACATTGGGAGATATGAATTTTTGAAGTCATGCCCTGCTTTCTGGAAAGAAATCTAGAACAGTGGTGTTTAATGAATTACTGAGAATTATCTGTCCACATTGAGCAAACCTAACTATTTTTCCTCAAATTTAGATTGAAATATCTTCAATTAGGCTTTAGAATAAGTCAAATTGGATTTTTTTAGAATTAATTATGAACTTCAAAATTTGACTAAAAAATTTGTCAGTTTCTGGAAAACAGTGAAACTGCACTGTACAAAATTATATGTGCAGAAACTGTTGTAACTGCATTAAATATCTAGCAGCATTCAATTTAAAAGTAGTAATGCTACAAGTAAAAATCAGTTACTTGTAACTCTAATTTTTATAGGAATTGGACATAGCCCGAGCCAAAATCCAAAAGTAGGACAAACGTTCAAATTTGGAAAAGATTAAGGTAGTAACTTCTTCTTACATATATTATGTAATTCCTAAATATTTGCCTATGCTATTCTCTGTAACATGAGTTAGTGTCCTAGACACACCAATTTTTCATGTTGTGGTCAGGGACCCAACATGGGCGCCAAGTAGACTTAAGGGGCAAACATGTAGTTTGACCTTGGGCAAGTATACACCTATAGTTTCGATCATCTTACATGACATGACATTGCATATTTACTTTTGTATTCTATATGTTTGTAAGAATGTTACTACTGAGATTCCCTTGAATCTCATTCTTTTTCAAAACAAAACATTACACCTGAAGCGGGTGGCTTGAAAGGCAAGACAGTGGCTTCTGGTGATTAAAGTCTCGGAGCTTTCTGTTTCTGTTATTTTTGGCATGTACTTTAGATACTTTTGAATGCTCTGTACATTTGTATATATTTATCAAACCTTATAGGGGAATTCTCCTGTAATGTAAACTTGTACTTAATATCACTATGTTTCCATTATTTCTGTATGCTACATGGAACTTTATGCTTATCACTCTGTGAAAATTGAAATGTTAAGGGGTTTGACAAATGCTCTGCTCATGCCTAAATAAATTACTTGAATCAACCTTAGACTTAACCATCACCAACCTTATAAAATCATCCTTAAAGTACATGAATCCCCAAGTGCTTGGCCTTAAGAAGCTTGTCCCATTGAATTGGTTTATCCCCAAGCCAAGGTCTCTATAATTCACATATGCTTCTCTTGGAAAGCGTGAAGCATTGAGAGTCATGAAGTCGTAGAACCTTCTAACCCAATTTATATGCTTTTTCATGCTCTTTTCTCCATCATACCACCTAGCTATATACTACGACTTGAAGAGTATACTCCCTTTCTATGAGCATATGGAATTGTGGATTCAAAGATTCTTTTTATCATTCCTCTATATGGGACCCTGAAGAAGGCATGTGCTTTGAGCCTTGGTAACCTCTTCAAAATTAAACCGAAATCCCATATCGTCTCTTAAGGAGTCTTTTATTAATTACCTAGCAATTAAGCATGAAGATTGTCATGAAACAAGTTAAAAAGGGTTTTGAGCTTTTTATCTAACAACTAAATTGCAATTAAATTAAAATGCTTTAAAGACTAATATTTTTTTTTGGATTTTTGGAATAAAAGTGGAATGGAATTTATGAAATAAGAGAAGCAAAGAGTTCAACAATGAAATGGGCAATCCCTCATAGCAATGATGCAAGTAATCCTCACTTAAAATAATTATAGGAGATTTAATCATGCTAGTTAAAAAAATGACTCTAAGGGCCACCCCTTAGACTCAACTAACTTAGATTAATTAATACTAAGCCACCTTATATATTAATCTCTCTAAATTAAGTTGATTAAGCACTCTAGCAATTAAATGAACTTAAAAATCATATTTAGCTTTTAATCCAAAAACTAAGCCACCTCGCATTACTACTTGATTTTCTCATTAATCTTAATTTAACAATTACCACCCATATGAAAAATCAAGATTAATGATTCTAAAATCTAATTCTAAATATAATTAATAAATTCATATGTAATTAACCAATGCAAACACATGACATTATTGATCTACTAACCAAGCCACCTTGAAATTAGCACAAAATGTTCACAAAATCATCAATTTAATGACTAACTAGCACAAAGAAATGATAATTAAGCTAATTAACTACAATTTCAAGTGTTTAACAAAGATTCAAGCTACATCCAATCTCCAAATATATCAAAATAAATTAGTCCAATAATATAAAATTCATCCTAAAACCTAGGAATAAGTAATACAATGTGGAAATAGAGAAATGGAAGAGCAAAAACTCCCCTATTGAAGCTCTAAGTTCATGCCATTGTCTCTTGCTACAAGGGATTCAGAGAATTCGCCACTGCTACTCATGGAATCAGCTTCAAGAAGCAAAATCAATTTTTGATTTGAACATTTATCCATGGAAATATACTACCAACATATGAAATTGATAATGAAAGTGAACTAAGTGGTAGATGGCAATGGAATATGAGAGGGACAGAGGACAATAAAGAACTAGTTAAAGGGAAACAAATTTCACCATCAATAATGGTGAAAAGAATGCTGCCGGTGACAAAATTGGGTGGCGATGGTGATCTTTGTGTGGCTGAAAAAGATAATGATGTTATCGTAGATGGGAGACCCTCCTTTGTTCATAGCAGCTGCTACTGCTCTATATTCCCTCTATAGTTCCTTCACTCTGAAGGTTGCCAAAGATGGAAGTGTATGGTGACGGTGTAGCTACAGTCACCGGCGAGAGAGAAAAAAGAAGGTGAAGGTGAGATGTGTGAAGGATTGGCTCAAGGTTTAGAGTGTTCGCGGCGCTGGTTCTATTTCTGAATATCTCCTAATTTTAAGACCTAAAGATCTGAACCAAAATGTTGTGTTGAATTCATGGACCAGACTGGCATTTTACAAATTTATTGGACTAAATTGTCATTTTTGAAATTCAAGCCCCAAACTGCCATTTTCAATTTTAATCCAACTTTTCAAGCACCTACAATTAAGAACAATTAAACCAATATCAAATAATCTCAAAAAACCAATGATTAAGAGTATTACAATTATTTTGACAATTTTACCTATTTTAGTCCTAATTTAATATATTCCTCTTAATCTCAATTAAGCACAAAAAGGGCAGTTTAAACTCAATTAATATGGTAAAATACCCATTAAAATATGAAAATATATAATAAAAATAGGGATTTGTCAGACCCACACCAGAATATGCTTATCATACTGTATAAACCTGTTCCTTATGGAATTTAAAGCATTTTTAGGAATCAATTGCCTCATCTAATCTGCCTTGTTCTTCATGTATACCTTATCAAATATGGTATGGATGATGAGAATTTCTAGAGATGTGGTGTTTGAAAAACCATAAATATAAGGCACAAATTTGATCCAAGTTGTTTCCAAACAATCCTTTTTTGTGAGACCTAACTCTGGAAACTGCCCCCATCAATTGGAGAAGGTTATTGGCCTTACCAAGGAAAGGAGCAACATAAGAGGTTTGTAAAGTTATTTTTCCTTAGGTGCTAGAGTTTACTACCTGTATTCAAAATGAACATATCATTATCAATGTTTGGTGCAACTTGTTGCCATTTATAAAGAGAATATTGTTCGCATCTTTTTCTAAGGTTTTATTGACAATAAAAACCGTCACTACAGATTGAACCTGACAAAGCTTGATTTTCCACTACAAAATAATCCTAAAGCTTCCTCCTTCTCAACCTCTAATTGCCTAAAATAAGTCCTCTCCCATGACTGCTCTGTTAAGAATATTTCCGTTCGCATCCACAATTCATGCATTAATGGCCATTATCAGCGGTAAGTCCATACTTTCTATGTAGAGAGCCATATCCACGTCTTGTAATGTGACCACCAACACCTATGCTTGGGCAAATATATATTAAGAAGCTTAATTTTCCCAAAAGTAATTGAATAATTTTAAAGTTAAATTTCTAGAAATTAAAATCCTATTCTTCCAAAAATTCATGGAAAAAGAGTTAGAGGTCATAACGTGGCTTGAAAATTTCAGGGGCATTATTTTAAGGCTTAAATAAGTTAATTAAGCAAGAAAATCCTTATAAAGGATTAAGGATTAAACTATGGAAATTATATGGTAAGCTGATACTAATATAGAAAAGAGGCATAAAATTAGTAATTATAGAACCTAAAAGATTTAAGAGATTTTAAATTATACAAATTAGGAAATTTAAAGCCTTGTAAGTAGGACCAATAGGATACAAACACACTCACTCACATAAAAATACTCATCTCTCTCACTCCTGACACATACACACATATGTCAAGATATACACATACAGGGCCCTCACTCACATACTCACACTTACACATAGCTCACACTTAAATAAAACACTCATTAGCCCTCTCACCCTCTCATTAGCTTTTTGAAGATAGAAAAGAAAGGAAAAGAAAGAGATAAAATAAAGAGAGCTTAAGAGAAAAGGAGGGAGAGTTGAGAGGCAAGAAAGCTCACCAAAAGAAAAGGAAGTGGCTGGAAGCCGCATGCAAGCTTGGATTTGTGATTAGGTGAGTCTCTTCTACCTTTTTCCAACTTCTTTAAGTTGATTTGGGAGAGAAATTTTGTCACCATAAAAGCTTGTAAAAAGCTCTTGCATGTCAACTTTGAGTGAGTTTTTAAGGTCTTCTGGTTCTGCAAAGTAACCAACAAAATATTTCATGCATTTTTTAGGTGTAGAGTTGAAATTCCTGGAGTGTTGAGTCTTGATTTGGGCGTGCATGTCTAATTTTTCTTCACATCTTTCATTTCTGGAAAATAGAGTGTAAATGCATGTGGTTGTAGAACTAAAACTTGAATTTTTTAGTGGGTTTGGTTCAGTTTCTTTGAGGTTTAGAAAGTTTAACATGTGTTTTGGAAGATAGAACCAATAAGAACTCATAACAGGAAGAGATATGTAGTGTTCTTGAGGTTTTGAGACAAGGTGTTGGTTCTGTTAAGCCAGCAAGTCAGTTAGAATCGGGCGTGGTTTTGACAGGATTAATGGAGTCCTCTGTCTATGAAATTAGGCAATAAAGTAGTACACATCCTAAGCTATAAAATGAGAACTATAACATTTCAATTAGATGTCTGGAATGAAAGTTATTATTTTTGGATTCTTTTGACAGAAAACTGGAAATATTCTATCTTCTAAACTTTAGGCAGTGAGTAAATATGCAAATTACATGAGGTTATTTTTGTCATTTGTCATTATGGTTATTTTTTATTGAAAATATACTGATAGAGCTTTAATTTGAGTATTATAACACATAAATTAGAGGTGTATATTGTAAGTTATGAATTTTCAAAATTTGAGTAGAAAATCTAGATTATATTTTGACTCACAAAATGAACAGTTAGTTTGCACGTGAGAATTGGAAGATTAAGTCTATGATTTAATATTAGGAATTATTTTTTTATAGAGGATTAAAAGAGCTTTACATAGGAACTTGAACCACCTCATTTGAAGTTCCCTAACTTAAGTTGTGATTTTTCAAAATTCCCTAAAAAGTAGAGGCAGATTTAGTTTAAGTCTTAAAAGTGATCACATTTTTAGGTAATTAAAGTTAGTTATGGTTTGAGAGTTATGGGATAAGTTTGAGGAGCTAACTTTATTAAATTGAGTGTTTAAACTATAGGGGAAAAGACATTCAATATGTCTTAATTAGTTACACAATAACCAAAGTACAAAAGATTATCAAAGATAACCATCTATTTCAAATAAAAAGATAAGATTATGTGAGGGTCATCAAGAAAAACATAATTTTAATTATTGATAACTCTCTATTTTTGGTATATTTAAAGTATATTTTGGATATATTTGGAGAGTTATCTTTGTAATTTTGGAAGAATTTAATGAGATTTTATTATGAAAAGATCAAATTAAAGTGGTGCATCATTTATAGGATTTTTAAGTGGATATCATAGTTTCTAAATATAAATAAAATATTTAAATTTAGGATAAAAAATTATAAACAATAATATTTTTTTAAAAACAATAATAAAGTAGTTTTAGTTTATATTATTATTATTAGTAGTAGTAGTATTTTTGTTTTCATTTTATTTTCTTATGTCTTTTTTCTTCTTCTTGATCCATTCTAGTCTTTCAGATATGCTTTTAGAGAAGAGGGAAATATTTGAATGGAATTCTTTGACTAAGAAGAAGCTGTTACAATGCGTTTTGGTGTGGCAAAAGAAAAGGGAATGAATTTGAGACCTAAGAAAAAGGGAGAGGGGACAAGCTGAAGGGGGCAATTGGTTTTGAAAAGAAAGAAAGGTTACTGTTCACAATCACTGTTCATCATCTTCACAAATAAGAACTAAAGGCATTGAACAGGGGAGAATCTTCTTGAGCATCATCATCTTCCTTGAGCTAAACCGAAAACGGGTCTGAATCACTGAGCAAGAGCCGCATAGAGGTTGAGAGTGAGGGCTAAAGGAGAGGAGCTTAGACAGAGGTTGTAAGCTAGGAGGCTACATTACTATTCATGTTCTTCTTCACTGAACCAGAACCACCATTGTTGACTGAGACGAATTATTTTTTCTACTCTAGTTTCTTGTTTAATTTTTTCCTTTTAGCTTACAGTATGGATTTTCATGTCAATTTTGTTGTTGTTGAATTGTTTTTTAAAGTCACGTGTGGCTAGTTGTTCTTGAACCTAGAGTAGCTATAAACTAATTTGGGGATTTGATCATGTATGAACTCATTAATTTGTGCTTAATGTTATTTTGTTTACTTAATTGTGTTATGTTTTGTCTATTTTGTACTTGATCACTACTAAGTATGAAATAGGGAATTTAGATTAGGCTTGGGAGAAAAATCTTAATTGGATCATCTAATTAAGTAATGTGAGATTAGAATTTATTCTAATTCACCAATAGGATAGGAATATACCTATTAGACTCATATAATCTTATTAGAGTGAAATTGGATATTTATTCTCTCTTGAGTAAATTAGTTAGAAATAACAATTTTAACTTAAAAGAGGGGTATGAGTAATTGGAAAATACTTATATCCATTTAAACTCTAAATTAAAAATTTAACATTCAGTGTTTTTAATTGGCTAATTACATGCTCTAAGAGTTGAAAAAGGGATTAGCCACTCTAGGTTGTTTTTATTATTTGAAATCTTTAAAAACATTAGATTTACCACTTTTTCTCTTGTTTAAATTGATTTTTAAAAAAAATCCCTATTTTTTTATATATTTTCATATTTGAATTGGGATTTTTTCATAGTAATTGAGCTTAAAATGTCTCTTTTATAATTAATTGTGATCAAATGTGTTTATATGAAATTAGGACTAAAAAGGGTAAAATTTTCAAAATAATTTCTATATGTCTTAATCATTTGTTTTTGAGAAGATTTGATGTTAGGTTAATTATTTTAATAGTAGGTACTTGAAAAATGGGATTAAAATTGAAAATAGCAATTTGGCGCTCAAATTTACAAAATTTTAGTTTGGTCCCACGAATTTTGAAAATGCTAGTTTGGCCTACGAGTATAGCACAACATTCTTACAGCAACATACTTAGGTTAGATTTTAGTCAGTATTAGTACTTCATTTGGAGAAAACCAAAGGAGAGCACCGCGAACAAAGACGAGAGACAAAGAGACCTTTGGACCTCACCTTCCCTACCTTCCACCAAGCTTCCACCGTTGTCGCAACCTTCCACCAAGCTTCATTGTCACCAGAGACATTCTACCTAGCTTCCACCATTATCTTCTTCCCCCAGTACCAAAAATGAAGCAGCTGCAAGATTGAGCAGAGGAGGTGCCGCAACCAAACTTGACGAACATCGTCTTCCTCTACCATCATTCTCCACTTCGTCATCTTCACTTCATCGTTGCTCTCATCACCTTTGCATCTTTCTCCATCACCTAAAACTATTAAAGATCAAAACAGAGTAGCTACAAAATCTCTTGGACCTTCAAACCTCTATCAATCAACTCATTATCTTCATCTTTAATTTCATTTATCTTGTAGTGTTCCATGGTTGGATGTTCAATTGAGAAAGTGATTTTTCTTCTTGGTACTGATTTCATGGTAGTTTGTGGCTACTTCTCTAAATCCCTTAAAGCAAGAGGCAATGACATGAACTTGGAGCTTCAATAGAGGAGTTTTTGCTCTTCTATTTATCTATTTCCATATTGTATTAGTGATTCCTAGGTTTGAGGATGAATTTTACAATATTAGACTGAATTATTTTGACTTATTTAGAGATTGGATATGGCTTGAACCTTTGTTAGATACTTGACATTATGTTTAATTAGCTTAATTATCATTTATTTGTGCTAGTTAGTCATTGAATTGATGATTTTGTGCTAATTTTAAGGTTGCTTGGTTAGTGGATCAATGGTGTCTTGTGTTTGCATTGGTTAATTAAATATGAATTTACTAATTGTATTTAGCATTGGGTTTTAGCATCATTATTCTTTATTTTTCATATGGGCGTAACCCATGTTAAATTAAGATTAGTGAAAAAATCAAGTGGTAATGCGATGTGGCTTGATTATTTGTTTAAAAGCTAAATAAGATTTTTAAGTTCATTTAATTGTTAAAGTACTTAATCAACTTAATTTAATAGAGAGATTAATATGCAAGGTGGCTTGGTATTAATCAATCTAAGTTAGGGCGAGTCTAAGGGATGACCCTCAGAGTCATTTTTTAACTAGTATGATTAAATTTCCCATAATTATTTTAAGTGAGGATTACTTGCCCCATTGCTATGTGGGATTGCTCATTCCATTGTTAATTTCCTTTTTTTTTCTTATTTCATTAATTCCATTATCATTCCATTTTATTCCAAAAATCCAAAAAAATATTAGTTTTTAGTTTAATTGCAACTTAGTTGTTAGATAAAAAATCTCAAACTCCTTTTTAACTTGTTTTATGCCAATCATCACAATTAGTTTCTAGGTAATTAATAAAAGGCTCCTCAAGAGACGATCCAGGATTGCACCCTTTATTGCAATCCTTGGTTTAATTTTGAAGAGGTTACCAAGGCATAAAGCTTCACGCCTCTTTTAAGTGGCGTCGTTGTCGGGGAGCCAAATAATTAGTTCCCTAGTAACTAAGTGTCAATCTTTGATTGATTAGTACTTTGAGCCTTTAGGCTTGCATTTAGATTATTTTTTGCATTTAGGTAATTTGGCATTGCATTCAGTATAGATTGCATTTACTTATTTATAGCATATTTTATGACATCTTCCCTCTTCCCATAGAAAATTTTTCAAAAACACCAACAAATATCTTGATTTTTCTTTGTTTTTGCATTTGTATTCTTGCATATAATTGATTTGTGGCTAGAACTCATTGTTATACACTTACAAATTGATTGGAGTTCGGTTAAAATTCAGTTACGCCTGCATTTAAGCTTGCTGTCAATTTTCAAACCTTTTACCTAGAAAATTACAAGCTTTGGTTTCCTAAGGTTTTAGGGCATTCTAAGTAAGACCAATAGCTTTGGTATTGTGTGTGGTGAATTTTATCCAAATTCAATCGTTTTGGCCACTTTTCAAATTTTTCTTTATTTTCTAGAATTTTTCCAGATTTTTCATTAGATTAGTATTTGAGTTTTCTTTTCTGATTTCTTTCAATTTGTAGGATTAATTTACATCTCTAGAACTTTTTAGGACTTAGAATTCATTATGATTTAATTGATTACAGTTTGAATCGCTTGGTTTAATGAAGACCATGAGTATAGGTTCTACACTAATCCTCCTATGCATTCTATTTTAGGGAATGATGGAACCTCAAGCTCTCAATTCTTGGAAGAATCTTATGGCACTTAGGGACATGAAGCACTTTCTAATCTCACATATTCTCAAAAGCTTAATTTCCTTCAACAAGAATTGAATTCCCTCCGAGCCTAAATAAATTATCAAGGACGAGCCTCTGAATATCAACCACCTCAGTATCTCCATCAACATTGTGAACTATCTTGTCCACCTCCCCCTACTTCTATGCCATGTAGAACTCCCTATAAACCACCTTCTCCATCATTCTATGAACCTCCACCACAATCCCTTACACCTCACCCTAGTAGGCTTGATGCTTTCCTCACCTTGCCAAACATGGATGATAGAACTTGTGCATTGAGAAGAATGTATGATGAGCTCAAGGTTGAACACTTTAAGTTGTTCATGTTGAAAGAAGAAAATGTGTTTTTGAAGGAGGATGAAGAGTGACTTGAGGAGATTAAAGGCGTTATCAAGGCATTTGTTGACCATGTGTTATGGATAAAGGCCGGAGGAGAAGAAGGAGCACCATTGACTTATAACTCCACTGATAAGGGAACTAAAGAGAAAGAGTCAAATGCCACTTCACAAGTAGAAGATTCCATATCTCCAGTGCCAACTCCCACAAAATATGTCAAGAAGTAAGAAATTTTTCAACTACCAGGGGAACCACTTCCAAACAATAGTACTATTCCTCCTCTTTTTTAAGAGGTTGACCCTCCTCTTACTACTATTCTTTATGTTGTGAGTGATGATGAAGTGGTGGATGAAGAAATTGTGGTTGAATTCCCTCAAATGCTTTATGTTGGTAATGCTCACTGTGATGTCTCTAATAGTAGTTGTATAGTTCATGAGGTCACTTGCACAGTCCATACTTCTATATGTGATTAACATATTCTTTTCCTTAGTTCTAGGAGTGATGAACATATTAAGCATGATATTGTGGAGAATGATGAATTATGCTTGAATGCTCAAATTGTAGTAAAGTATAAACCTGATGATAGCTCAAATAATCGTCAAAATGATGATTGTTTACATGATTCTTCCTCTATTTCAAGTGTTGGCAAGCATGATTTGAAATTTTTTAATGCTATTGAACAAGATAAAGAACTTATTTTTCCCTCTTCTTTACATTATACTTTAGTTTGTTCATATGAGAGTGAAATGTCATGTGCTACTTGTGCTGAAATTGATAACTGGCTTTCTACTTCGTGTGACCTTGATTCTTCATGTAGTTCAATTGATAACATCAAAATGCATGTTATACTTGCTAAAGGTCTTGACAATTGTGCACCTTTTGATCCCTCTGAATTTATTGTTTTAGATAATTCAATAAGGAAAGATTCAGTGATTTTGGATGATAAAATTGTAAATGGAAATGAACCTTTCCATTTAGTTCTTTCTTGCAATTTGATACCTGATATAGAAAATCAAAATGCTTGTTTTGAAATTTTAGGTGGTTATAGCTTGATCAATTCTCTTTCTTCTTCCACTCTTTTACCTCCCAACTCTTGTGATTGAAAAAGTGATGTAATGCATTCCAAAACTAAGTTGGATTCCATATTTTCCCTATTGCAAGCACAAGAGAATTTTGAAAATGTAACCACTTGTTTAGTTCCTACTGAAGGGGACCAAATTGACTTTTTTGGTTGTGAAGTTTATTTGTAGAATCTTGTTCCTACAAATATACAATGCTTATGTTTTATTTTAGATATCTCCATGTATTTATTTCTAGACTAGATATTGTTGCTGCTCTAGTGTTTCTTTTACAGGAACTTGTACTACCAAGGGGGTACATTCAAGGAGAAGTGCTTACAAAGAAGAAATTCATGTTTCTCATCTGAGATGATGAGAACTTCTCCTACAAGAGTCTACGGAGATTTAAGCGTAAGGTTGTCTCTTTCCTCACTTGATTTCTTCTCATTTTTTTAGATGTTTCTTGAGCTTAATTGTTATGTGAAGAGAATATTTGTGGGGGAGAAAAACCATTAATAAAAGTTAGATTTCTTTTTTTTTCTTTTTCCTAAGATGTTAATAAATGCTCCATGTTCATATGCCGTTCTCACTTTGCACTTAATCTTTACTACATTTTGAACTTTATTGTTAAACTCACTTCACTTATTTCTTTCTTCTTCCCCTCATTTTGATTTTTGAAGTGTTGTGCTTCAAATTTCAATCTTGAATTGAACTTCACAACTTACCACTTCATCCAAGAAACAAGTCAAGTTAGTTTCTATTTGTTATTTACATTAAGGACAATGTAAAGAGGGATTGCTCTAGTCACAATGTGTAGCCATAATGTTTTAGTTCATGAAGCTTGAGAAAAATTAAAATTTTTTTAAACTTGTTAATTGGTTTTGTGAAGTGCTTAACAGATCCCTATTTTCACTTTCCTAATGCAACTCCTTGGCATATTTTTATGAAAATTTAAATGCATGATGATTGTGAAAGTCAAGCATTTCCAAGTATGATTGCATTAAGCTTGAGTAATCCCTTTGCTTGATCAATTGAGTGATTGGAGTGTCCTTAGTGCAATTTTATCAATTTGGATACCTAGCTTGATTTTAGGAAGTTGATATGATAGAAAAAAGCCTTGTTGGAAGATTCTTGAGCCTTGATTCTATTTTCTCATCATATGTGTGTATTTACCTATTCTCTAGTTAATCTCTAGAACTTGTTTAGGTTCTTTTTTAAAGCTACATTAATGGCTTGGATTTATAGTATGATAGGGGCATTCATATCTAAACACATTGACCTAAACACAAACCATTCATCATTTACCTTTATTTATCCCCTGAGCCCTTCACTTTCATTTCTATTTCATTATACAAATGGTATTTTTGCATCCTTTATCAAGTTCTTCCTAGCACTATGATTTAAAAGAGAGAGAGAGAGAGAGAGAGAAAGTACCATTGTATATATGAAAGAAAAAGTTGCATGTGAATAGTCAAAATAAAAAAAATAGAAAAGAAGAAAGAAAGAAAGAAAAAAGAAGAGAAAAATTGTGAATAGTAAACAATAAAAAAAGAGAGAGGAAAATTCAAAGAAAGACAAACAAATAAGACACTATGGTAAAATATGTGAATTATGCTTAGTTGAGTAGTGCTGAGTGATCTAGCAAATTATTTGGTGTAAGCATAGTGTTTTTTACATTTTCCATCCATTTAGCCTTGTCAACATTACAACCTTGAGAAGTTCCCTTAACTATGGATTCATGACAACACTAGTGGTAGAGATAGTAGAATGTTTACAAGCATATGGTAGATGTTAGAATAGGTGAATTGAGTGAAATTCCCTATGATTTAAGAGATGAGAGAAACATTTATTCTATTGAGAACTCTAGCATGTCTATCTTTCTTGGTTTTGTTATGTGTTCAAGTTGGTTTCTTTCCATTAAAAATTCCATGAGCTTTAATTGATTTGAGATTGTGGTTATTCAATCTTTATGTAATTGCATTCTTGAATTACTTGATGATTACAATATTAGGCATATTTTTGGAAACATTGGTTTTATTTTACCCAGGAGTGAAAAAGGCTAAGTGTGTGGGAATTGACAAATCCCTATTTTTATTATATATTTCCATATTTTAATTGGGGTTTTCTCATAGTAATTGAGCTTAAAATGTCTCTTTTATAATTAATTGTGATTAAATGTGTTTATATGAAATTAAGATTAAAAAGGGCAAAATTGTCAAAATAATTTCTATCACTCTTAATCATTTATTTTTTAGAAGATTTGATGTTGGGTTAATTATTTTTAATTATAGGTACTTGAAAAATTGGATTAAAACAGAAAATAGCAATTTGGGGCTCAAATTTGCAAAATGTCAGTTTGGTCCCAAAAATTTTGAAACTGCTAGTTTGGTCTTTGAGTACAACATAACGTTTTTGCAGCAATACACATAGATCAGATTTTAGTCAGTTTTAGAGCTTCATTTTGAGAAAACCAGATAGTGCCACGAATAGAGACGAGACAAAGAGACCTTTGGACCTCACCTTCCTCACCTTCTACCAAGCTTCACTGTCGCCAGTGACATTCTACCTAGCTTCCACCGTCGTCTTCTTCCCCTAACACTAGAAATGGAGCAGCTGTAAGACTGAGCAGAGGAGGTGTCGCAACCAGACTTGACAAACTTTATCTTCATCCACCATCATTCTCGACTTCTTCATCTTTACTTCACCATTGCTCTCATCACCTTCACATCTTTCTCTGTCGCCTAAAACTATCAAAGATCAAAACAGAGCAGCTACAAAATCTCTCAAACCTTCAAGCCTCCATCAATTAACTCACCATCTTCATCTTCAGTTTCATTTATCTTATGGTGTTCTCTGCCTGGATGTTCAATTAAGAAAGTGATTTTGCTTCTTGGTGCTGATTTCATGGTAGTTTGTGGCTAATTCTCTAAATCCCTTGTAGCAAGAGGCAATGACATGAACTTGGAGCTTCAATAGGGGAGTTTTTACTCTTCCATTTCTCTATTTCCATATTGTATTAGTGATTCTTAGGTATGAGGATGAATTTTACAATATTGGATTGATTTATTGAATTATTTGGAGATTGGATGTGACTTGAACCTTTGTTAGATACTTGACATTGTGTTTAATTAGCTTAATTATCATTTCTTTATGCTGGTTAGTCATTGAATTGATGACTTTGTGAATGTTTTGTGCTAAGTTCAAGGTGGCTTAGTTAGTGGATCAATGGTGTCTTGTGTTTACATTGGTTAATTGAATATGAATTTATTAATTGTATTTAGTATTAGGTTTTAGCATCATTGTTCTTGATTTTTCATATGGGCGTGACCACTGTTAAATTAAGATTAATGAGAAAATCAAGTAGTAATGCAAGGTAGCTTGATTATTTGTTTAAAAGCTAAATACGATTTTTAAGTTCATTTAATTGCTAGAGTACTTAATCAACTTAATTTAATAGAGAGATTAATATGCAAGGTGGCTTGGTATTAATTAATAATCTAAGTTAGGGCGAGTCTAAGGGATGACCCTTAGAGTCATTTTTTAACTAATATGATTAAATCTCCCATAATTAATTTAATTGAGGATTTCTTGTGCCATTGCTTTGAAGGATTGCTCATTCCATTGTTAATTTCCTTTTTTTCTTATTTCATTAATTCCATCATCATTCCATTTTATTCCAAAATCCAAAAAAAAATTATTTTTTAAAGTATTTTAGTTTAATTGTAACTTAGTTGTTAGATAAAAAGGTCAAAATCCTTTTTAACTTGTTTTATGACAATCATCACTCTTAGTTTCTAGGTAATTAATAAAAGGCTCTTCAAGAGACGATATGAGATTGCACCCTTTATTGCAATCCTTAGTTTAATTTTCAAGAGGTTACCAAGGCATAAAGCTTCACGCCTCCTTCAAATTTCAATTTCCTTATTTGCTTTGCTCAACTTAAATGAAAATGAGAATTTTAATGCCTAATTATCAATTATCTTGAATCTCTGTGGGATGACTTTGATTTGCTATTATACTATTTTCACAGCATTTACACTTATGGTGCTCACTTAAAGTTTAGTAGCATCAAGTTTTTGGCACCGTTGCCAGGAATCTCAAGGCAGTTGGTTATTAGAATTAGAAATCCTTTGGTAATTTTAACTTAAGCAATTTTTTTGTTAGGTCTTTATGTTAGTGTGATACTCTTGTGATCTATTTTTCTTTTCAGGTACTTTATTTTATGCCCTACAGATCCATAGCTACTAAGACACCACAAAAAACAAAGAGCGACCAAGAACTTTTAGAAGTTACAAAACCTTAGACCCGAGCAAAACAAAAAGGTGAAAAAATTGAGACTGGAGTGATGGCTGAGGATGAAAATGATCATTTTAGTGTCAAAGATTTTTTAGGAAGACAATCTGGTGGGTATCAATAAGGAATCAGAGTGTTTGAATTCCAAGCAAACAACTTTAAGATCAAGCAGACTATGCTGAAGATACTTGAACTACATGGTCAATATACCAAAAATTATTTAGAAGATCCAAATTGGCATTTGATTCAATTTCTTGATGTTTACGACTCATTGAAACAAAATAGAGGTCCTAATGATGAGATTCGCCTTAGGATTTTTCCTTATTCTCTATAAGGAAAAGCCAAAGAGTGGCTCAACAATTTAGAAGAGGGCAATGTCACTTCTTGGGCCAGAGTTAGAAGAAAAATTCATATCAAGATTCTTTCTACATAATAAGATGGTGGATGCAAGAGCTACTCTTTCTAATTTTTTCTAATAGTTTGAGGAACACCTATATAAAGCTTATGAGAGATTCAACTTGCTTACTAGGCAAAGTCATGGCAATAATAAGGGAATTATGTTCCAATAATAAGTAGGTCTTACTTCAAATTTTATGTACCCGATTGACTCATGAATCTAGATCAGAATTGAATGCTATTACTGATAAGGGAATTATAAAGTAACCGGTGAATTATGTTTGGGGATGCTTAAATGACTTATCAGCTGACTTTAATCAGAACAATAATGAACAAAGATTAGTGAAGTCAATTAAGAAAGTTAATAAGGACACTTTATCACAAATGGTAGGAATGTTAAATGCTCTCAATAAGGGGTTTGATCTCCAAGAAGCTCAAGTACACCGATCTAATAGTGGACACATGGGAGTTAATGCTATTTATGCTCCTTGTGATTATTGTGTAGATGGACATGCTACTAGACAATACCTCATATTTCAATAGATAGAGCCAGTCAACTATGGCTGAAACTACCGTGGCAATAATCAGAGTAATACAAACCCCAATACTTACAATTTGGGTAGCGTAAAAATCCTAATCTTTCATGGAAACATGGTGCAACTCTTAATGAAGCATCTACTTCTAGTACAAAGCTAGTGACACCTCCTGGTTTTTATTACTTGGAAAAGGAAGTAAAGCCTATTCAAGAGCCCAAAACTGATCTAAAGGCAATGATGTCACAACTTGTGAGTTTTCAACTAAAGAATACTTAGGATCAAGCTGCTACTAATGCAATATTGGGTTCATCCATCAAATCAGGAATCTTAATGTTCAAGTAGGATAACTTGCAACTGCTGTGAATGCATTACAAAAAATAAAATTGCCAAGTAATATTATGATTAATCCTTATAGCAATGGAAAAGAGGAATGTAAAGATCTCATTCTGAGAAGTGGTAAAGAGTTACTTGAGACTCCATAACCAGTGAAGAAACCTTCAGATCTAATGGCCAAGAGACTCCTAAGGTCATTATAGAGAATGATGAAGAGCTTACTCAGAAGGTAAATGGAAAATTTAATGACGCAAAAGTTGATAGTGAGTCTAAGAAGAGTGAAGTAAAGAAAAAGTCAACCAATGAGAATTGTAAATGGATGCCACCTTTGCCATTTCCTCAAAGATCCTAGAAGAAAGATCTAGATGAGCAATGCAAGAAGTTTTTGGGGATTTTCAAGCAACTATACATCAATCTTCCTTTCCTTAGAGAAAATGCCTCAATATGTTAAGTTTCTCAAGGAGATACTGAGCAAGAAGAGGAGGTTTGGTGATTATGAAATAGTACCTCTCACTGAAGAATCAATGCAATTATTCTTAAAAAGTTTCCACCTAAACATAAAGATCTTGACAACTTTTACATACCTTACATAATTGGAGAAAAGTTTCAATGTAGAGCATTATGTGATTTAGGATCAAGTGTTAACTTGATTCCACTATCTATGTTTCAAAAATTGCAACTTGGTAAAGATCATCTAACCTTTGTGACACTTTAGTTAGTTGATCAAAGTTTAGCTTATCCAAAGGATATCATTGAAGATGTTTTGGTAAAAGTTGACAAGTTTATTTTCCCAGCTGACTTCATTGTGTTAGATTGTGATGAATATAGTAATCTCCCACTTATTGTAGGAAGACCTTTCCTTGCTACAGCTCAAACTTTGATTGGGTTTGAAAAAAAGGAGATCAAGTTAAGAGTGAATGATGAAGAGGTTATTTTTAACATGAACAAGGCATTAAAGTATCCTAGGGACACTACTTATTACTTTAGGGTTGACATAATAAATAAGGTGATTCAACAGACTTTAGAATTCTATGCTATAAAAGACCCTTTGGAAGTTGTCTTACCTAGGCTTGATAATGTTGAAGAAGGGAATCTAGTTCAATGCAAGAGATTACTTGAAACTTCTTCTCCTTATAGTAATCGATCAAGGTAGTTTGAGTTGTTAGACATAGAATCAAGGAAAACTTCTTTAAAGCCTTCATAGAGGAAGCACCAATCTTAGAGATTAAGCTCTTACCATCACATTTAGAATATGCATACTTGGGTGAATCTGAGACACTTCCTATTATCATCTCTTCATCGTTATTAGAAGATCAAAGAGAAAAGTTGCTGAAAGTTCTTCAAGATCATAAAAGGGCTTTAGGTTAGACAATTGTCGACATCAAAGGTACAAGTCCTTTAATTATGGTGCATAAAATACTTTTGGAAAATGATCACAAGAAGTATATTCAGAATCAGAGAAGATTGAATCTTGTGATAAAAGATATGTTTAAGAAGGAAGTGATTAAGTGGTTGGATATTGGAATCATTTACCCTATTTCAGATATCTCTTGGGTTAGTCCGGTATAGTGTATTCCAAAGAAAGGAGGCATGATAGTGATTGCTAATGAGCACGATGAGCTCATCCTTACTCATACAGTTATTGATAGGAGAGTGTGCTTGGATTATAGAAAGTTAAATGAAGCAACAAGGAAGGATCATTTCCCACTTCCTTTTATCGACTAGATGTTAGACTGATTAGCTGGCAAGGAATTCTTTTTGTTTCTTGGATGGGTATTCAGGGTATAATCAAATAGTTGTAGTTCTTGAAGATCAAGAAAAGACAACATTCACCTGTTCTTATGGTACCTTTTCCTTCAAAAGAATGCCATTTGGTTTGTGCAATGTCCCTGTACCTTCCAAAGATGTATGATGAGTATATTCTCTTATATGATAGAAGAGATAATAGAAGTATTCATGTACAACTTTTTGATCTTTGGTGAATCATTTGAAGAGTGTTTGATGTATTTAGATAATATATTAAAGAGATGTGAAGAGACAAATTTGGTTCTCAATTGGGAAAACTGTCATTTCATGGTGACTGAAGGGATAGTTCTTGGTCATAAGGTTTCTAAAAATGGCTTAGAGGTTGATAGAGCAAAGACTTCTATGATTGAACAAATTCCTCCTCGTTCTAATATCAAAGCTATAAGAAGTTTCTTAGGTCATGCTGGATTCTATCATCGGTTCATTAAAGAATTTTCCAAGATTTCCAAGCCTCTTTTGCAACTACTTAATAAAGATACTCCTTTTTACTTTAATGAGGAGTACATGAAGGCTTTTGAAGAATTGAAGAGCCGATTGATTTCAGGTCCTATTATTGTGGCTCTTAATTGTTCATTACCTTTTGAGGTGATATATGATGCTAGTGACTATACTGTTAGAATTTTGTTAGGGCAAAGGCGTGCTAAGATCTTTCATCCCATCTATTATGCAAGCAAGATGCTAGTTTCAGCTCAGGTAAATTACTTAACTATTGAAAATGAAATGCTTGCTATAGTATTTGCTTTTAAAAATTTTAGAGTCTACTTGATAGGTGCTAAGATTTTAGTTCATATTGATTATGCTACTATCAAATATCTATTAGGGAAGAAAGAGTTTGACCTTGATTTATTAGATAGGTTTTATTATTACAGGAATTTGATGTGCATATAGTTGATAGGAAAGGAAATAAAAATCAAGTTGCTGATCATTTGTATTGCCATGTATCTGCATATGGTGGACATTATAGGGGGGCAAAGAACTATATCTAAATTGCTTGATTCTAGTTTTTATTGCCCTTCTTTGTTTAAAGATACTCACCAGTTTATTTCCAAGTGTGATAGATGTCAAAGAACAGGTAACATTTCCAAGAGACATAAGATGCCTTAATCTAGGATCATAGAGGTGGAGTTATTTGATATTTGGGGAATGGATTTTATGGGTCATTTCCTATCTTCAAGGGAAAACAAGTACATTCTTGTTATAGTGGAGTATGTGAGCAAATGGACTGAAGCTATTGCTTTCCAAACTAATGATGCCAATACAGTATTCAATTCTTGAAAAAGTTTATCTTCACAAGATTTGGCACTCATAGAGCGATCATTGCTAATTAAGGTACTCATTTCAACAACAAGAATTTCAAGGCTCTTTTGACAAAATATAGAGTGCACCACTGGATGTCACTTGCACACCATCTATAAAATAATGGCTTATGTAAGTTGACTAACAGAGATATCAAGAGGATCCTTGAGAAAACTGTGGGTCTTGCTAGAAAAGATTGGTTTGACAAGCCTGATGATGCTTTATGGGCTTACAAAATAGCTTTTCATACTCCAATTGGCATGTCACCTTATCAGTTGGTTTTTGGAAAGCATGTCATTTGCCACTTGAGTTGGAGTATAAAGCATGGTTGGCAATAAGAAAGCTGGATATGGACCATAAGGAAGTTGGAGCTATAAGGTTGTTACAACTAAATAAGTTGGAAAAATTGTGACTTCAAGCATATGATAGTACAAGATTATATAAAGAAAGGACAAAGAAATGGCATGACAAACATATCTTAAAGCGCAATTTTGAGCCTAGGCCATTGGTTCTTGTCTTTAATTCAAAGCTTAAGTTGTTTCCTGGAAAGCTTAGATCTAGATGGTCTGGTCCATTTAGAGTGGTTTTTGTATCATCACAGGGTGTAGTTGAAGTTCAAAATGAGAGCACATGAAACTGATTTAAAGTGAATGGGCAAAGACAAAAGCACTATCATAGTGGTGAGGTGGACCAGCAATAAATGGTTTATCACTTGGCACAACTTCCTTGAGTTTCTGACATAGTCTAGATAAGGACTATAAACCAAGCATTTTTCGGAAAGTAACCCAATGTTTTGGTAGTTTAATTTCATTTTGATTTTTCTTACTTGAGTTGTTTTGAGGTTTGTTGATTTTGTAGGACATTTTGTAGCCCCTAATGATGTATTCCACTTTGGTAGCCACAATCAATAGCATTCAAGAGCACGAGACAAGGATTGAGAGGAGAGTTTCCTTCTAATTTTCCTTATTTTGTTTGAATTGATTGTTGATAACATGTTATGGGATATGAGTACTGGTTATAGTCTAGAGTTGCATGTGCTTGATATTTGTTAGTGACTATTGATTCAAGTGGTGAACATTTAAGATCTTAGAAGCTTTTACTATCCCTACAATTAGATATGGTTAGTATTAACTTCCATTACTTAGTGTTAGTTGTTCACATTGAGGACAATGTGACATTTAAGTATGGGGGTGAGCGTACCATTGATTTTATATGACTTGTCCTTAATTTTGACAAATTTCTTTGGTTTGCACATAAAAAAATTGACAAAATTGCAACAAAAATTTTGCTTTTCATGGAAGCTTCGATTTTACTTGTAAACATTGGTAAAGTTGGGATGATATGAATTTGAAAGGGATTGAGTTTAATTAGAATTCAGTTCAATCTTATTGGAATGTTAGTAGGTTTGGATAATTGACTTTAGGATGTCAAATACCTGTGAAAAACTTGAGCCTAAATATTCAATTCTTTCAAGAGGAAGTACACTTATTGTGGTTTCATCTCTAGAACTTGATTTGAATCTCTTTTGAAGCTTAAAATCCCTTTGCATGCATAAAGATGATTTAAGTATTCATTTCATAGCTAGTTAGGCCAGATGTCGATCCTTGTCACATGAAAATTATTTTCTTTACCCCATTTGAGCCTTAATTTTTTTTAAATGAAAATTTCATAGAGTAAATAGCCTTTTGTTGAGGTATGAAATTTTTATAGATGTTTCTTCCCATTGATATGTTACTTTAGTGAATGCTAAGTGAAGCAATTTAAAAGAGTGAAGGAGCTAGAAATTCAACACTATAGGAGTGTCTGTAGATAGCAAAAAGGAAAAGTGAAATTAAAAAAAAAAGAAAATATGAAAAAAAAAGAAATAGAAAGAAAGAAAGAAAGGTGAACATGAAGAAAAAAAATGAAAAAAAGAATGAATGAGAAATATAAAGCAAAAGAAAGAGAATGAAAGAAAAACAAAAAACAAAAAAAAAGATTGAAAAAAAAACAAATAATATATTGGGGAGATTAAAAGAATAAAGATTGTTTATGGCGTAAGTGAGTTTGTTTTCTTTAAGTGAATATTCCTTCATTCCTCATGAATTTTATCAAGTTTCTTAGCACTAATTAAAGTATTCTTCCATACAATTTGACTACTTTCATTTCATTATGCTATCCTATTCATTACAACCTTGAGAAAAGCCCTTTTGATTTGTGTAAGTAATGGGATAATATAGTAGAGATTGAGATGATAAACAAGCTTATGGTAGATGGGTTGCAATAAGTGGGTTAAAGTGAAACACAAGCCCTATAATTATCTTGAGAGAAGAGTGCAAACACTTACTTGTGAGGAAC